>CM054822.1:2790659-3498330 GCA_028984105.1 Lavandula angustifolia | reverse complement strand
ATCTGTTTAGTGTTAGCATAGATGACAGGTTTTGGCATCATCAAATAGGGGGAAATTGTTGGGTGATGATTCAATCCTCAACATGATCATACTTGTGGGAAATGATTCTATCTTCTATCTTGAATCACGCTCGGTAGCCTCGTGCTCGGCGTTGAGAAGATTTGAAGATCCCAAAACCCTATCGATTGGTGAACCATTCCTTTGTATTCGTATTTGTCTCTGAGGTTTCAGACTCAGTAGACACTCTGCTCTGGTCAAGGCGCTCAGTAGCTCATCAGCCTCAGCACTAGTGTAGAAGACTCGGTGAATCTTTGGACTCGGCGGGAGCGATATGCGAGAGAGTCGGTTGAGGCCGAACTCGGCGGGAGTAGTTCGGCTGGACTCGGAGCTGATTTTCGGTAGACCGCTTCTTAGTTTGTCTATCTACGAATACAAAATCGGACTCGGCATCGGTGCCTGATCTTACGAGCTATGCGAATCTTTTGATAAGCTATCGGTGTTGTCAAGTACGAGGAAGAGAGAAGTCAACTTCGGTTGCCTCGAAGTTTGTTACTGTCTCAACCACCACATCCACCTCGACAAATGACAAGCATACACGTGTCGTCTCACCTACTAAAGCTACGAGTCAACATATTTCAGTAAAAGGAGGGAAAGGACACTTTGTACCTACTACACAAAAAGAGAGCCGTTTGCTACCACAAAAGAGGGAAAAAGAATAAGATCGTCTCCAACGGATCTATTCTTCTCTCCACTCTATAAATAGAGGGATCATTCAAGATTTGAAGTACACGAACACCCGAGAACCTAATGCTGATAGAAGCAAGAAACACACAGAGCATTCAAGCGAGCAAAATTAACGACTATGTCTTCCGCAAGAATCAACCGAGTTATCGCAGGCAAAAGACTACATACGGCTCAAAAGGAACCAAGGTGAACCGACATAAGCTTCTAGTATCCAAGCGGCCGACACGAACCTATAGCTAAACCCTCGGTTGTTCGTCGCTCTAGATAGCTACATTCTCGTTCCTTATCCCTCTAACCCTAAGCTCACTTGTTATATCCATAGCTTAGGACGAAGGAGTTCACATTTGAACCCAATCCTTATTGTATAAGGACTCCTTCATTGTTGGAGAAGTTTGTCAAACACTTAAAGTTTGATAGAATTGTAAGCTTGGGACTTGCTCGAGTATAATCCCCAAGCCACGGCTTTGTCCGAGTGTACAAGGCGGCGAGACTAACTCGGTATAATAAATAGCCTCCTGATCTATCGGGACGGTGGACGTAGGATTGTTGATATCCGAACCACTTTAAAAATATACGTGTCGTTTACTTCTTGTTTCATTGGTTTTCTTGTGCATGCTGAACATCATATTTAAAATCGATTTAAGCTGTCTCGATGTACCGAACTTGTTATCTCTTGGCCGAGACTTGCATAAAACGTTTTCCTCATTAAAGCGATTTGGGCCTACACAATTCCGCACTGCGAACTCTCACGTCGATCGATGCGGGTCGACCTAGTCGGTTAGCGAGATCTCGGGTGAGTCGGTACTCTTTTAGCCTTTAACACGATTCGAAACGGTTGTGTGGTCTGTTGAACTATTTCGATGCGGCACTTTCTGAATAGGATCCGTTCGTGTTCGAAAGTTGAGAAATTTGGATTCGGGTGTATTCACCCCCCCCCCCCTCTACACACTGAACTCACTCACGGGACCAACACCTACTATCTGTGTTGATCAAATTTCAGATGAAGAGCTGAAACATAGTAGATCGTGGCTAGATGCTCACACTCCTGATCTAATCATTGGAGATCCTTCGGCAAAAGTCAAGACAAGATCCAGATTCATTCAAGGAGAAAGCGCATTATATTCATGCTTCTTGTCTACTGAAGAGCCTCAGACGATTGAGGATGCACTTAAAGATGCTGACTGGATCATAGCTATGCAGGAGGAGCTGAATTAGTTCACGAGAAACGAAGTTTGGGAGCTTGTTGACAGACCCCGGCATCAACACGTCATTGGAACAAAATGGGTCTTCAAGAACAAGCGAGATGAAAACAAGTTATAGTAAGGAACAAAGCAAGGCTTGTGGCGAAAGACTACTGTCAAGATGAGGGAATAGATTTCGATGAGACATTCGCTCCAGTTGCAAGATTGGAGGCAATCAGACTATTCCTAGCCTACGCAACACATCAAAGATTCAGAGTCTATCAAATGGATGTGAAGTCTGCGTTCCTGAACGGCGTACTGAAAGAAGAAGTCTATGTAGAACAACCGCCCGGCTTTCAGCAGGGACATCAGGTTTATAGACTCAGAAAGGCTCTATATGGGTTAAAACAAGCACCCAGGGCTTAGTACGATACCCTGTCAGAGTTTCTTCTTCAGAAAGGCACAGTAGATCGCACGCTGTTCAGCATTCGACTGGAAGACGACTTATTACTCGTGCAGATCTATGTAGATGACATTATCTTCGGATCAAAGAACGTCGTCATGTGTTAGCAGTTTGAGAAAATGATGAAGGACAAGTTCGAGATGTCAATGATGGGTGAAATGAACTATTTCCTCGGCTTTCAAGTTAAACAATCTAAAAAGGGAATGTTCATTAACCAAGGCAAATACACTCGAGACCTCATCAAAAGATTCGGTTGCACGTCCGGCAAACCTATCAAGATCCCGATGAACACGAATATGCAAATCGATCTTGATAAAGAGGGAGTATCAGTAGACCAAACTGAATTTCGTGCAATAATTGGTTCCTTATTATATCTAACAGCTACTAGTCCTGACATAACTTATATTGTAGGTGTCTGCGCTCGATTTCAGGCGAATCCTAAGCAGAGCCACATGGACTCAGCAAAGAAGATTCTCCGCTACCTCAGAGGCACACTTGACATAGGTTTATGGTATCCAGCTGATGATAATATTGAACTAACTAGCTATTCTGATGCTGACTATGTAGGATGTAGAATTGACCAAAAATCAACTTCAGGAACTTGTCAGTTCCTAGGCAGTAAGCTGATCTCATGGTTTTCAAAGAAGCAGCACTTAGTAGCCACATCAACTACTGAAGTTGAATACATGGCTACCGGAAGTTGTTGCGCCCAAATCCTTTGGCTAAGACAGCAGCTAAGAGACTATGACGTCATTCAGAATGAAGTGCCGATATTCTGCGACAGTACCAGTGCTATTGCAATCACTCAGAACCCTGTACTTCACACGAGATGCAAGCACGTGGACATTAGGCATCACTTCATTCAGGACCATGTCGAAAAGAAGGATATCGGGATGGAAATGATCCATCTTCCGACAAACAAAGGGCGATATTCGACCAAGCCTCTAGGCGAATCCAGATTCAAAGAACTTTCAATAGAGCTAGGTCTGTTGGACCCTACTGACCCCAGTCAGTAAGAGTCTTCAAGAGAGGACCATTTCACTAAGGGGGAATGTTCACTCTCGATGCGAGTATAACCGGTACGTAGAGAATCGGCAACCATCTACATGAGGTATCGGTGACTACTATGTTCGGTGACGGGTTTGCGTATCTCTACTCGGTAGTAACTAATAGAACGATGATGCACTTATAATTCGGATTCAGCATGGTATTAATTATCTTAAAGTTTGTCATTTAATGAAAACGACTCTCATTTAATGCACGACATTCTATGCATAAGTATCTTTGAATTACGCCACGCATTTAATGCATGTCCTCTCATAGTTACTACTTAGGCAAATTACAAGTGGCTTTGACTTAGGCGGCTACGTGATCATTACCTTCTTTATAATATCCAATCTTAACCGTCCATATCATAAAGCGAGATTTAAATTTGGCCTTTGATCGAAAGCTGTTCACCTTCACGTTAGATATATATTTTCGATCATATCTTAGAAACCGCCATTAGTATATCTTCAAATTCTTGCTCAGTAAATTACGAGATCTCTAGCAATCCTTTACTTGCTTCTTATCTTCTCTATTCTCGAGAATTTTATCGGTATGATTATTAAATCCGTTACTATACTTCATTATCTCTTTTCGGTATCGCTATGCTAAGCTGTTTTATGAACAAACGATGCGATAATCTTTTCTTGTGACGAGATAAAATGGCAAATCTTTCTCTCGTCTCCCCGGGGGAACATGCGGGAAATCTTAGACAAAGGCAGGTGTGCAGTGCGAACCCGGTCATGGAGTTTGGCGCTGCGACCTTGACTTCATGGACGAGATTTTCTCGTATACGAGAGCGTCGGATTGGAGCAGTTCCTCTCAAGGAAGCCTACCTTCTTCCTTCCTCGACGAGTGTCTCGAGATATACCTCGGCTTCGGATTCGATATCCGGAGACATCATTGGGACGTTTTGCCTTCCACTCCATGGCGATGCCTCTATGCAGCCGAAGCGGGTCTCAATTAAAGAAGCGGCGAGGAGAAGCTTCGCTTTACTGCTTGAAGGAGTTAGCCATGTTGGCTACAACGATGACGGGATAGACGACTATCTATCTATATTCTGCGGAAAGCCTACCATATTCAGAGCAGCCTTCCCAAGGAATAGTATGCTGCCCCAGTTCCGTGCACTAGCTTATATAGTTACGCAGCTACTGAAAAGCCAAGTGGGTTCATTCGATCAAGTATCGAGACCCAAGATCCAGCTCATGATGGCAATATATGACAAAGCAAAAATCAACTGGACGGAGTTCTTTCTTCGAGAGTTCATGGTTCAAGTGCCAAATTTGACAAGGCAACGTGCAACGACGAAAAAAAGGCAAGCTCTTTGTATGGTGAAAAGCGTCCATCATGATACAAGATATTTGTGGAGATGACCAGATCACCTTTGAAGACAAGGTACACTTTAATGTAAAGAAGATCAGGTTCCATAACAGAACAGCTGCTCTTCAGCAGATCGGTTCAGGACCGTCGTTTCAGCAAACCACGCCTACCAAGAAGAGGTCTCCTCTAGCAAAAATTTCTAAGACATCGGCGAAACGTCCTAAGAAAGCCATCGCTGATGTCCCTACTGAATCCGAGGCATGCCGGAGGAAACTCTCGAACAACCAAGCTGCCGAACGAGGCTACCGAACATGCTACTGAACAGCCTATGCAGCTAATAGATGAGTCAGAGTCCTCCGAGGAGACTCATTCGGTGGAGAAGGCCGTCTCCACTGAACAGACTCAAAAGTGGATCAAGGGGTTCCAGCTGAACCTAGCTAGAGTGCTAATATACAAACTCTGGAAAGCCCGCTTGATATTCCACCACTCAGCACTTTGCCATCTGCTGAAAAACAGACGTCGCCATAGATCTTGACGACCCAGAAACGGTGTCTCAGCAAGAATCAATCGGAATGGAAGCCTCAACGCTCAGATCTCAAGCATTCCGAGAGATAGCTGACCAAATACCGGAGATCGCTGGCCACCAAGACTTGGTGTTAATTGCTAGACAGGCCAGACTCCACATGCTCCTAAGGTTCCAGGAGTGGCACCCACAGCTTCGCCTCATCCTTCACTACTCCTGTGACCAATTACATCAGGAGGAGCAGCACCTAAGGCGGCGAGATAGGCTACTCCGGGCCTGGCGGCCTAGGTAACCCGATGATACGAGGGCCGCGATGCGGCCTTGCTTGCACGATAGGCGGGTAGACTTCGAGCTTAGCCCCCTCGAGATGGGTCGACCACGACGGTCGAGGACCCCCCCCCGCATGATTCGAGCCACGGGAAGCTTGATGAGGGAGTACCCCAGGACAAGGATACAACTGCTGAAACTTCTGATCTACCGCTCACTATCCTTGGGCCTGTGAAGTCGGCGGCTGGTACTTCAACGTCTGCAGAGCCTGCTCAGCTCTTGCTAACATCTCAGTTTGAAGTAGCGCCCAGCCCCAAAGGCCGACACTCAAAGTCCATGGCCAAGGCACTGAAAAGCCAAGGAGCTCAGAACAGAGCTCTAGCCAAAGCTATCCATAAAGTATGGAAGAAAACTGCTGAAGCCACTAGCGCTGAGCTTCAGGGGCTGAAAACCTCTCTATCAGACTCGTTGCCCCACGATGTCTCTTCCATTGTCTCAAATGCGGCAAAGCGAGAGACGGGACTTTGAAGATCAGCTCGGAGTAATTCGGGAGGGACGAGGCAACCGCTTGAAGAATTCAAGGCCTCTCGGTCCTCTATCTTGAATCGGTCTCAAACCTATCCCGAGCCACTAAGCTCGGACTCAACAATATTCAACAAGCTCGCGGAGGATAAGGTGTACGAGAAGGCGACGGAATTTAAGGCTACAGCTGAACTCTCCCACAAGAAATACAGTGAAGATCTTGCTTCTGAGAGGAATGACCTGCATGAGGCACTGACAAAAATCAAAGACAAACTCGACTCTCTGTCAACCTCTTACAAAAGCCTAGACCTAAAGGTATCCATTCCGACTCCGGTAATAATTGATGATGCCAAAAAGGGGGAAGGAAAGGATAAAAGGGAAGAAAAGAAAGACAGTGAAAAAGGGGACAAGTCAACCCCCAGGCTGACCCTGACTAAACCCTCAGCCAAATTCACTAAGGGGGAAGCTCCACTGAAGCCAGCCAAGAAAACCAGGTTAGTAGCAGACGCAAGCGAAGTTCAGACTATTGCTGCTACTGGACCAGCTGAAGAGACCCAAGGTGTCTCCGCTGCGAGCACAGCAGAGACCGGCCCAAGTGGCTCTGGAATAGCTACTCACGTAACCCAGACTCCTACTGATATTGTTAAGGAGGTTGCTGAGTATGCTGAACATGATGATTCAGAAGAGGAAGAAGCCCCTCTACCATCGCCTGTTCCAGGAAAAGGGAAGAAAGTACTGGAACTCCCGACCCCTCCAGCAAAGAAATCAAAGAGATACATTTCTGCTGAAGAGGAGGCTCAGATAGCAGCTGACGAGAAGCTTGCTAGGGAGATAGCCAAAGCTGAGGCTGCTAACAAGCCTAAAGAAAAGACCACTCAAGGCAAAACTAAGGCACCAGCTCGAGGCGGAAAGAAAACTGCTAGGTTGCCTCCAAGGAAGCTCAAGATTCATGATGATGAAGATAGAGAAAAGGAAAAGGAGCAACGAGCGAGAAGAATGCGAGAAGCGGGGGTACATCCGAAAGAGAAATCCGGTACCCACGCTACCGAGAAGACTCTCCTCACCAACCTTCCTATATGAGATCCAAAGAACAAGATGCTGAGATCGAAGCCATTTTCGCTCAGATGGATAGGTATCTCTACAGAGGAGAGGAAGCCAGACATATAGAAGCTGCCAGACAGAGAATACATATGGCAGACCTTGAGGCACTGAGAATTCGTACTGAACAAGAGGCCAGGCTGAGAGTACCTTCAAAAGCTGATATTCCTTATCGATACAGAAGGTTCAGGAAGCCAGCTGATCTGAAATCGCATAGGATGCCTGCTCAATTTACTCAGAGATGGGAATCTGCAAAGATAGAGTTTATCAAGCGCAATTATTTCTGGAGGTTCTGGCCAGACAAGGCTAAGACTGATGCTTACACAGAATGGATGATGATAACAGAACCGGATCTATACGTATACTTGCATAAAGCCTTGTCTGAAGGTATAGAAGTCAGTGTTCCTGAGCCCAGAATCATATCTCCACCAAGAAGAAATGATGACTCAGTCCATCATGGAGTAATAGAAAAAGAAGTGAAGAATGCTGCAAACAGAGGACTTGAAGAAGATGAGCCAGCAGACTTCGCTGAATACCTGAAGCTGAGGAAGAACTCATACAGAATGTATGGCTTGCCCCTGCTTGAGTCAGAATCACAAAACTTTATGGACAGGATCAAGCAGTACAAGCGTTCTTAGTATTAGATTTCTTTATCTTCCTAGCTTAGAAAGAGATGTAATGTACTGAACTTTCATATCTTATATATACATTCTCTTTTGGCTAAGACAATATCTTATTGTCTAAACAGCCGTGTTTGTTTTATGCGTAAACACTCAAAATCACTAAAGTGATTGCTGACTCACACACTCACTTTATCTTACTTGTCAGCTTATTGCTTCTCTAGATCTGATAGTCTAGTTGTTGTGTTTCGGGGGAATTGTTTAGATAGAGGGAAATTGTTTTGCCCTGCTCCCCTCAGTAGACTAGAACTTGAAGAACAAACTCCACTGATCCTACTTGTAATAATGTAAGGAGCTCTGTTTCTGATAGTTTAGTGTTAGCATAGATGATAGGTTTTGGCATCATCAAATAGGGGGAAATTGTTGGGTGATGATTTTATCCTCGACACTGTTATACTTAGTGGGAAATGATTACTGTCTTCGACCTATTGTAAGCTCAGTAGCCTCGTGCTCTGTACCTATCTGAAGATTTGAAGATCCCAAAACCCTATCTTGATTGATGAACCATTCCCGTGTAATTGTTTTGTCCCTGAGGTTTCAAACTCAATAGACACTCTGCTCTGGTTAAGGCGGTCAGTAGCTTATCAGCCTCAGCACCAGAAGTAGAAGACTCAGTATTTCTTGGACTCGGCGGGAGCGATATGCGAAGGAGTCGGTAGAACCGAACTCGGCGAGAGTAGTTCACTAAACTCGGGGGCGACCATCGGTAGAGTACCCTCGAGTGTCTCTCTGCGAATGAAGATCGGACTTCAGCAACGGCGACAGTCTTACGAGCTGTCGGACACTTTTTTAATATACAATCAGTATTGTCAAGTACGAGGAAAAGAGAAGTCAGCTTCAGTATGCCTCGAAGTCTGTTCCATCTCAACCACTCCATAATCCTCGACAAATGACAAGTATACACGTGTCTCTACCTACTAAAGTGCAAGTCAACATATTTCCAGAAAAGGAGGGAAAGGACACTATTACATCCTTCAAAAAGAGCCGTTAGCTACCAGAAGAGAGAGAAAGGAAGATCGTCTCCAACGGATCTTTTCCAATCTCTGCTCTATAAATAGAGGGACATTTCAAGCCTTGAAAAAGAGAGCACAAGAGAGAGAGACGAATGCGCATAAGCTTAACGACGAAAACAAACACAAGCATTCAAACGAGCTAGAACCAGAAAACCCTAAGTCTTCCACAAGAATTTGAAGATCTATCTCCGGCGAAAGACTACCTTCTCAGCTCATAGGGAACCAAGCTAAACTGTTAGAAGAGCCTCTAGTATCCAAATCGATGATACACGAACCTAAAGCTTATTTCAGTTGTTCGTCGATCTAGAAGCCACTCTCTCATTCCCTATCCCTCTAACCCTAAGCTCAACAGAATATACTTATAGCTTAGACGAAGGAGTTCATATTTGAACCCAGTCCTTATTGTAAAAGGACTCCTTCATAGTTGGAGAAGTTTGTCAAACACTTTAGTTTGATGCCTTTGTAAGCGGGACTTGCTCGATATAATCCCCAAGCCACGGCTTTGTCACGTGCACAAGCAAGGCGGCGAGACTAACTCGGTATAATAAATAGCCTCTTGAACTTTTCGGGACGGTGGACGTAGGATCGATTGATATCCGAACCACTTTAAAAATATGTGTCTTGTTATTGCTTTCGATTCTTGTTGCATTGATTTTCTTGTTCATCTCGAAAACCTACTTTAAAATCATACAACTGTCTCAGCATACTGAACTGTCTATTTGATGAACTAAGACTTGCTAAAACGGTTTTTTCCACTCAACTGATTTGGGCCTACACTTTTCCGCACCACTGAACTCTACCTGTTTGATACTGAATTCGACTCGGTCGGCTAGCGAGATCTCGGTAGAGTCGAGACTCTTTAACACACACGATTCAGAACAGCTATTTGGTCTGCTGAATTATTTCAGTACGGCACTTTCCTGAACAGGACTGTTCGTGTTCGAAGTTGAGAAAATCGGAGTCAGGTGTATTGAACTACGAATTAAATCAGAAGTGTGAGCATCCAGCCACGATCTACGATGTTTCAACTCTTCATCTGAAATTTGTTCAACACAGATAGTAGGTGGGTTAGGCATTTCAGTTGTACTATTCTGAGATTGAAGCAATTCGGTTATAAGAGTATGATCTACTGAGTCACCAGGTTCAGGGGCATTTAGCTCAGGAACATCATTAGTTCCCCTTAATTATTATTCTCAGTAGAGGTCTCAGTTACCACTTGGGTTTCTTCATCGACCTGAGTTACCTGGGATTGACTCTGTTCAGTAGAGTCATTACGTTCGCCTACTTCATTCTTGGCTGAGATTCAGTAGACTTATCTTCAGTTTCTTCATCTGATTCATCATCCCAACATAGCTGGATCTTTTCAACTTTGTCTTTTAAGCTCAGATCCTGTAGCTGCTTACTGATGTCCTCAGATTCAGGTTTAGAGTTTCTGCTCCTGTCTTCAGTAGCAAACTCATTAAAAACACCATGAGGGCTTTCCTCCACGCAAAGGGTCCGATAGTTAAAGACACTCAAAGCTTTACTGACCCGGGAGTATCCTAAGAACACTCCCTGATCTGACTTGCTATCAAAAGTCTTCAACTGATCTTTCCCATTATTGTGGATAAAGTACGAGCACCCAAAAATAAGGAAATAAGATAAAGAAGGATTCATGCCGTTCCATAGTTCATATGGTGTCTTCTTATGTTGCTTTGTCAGTAGAGATCTATTCTGAGTATAACATGCAGTATCAGTAGCTTCTTGCTGCTTCTTTGAGTGTTCGATTCTTCCTCTCAGCAACCCTATTTTGTTGAGGCGTGCACGCGGCAGACGTCTCATGCTCTATGCCTTCTGCTTTGCAAAACTCCTCCACTATAAAATTCAGGAACTCAGTTCCTCTGTCTGAACGTATCTTGATGATCTTGGTGTTCTTCTCGATACTGAGCCTTTTCAAAAGCTTTGGTAACTCTGTTTTGACGTCAGACTTGTTGGCAATAAATATGACCCATGTATAGCGCGACTAGTCATCAATGACCACTAATGCATACTTCTTGCCTCTTATCGTCACCGGAGAGACTGGACCGAATAAATCCATATGTAGCAGCTGAAGGATTCCATCAGTGGAAGGAGATGGAATAGGTGGATTTTGATTCCTTGTTTGCTTTCCCTTCAGACATGCTTCACATTGAGTGTCTTTGCTGAATACTTCATTCGGCAGTCCTCTTGCCAGAGTGTTTCTACCTAATTTGTTGAGCGTCTTGAAGTTGAGATGGTTGAGTCTTCTGTGCCAGAGCCATCCCGTTATGTTGTCATTCTTCGCCAACAAACAAGCTTCAGGTTCAGCTAAGTTCCAGTCAGCTACATAGATATTCTTTTTGCGCGAACTTGATAACACTATTTTCCCTGTAGATTTATCAATGACATCACAGAAACCAGTGTCAAAAATCACTCTATTCGAGTTATCACAAAATTGACTAACAGAGAGAAGATTATGCTGAAGTCCTTCAACATATGATACTCTTAGAACTGTTGATGTTCCAATGCTGAGTGTTCCATAGCCTCTGGTATAGCCTTTTGCGTTGTCTCTAAACTCGATTTGGGGTCCTTCTTCAGTAGTATAATTCTTCAGTAGGTCCTTTTGGTATGCCATGTGTCTTGAGCATCCGCTGTCCACATACCAAGGGTCCTTGTGCACCTGCAAAATAGAATTATATTCAGGTACCCTTTATTTTTGATTTTGGGTCCTTAGATGTTAGTTTTGGAAACCCAAATCTGTCTCACGACCCTAGTGGTCTCAGACAGTTTCTTTCCACTTTTGTCAACATATTTGACCACTGCACTGGTCGATGCTGACTTTTGAGGCTTTTCAGGTTCAGGAGTCCTGATCTTCTGAGTGGGTGGATTGCTGACCTTTGCCTTCTGTACGGATTTCTTCTTCTTCTTCTTCTGACTTTTGGATCCTCTCCTGACTATAGGATCATAGTAATATAACCCATACTGAGCTGGATGCGTCAGCTGCGGGGTCCATACTGATCAGCCCATTTTTCTTTGATGGTTCCCCCTTGACTGAAATGGGGTGATCTGGTGCGATCTTCTTGTCAGAGTGCTGATAACTAGGATGAGGTGCCTTCATCTTCTGTTTGTTCTTGGCTAGGGGGTTCAGTATGTCTGCATTGATGGTCTCCCATTGAACAAACCTATCAGCTAGCCGGTTTTCTGAGCGTACGGGGGCAGATGAGGAGGCTGCATGGCTGAATCCAAGTCCCTCCTTACAATGCTTGGGCTTGTTGCTTGCTAGCATAGCTTCAAGCTTCTTTTCAGCGCCCATGTAACGCTCTATCATCAGGTTCCTCCAGACATCGTCGCTCTTCGTCAGCAATTCATGCTCGGTCTGAAGTCCTGACAACTCTTGCTTCAGTAGACTCAGTTCAGTATCTTTCTGAGTCAAGTCATTGGTTAGTACTGAGATATGATCTTCTTGATGCTGAGACTTGGCCATCAAAGAGTTTATCTCCTCCCTGAGTCTCAACGCAAGTCCTTCTGACTCAGTAGCAACCTGACTCTCCTGAGAAAGTCTCTAATTCTCTACTTTCAGGGTATCCAACTCCTGAAGAGTCTTATTGGCTACAGACTCATCTGAATCTGCTCGTTGAGTAGTTCTTCGTATGCAATCGCGACGTCCAGATTCACATCTGCACCTGAAATCGTGTCGTGTGTGAGTGTGAAGAGGAATTAAATGGTGTGTAAGAGTTTACCTCATCCTCTTCTCCTGCCATGAGACACTTTTCAGCGTCTTCTTCAGCTTCAAGCTCTATGGCCATGAAAGCTGCTTCATCATCTGATGAATCCATGAAGGAATCGACTTCATCTGAGTCGTCTGAGAGTTCACCGGCAATATATACTTGTCGCTTCTTGATGAACTTCTCCCTTCTTGCTTTGCGTGCTGCTCTTTCAGCAGTGCTAAGCTCAGGACAGTCATACTGATAGTGTCCTGGCTTCTTGCAGTTATAGCAGGTTGTGACTCTTTCTTCTTTGCTCTCACTGTCTTTCGATTGAGCTGAATCCTCATGTTTCCTGCATTCAGAAGTATGTGAGTCAGGAGTGCGCTTGGGTGTATATTCACTCTTACCCTTAGAGTCTCTGGCGACTCTTGAGAGCTTTCTGCGCCTCTCCTTTTCCTTCTGATACTTCACGGCAAGCAGAGCGTACTTCTTGGCTAGATTTCCTTCTTGTATGTCACTGAGTGAAGGTTCAGCCTTGCTAGACGCTGGAGCTGCTGTGCTGACTGATGCTTTAAAGGCATGGTCGATTTGAGTGTCAACTTCAGCTCGCTGCTTCCTTTGAGGTAAGCCAAACTCGAACTCCTCTACTTTAAGTTCTGAAAAGATATGGTCAGGAGTAACAATATCTAAATTAGAATGACGCAATAAAGTAGCAAAGGGAGTCCAATGACCGTCTGGCAGAGCCCTCCAAATCTTGAGATTCATCTCTCGGTTGGAGAATGTATTTCCCAGCCCGTTGATAGAGTTCATCAAATTCGTAAATCTGACGTTAAGATCTTCAATGGTGTCACCAGGCATGAGAGACAGTCTCTCCAGCTTCTGAAGTTCCAGCGCGAGTTTGTTCGCTTTGATCTTCTGAGTCCCCCGACTCAGTAGTGCTAGAGCATCCCAGAGTTCTTTCGCGGACTTGCAATCCTAAACTCTTCCGAGATAAGAATCGCTCAGAGTGGTCAGTATGGCGTTTCTGGCGACGCGGTCTAAGTTGTGAAGCTTCTTCTCCTCAGGGGTGAAGAGACTTCTGTCTTTGGGGATCTTCTTCTTGGTTACCATCCCTCCTCCTTGTGCTGGATCCTGAGCTACGACACTATCGACCATAGGAACGATAGGTCCGTCCTCCAGAACCTCTGTTATGCTGTCGTGGAGGGAGGTCAGATGTGCCTCCATTCTGACCCGCCATACACCATAGTTCTCTACTGAGAACATGGGTACCATCCTGATTCCTGACATATCAGACATGATAGATAATGATATGAATGAAGATTGATATGCAGTGAAAACGTTTTCCGGATCCGTTCAAGTAGACCAGTTTCAGAATAACAAGAGTCTTAAAGAACTACTGCTCTGATAACAATTTTTGGTCCCGAGAGTACGTTCAGGTGTAGAGGGGGGGTGAATACACCTGAATATCAATTTCTCAACTTAAAACGCGAACAATCCTTTTCAGGAGAGTGTCGTACTGAACAAGTTCAGCAAACCAGATAAGCTATTCTGAATCGCGTGGCAGAGTGACTGACTCTACTGAGGCCTGCTAGGTGACTAGTGTCAGAATTCAGTACCAATCAGATAGAGTTCAGTAGTGCGGAAATGTGTAGGCCCAAATTCAGTTGAGTTAGGAAAACGTTTTTATCAAAATAGTTTCAGTAGATTAGTGCAGTCGATTAAGTTTGCTGAAACTCAGTTGATTGATTTGAAAGATAAATTTTCAGTATGCACAGTAAATCAATGCAACAGTAAAATAAAGAACACAGAACACAACGATTTTTAAAGTGGTTCGGATCCAACAATCCTACGTCCACTGTCCCGAAAGATCAGGAAGCTATGTATTATACTGAGATAGTCTCAGTCGGTTTGTACACTGGACAAACACTGGTCTTGAGATTTATACTGAGCAAGTCTCAGTTTACAAGGTATCAAACTGAGTGTTTGAAAAACTCTCCAACAGTGAAGGAGTCCTTTATAATAAGGATCAGTTCAGAAGTGAACTCCTTCGTCTAAGCTATAGATATAAACAGTTGAGCTTAGGTTAGAGGGATAGGGAACAAGAAGGTGGCTTCTAGAGCGACGAACAACTGAGTATAACCTTTGGGTTCGTGTTCAGTCGCTTTGATACTAGAGTCTGTATGAATCTAATTCAGCTTGGTTCCCTATGAGCAGAAATGTAGTCTTTCGCCAGAGATTATCTCTTCGAATTACTTGCGGAAGACTTAGGCTTTTTCGAGTTGCTCTTTGAATGCTCTGAGTTCGTGTATCTGCTTGTTCTTTCGTTGGTCTCGTGAGCTTCAATTTGATTTTATCCCTCTATTTATAGAGCAGAGATTAGGATAGATCCGTTGGAGACGATGATCCTTTATCTCTCTCTTTTGGGTAGCTAACGGCTCTTTCGAAGTATGGTAGCAGTGTCCTTTCCCTCCATTTCTGGAAAGTTGTTGACTTGCAGCTTTAACAGATATAGGACAGGTGGCTGCTCGTCATTGGTCGAGGTTCAGAAAAGTGGTTGAGACAGAACAGACTTCAAGGAGATCTGAAGCTGAATTCTCTCTTCCTCGTATTGACTCTGCTGATTTGACTTTTAGAGAATCTGACAGTCAGAAGACTGTCTGGCCGTTGCTGAGTCTGATCTCTTATTTAGTAGCATGCTCCTGCTGTGTCTGCTCTACTGAAGATCAGCTCTGAGTTCAGTGAACTACTCCGGCTGAGTTCAGTTCCACTGACTCCTTTCAGTATACTGCTCCTGCTGAGTCCCTATTACTGAGTCTTCTACTTCTGGTGCTAAGGCAGATAATCAACTGAGAGCCTGAACCAGATGCAGAGTGTCTGCTGAGTCTGAACCCTCAGAGACAGAACAAAAACCAGTTACAACTAAATGGTTCATCAATCAAGATAGTGTTTAGGGATCTTCAAATCTTCAGTAGGTTTTCAGAGCACAGGGCTACTGAGTTAGTTTTTTCAACTGAGAAGACTGAGTCATCTCCCAATATTTTGCGCTGTTGCTGGGGACTGAATCATCACCCAACAGTACTGACATTTGGGTTTGTTCGAACGTATTTCTATTTTAGTTTTGTATGCGGACTTTATTCGTACTTTAGGATCTGACCTTTGTTTGGGAATATCTTAGTAATTTCAAAGACTTTTTTATTTATTAGAGTTCTGAACTGGAGAAAATTAAGCTTCGTACTTAGTTAATAAAACTTCAAACTTCGTTAATCAAACTTCATACTTCAAATATTACATAGAAAACAAAGTAGAAATACGACACGACAAATTTAATCTTGTGTCTCCCTCTCTGAACATGTCCTCCTTGTGTGGCCTCTTTCGTGACAAAAACCACACTTTCTGCTACGACCTTGACTTGAGCTTGTGGAGGCATCTGCCCCTGATCGGTAACGTCTCTGCTTTGGGCGACCGGACTGATGCTTCGCTAGGGGTGGTAACAGTGGATCTACATCTCGAATGTGGTCAGGAATGGTCCAAAGCTCCAATGCAGGTAACGAATTAAAGTGGTGTTCGTATATGTCCTTGTGGTTGCTTGTAGTGTACATATTGTGAACATAGTTGTAAAATTGGTATGCGCTCTCCATGTCAGCGACAACATATTTGTAAAACAACACTGTGTTAGATATATAATAAAAGATTAATAAGTGAAATAATTCATACAGAATAGCAGCGGCATCGTGGGAGCATGGAATTAGATCCATATCAAATTCGTGACACGTGCACGTTTGGTTCTCCAAGTCCACCATATAGTTGTGATTTTTCCCGTCGTTCACTTTGTATCTTCCTCTGGCGGTCAAGGTCACAGTATATGAGCGTGCAAGGTCAATCTGCACACTTAACTTCCTCTTCGCAATGTCCACCAACGGATGGCTATTCTCACTCAGCAATTGTCGCATTTCATGCCACCATGACTCCATGATCGCTCGTATAATGTCTATCATCGAGCAAATCGGCAATCGGCGGGCCTACAAAAGTCTTCTGTTGAAAGACTCGACATAATTTGATGCTACAAAACTATAGCGACGCCACAGGCATTGCATCGTGCCCAACGTTCGGGACCAACCTCTATCAGCTTGTTGTATGCTCCCTCACTGCCACAAGGATTGATACCATGTACTTCCTAAAGTCCGACTCACGGTATGCAGTGGCTGCCTGACGGAACATGTAGGGTAATCCATTCTTATAAGAAGTGAGCTTGTTCTGAAGATGGACGTTGTAAAGGCAGTGAGGAACTCCGGGAAACACTGCTTCGACAACATTTTTAATACTGACGTGCTGGTCAGACACGATCAGTAGGTCGCCGCTCGAACCGTACACTCGCTTAAGATTCTGCAGAAACCACGCCCAAGAGTCATTGTTCTCAATTGGACCAATGCCAATAGCGAGCGGTATAAGCTATTCATTGCAGTCTTTAGTAACTGCAGCAAAGAGAATGCCACATAAATCACCTTTCAAGTGGGTCTCATCCACTACAATCACCTTTCTCAAATGCCACATAAATGCGGGGATGCACTGGCCCCATGAAACAAACGTGTACTCGAACCTCCCGTCGTTGTCGGCACAAAGATTAGTTACCGTTCTGGGGTTTGTCTGCTTTAACATGTGCAAGTATTGAGGGAGCATCTTGTACGATTCTTCGTGACTCCCATAAATCAACTGAATCGCATTGTTTCTAGCACGTAGGGCCTTATAATACTCCACCTTCACACCAAATTTCAGACGCATCTCATTGATCATGTTTCGAGGTCGCAACATCGTGCCCTCCATACGCATTCTTTGCCCAAAATAGGCTCCGATAGTCTTCGTAGTAACAGTTATCGGCCCGATATTATCAAAGTCGTACTGACATCTGTGCTCCGGCACAAAATCGTAAAATCTCCAATACATATCATTATATCGTGCACGTACTCTGAATGGACAAAGATCGCCCAACAGACATTCAAACCACTGATACTGAGGACTTGCCCTCTTCACTTTATAAGATCGTCGACACTCAAAATGCCAGATACCAACGACTATTGTTAGGGCGTCCTTCTTCCAAAAGATGTTGCCGTTTCCGAGAATGCCCTCTTCAATCTTCTCTATATCCGTACAACCAATGACTCCTACTTGACCTGGCGGAATAATTGGCACTAGCCAATTTCTGTCTTCGTCGGCAACTTCATTATCTTCGTCTTGCAGGGTGAGTGCTTTGTTCTATGGCTACTCTAGAAGTGTCATTAGCCGGTTTAAACCGCCTTCCCCACAAATCCACGATGCAAAATCGTACATAGTTCCATAAATGTTTTTAGCGACAACATGTTCGTCTTTCTCATCCTCTTCCTCAACCGTATAATCCTCATCATACGCATCATCATCATCATCGTTATTATCATCAGCACCGTGATCCTCTTCTTCTTGCTCCTCTTGTTGCTCTTTTTCTTCTTGCTCCTCTTGCTGTTCTTGCCTTCCAAACTCATATGCAGCTCTGCTTTGACCATATGCATCACCAAAAATATATGGGAAACTAAATTGGCCACTTCGAACAAATGCATTGTCTGGCAAAGGGTAATCAAATGAAGGGACATAATGTCTTTGTTGTGATGTTCCGACACAATCAGTCGGAGCCGACAAAACGACACAGTTGGGTCGGCCTCTAAGTTGATAAGTCGAACCAAGTCATCATCCGTCATCATTAATGACTTAATCAACTTTCCAAATTGAGCATGCTCCAACGAATAAAGCTCATAGGGAGTAAGTCGTGAGTTAATTTGTGTACAGGTATCGATGCTTGCTCTTAAGGACGACAACGTTAATTGGTCAGTCCGAAATGGGGCAAGCTGTTCATCCCCACCTTTGTAATCTGAACCCAAGAAGCAATCTCCATACTTTATAGTTACACGTGTCCAGGTAGACAAATCAAAAGAATTAAAAAAGAAAAAAGTATCTTAGTACTCTGCAAAACCATACTCAGTACTCCGTAAACAAGACATAAGATAAAGCTAACATGCGGAGAGCTAAGATAATACGTGAATTTAAAAAAAATATATTAAAAAGTAATTATAATTATTTATTCCCGACTGTGTGCGTCAATTGGCACTAAGTAGATGAGTCAATTTCATCTAATTTAAAGACAACATTTAAAAAGATACATTGTATTTTTCTATTTATTTTTCTAAGAAAAGATTAGCAATTAAATTCAAATATTAAACCTAATAATATTTACATATTTACTTAAATACTGTGTAGACAATATGTAGATATTTTCAATGATTTTTGGATATAAAATTTTTGACGCAATAATACGTACATATTTTCAATGATTTCCTAAAATCAAATTTTATACCTAATAATACGTAGATATTTACTAACCTAGAGATTTGCAGGGAGATTTACATGCTAATTATATCCCTAAAATCAAGCAAAAAATATAACAAATTATGGAATAGGGTAACTTTTAAAGATTGTTTCACCCTAAACAAGCGCCATCCACCCTCGCTCTCTCGCTCCCTCTCGTTCTCTCTCTCGCGCTCTCTCGCGCTCTCGCTCCCTCTCGTTCTCTCTCTCACGCTGTCTCGCTCTCTCCCTGTCTCGCTCTCTTTAAATTCTATTTCATGGAAGAATATAACTGTGTTGCATGTGAAGACATCTCCCTCAACAGGAAAAGAATCAGATTCCTCTCCTACTTTGTATAGAGTTCTATTCTTGTCTGCATCTCTGTGCTGCATGTGACTCTTTGGAAAAGGTAAGTGAACACTGGTGATCTCTCTTTATCTCGCTCTCTCGCTCTATCTCTTTCCATAATTTTTTTTTTCTCTCTCTAAATAGTTCACGTTCTAGTGAACTATGATGCTTGATTAAAAAAATAATAATAATTAAAACGACAACAATATTAGTTGGACGAAAATGCAATGGGTATATTAGCTGGACGAAAATGCATGTTGGGACGAAAATATTCTGCTGCATGGAAGGAAATTTTCGACTGCATGCATGCCATGGACGTTGCAAAAATATTCCCTACAAAAGTGGGAGGAGAGATAAGGAAAGTTGTTCACCTATTCAAGTACAATACAAGACCCTTTCGCTGCAAAAGTAGGAGGAGAGAGAAGTAGAGTTCAACACCTACTCACCTAGACACCTTTATAGGTTTAAAAAGCAAAAATATATATTTTTGCATTTATGGAATGTCATGTATATTTTGCATTTTCTTATGTTTGATATGTACATTTTTGCACATCACCCTAGTTAATAAGTGGAGTTATAAAATATTAAGATATTTCAGGATCTTAATGAATATTCTTTCAACAGATATAGTCGAATTATTTTGTCGAATGGGTCGATTTTTACATTGTGACAAAGTATAACTTAGTTCATATCAACAATTTCTTTTTTATTACTATCATCTCCACTACAGGTTAGACAATCTTACTTCAATATGATAATAAGCATATACACTCTCAGGAGAAACCAACTAGTGGAATAGGGTAAATATGTCAAGTTCAAGTTTAAGATCATTAAATCAAACTTGTCACATATAATTTATCTGGTGTGGTTTATTCGTCCCATGTTATTTGCGGTGCATTAATATAAATTTATCTTAAGAATTAAAAAGAATGCAAATTATGGATTTCTTTTTATGAGAAACACATGAAATTAATGTTTAAATATATTAAGCACAGTTTGTAGACAAGGCAAGTGATTTAAAACAAACTTGGTCGTTATTTTCTATGCACTCAATGAAAATGAAACGAACACCTTGTTGTATAACGTTGTATTCCATGCAGAAACATATCCAATGAAAACGTTTGAAATTCAAATAAAAATAGGTAAGATCACACTCATTCTTCCCCATGCCGATCATAAAAAAATAAAGATCTTGAAGGAGAAGAAGATGCTGTCACGAGCCTTCGTTAAGCCGAGGAGAGGCCCTCAGACGGGAGAAGCGAGCCTTCAGTCGTCGTCCATCTTCGAGTACGAAGATTTCCTGTTCGGGTACATGGATGACATCCCATTGGTCTCCTTCAGGGAAAGTGAGAATAATGATGATGATAAGAGTGAGATCACACTTAGGCAGGTGTTGAGAGCATCAGTTGGGGTGATGGGGGAGAGCCGTTTAGGGATGACAGAGAAAGTGGTACTTTTAGGGGGTAAGATTAGTGCAGTCAAAAGATTCCGAAGAGTTGATATTAGGAAGAAGGAGTTTGGGAGGAGAATCCTGAGGGTAGCTGAGATTGGGAATCAGTGTGAGTATTTGGTTCCTGTTACTGCTTACCTCTATGCCAAGAGGATTAAGTTTGTTGTCTCTGATTATTATCCAATGGGCTCTCTTGCTGATTTGCTTTCAGGTAGGTAATTATAATATATAAGTCCTTTATCGTCATGAAATATATATAAAATAAAATAATAATGAAATTTGATTAGGTACAAAGGAAAAAGGGCACACTGGCTTAGCATGGAAGCACAGATACAGGATAGTCCAATGCATAGCAAGAGCAATAGCATACATCCACTCCCAAAACCCTCCAAGAGAGAAGCACTTGAAACTGGACGTGCATGGCAACGTCAAGACCTCCAATGTGATGATCAACATCGATTTCAGCGCGCGCCTGTCGGACTACGGCCTTGTCCAGCTCGCGGAACAGGTGGAGGAAGAGTCAAGAGTATTGTACGAAGACAAGTTGTCGCAGGAGAGCGATATATATAACTTTGGTGTTGTGTTGATGGATATATTGGGATGGCCTGATGTTCCTTCGGGTGATGCCTTTGAATTTTGTGTTGGGGGAGAAGAAGATAAAGAAGCTAGGAATGTGTATAAGATTGCTTTGAGTTGTAGAAATAGTATGATTGATGCAAGGCCTACTATTAACCATATACTATCTTCTGTAGGAGATACCACTCTCAACTCATATATATAATCAAAACCACTATTAAAATCTAAGCTTAACATTGTAATATATATACTTCATTTTCTGTTACGCTTCTTCTGCATCCACCAATACAAAGATTGATAACAGGAACTAAGAATGGAAAACATAACTTAATTTCATGATTCCATAATTATGTTTCAGCCAAATTTCAAGTATTATTCTTTCAAAATCAATTATACAAATATTACTCCCTTTGAAAAATAAAAAAATAAAAAAAATTGGAACAAATCCTAGTAACAAATCCCTAAAGAAATGCTCATTCTGAATTAGTCTTACATAGATGCATATATACGTTCACACGGTAACAGACTGTTCACATTTGAACATCTACACACACACACACACACACACACACACACACACACAACAAATATATATATATATATATATATATATATATATATATATATATATATATATATATACTCCCTCTGTCCCAACGAGCTGTGCTCGTTTTCCTTTTTAGTTTGTCCCACTCATCTGTTCCTGTTTCCAAAAAAGATTTTATGGGACCCACCACTTCACTCACATCTAACAACTCTCCTTAATCTACGTGCAAAAAAGAAATGAGCACAGCTCAATGGGACGGAGGGAGTATATATATATGAGGGTCTTATATCAAGAACACCCCCTTAGTGAGAGAATAGAGAACACCTAACATCCATTGACCAAGTAAAATGGATGGGTATGATTGAAGGAAATTTCATTAATTTTAACATTCTTTTTAATAAGAAAATAGGAAGAAATGGTAGTTTTGGAATCTTGTAAAAATTAATAGATAGCTTCTTTTCTTTCATTCCATTTCCCAAAAGTTTGAAATTGCAATTACCTCTCACATTCCCTCCAACCTTGAAGAAGTGTGAAAAATCTCTGCTCTCATCCTTCGAGTCTGTCAAAAATGATGCAATTGTTCGAACGTGCATACTGAATTCGAGCGATTCATAATCGACGTGATAGTTCGAATCGCGTCGCGGCGTCGCGACAGTTCGACCATGCAATCTGAAGTCTGAAGTCTGAAGTCGGCGTCGCGGCGGAGGTGCTGCAGCGCCGCCATCGTCTTGCTCAGCTCCTCCACCGAGTCTCCCATCTGCTCCGCGCAGTCGTCGATTTCTCTCATCTCTTCTCATTTATGTAGATCTATTCCAGATCTATGTAGATTTATTCATATTTATATAGATCTGTTCCAGATCTGTGTAGACATGTCTCAGATTTGGAATTCGAGATTGGTGGTGTTTGGGGCGTACGCATCTAGAGTTCGAATCTGGAATTCAACAAATGTTTTGCAAATTCGAGAAGCATGTGCATACAAATTACAGTTAATGTGCATAGAAGATATAAAAAATATGCGTATAAATTATAGGAAAATGTGCATATAAAAAATGTGCATACAGATTATAGAGAATGTACATAGAACACACACAAAATGTGCATATAAATTAAAAACAAATGTGCATAGAACACACAAAATGTTCATAGAAAATATTGACGAAATCAGTCGATGCCCTTCTTCAAAATCCCCTTGTTGACTAAATTAGAAACACAAAATACCAACATACCCTTAATGAGGCTTGAAAAAATTACGAAAATTACGAAAATGCCATTAATGAGCTTCTTAATCTTGACCACACATCTTGTAAAGGAAGGGTTGAGATTTGTTCTTCTTTCTCTCAATAAGATCTTGTTCTCAAATTATCATTTGTTCTCAAATTATCATTCCTCTCTTCTCTCTCTCTCTCTCTCTCTCTCTCTATATATATATATATATATATATATATATATATATATATAGATAGGAAATGGATATTATGAGAACAAATTCTCATAAGAGATACGAGAACCGATCTCGGCCCTCCATTTCGCAAATCTAAGGCTCTCATTTTATCTCTAATAGCATTTAAAAATAAATCAAAAAAGGAAAAATTCACCTCATTAAGGGTAAATTTGTCAAATTGCATTTTATTTTTACCTACACCCTCCAAACATCATTCAAGACTCCAGCGTGTGTTCAAGCGGCGCCATCCTTATTGAAGAGAATTGCGTCGTCCTGCATTGCTTTCAAAAGAACTCTTGGAAGTTGATTATTTACGGTGGGTATCGAATTTTTATGTTTCTTAAGTCATCAACGCTCGTTTTCCTTGTCTATTGATCCCGATTAATGCCAGATTTTGGAAGATTGATTTGTGTACTTTTTTGGAATTTTCACAAAATATGCAGAACAGCAAGTAATAGTAATGATTTTCGAAAATTTCTAGTACAGTTTTTGAAGAATGCTTTGTTGGGTTCAAAATCGAGAAAGCTCGTTGTCATTCAATAATTTTTTATTTACTGTTTTTCCGATTTTTACGGTCGTAGTCCTTTTTCCAAGTGATTAGTGTTATGAGGGGTGTATTTATGAGATGTATGTATTTATGTAGTATTTTTGTTATCTTGTAGATTAACTATTGTAATTCTTGCATACGGAAGTACAATGTTCATGCATATGTATTTGTTAGTTTATGCTGATACTGTCACATATTCGTGCATTCAGTTTCTGGAATGGTTGAACCGTGTCAGTCAATTATCTCTCTTGAATCCGATGTATCCATTTATATTCCTGATTGCCCGGACGAATTGAAACCGTATCTTGGACGCAAATTTGTTAATCTTGATGAGGCCGAAAATTTCTATAGAGACTATGGAGGTTTGTGCGGTTTTGATATACGTAAGTGATCGATAAAACGGCATGTGGATGGGTCTATTATGCGTAGATATTTAGTGTGCAGTAGAGAAGGGGAGAAATTCATGGACGTTGATAATCTTAATTCGAAGAAAACAAAGCGAAGGTTTAATTCTAAACGGGCATCTTGCTTTGCACGCGTTGTATTTAAATCCCACCCCGAAGGTTTTGTTGTTGATTTATTTCACGAGGCACACACACATCCTTTGTTATTATCAACTCACAAATAATTCATGAGATACAATCGAACAATGACTTCCGTCCACAAGAATTTTGTCATTAGTTGTGCGCGTTCTAATGTTGGTCCGATTAGGTCATATAGAATGTTTAGTGAGTTGGTTGGTAGTTATCAGAACATCAGTTGTGATGGAGTAGATTTTAAAAATTTTCACCGTGATCTTCGTATATGTGTTGAGGGTGCGGATGCACAAATGATGTTGGATAAAATGAAGGAAGCTCGTGATAGGAACCCTGATTTTTTTACGAATATTTTACGGACGGAGGGGACAAATTGAAGCTTGTATTTTGGGCTGATGATATATGTATTGGCAATTACAAGATTTTTGGAGATTCGTTATCAATGGATGCAACTTATTCAACCAATAGGTACGTGTTTATTCTATGCAGCTGATAGGAGTTAGTATCATTTTTCAAATTCATATTTATGATTTTATGCTCATGACTCCTTTTCATTCATGCTCATCCAGAACTTGTTTTATGCAAACTATAGAATTACAATTAAACAAATATTTTATGCATTTACGGCATCATATTTGTTCCTTTCACTTACGTATTATTTATGCTTATCTCATTGATAGTTTATGCATATGTAATGTTTTATTTATGCACATATTCATATATTTTATGCAGATGAAATTCCTGTAGTGATTTTATGCTTATCACTCCTTTCATTCATGCTTATACAGAATATATTTTATGCAACTAAATAATTACAATCTTTTATGCAGTTACGGCATGATATTTGTTCCTTTCACCGACCTCGACAACCACGGCAAGTGTATTACGTTTGCAGCAGGTTTGTTGTCCTCAGAGGCAGTGGATTCATATTCTTAGTTACTTAACAGTTTCAAGACTTGCATGGGCGGTTGTCCCAAGTTAATAATAACCGATCAGGATCCTTCCGTGAAGATTTCAATGGAGAATGTTATGCCCGAAACCCGTCATCGCTTTTGTATGTGGTACATCATGCTTAAAGTTCCGGATAAGATTCCGCTGTCATTAAGAAAAAACACTGATTTTACGAAAAGATTTAATGATATTGTGTGGAATAGCGACCTGCAACCGGAGGAGTTCGATGCGAAGTGGAAATCTGTTTTATTGGATTTTGATTTAGTTGGTCATGATTGGCTTGATGGGATGTTTGACCTACGCCATTATTGGATTCCTGCTTATTTCCGAGACTTCCCAATGTCTGGATTGTTTCGCACAACATTCATGTCCGAGAGCGAGAATCATTTTTTCCGAACTTACTTAAAATCAAAGTCCAATCTGGTGATGTTCTATTTGTTGTTCAAGAGTGCAATAAATGCTCAACGACACTCACTGGACAAATTTAACGCAGCGGATGATGGTAGTTTACCAATTCTAATGACAACGTTGCCTTTGGAGCGAAGTTTGGCTGCAGTGTATTCAAACATTATGTTCTCTAAGGTGCAGTTGGAATGGGTTGAGGCTATGAACGTGTGTTCTATTCAAAATTTAACCGACACTGGTGGAGTGAAGATGTTTCAAATTGATGATAATACAATTGGTGTTTTCAACGTTATGTTCAATATTGTTGATTTGAGGGTTTCATGCACATGTAGGAAGATGGAGATGCACGGTCTGTTGTGCAGGGACATTTTGAAGGTGTTCAAGAATTCCAACATCAGTTGTGTTCCAGATTCTTGTGTTGTACCTCGTTGGGGTAGAAATGTGTCTTTCAAGCGTTTTGATAAGTCTTGTGAAGTTGGGAATGTCGGTCATTCTACCACAGATGCCACGAAGAAGTTGTTGGACGTAGTATTCAAATGTGCTTCATTGGTTGCCGGCAACCCTGCACGATTGAACGAACTACTTTCTGATTTTGATGATTTGGTCAACAAATATCAAATTGCTGATGAAGGCGTTTCAAGTAGTAAGGTTAATCAAAACACATTTGAAATTTTTTATGGCTTACATATCCCTGAAGATGTCGAAGTTATGCCACCAGATCAAGTGAAAACCAAGGGATCGGGCAGCAGGCTACAGTCTAGGAAGGAGGCGGCATTGCGTGCTAAGTTGAAGCCTCAAAGGATGTGTCGGAAATGCAACCAAATGGGACATCATGATTCAAGAAACTGCCCTAATGTTAAGGATGTAGAAAATTCCTCTTATGTTTTTATGCTCTGCAACTAGAAACCTATGCACTGAACCATTTGCATTATTTTGGACTAATTTGTATTAACTATTTCGGTTTAGTTAATTTTATGTTTTTTTCATGCATACTACCGTTATATTTTATGCTTATGTATTATGATTTTTATGCTTATAGAATTGATTTTTCAAGTTCTACCTTTATGGATCTAGTTATGTTCATGGTTTTATATATCATGCCTATCCAATTGATGTTTCATGCTTATGATATGTTATGTTTTATGACTTCATGCTTATCTATATATGTTTAGGTTATATATTTCATGCATATCGAATTGTAATTTCATGCTTATGTGATGTATTGTTTGTGCATATATGTGGTGTAACTACAAGACTGTATACATATCTGCATACTCCTCAATTGTTTGTGCATATACGTTTGGCATATGATCAAATTATGAATGCCTAACTTAGAATACATTTAATATACCAAAAGATGTTTTTCATTACATTAATTCCATTACCTAATCCTTAAAAACATAACACCATCATAATGACCAAGTTTATCCAACCAAATTATCGAAGCGAAACATTCGCACAACCCAACCTTCTAACTATCAAGCAATTCTTTAACACATTCTTTTGAATCAACTTCATTCTCATCTGCATGTCCCACCGCCTCTAGTTCAACCGTCTCCTTCATTTTGTTGTCATCAAAATTAACTAAGCTCAAACAATAGCGCATCCTCAAAAGTTTTATTTGTTTGACACCTTTCTTTAGAAATCCAGTTTCCCAGTTCGTTAAATCACCCTTGAACGTCTCCATGTGTCTCATCAAATAAACTCCTGCAAGAAATCAATCATCTGTATCAAGTAGTACTTTCGCAAATATATTTATGCTTATCATTATACTATTTTATGCTCATAGACTGTATTTTTTATGCTACTCTGACGAAGTAGTTTTTTTTGCAAACATGTTTATGCTTACCATTCAAATATTTTACGCACACAAAATACTTTATTATGCTACTTTCATTAAGTTGTATTGTGGCTTATATCTTTACGCTGACCATTCTTCTATTTTATGCACACAGTCTATTTATTTTATGCTTATTAAATAATACATGAATCCATAACTTTCGATCGGTTCCCCCACAGTGGAATGATCATTTATGTCTCGCATTTCTCTACCATCTTTTCACGGCTTGTGCATTTTATCTCCCTCAGGTATTGAGACAACAGATATGTCTAACAACGGAAAAAATAAAGCACAATGATTAAGATTAATGTAAAATTAAATTCTCTATAACTAAAGATTTTGCTCACCAAGTCATTGGGTATATTTTCATACTTCACTTTCATATCAATGCTTTTGTGATCAGTGGTATTGTCAATTATGAATGTCCGCTTCATCCTCAAATCGAAACATATCATGAAGTAGCAGCCTTCATTCTCAATCGGGAAAACATACTACATAACAAACCAAAAAACTTCCAATTAACCAACCTTGCCGCAAAAAAAAAAAAAACTAAATGTTGAATTCGTATAATTTCAGTTACCAGTTGAATCTTATTCAGATTAGCAACTTTATGTCTTGTGAGCGTCGTAGCCATTCCTAGATTGAAAAGTTCCTGCTTCTTAAACGAATCGATTTCTTTTTCCGGACAAACTACTGTTCCGCTCTGTGTATATTAGAGATTGTTACTGCATAATTCGTCATAGGAATAGTTCATTTAAAGTCTGTATGTAATTGAATTATACGTACCATCAATGGAGCAAACAGCCGTAGCGGTGATTCATCCGACTTCACTTGCTCCCTTTCGTTGAGAATGGCGGCCCATGCATCAATTACCACATTGTCAATCCAGTTGCATTGCTTCAACCCCGCATCTTTTGTGCAAAAATCTTAAAATCTTTTCATTCAAACAGCAGACTAGCAAGATAAATACTTCAACATAAGTCATTTGTATCTATCAAACAAATGACTTATTTATATAATATAAACCATACCAATTATCATCGGCTACAAAAATGCAGAAAAAACACACGGTAATCTCCATTTTTGTTAAATTTTTGGCAGCGTCCACGTAACGCAGAATGTACGGTGATTTGATTGCCTTTGCACTCTTCTTTGAAGATTTATTTCGGCAAGCCATTCGGTTTGTAACCTTCAAAGAATCAATTCATTACCATAATAATAAAAGATACTTTGTCAATGAAAATATCACGATTTTGTAAGCGTAGTAGATATATTGTACCGCCGCCTTCGAACTCCCTTCACCTTTTTCTTCAGCCTCTTCTTCACATTTCTCAGAGGCCCCCTTAAATTGTGGTGTAATTCCAAGTTAAATAAGTTTGTGCTTAAACAATAAATAATTTATGCATAAATAGTATAAAATTTATGCAGATATAGAAACTGATTAATTCAACATCAAACTAGACAAATTTTATGCACACATAAAATATATTCTATTTATTTCGTGCTTATTCAATGCATAATTTATGCACACGTAGACAATTATTTATGCACATTTACATAAGTTGTCTAATTTTGTGCTTAGGCAATGCATAATTTATGCACATACATGGAATGTTTTATGCATTCGTACGAAATACATTTTAACCTCTAACTAACCTGTCCTGCAGCTAGATCACCAACTGTCTCGTCAATATTAACTCCTTCCATTCCTGCAAACTCAACTCCTTCATTGGTATGATATCCCCCCCTCATCTATACCAAGAAAAACTAATTAACAAGTAAAAAACACAAGATGACTTACTCATATATTTAGATAAGTTCAACTACTAATTACCTTTTCATCTTTGTCTTAACTACCGTGATCTTCATTTAAGGAAACTACAACTTCTGCTATAGCATCAATGGCCCTACCCAATTCTTCCACATCATCCGGGATAAGTTGCGAATCAAGACACTCCACATTGGCGTCTTTTGAAATTCCTTGATTGTCAGTCGATATGTTCTTGCCAGTGGTTGGAGGCTCAACCTTGTCTTCGGTCAACTTTCCCTACAACAATCAAAATAAAACGTTAATGTTATTTCCGAGAATATATTCCTAACATTAATTAATACCATTTTAACCTTATCAACTTGTGTGGGCCGAAAATGTTGTGTCATCCCCAAACTAAAGCTTGGCAATTCATCCAGGTAGTTCTTGACCATGAGCCGGGTCGTATCGATAGCAAACATTGCTTCCTTGGTTTCTTCTGAATTCCAAAAATCACCATCAATCTCCTCTTCATTTCCCTCAAACAATGAAACAGATTCTTGTACACCTGAAGCAATAATCTTTGAAGCTGCATCGACCGTTTTCTTAAATGAATTGTTGTTAAACAATTCTGACGGTGCATCCTCAATCATCTTCATGAGTTTCACCATTTGGCCTGCAACTGCTTCGGCTTGTTTCATTATTGTTGGTCCGGAGACGAAAAGTCAGGTGTAGAGGGGGGGTGAATACACCTGAGCTCTGTTTCTTTTTCTCAGTGAAGGTCAGCTGAAGCTGATGTTTGCAACTGATGAACAGTGCCAAATAAGCCTTCGATCACTGGGGTCAAAGTGAGTCAGCTTCTGAGCTCTTCTACCGATCGATGTCGGTGATTACGAAACTTAGTCGGAGACTGTAGTGCAGATAAGTGTTAGGCCCGGAGTCGTCTCTTTTGAAAACGTGTTTTCGCAATGTAAAGTCTTTTGGCTGTGCGCTTTTTAAGATACGTTTTATGCAAACTGATGATTTAAAACTGGGTTAAATGCAATGCGATAAAATAGTAAATAACACAAGCGATTTTTAACGTGGTTCGGATAACAGATCCTACGTCCACGGTCCTGAACTCAGCAGGAGAAACTTGTTGATTAATCTGAACAAGTCTCAGCAAGGAAACTGTACGCAGGACAGATCCTTCTAAGTTATAGTCCTTAGCGACTTTTACAATCCAAACCTAAGTTTAGAAGGGAGGGAATATTCTCCAACTGAGAAGGAGTTCTTACAACAAGAACGATTCACTAAATGTGAACTCCTTCGAATCTAAGCTATGAATCTAGCAATGAGCTTAGTTTAGAGAAGAAAGGGATCAAAGAGCTCTAGAGAGATGAACTACGTTCTATGAAAACTAGTTCGTCTCTGGATAAGCTTGAAGGTTCTAGAGCGTTGTGAGCTTGAATGCTTTCCCTTGATTTCGCGTATATTCCTCTGTCTCGAAATCTTCAAATCCTTCTCTATTTATAGCTGTGAGTTGTGGCATATGTCCGTTGGAGACGACGATGCCACGTGTTACAAGCCTCCAAAGAAAACGGCCATAAATTCGAGCTAGTTGTAGCAGGGCAGGTAATGCACTGTTCATGAGAGCAGCTTTACTGTAGAGTAGGTAAGCGTTGTCGGCTTCTCATTGGTCGAGGTTTGTAGTTGGTGAGAGTGTCAGAGTTGACCGTTCAAACAACCTCGTATGTCTTCGCCGAACTATTCGAAAAGACTTCAGAGTGCGGGGTCGCTTTACGTCGGGTACATGGACCGAATACGTCTCTGTCTTCTTCGGCCGAGTCGTCGACCGATGAAGTGAGCTTCGATAGTCGGTTGGTCGATCGCGAAGGTATTGTGCTTGCATAGGTTCTTCCGCCGATGACCATCACCGATAATGTCTTCTACCGAGATCGGGTAAGCTAATGCTGCCGTCTCCGGTGAGTTTAGCATTCAGCTTCTGACGAAGAACGCAAGCGATTACACTGATGACATGGGGTTCTGAAAAGTATCTTCAGCAGAAGATCAGTTCAACAACTACCCCGTACAGGACTTAGACAAAAACAATAAACATAACATCAAGTCTAACCTATACATCAGCTAATCCTATCGACACTCTAATCTACTGATATCAGCTCGGTTTTGGAATCTTCAATTCCATAGTACTACTATGATTTCCCCCAATTTCTTTTAACCCTAGAACAGTTGAGTATCAATCTACTGACTCATATCCAACAATTTCCCCCTAATTGATGATGCCAAAACCTCTATACTCTAACATCTATTAAAGATACTGTCCTACTGACAACAATTTCCCCCTTAAAGCATCTGAGGAAAAACTGATAATAGTAAATGAACTTCAGCAGGTGAGAGAAAGGCAAGATCAGAGAAACTGATGTGAGTGTGTGTCAGATCACTTGGTGATCAGTCGTGAAAACATGACACTAAAAAGCTTAAAGACAATGAGCGATTGTCTAGCAAGCGATAGGAACTCTTATGGATAGATCGTCAAAGTACAGGTTCCTATGCTATTACAAAGAATTATCAAAAACAAAGAGGAGAAATCACTGCTGTCGTTTGAAGCTCTGAGTCTTCTTCTTGAAATCCACCGAGCGATCAGCTGGAGGGTCCAGGCAGTAAAATTTATAAATCCTTTTGCGCAAAACCTGGATTTCCTCTTGATCTTCTGGTCTATGCGGATGTAACTCATGCTGATAGGCTGCAGATTCGATTTCTTCTTCGATAGACTTTGTGATGATAATGCCTTTAGCGATCATGGGAGGAGGATATCTTCCGAATGCGGGTGCTTTCACGAGAATGTTCGGTTCTTTCATGATAGGCAAAGAACCGTTCTCCGAGTTCTGGAAAAACTTCATTAAAACACTCTTCGAACAGTTGATCAGCCGGAATGTCTTTCGGATAGAAGCCCCATACATACAGATTTTTAACAAACATTTCTTTGAGAGTCTCCCATTGATCATTCAGATCAGCAGGTACCCATTTGTCCACATGAGGTACAGGAATCAGCTTCATACGAGGAGTTCTGATAGTAGTCCTCCTGTTCCTCGATCATCTGGGTATCTGTTTTCTCGGATACGGCCGCTGGCTTATCAGATAGGCTTTTCATTATTGCCAGGTCAGCCATCCTTTTCTTCTCACGGAGAGCGGCTGCTCTAGTATCTCCTCGTCTGAGACTCAGTCCTTGCAGCGTCGCCTCCCAGGTCGCTTGTTCTTCTGCTATCTGCTCAGGTGTAAGAGTAGATATGGGAATACTACGAGCAAGTAGCTTTGATTTCAGTCGGAAGAGCCTTAGCAAAATCTTCTTGGGCTTTCTTCTTTTGCTCTTCGACTGTATTAATGACCTTTCTCTTTCCTTTGCCCCAGACAGCTTTGCCCTTAGGCTTTTTCGCTGCTTCAGCTGCCTCCTCTAGCTGACGCTCCTGGTCCAACTTGTCTTGCAGCTCTTGGGCTATTCTGAGGTCGAATGCCTCTTGCTCCGCTTTTGATTTAAACTTCTTGACCGGGGAGGAAGGAGTAGTGGATTCAGTAGTGATTTCCTTCCCCGACCTCTACGGCAGCTGTTGAGACTCTTCTTCTTCAGCTGGCTCTTCAAGGAATTGAGCGATATCGTCTATGTGCGCAGCTGAAGAGGAGATGGGGGGTGGCTTGTAGTGGGAAATCAAGGAGAAGGACCTCAGTAGATGTACCTTTCTGAGTAGATGGTCCTGCCTCCGGAGCCTGTTCCCCCTGAATCTCTGCGGTTGAGGGCTCTGCTGCTGAGGAGGGTCCTGCCTCCTGAGCATGTCCCTCAAGGATCTGGACGTCAGCTATATCCGTATCAGGTTCATCTTTCACAATATCTTCCCCCTTTTTGGCATCAGCAATATTTGCCAGGGAGGTGCGGATAGCTTTTACGTCCTGCTCCAGATTGTGCACAGAATCTTTGATCTGGGTAACTGTGTCATCAAAATCACTGACCAAGTTGCAGTAGTTTTCCCAGTCTTTCTCCTGATCAGCTCTAGATTTCTTCAACTGAGCGGCTGACTCCTGACGGAGTTTCAGCAGAGCTTGATCATTTGATTCTGTTATTTCGTTCTGAATGGCTTTTAAGGCCTCAGCCTGTTGCTTGATGGCTGTTTGAAGAGAAATGGTTGCTATCTTGTTTCTCTCATCTATGAAGCCTTGAACTGTTTTCATGGCTCGAGTCACCGCTCCGAGAAAGTTTTATGCTGAGCGGCAAGCAGCTGCTGACTCTGTGCTGTTAAATCGGCCTTTTGAGCACTTAGGGCCTGCTCAACTATCTCCTTGAAATCTGGCTGAGAAGCCTCTTTAGGAGTTGAGATGTCGGCGGCCAACTTACTTAGAGCTTCGTTCTGAGCCTTGGTGTACTTCTCCCATTTGAAATGAACATCTTTGGCTAGGAGTCGATTTTTCTCACCTTGGCGTTTGATAGCCCTGTTGACAGAACGTGAGGACACGGAACCGATGGGTTGTATCTGATAAGAGCTGGTTCCGAGCCTCTCGCTCGTAGAACGAGATCAATCGCTCCCCTACTCGTACTTCGTAGCGGTTGTAGCCTCACCCGATGTGACTATGGGTGGTGTTGGGCTCTTCTCTTGGGGAGTTTGTCCCTCCGTAGATTCTCCCCCGGTCCGCTTCCTTGGGTTTGCCATCCATCTCCTCATCTTGATCATCATTATCACCTTTATCAGAGGGTGGAGATGGGGGCGGAGCTGTTTCAGTCGGAGCTCTCAAGCTCAGTAAATAGAGCATTGCAGCTCTCAAATCTTCGAAGGACGCCACATCAGCTGGCTCTCCGAATCCAATCTTGGCTTGGAGCTCTTGCTCCTCTATCAGTAGCTCATCTGGTGACTGCTGGGATTTGGCAAAGTCAATAAGAATGTCCAAGTGCAGAAACCTTAAGAGCATCTGAGCTCTTGTCCTTACTGCTATTTCAACCAGATCTGCGTGCTCAGCAATTTTTGGTATCTCTTCTTTGAATCTCGACTGCAAAGCACGCATCGAGTGGTGTCGGTTGTTGTCCACTCGACAGTAGGTTCGGGTGACGGTTCCCTCTAGTCGGACTCGTTTCCTCGTAGCTGATCACTTGGACCTTGTCCTTGATCGTCGCTCCCTCGATTCCGATTCGAATCGAGTAGTTGCTCCTCTTGAGTAGAAGGAGGAGCCGGCTCAATAATGGTAAGTGGCTGACCCACCGTGACCTCGCAGGTCGAGTCTTAGCCAACCTCCTCTTCTTTGGCACTTGGACAGATGGGGGCAGAGCAGACGCAACTCTCTTCGGTTCAGGTGGCCCCTTGCCAATTGACTTCTCTGTTCAAGCCTTTGTCATAAATTTAATACTCTTGAGATCAAAAGACTTTGAGTCCGCAAAAGCTGAACGTATCTGTACCACACTCTCTATCAGCACTGACATCTTGGTGCCGAATAGGAGCTTGCCTGTACTGGTTAGCTTCCTCTCTCCAGTAGGTGAAGTAGTGAACTTCTGGGCTTGGGCCTTCAGCTGAGTAGTATAGTAGTCGGCCCAGTTCACTTCTACTCCATCGTCTATAATCATCATCAGTTGTATCCTCGGCTTAGAAAGCTGATCATAGGATCCAGCTGAGCTCGTCAGAATATGAGATACAACGTAAGCTAAACCCCTGTACTGAGGTAGCAAAAGATTCCTCTGTAGCGCCGTCTTGAACACTATGTCGCTGCGTCCACAAAACTTTTGGACGTAATCATTTATCTCCCTTTCCTTATAACCAATGGGAGAAATACCAGTTGAGGGGAGTTGAAAGGCTTGAACGAGAGCCTCTGAGATGTTGAAGGAGTGGGTAGCCTCCCTCCACTTATTTGGGGCAACTTCCCGACTATAAACAAAAGAAGCCTCTTCTCCTCCTGAGGCAAGCGACTTCCAGTTGTAGTAGGCCTCCACAACTTGTCTCGGCAGATGAGAACGGGGATGCCTCGACACAAGAGTTGCCAGCCCTGACTTCTCAAGGGCGCCAAACACCGGCTCCAAATATGAAAGGTCCACCTGCCGGAGAGCCATCGTCGGCTCAAACTGAACCCGGATGGTCATGATCTCAACCATCTTCTCAGGAGTCTATACTATCGCCATTGAAATCTACAAAACAAATTGTTAGGACTTGAAAATAGAGTAAGTCAGTGACTATCAGCAGATATTAATACATTACCGTGAAATAGGGCTTGAATGAATATACAGCAATGCAGTTTGGATGAGGATTTAGGAAGATAACTGAATCGCTAAGAAAAAGCTCTAAGATATGAGAATGGCGAAAAGTGAGGAGTAATCGAAGTTGAAAAGATTTTGTATAAGTTGATTTGATCTTCAGTTTGAATCCTATGGTTCAAATTTAATCTTTCAAAATCGATGGACGTCTAAGATTGAATGATATAGAGGGTATGATTACTTAGCCGCCAATACTATAGATATACGTAATAAAGGTAAGTGAGAAGACATGCATTAAATGCGCGACAGAGAGCATTAATTACACAGGCGAAGGGTCCTGCTGACCTTTCCTTAAACCTTAAGCATAATAAATGGTAAGAAATAAATGTTCCTTAACAACTGAATGTAAGCGACTGATGCATTAAATGCGGCATGCTTCTGAAAAATTTAAGTGACGATACTACGCAAACCTCTTTAGCTGAACTTATCAGCTGGTTACCATCATTTATCAGGAGGATGGTTGTGCTGACGACCATGTTCCCCCTTCTTGCCGTATGCAGTGTGCATCTCCCAACTAAGTCACCGTACTAAGTTTTTTCGACTGTCGTGCTGATTCCATACTGATACCAATTGTTGCTAAGTATATCATTATCAGTAGTTGGCTTCTACTGACTTGTCTCAGTAGGATCTAGCAGACCTAGCTCAACTGATAGTTCTCTGAACCTGTTCTCACCTAGTGGTTTGGTCAGTATGTCTGCCCTTTGCTTATCAGTATGGATTTTCTCCATTCTGATGTCCTTCTTCTCGACATGGTCTCTGATGAAGTGATGTCGAATATCCACGTGCTTGCATCTCGTATGCGGAACCGGGTTCGAGTTATAGCTATTGACCTTTGGTGGAGTCACGGTAGATGGGCACTTCATCCTGAGTTATACCATAATCTCTCAATTGTTGTCGAAGCCAAAGGATCTGGGCACAGCAACTTCATGCAGCCATGTACTCAGCTTCAGTAGTGGACGTAGCTACTGAGTGTTGTTTCTTTGAAAAACCACGATATCGCCTTGCCGCCTAGAACCGACATGTTCGGAAGTTGATTTTCGATCTATCCCGCATCCCGCATAATCGGCATCGGAATAACTTTGTTAGTGTTAGATTATCATCAGCAGGATACCATAACCCAGCATCAGGTGTTCCTCTTAGATATCGCAGAATCTTCTTCGCTGAGTCTAGATGACTTCGCTTGGGATTCGCCCGAAATCTTGCGCATACACCTACAAAGATAAGTTATGTCGAGTCGGCTAGTGTTAAATAAAGTAAAGAACCAATAATAGCTCTATAATCGGTAGAGTTAACGTAAGCTCCCTCATTGTCTAGATCGATTTTAAAGTTTGTGTTCATGGGGATCTTTGACCGGCTTGCTTTGGAATCACGGCCGAATCTTTTGAGAAGATCTCGAGTGTATTTGGCCTGATTGATGAAAATTCCTTCAGCTGATTGCTTTACTTGAAATCCAAGGAAATAATTCATCTCTCCCATCATAGACATCTCGAATTTCTCCTTCATCATTTTCTCAAACTGCTGACATATGACTTCGTTTCTGCAGCCGAAAATGATGTCGTCCATGTAGATTTGCACCAGTAGAATGTCATCTTCTGACTTTATGCTGAATAGAGTGTGATTTACTGTCCCCTTCTGAAAACCTTTCTGAAGTAGAAAGTCTGATAGGGTATCATACCAAGCCCTTGGTGCTTGTTTTAACCCATACAGAGCTTTCCTAAGTCTGTACACCTGATGTCCCTGCTGAAAGCCAGGTGGTTGTTCAACGTAGACTTCTTCCTTGAGTACGCCGTTCAGAAAAGCTGACTTCACATCCATCTGATATACTTTAAAACCTTGATGTGTTGCATATGCTAGGAAAAGACGAATGGCTTCCAATCTGGCGACTGGAGCGAATGTTTCATCAAAGTCAATTCCTTCGCACTTGACCGTAACCTTTTGCAACTAGTCGAGCTTTATTTCTGACAATGACGTTGTTTTCATCTCTCTTGTTCTTGAAGACCCACTTTGTTCCGATCACGTGCTGATGTCTAGGTCTGTCTACAAGCTCCCATACTTCATTTCGCACGAATTGGTTCAGCTCTTCTTGCATGGCTATAACCCAGTCAGCATCTTTAAGTGCATCCTCTATCGATTGAGGTTCATCTGTAGACAGAAAACAAGAGTAAAGTGAGCTTTCGCCTTGACTTAATCTTGATCTTGTCCTTATAGTAGCCGACGGATCTCCAATGATTAGATCGAAGAATGAGCATCGAGCCACGAGCGTCCGAGTCGGGCTTCTTCTTCGATACTACTTACGCACGTCAGTAGGAGTATTAGGCATTTCGATAGTATCTTCGCGATCGAAGCAATTCAAGAAGAAGATTAGGATCTACCGAGTTTCCGTGTTCGGGGGCATTTAGCTCGGGAACATTTAACGTTCCCCCCGAGTTTATATTCTCGGTAGAGGTCTCGGTTACCACGGGGGCTTCCTCATCGACCGTTGTTACCCGTTGTTGATTATGTTCGGAGAATCAACCGAGTCGGCTACATTGCTTGTTGGATCGAGTCCGAATTTCATCATCGTCGACTCATCATCCCAACAATGCTTGGATCTTCTCGGCTTTATCATTTAGTCCGAGATCCCGTAGCTTGCCGCCGACATCTTCGATGTTTGGCTCGGTATCTTTCCCCGTCCTCGGTAACAAACTCATCAAAAACAACATGAGGGCTTTCCTCCACGGAAAGAGTCCGATAGTTAAAGACTACGAATGCTTTCTTCGACCCGAGAGTATCCTAAGAATACTCCTTGATCAGATTCTTTGTCAAAGACTTTCAACTGGTCTTTCCCATTATTGTGGATAAAGCAAGGACAGCCAAAAATATGGAAATGAGAAATAGAAAGAATTCTCCCTTTCCACGAGTTCGTAAGGCGTCTTCATGTGTTGCATTGTAAGCGGTGAGCGGTTCCGAGTGTAGCAGTCGTGTCGGCAGCATCCGCCCAAAACTTTGAGGGTAGTCCGGAGTCCGCTAGGAGCGTTCTTGCTTTGCTTCTTTGAGTGTTCTGTTCTTTCGTTCAGCAAGTCCGTTCTGCCGAGGGGTGCGTGCAACTGATGTCTCGTGCTGAATTCCCTCTTTATCGCAGTACTCTTTAACTACTGAGTTTAGAAACTATGTTCCTCCGTTCGAGCGTATCCTCTCGTATCTTGATGTCCTTTTCCACACCGAGCTTTTTCGGTAGATTAGGCGGCTCGATCCGAACATCGGACTTATTGGCGATGAAGATGACCCAAGTATATCTCGAGTAGTCGTCTATGACGACTAGGGCATACTTCTTGCCTCTTATAGTCACTGGAGAGACCGGCCCGAAAAGATCCATGTGGAGCGGTGAAGGATTCCATCGGTGGAAGGTGAAGGAATAGGTGGATTGCTCTTCTTTGTCTCGCTTTCCCTTCGTGCATCCTTCACAATTTCTATCTTTGATAAAAGATTCCTTGGGCGATCCTCGACTCTAGAGTTCTTTGCGAGCTTGTTCATAGTCTTGAAGTTCAAGTGGCCGAGTCTCTTGTGCCATAGCCACTCGACTTGTCACTTGATTTAGTACGTGCGAGCAAGCAAGCCTCGTGTTTCGTAGTTTTCCGGTTTGCAACATAGATGTTCTTCTTCCGCGAGCCCCGCAACACTGTTTTCCCCGTAGATTTGTCAACAACATCACGTAAACCGGCGTCAAAGATAACTCGTTAAGATTATCACGTAATTGATCGACGAAAGGAGATTATGTTGAAGTCCTTCAACATATGTTACTCTTGAACCGAGGCAGTCTCAATGTTCAGTGTTCCATATCCCCTTGTGTAGCCTTTGGAGTTGTCACCAAAATCAATTATGGGACCATCTTCTTGTACGTAGTTGGTCGGCCAGGCTCTTCGATGTGTCATGTGTCTCGAGCGACCGCCGTCCACTATCCAAGGGTCCTTATGCACCCGCAAAACGTAAACATTTTTAGGTACCCTTTGGTTCGGTTGGGTCCTTACAGGGTTAGTGGGTGATTTCGGAACCCGGATCGCCTTAGGAACCTTAGAAGTCCGAGACTTCTTCTTCGAACCTTGTCGCCTTCTCTCTCTTTAGGACTTGGAGATACCGACTTCTTGTTGACTTTGGGTTCGGGAGCTTTCTTCTTCGAGTCTTAGCGCCTCTCCCGACCCCGGGCTCATAGTAGTATGAACCGTCTCGAGCCGGATGCTCATACGGTGGTTCTCTATCTTGTTCGCCCATCCGACCTTCTTGGTTCCCCCCCGAGTTTGATCGTGGTGTCCCGGGGCTGGAACCATTGGTCACCGCTTCTTCCGGTTGCGCGACCGAGGTGCAATAATTTTCTCGTTTGTTCTTCGCCCGAGGTGGAGTGACAAGCAGCTTGTACTTTCCCTCCGACGAACCTATCGGCCGCCAAGTCTCGAGCTCTTGGAAGTGGAAGCTTCATGTTTGTAGCCAAGGCCTTCCTTCACACGGTTAGCCGTTGTGCTCGAGCATATTTTCCAACTTCTCCTTAGCTCCAAGGTGCTGTTCGGTCATCGGTCCTCTCCGGACTTCGTCACTTCTTCCGAGTGAATCATAATCCTTCGTACGTCCGAGAGCTTCGACCGAGTTGAGCTATTTCGTCTCTTTCTCGAATTGTCCTTGGTCGAACCGAGATCTCGAGTCTCTTGAAGCCGAGACTTAGTCATAAGAGATTTAATCTCTTCCTTGAGTCTCGCCACTAGATCCACCGACTCGGTAGAGACCCGACAATCGAAGAAAGTCTCGATTTTCAGCCTTTACCTGTTCAAGTTCTCCGAATCGTTCGCCGAACTCTCGCTCGGTGAATCCGCTCCTCTAGTAGTTCATCATACGCTTGCACAACGTCTAGAGGATCATCTCGTGACGAACATGTGTCGTGTGTGCTATGTGAAGAAGAGGTTGTTTTAGGTTTAAAGTTTACCTCGGTCTCTTCTCCCCGCCATCAAGCAAGTATTCGGCCGACTCTTCGAGACTTGTATTTGTTTCCTCAACTGCGACGAATGCGGCTTCGTCTTCAGAGGAATACATGAAAGTATCCTCTTCAATTGAGTTGTCGGATATCTCTCCGGCTATGTAGGCCTGCCTTCGTTTGGCGAATTTTTCTCTTTCGGCTCGCCGTTCGCTCTTTGAGCACCGAGAGTTCGGGACGGTCGTATCGATAATGTCCCTCCTTTTTGCGGTTATAGCATGTAGAGACTTTTCTTCGCCGCCGCTTTTTCCAACCGAGTCCTTTGAAGGACTAGCGGCTTCATGCTCGTTTTCCCGCATTCGAGTGTAGAATTAGATTCTTCCCTTTTTTGATAATCTTTCTTACCTGAGGGTGAATCTCTGTGATACTTCTTCAGCTTCCTGACTCTCTCCTTTTCTCTTTGGTATTTGAGAGCCATCAGCGCGAGCGGATCAGCAGCAGATATTTCAGATGACTTTGTTTCAGCTGCTACTGCCTTGCTCGATGAAGTATTTTTGTTTCCAGTTTTGCTGACAGTTGCCTTGAAGGCATGATCAATGTGTGTGTGTTACTGGAGCACCTGGAGCATCTCTCGGGGTAGGCTATGCTCAAATTCCTCCGTTTTTAGTTACGAAAAGATAACATCAGGAGTTAGAGAATTTAGATCAGAACGTCTTAGATAAGTAGCAAATGGAAGCCACTTCTGTCGAGGTAACGCTCTTAAGATCTTGGTGTTCATCTCTTTATTGGTGAACATCCTCCCCAGCCCATTGATGACGTTGACTTGGTTTGTGAATCTAACACTGAGCTCGTCAATCGTCTCATTTGGCTCCATAGTAAGGGCGTCGAACTTCTGAAGCTCTAGTTCGAGCTTGTTCTCCTTAATCTGAGGGGTTCCCTCGGCTCAGCATGCCTGAGCATCCCATAGCTCTTTTTGTCGTTTTACAATCTTGCACTCTGCCGAGGTGTGAGTCACTGAGCGTAGTCAGTATAGCGTTTCGTGCCACTCGGTCTAGATTGTGCAGCTTTTTCTCTTCAGGTGTGAAGGCAGATTTGTCTTTGGGAATCTTTGCACCTGTCTGTGCTCCTACGCCTTCTTCAGCAGCAAATACGACACTGTCGATCATGGGGATTATGGGTCCTGTTTCAAGAACATCCGCCATGCTGTCGTGGAGTGACGTAAGATGTGCCTCCATACAAACGCGCCAAACCGTATAATTTTCAACGAAGAACATCGGCACCATCCGAATACCTGACATATCAGACATGTTGCAACGAGTATAGGGATGAGATGAAGAGATGCTTGTGCAGAGAAAATGTTTTCGGGATCAGTTCGAGAGGACCAGTATTACAGAACCGGCGATCAGTTGAACACCGTGCGCTCTGATACCAATTGTTGGTCCGGAGACGAAAAGTCAGGTGTAGAAGGGGGGGGGGGTGAATACACCTGAGCTCTGTTTCTTTTTCTCAGTGAAGGTCAGCTGAAGCTTATGTTTGCAACTGATGAACAGTGCCAAATAAGCCTTCGATCACTAGGGTCAAAGTGAGTCAGCTTCTGAGCTCTTCTACTGACTGATGTCAGTATTACGAAACTCAGTCGGAGACTGTAGTGCGGATAAGTGTTAGGCCCGGAGTCGTCTCTTTTGAAAACGTGTTTTCGCAATGTAAAGTCTTTTGGTTGTGCGCTTTTTAAGATACGTTTTATGCAAGCTGATGATTTAAAACTGGGTTAAATGCAATGCGATAAAACAGTAAATAACACAAGCGATTTTTAACGTGGTTCAGATAACAGATCCTACGTCCACGGTCCTGAACTCAACAGGAGAAACTTGTTGATTAATCTGAGCAAGTCTCAGCAAGGAAACTGTACGCAGGACAGATCCTTCTAAGTTATAGTCCTTAGCGACTTTTACAATCCAAACCTAAGTTTAGAAGGGAGGGAATATTCTCCAACTGAGAAGGAGTTCTTACAACAAGAACGATTCACTAAATGTGAACTCCTTCGAATCTAAGCTATGAATCTAGCAATGAGCTTAGTTTAGAGAATAAAGGGATCAAAGAGCTCTAGAGAGATGAACTACGTTCTATGAAAACTAGTTCGTCTCTGGATAAGCTTGAAGGTTCTAGAGCGTTGTGAGCTTGAATGCTTTCCCTTGATTTCGCGTATATTCCTCTATCTCGAAATCTTCAAATCCTTCTCTATTTATAGCTGTGAGTTGTGGCATATGTCCGTTGGAGACGACGATGCCACGTGTCACAAGCCTCCAAAGAAAACGGCCATAAATTCGAGCTAGTTGCAGCAGGGCAGTTAATGCACCTGTTCATGAGAGCAAAGCTTTCTTCGTAGAGTAGGTAAGCGTTGTCGGCTTCTCATTGGTCGAGGTTTGTAGTTGGTGAGAGTGTCGAGTTGACCGTTCAAACAACCTCGTATGTCTTCGCCGAACTATTCGAAAAGACTTCGGGTGCGGGGGTCGCTTTCGTCGTCGGGCAATGGGATCGAATACGTCTCTGTCTTCTTCGGTGAGTCGTCCGACCGATGAAGTGAGCTTCGATAGTCGGTTGGTCGATGCGAAGGTATTGTGCTTGCATAGGTTCTTCCGCCGATGACCATCAGCTGATAATGTCTTCTACCGAGATCGGGTAAGGCCGATGCGCCGTCTCCCAGTGAGTTTAGCATTCGGCTTCGACGAAGAACGCAAGCGATTACACTCGATGACATGGGGTTCTGAAAAGTATCTTCAGCAGAAGATCAGTTCAACAACTACCCCGTGCAGGACTTAGACAAAAACAATAAACATAACATCAAGTCTAACCTATACATCAGCTAATCCTATCGACACACTAATCTACTGATATCAGCTCGGTTTTGGGATCTTCAATTCCATAGTACTACTATGATTTCCCCCAATTTCTTTTAACCCTAGAACAGCTGAGTATCAATCTACTGACTCATATCCAACAATTATTATGGACGAATACTTCAATGATGGTTCTTGTACTGTAGAAGGACCTGCTCTGTCGCTTATAAACCCAGGGGCAGCTGTTACATTCATTCGATTTACTTCCTCTATAGTCTCAACAGCAATGGCTTCCAATATTCGACCATCTCCAAATCCACCATTCTCCAATTCCATTTGTTGTCTCTTCCTCAATTGCACCCGATCCCAATTTTTCACTAAAGGTAGCTGCCTACCCATTTGTTCATTGAACAACATCACACGATCCACGTACAAAATCTGAATACAGATTTATTTGCATAAAAGAATATACAAATTAGCATAACCAAGGAATTAGAATCTCGGCTTATGTTTTGTAAGCTTAAACTTATTAATATATTAGCACAAACTATATTCATGATATGCATAAAAAATGTATAAAAACTTACCAGCAGAAAAAGCGACGGCCCAAAGAAGGGTTTAGTTTTGTTCTCCCTCCACGTCCTGCAGGTATCAATGAGGCACCGGATCACAAACTCGCACCCGTTCCATTGTCTGGCATCGCTTTCTTCTTCCAATGGTTCCGAAAAGATTGGGTACAAGTACCCATTCGAGCTTGTTTGTATAAGGGAGCTTGCTAGCAAAACTAAAAAATTGCTCCTGAAAAATTTCCCAGCTCTCTCATCTCGTAGCAGGGCTGCGGTTAAATGATTTACAAATATCTTATGACAACTATCCACAACTCCCGTGTTTGTGAACTGTCCTACCCATTCATCAACAACAAAGCTTCTATCATTGAATTTTTTCTTACGGATTTCTAGACCCCCCCGAGGAAACCCAAAAGCCCGATACACATCCATCTCATTTAATTCTATCCTCCTTCCCTCCGATACTACAAGTTCTGATTTCTTAGGGTCATAATTATCCACTAACCAATAACACAATTTATTTGGTAATCTACTGACATCTATCCCTAATATACCACCAAAACCCATTCTCCTTACCATATCCAACTGTGCTTGGTTCATTTTTCTTGTTGCCTCCATGAGTGAATGCGGACAACATCTGCCTGTGAGTTGATTTACATCCTCGTCCATCTTCTGAACTTCGTCTCTTCTCGTTTCCAGACGCTCCTCAACTTTTTTCTGCTTTTTCCTTTTCACCTTTTCTTGTTGCGCATGAACTTCCACAATGTTCTTTCCTTTTGATTTTGCAGACACCTTCTTCTTTGGCATTTCATTCGCTTTCCTATTCAACAATTTTTTTAAAGGAATATCCTCTTCCGGCACTTTGGTTCTCTTCCTCTTTCCTTTCCCGCTCGAACCGCCTGCATTATAACATTTTTATGCTCATAAATGAATTAGTTTATGCTGACTTAATACTGATTTTATGCAAACCATGTTTATTATTATGCAAATTCCATTAACCAAATTTCTGCAAACAACAAACATATTTCGACCACAAAATGTTCAATGTTTATGCTTAAACCATGAAGAATACATACACAAAAAAAATGTTATACCAATTCAAGGTTCTTTATGCTTATATAATTAATTATCTATGCATACATAGTTTTAAATTTATGCATATATAGGAAATTCATTAACTGAACATCAAAATACTCACATTTTTTAAACACTTCCAAAAATTACTATATTATCGTGCTTATGCAATGAACATACTATGCATATATACACAAAATATATGCTCATATTATAATCGAAATCTTATGAATACCTGCGTCCATACTATCACCGTTGCAAGGTTAATGCGATGTTTCTATTCGAGTGCTTGAAATCAACAAAAAAAAATTAATACCCCATGAACTTCACATCAGCATGAAATCGTCAATGTAAACAAAAAAGAACAGGCGACAAACAAATTACGACCCAAAATTTTCTAAGGTTTCATTCACACTAAAATTCTTTTCTCCATAACATCAAATAATACATGGGTATCCTACTTCAAGTAAAAAATCAGTCAAACGAACCTGAAATCAAGTCGATTGGAGTCTAATTCTTCGCTTTATTAATCGATTATGTGGAATCTTCGCGCTACGTACCTGCAAATCGACTGTTTTCGACACAAATGGGGTATGGCGAAATCCCTCCTTGATGGAAGAGTATTTTGTTGCTGGTTATGTGGGAAAACGTCGGTAGTGGATGGTAGTTTTTCGATTGAAGGGAATGGAAGGAAGTTTATGAAGGGAATGGAGGGAAGTTTTTCGAGCGCTGCAGAAAATTGTTTCAAATATTTCGATTTTCTGCAATTGCCCCCAAAAACATTACCTTTTCTATACCCATAATGCCATTTTCTCATTTTTTGTTTTTTTTTTTAAACAAAGAAGTGATTAATATTGATCATTTGATGAGAACCGATCAACGCATAGGATCGGTTCTCGTATCTCTTATGAGGGGTGGATCTCCCTTGATCCACACCCTATATATATATATATATATCCGAGACATTTTCAAATCATTAGTTGATCCAACCAAATCATCATGTATCAAGTCGCAAGTGCATCAGAGTACCTAGTGATCACCGGAGTCGGCAGTCCTGCACCGTCATCAATGTCTCCCCGGTGAACTACACGTTCGAGGTGCAGGCAATGAGCGCCGAGAAGCTCCCCTTCATCCTCCCCTCCGTCTTCACCATCGGCCCTCGAGTGGACGACCATGAAAGCCTCCTCAAGTACGCCAAGCTCATGCCCTCCCACGACAAGCTCTCCATCCACGTCAAGGAACTCGTGCAGTGTGTCATCGAGGGGATGGAGGATGTCTTTAAAGGGGCTAAGGAATTCAAAAGCCAAGTGTTTGAGAAGGTGCAGCTGGAGCTCAACCAGTTTGGCCTCTTGATCTACAACGCTAACGTTAAGCAGCTCGTTGATGTTCGGGGGCATGAGTACAGAAGACTCAAATGGAGGCTGCCAATCAAGCCAAGATCGACGTTGCAGAGGAAGACGAGAGAGGGGTCTACCCTGTAAAACGCGGCCAAGATTGACGCGGCGATTGTGGATTACTTGATGATCAAAGCATAGCCCGGATCAACGGGGATGCTGTGCGGGGGCTGCAACCCAAGATCAGCATATGGACACCACTAGAAACAGTTATATAACTGGTTTTGAAGTCCATGCTTCAGGTTATAATGTTGTTTATTGATGTCTGATGATCTGTATATCCAAATAGGAATACCTGAAAGCCTTCAAAATGGAGACAAGTTGTTGGTTTGTGCTCCACCTCATATATTGCTTCAAAATGGTTATATGGATAGAGTTATTGTGTTGGTAAAATATGGAGTTGTAGCCCTAATAACATACATCTCATCATTCTCATTGTAACATGTTCCTCATCAAGAAGATAAACAAAAAGTTGATGTACATTGAGTAAAAGGCTACCAGTCCGTTATGCCATGGATTTGTCATCCTGATAGAGAGAGATTAGGAACCCCAGTTAGGGATATTTGCAGTGGCTTCATTCACCATCTTCACCAATGTAACCTGCCATATCATATTGTAACTTGTGACTCATCTTGGATCAGGGATGACAAGAGTATGGGAACAGAGACATACCACACTTTCTGGGACTCCAGGTGGCGGCAAAGAAAGGTTTCTTGGAGGCCACACATTGTCGTACGATCTTTTGTCGAATCTCCACTCTCCGTACTTTCCAGGAGTCATTTTACCCTGAGTGAGTGAGAGAGATCCAGATAAGGTTTCCTATTCTATTTGCACAACAAAACAAACAAGGGTCAAACAAATTAAGATCATATGTACCTGTAAATCATAATCGCATCCATAAGTATAATGAATTATGTAAGACCTCCCGATTGCCGTATCCCATGGAGGCTGCAGAGATTTACAAGATACATCACTTTCAATGTAAGATTCATAACATAAAAACCAACAGCTCAAGTCTTAAAAACCAGATTCATAACCATGGAAGCAAGAAGACGGACAAGAATCTAGGGAGAACTTAGGAGGATGAGAAGGAAGAGGGGGTTGAAGACATAAGATTGTAAGTCATCATCATCTATGTACTCTATCAGAGTAAAAGAGGGAACCCTTTTAGTATCACTTGTAGCAGAAGTAACAAGCTTCAGAGGAAGAGGCAACCCGAGTACTAACTAACTTGAAAATTTTAGCATCTCAAATACACTCAAATTGTTATTCGCCAGGAACTTTTCAGCACAGTGCCAGATCAGAGAATAACTAAAAGTCTAAAAGACAGAGATTCAATTATTGTGCAAGATGAGTGGTATATAAAGTTGACACCAACAATAATAATAAGCAATAAAGCATGTACTTGATTTATCTACACATAATCAACCACCAAGATAGGAATTCAGATTAAATAAGAGCAGAACTAGCAGGACCTGAATCATGAACTCCTTGTGCAAGATGTTACCCACACCATGTAATGCAGAAGCAACAGCATATGCATACCTACACCACAAGAAGATAACTCAGTTGGACTTCAAAAACCCAAATATATCTCTCTTAATCTGCAGCTTACATCTCCAGGACCCATCCAAAAGCTTTGTCTGTTTCGGGGTCTTTTTTCATGGCCAAGGAAACATTCATCCATGTTGGAGCAATCTTTTTCAAAGCATCCTAAACACATAAGTTGGTAAACTGTGATATGCCAAAGGGCCTTGAAGGAATGCAATAAAGAGGGCAAAGTAGAATGAAGGCATTAGATACCTTCCCTACAATGACTGGGGAATTCCCAATAGGATCAATGTTAGTTATCGGTCCCTTTTCCTCGGGGAAAAACTTGCGCAGGGCGGTCTCGTATTTCTTAGGCTCAATGTAGAAGAAAGGGAAGGCAGCCCCAAGGCCATCTATCGACAAGTTTGGGATGGGCTTGAACAAAATGTGGTCAGGCTCAGACATAAATATGTAGCTACACAGACATAAGTGTGTAATATAAAGTTACTAGTCAATTAAAAATAGCTTGAATTGATATTATTAGAAGCATGTGATTCCGTACTCTTCTTCAATATTAGCTTGTTGGAGCCACTGCACAAATGCCCAAGGTCTGTTTAGGACTATGTATCCCTGCAATTAACATTTAAAGATTGAACAAAATCTAGCATAACAAGTAAGAATCCATGCTGCTACTGCGTTTCTTAAAATCTATTAAAAATTAAGGAGGACTTTGTTGAATCTCAATATCATAAAACCTGGTCCATTCCATCGGGGAGAGGCTGCGCAACAAAGGTAGGAATCTCGTCCATGAATCTATCGGGGTTGCCGGAATGCAGTATTCTGGTGAAGCCCCCCATCTCGGAATTGGGCTTGCGCTTCTGCTGCTTGAACCAGTAATACATGACCCTCACCTGCCACGTGTTATAGATCGAGTCGGAAGCTGTGACGGCGGTGTGGAAGAGGCGGTTCGTCTTCTTGGATGGGTCCGTCGGCATTTTGATGATGGGGTCAACGGAGAAGGCAGAAGAAGGCGATTTGCCCGGGAGTTCTTCCTTGAGAGGGGCATTTGCAGAGATGATGATGTTGTAGGTGATCAGCGCTGCTGATAAACTGATCACCAAGCTGAAGAACACGTTCCCACACCCCATTTTTTGGTCGGCGAGTTCGGTAGGCACCCCTTAAACCAATCTCTTCTTTCGAGCATCTAATTTCAGTTGACTATAAACCCAGTTAAATTTAATACTTGCTTTAATTGTGCCTTTATGATCTATAATCCAAATCTCCTTTTACTTGTATTTGTTCTCATTGTAAAAGTCTACATCAATTCAAGATTCAACAACTCTTAATCCTTTATATACCATGTCCTAATAATTCAAGAGGGGAATGTCAAGTCTATACATTTCCATGTTTGAAAATGCAAAAATATACAAACTTTTCCATAAATGCAATAATATACAAATGACCCTACTTCACCTCCAATTTGTGTGCAGTGTGTGTGCAGGTGTGTGTGCAGGTGTGTATGCAGTTTGTGTCGGAATCTTTTTCTTGATATGTAGTCTCGAAATTAGCAAAATAAAAGTTGGTGATTTTTTTTAAAAAAAGCTAAAGTTATTTAAAAAAAATTCTTTAATTGAATATTTTCGTAAAACAAAAAACCTAAACATATTCGGTTAAATATTTTAAAAACCTGAGTCGACCACCGCCGCCGAAAATTTTATATTTTAAAAACCTCAGTCGAAAATTTTATATTTTTGTATATTTAATTTAATTTAACGAAAATTTAATATTTTGTTAATTTAATTCATGAATTCAATTTGAGGAAATTTTAATATTTTAGTAAATTTAATTTACAAAATTTATGCAATTTTGATAATTTAATTTAAGCAATTTCATTAATTTAATTTAGGCATTTTCGTTAGACAATTTCGAGAATTTATTTTTTGCAATTTCATTAATTTAATTTAGGCAATTTCATTAATTTAATTTAGGCAATTTCATTAATTTAATTAGGCAATTTTGATAATTTATCGAAAAACCGGTTTTGTTAATTAGGTAATTTTGTTAATTTAATTAGGCAATTTTGAAAATTTAATTTAGGAAATTTTTGAATCATAATTTAATTTAGGCACCTTCCGATCGATCGGTCATAATTAAATATATATATATATATATATATATATATATATACATAAATTAAAAAAAAATTTATTTGTGCCCGATCGGACGAAAATAAAATTATATATAAAATAAAAAAAATTATATGTGCCGATCGATCGGCATCGGCACTATATATAAAAATATACATAAATTTTAAAAAAAATTATGCGATCGATATAAAAAAATATATATAAATTATACGTGCCGATCGATAGACACAGCCCGATCGATCGGGCACATATAAATATATATAAATATAAATATATATAATAAAAAAATTATACGTGCCGATCGATCGGCACAGCCCGATCGATCGGCACTAGATATAAAAATATATAAATTTCATAAATTAAAAAAAAAATTATACGTGCCGATCGATCGGCACAGCCCGATCGATCGGCACATGATACATAATATTTAAAAAAAAAATTATAAATATATATATATATATAAATGTCGTAAATTTAAAATAAAAAATTAAAAAAATATATGTGCCGATCGATCGGCACAGCCCGATCGATCGGCACACAAATTACATAATATTAAAAAAAAATTATAAATATATATATATATAAATGTCGTAAATTTTTAAAAAAAAATTATACGTTCCGATCGATCGGCACAGCCCGATCGATCGGCACGATATATAATATTTAAAAAAAAATTATAAATATATATATATAAATGTCGTAAATTTAAAAAAAATTAAAAATTAAAAAAATATATGTGCCGATCGATCGGCACAGCCCGATCGATCGGCACACAAATTACATAATATTAAAAAAAATTATAAATACTATATATATATATATATATATATATAAATATATAAATGTCATGAATTTAAAAAAAAAAAAAATTATACGTTCGATCGATCGGCACGGCCCGATCGATCGGCACTTAATAGCGAAAAAATTAAAATATATATATATATATATATATATAAAATAATATATAAATTTAAAAATTAAAAAAATTATACGTGCCGATCGATCGGTCTCGCCCGATCGATCGGCACTTATATACTCGAATAAATTATAATATATATATATATATATATATATATATATATATATATAAAATAATACATATGGGGGGTGGGGGTGGGGGTGGGGGTGGGGGTTGAGGTGGGGGGGTGGGGGTGGGGGTGATCGGCCATGACCGAGCCTGGGTTGATCGGCCATGGCCGACCATGGGAGGGGGGTGGGGGTGGGGGGGTGGGGGGCACATTAAAAAAAAAAAAAAAAAAAAAAAAAACTTTTGTGCCGATCGATAGGGTCGGCCCTATCGATCGGCACATATTAATTTTTTTTTCATCGGTATGATAGGGTCGGCCCTATCAAATGTGATCGGCACGACCCTATCACATGTAATAGTAAAATTGGGTAGAGTTGTATATTAACACTATTTTATTCTTACATAAAACATTATCCAATATTCAACATCATCCTATATATTATCCAATTTCAAAAAAATTTTAAGATTATCCTATAAATTATCCAATTTCGAAAATAAATATGATACAATATTAGTATACATAAATATTAAAAAAAAATTATACGTGCCGATCGATCGGCACGATCGATCGACGGACAGCCGATCGATCGGCTATGTAATATAAATATAATATACAAATATAATATACAAATATAATATAAATATAATATACAAATATAATATAAAATATATTTACGTGCCGATCGATCGGCACGTACCGATCGATCGGCACTATAATATCTAATATAAATATAATATACAATATAATATAAATAAAAAGTAATATAAATATAATATACAATATATTTATATTATATATAAATATACAATATATAAATATATAGATATATAATATTAAGAAAAAATTATACGTGCCGATCGATCGGGCATGCCCGATCGATCGGCACAATAATATAAAAATATATATATATACATAAATAAAAAATATATATATATACTCAAATCGGCACAATATTTTTTTGAATTTTAAATTTGCACATTTTTTGCATTTTCTAAAAAAAAATTAAAAAATAAATATAAGGTCCGATCGATCGGACAAGGCCGATCGATCGGACCATATTATTTTTTTATTTAAATTTCTAAAATAAAAAAATAAATTGACTATGTTAAAAAAAAAATTCTAAATAATCAAAATTACGGATGAGCTACTGTTGATTTCTAAATAATCAAATAATCAAAATTTCTAAATAATCAAAATTTCTAAATAATCAAAATTTTTAAATTTCTAAATAATCAAATTTTCTAAAATAATCAAAATTTCTAAATAATCAAAATCTTCTAAATAATCAAAAGATCGTGATCAGACCATATTATATATATTTTTTTAAATTAGGATGTTATTAATAATCAAAATTATACTTAAAAAATCAATATAATTGAAATAAACTCATAAAAAATTATAAATTTTAAAATAAATATTTGATAAATATTTCAGGGGAATATTATGAAATAGTGTAATAAAGCTTTATTTATATCTATACATTAGCAAAATTAAACATGAATCATTCTTGAATGATAGAAGTACTTATGACTTTATACAAAAAATGAACTCATTTTTCAAAATATGAGAAGAAGTGGAATTTTTTTTTTTATTATGTCTCTATTATTATATTTCATAGTTATTAATGATATCATCAATATCCTCTTCGTATATCACTTTTCCTTGCTCGAATTCGATTTTTTTAGGGTTCCGATCGATAGTATTTGGGGTTTTGATCAAGGGTTTTGAGGGTTTAGAGGAATAGTATTTGGGGTTTTAATGAATAGTAGTTGGAGTATCCCCTAATCATCCTATCGGTCGGATTGGATTGTATATACAGCTGTCGGCACGAATAGTTTTATAGTCAAATTTCAATAAAATAATACAACTGTGACAGCTGTCACAGCTGTCACGTTTTTACTTAAAATTAAAAAAATTAAAATTTATATATGGTCCGATCGATCGGCCTTGTCCGATCGATCGGGCCATATTAAAAATTTTAAAAGTCAACTAATTAAAAAAAATTAAAATTTATATATTTAATATAACCGTTCCGATCGATCGGCCTTGTCCGATCGATCGGAACATATAAAATATAAATTTTAAATTTTTTTTAATTAGATATGTCCGATCGATCGGACAAGGCCGATCGATCGGACATATATAAATTTGAATTTTAAATGGGTATGGCCGATCGATCGGACAAGGCCGATCGATCGGAACATATATATTTTTATTTTTTAATTAGTGAATGTAAATCTAATTAAATGGGTATGGCCGATCGATCGATCGGACATATATAAATTTGAATTTTAATTATTGCATGTCACTAGGTAAAAAGGTAAGTGAATATCTTTTCCAGATTTTTTTTCTCTGTAAATAGTATATGTACACTTTGATTCTTGATTAAAAAACTAAAAAAAAGCTGCATGAGACGAAATTATTCTGCATGCATGAAGACAAAAAAAGACTGGCATGAAAATAAAAATGTAAAAAAAAAAAATGGTCCGATCGATCGGACAAGGCCGATCGATCGGACACGTTAATAAAAATTGTAAAAAAAAAAATGGTTTATTTTAAATTATAAAAAAAAATTTAAAAGGTGCACGTTGCTGAAGAAAAAAAAAATCAAAGTCAAGAGAGAATTAAATAACTAAAAGACAAGACACTTCTCTGCAAAGTAAGAGGAAATAGAAAAACCTATTAACCTAGCTAACTTTATAGGTTTCAGAGGACAAAATGTACATTTTTGCAATTATGGAATCTCATGTATATTTTTGCATTTTCACATGTTTATTTTGTACATTTCTGCACATCCCCCATAATTCAAAGATATTATTCAATTTTTGTAAGCAAATTATTAGATAAACTTTATTATACTTTATATTTAATGATTCACAGTTTTACAAAATTTTACATACAACTAACAACTCTTCTAAATCATGCTGAAAAAAAGTGGACAATATCTTCGAGACGGAAGGGGTAGTATACAAATGTACAATACATCATCCTATTAGAAGATAAGAGAAGAGGTGGTAATGCTGAAAGATACACAGAAATCTACTCCATCTAATATCTAAAGAATATGTATATATAGGTTAGCTCCAAGTTTGATGAACAAAAATGTGTATCCAATGATGCATTGCATTGAAGAGAATTCATCTCATCTCATCTTCCAACCAGTTGTTTGATATGGGGAAACCGATCTGCCCAAGAATCATACCCTGCATCCATTTTCATCATATCATGTCATCAACTCTACTAAATTCAATACAAATATTAGCAATCAAGATCATACCTGAGCTCACTATCTCCTGGAGATCCGCCTCCGAGTTGTTGGCCTCATCACACATCATATCCTGTATTTGTGACCAATTCAGCAAAATCAACAATCACACATATAGAAAAGCTCTGCTCTTTGCAAAGCTAAAGTGTCACCGATGATAATCCATCTTGCAGTGGAAGTTTTCCCCAAGTCTAAGCAAGCAGAACAAAGGACGTTACCTGACCAGTGGTAACCAAACTTCTCTTCATGAGGCGGGACAGAGCAATGAGGTCGCCAGTGTTAAATTCTGGACATCGCAGAAGAGCTTCCTCGGAAGTTGACTCAAGAATTAACGAGCAAATGCTGGATGCCATCATAATCATACATACGTCACTTGTCTCCTCTGCAAAATCATATCAGCAGTCCTATGAATGTGCGCCACTAACATAATTACGGAAGTGAGTAAAGCACTTGAACATATATTAGCTCAGTACAAACTCTCATAATCTGCTTCAACTTATGATCCGTTAATATAAAAAACTAGAGAGCAGCGATACACGAAAGCTCAAAATCCATATTTCCTTCTTAAATTCATCTATACCACATGTAATTGGACTTCAATCTATAGGATTTCATATTTACACTCCATTCTTCTCCTCTCGGTTATCTCTCTCTTACATCCGATATAAGGAGAATCATTACAGTAAGTACTCCATTGATATGGATCAGTCTATATGCAAGACAAACTAAAAGATCGTGACTCGGTTCGAAAGGACAAGTCATTTTTACACTTTTTAAGTGAAAAACAAGAAATCATGGAAACAAGCATACCTGTCCAGCGTGACAATGCTTGCAAAAGCTTGACAGAACAAGGGTTCTCTAGGGTAAAGCCGACTTGTTTTCTCTATTGATGAAATAAAATCAAAGAGTTAATGTGTGTCGATCTCTTTATGTTCAGCATTGAAGTGTAGCAACAGGTCATACCTTCAAAAGGAAATTCAAGATTGTATTGCATGCCAATATCATGGTACTACTATTGTCACCACTTGAATCACCTGAGTCACTCAAAGAAATAAGGAGGCCAACAACCTGCCACATGAATAGCAAAATACTCAAACACGGCGTTCCCCAAGAAGGATAGTGTTAAGAGTAAAGGGTATTGAAAAAAAATAGAAATTAATAACGAAACTCAATTACGATAATCAAAAGCAACTCAAAGACGAGTCCCACGGAAGAAGTCTCTTCCGGCCAAGCGTAAGTCACGCCGCTCACGATCAGAGTAATTATTCAAACCCTCGATAATGTTTTCCTTCCCAAACTATGATATAAATAAGAATGCTATACTATTCATGGGCTTAACTACTTATAATAGGAAATTACTTATAATAAGAATGATAATAAACTAGTACTAATTAATAATAAACTAAGTACTAAATAACTCCGCCAAGCATGCATACATCCATACGTCCATTCCATGCGCGCCATGCACGTCGGCCATCCCATGAAGCTACGGCTTGTCTTCTTCCATATCCGCTCCTCTTCTATTCTCAACTCTCTTCAATCTTCGCCGATAGACTCTATCCCTAACAACTCCTCCATCCTTCCAAACAGCCTTGTCCTCAAGGCTGAAGTGCGGAAATTGACTCAATAATTCAGAAATCTCGACCCATGTTGCGTCGTCCTCCGACTTCCCTTGCCATTGTACTAAGAGTTCGCGTACTCGATCATCGCCTCTCCAAACCCATCGATCACGCAACACCCACTCCGGAACAAATTCCGGATCCACCGTCCACAATTCCTCGGGCACCTTATCCTCGACCGCATGTTGGCCTATAGCCGCCTTAAGTAGCGACACATGGAACACCGGATGCAAATGACATCCCTCCAGCAACCGGATCCGATAAGCTACAGCACCTATGCACTCTTCCACCACGAACGGCCCATAATATCGTGCAGTTAACTTAGCATTCTTGCGCTTAAAAAGCGATTTTTGGCGATAAGGCCGTAATTTCAAGAAAACCCGCTGCCCTACTTCATGAATAACCTCCCGTCGATACTTGTTCGCCCCGGGAATCATGTAATCTTGTGCTCGTTCGATGTGTTCCTTCAAATGACGAAGTGCCCCATCGCGAGCCTGCAAGTCGTCGGCCACCGCTCGTACCCGAACTTCTGATGGTAGAAAACCCATAAGAGACGGAGGGGAACGACCATACACGATTTCAAACGGGGTAGTTCCCGTCGTCGAGTGGAAATTGGTGTTATACGAATACTCCGCCCAAGCCAACCACTTACTCCACTGTTTCGGCCGCTCCGAAGCGAAACACCTCAAGAATGTTTCCACACAACGATTAACCACTTCCGTTTGTCCATCCGTTTCCGGATGATAAGCCGAACTCATGCGCAACTTTGTTCCTACGGCTTTAAACATTGCCCGCCAAAACTCACTACAAAAGATCGGATCGCGGTCTAAGACAATTGACGTCGGGAATCCATGCAACCTTACGATTTCCTTCACAAATAAATCGACCACTCCTCGCACCGTATATGGATGACGAAGTCCACAAAATGAGCGTACTTAGATAATCTATCGACCACTACCATAACGCAATCGTATTCCCCCGATCGTGGTAATCCTCCAATGAAATCCATACTGACATCCTCCCATACTCGAGTCGGAATCGGCAACGCCTATAATAGCCCCGCCGGCGCTCGAGTTTCGTACTTATGCCTTTGACATACTAAACACTCAGCCACAAATTTTGTAACATCTTTCATCATACCCGGCCAATATACGCTAAGAGCCAAACGACGGTAGGTGCGATAAGCTCCCGAGTGCCCACCGTGAGCTGTTTCATGAAACTCCGAAATTAATCGTGGAATAAAGGAGGAACTCTTAGCGACTACCAATCTGCCCTTATAATATAACACTCCATTAATTAATCGAAAATGGACAAATTTGGAAGAGCCACGGCTTTGTAAATCTCTCCCATTTCTTTATCAGCCTTTACTTCCTCTACCACGAGAGACCATCCCATCCATAATGGCAACGAAATCGCTGCATACTCCTTCTCCTCTTCGCATCGCCTCGAAAGAGCATCGGCCACTTTATTCGCCACCCCCGGTTTATATTCAATGTCAAACTCATAACCCAACAGTTTAGCCACCCAATAATGCTGAGCCGGCGTTGAGACCGATTGGTTCAATAGAAACCGTAGACTCCTTTGATCGGTCCTTACAATAAACCTTCGCCCTACCAAATAAGGTCGCCAATGCTGCACTGCGCAAACCAGAGCCATCAATTTCAATTCATATGCTGACTTTGCAAGGCTACGATCCGACACCGCCTTGCTGAAATAGGCCAAAGGATGGCCCTGCTGCATCAAAACAACCCCTAAGCCGCACTCCACGACAAAGGGTATCGAGAAATCAGGAGTAGCCAAAACCGGCGCAGTGGTCACGGCTTTCTGCAGCTCATGGAACGCCTTCTGTGCCTTGTCCGTCCACTTGAAAGTCGCCGCTCGATCCTTTTTCAGAAGCTCAGTTAAGCTTCTCGCAATATGACCATAGTTACGAATAAAACGTCGATAATACCCCGTCAAGCCAAGAAACCCGCGAACTCCGCGCACAGTATTTGGAACCAGCCATCGTAATATTGCCGAAATTTTTCCTGGATCCATCTGCACTATATTTACCGACACAATATGGCCTAAGTATTCCACTTCAGGTTGACCCCAAGCACATTTCTTTGGATTGACGACATATGAATCCAACCGAAGCAGCGTCATCACCGTCCGAAGATGCTTCACATGCGAATCCCAATCCCTGCTATAAATAAGAATGTCATCAAAGAAAACTAGCACAAACTTACGCAAGTGGGCTCGCAACAAATCATTCATCGCCGATTGAAACGTGGATGGCGCATTGGTCAATCCGAATGGCATGACCAAGAATTCATAGTGCCCCGAATGAGTCCGAAATGCAGTCTTCGAAATATCTGCCGGCGCAATCCGAATCTGATGGTACCCGGATCTCAAGTCCAATTTCGAAAACCATTTAGCTCCATTTAATTCATCTAACATCTCTTGAATTACAGGAATGTGATAGTTATCCGGAATTGTTTGTTTATTCAGCTGCCGGTAATCCACGCAAAAACGCCAACTTCCGTCCTTCTTGCGAACTAACAAAACTGGACTGGAATACGGACTTGAACTGGGCTGGATAATACCTGCCTCCAACATTTCTCTAACAAGCCGCTCCATCTCATCTTTGGCCACTTGACTATAACGATACGGCCGGACAGAGACCGGAGCTGTTCCCGGTTTTAACCGTATGTGATGATCCACGCTCCGATGCGGCGGTAACCCTTGTGGCCTAACATGACGGAAGAAAATTCGGACTCCATTTGATTTTTTAAACTCTCTCCCTTTCCGCCGGTCGAAGGTTGCATCCTCGGTAATTCATCACGCGTATCCATCGGCGCCGACTCCTCCATTCCAACCCACAGCAACCAACAATCCCCCTCGTCTCCAATTTTAATTAATTGCTGCAGGGAAGCCTCCCTACGGACGAGCGACGAATTGCCTCTCAAAACAACAGATTCCCCTTTATGAATAAATTTCATAGTCATATTCTCCCAGTTAGCTCGAACATCCCCCAAAGTTCGCAACCATGACACTCCCAAAACTACATCAACTCCTCCCAATTCAAACACATAACAAGTCAGCACAAATTCACTGTTCTGCAAAATCAGCTTTATGTTCTCACAAACCCCTAAATAGATGATCGACGACCATCTCCCAATCGCACGGCCGATCTACTAGTATCCGAGGGTGTCATGTGAAGAGCCGACGCTACTCGTGATGAAATAAAACAATGGCTCGCACCACTGTCGATCATTACACACACGGGCTGCCCCGCTAACGAGCCCGTCATCTTCATCGTCTGTGGGCCATCAAATCCTTGTGCAGCTAAACGAGTCAACACCATGGAATTAGCTTCCGGTTCCAATCCCGAACACTCTCCCTCCGCCGCCGACTCTAAACCTTCCTCCACGTTGATTTCATCTTCGTCTCCTTCCGTATCAGCAATCATAATCACTTGCAAATTTTTTTCGGCGCATCTATGAGTGGGTGACCACTTTTCATCACAACGAAAGCATTTTCCTGCGGCGCGTTTTGCTGCATATTCCCGGTGCGAAATTTGCCGAATTGGTCGATTTCTTCCGGGCCCGCCAGCTCTCGCTGTTGACCCAAATGACGTTGTGGAATCCTTCGGTTTCTCCTTAACGCCGCCACTCCTCTGATTCGAACCTGACAATGTCGATTGGGAAGAGGACACGTACGCCGACGATGCCTCGATTCTGGACGCCGGTGTATAACCCGAACGTTGCAATCCGCCGGAAGGCATAGTACCGAAGCCTCCTAAGATCTTGACTTCTTGTTCAATCTCCTTCGCAAGATGTATGGTATCAGAGAGTGTACGCGCGTCACGTGATCTAATCTTCAAACAAATTTCGTCCCTCAATCCGTTAAGAAATAGCCCAAGGCAATACTTCTCATCCAATCCCGGAATGTGTACCATGCGTGCGATAAACAACGTAACATACTCACCCACCGAAGTTGCTTGCCGCGTTTGAACCAAGGTCTCAAACGGATTAGCCAAAGGGTTCGTGCCAAACATACGCACCATTTCCAATTTGAATCCGGACCAACCCATAGATGGACTAGTCGCCCGAACCCATTGAAACCAAGGCAACGCGTCACCTTCCATTGCCACGAGCGCCACATCCAACCTATTCGTATCCGGGGTATTATGTAGTTGAAAGTACTGCTCAACTCTAGTCAACCATCCTTCGGCGCCAGTCCCGTCAAACAAGGGTAATGTAACCTGAGGCGCGCCGGACACAACGTTCGCCGAACTAGCCACGGTCTCATGGCCGTCGGTCTGTGGCCCTTCTGCTGAATCGCAATTGTCAGAATTAGGGTTCGGCGGCGCATTAGGGTTTGGTGGCGCCCCGCTGGCGGAACCCTCAGCCGAATTATTTTTCGTCGTGACCAGATCCTGAAGCAAGTCACGCATGGAGAGTATCGTGTCCTTCACCGTCGATAATTCACCAGATAGACGGACATCCATAGCCTTCAATCCCTTCTCCAACTCATCCATTCTCGTTTCCATCTATTGTTGTCGCGTGTTTGTCATCCGACAGGTCGGACCAATTTGTTAGAGTAAAGGGTATTGAAAAAAAATAGAAATTAATAACGAAACTCAATTACGATAATCAAAAGCAACTCAAAGACGAGTCCCACGGAAGAAGTCTCTTCCGGCCAAGCGTAAGTCACGCCGCTCACGATCAGAGTAATTATTCAAACCCTCGATAATGTTTTCCTTCCCAAACTATGATATAAATAAGAATACTATACTATTAGGCCTCACGCGGCCTAACCCTTATTCATGGGCTTAACTACTTATAATAGGAAATTACTTATAATAAGAATGATAATAAACTAGTACTAATTAATAATAAACTAAGTACTAAATAACTCCGCCAAGCATGCATACATCCATACGTCCATTCCATGCGCGCCATGCACGTCGGCCATCCCATGAAGCTACGGCTTGTCTTCTTCCATATCCGCTCCTCTTCTATTCTCAACTCTCTTCAATCTTCGCCGATAGACTCTATCCCTAACAGATAGATTATATATTACAAAGTCAAACCGGTACAATTACGATACATAAATACAAATCAACTAATTAATTATTAGAATGGGGATATTAAGTAATGCTAGTTGTTTGTAAATTTTCATAAATTAGAGGAAATCAACTGGAAACAAGAAAAATATATTAAGTTGAAGCATTCTCTTACAGCTTCAAAAGCCCCAGTAGAAGCAAGCAGTTTACATCTATCATCCCCATTGTTATTTGACACAACATAGGTAGCAAAAAAGAGATAGAATGAAAACGACTGCCATTTGAAAAACATCAAAAGATCAGTCAATAAAATATGGAAGTGAAAGTCCCCACAGAACTACAAAATTATGTACATGAGGTACGTCAAACCTAGATTCATCCTCCCCTTTGACTGACAACATATAATCAAGAAGTTCCCCAATCTTATCTTTGCATGAAGAAGGTGCTTCTGCCAGATAGCTGACACAACAATGCAATCACAATATCAGATATTATCACATGTTCAAATAGGAAACACTGAATTAGCCACTAAGTTGCTATCATACAATAAGCATATAACTCATCTAATGCATAAAATAAAAAACAAGAAACAAATGTTGCGGTAATTAAATGCTTGTGCCATTGCGAGTTCTGCAACTTCAAAGGGTGATCAACATCAGAGGGCATTAGTACACTACTTGTTTCATTAACTGAATAGGTATATAAAACCACCTTCGAGATTGTTTTGCCTTATCTTAGCCTTAAGATTTCACCCATGGGAAAATTTTCAATAGCAGTAGTAAACAATTTTTCAGGAAATCCTGCAACTTGAACTAATAAGAATCTAAGATATGGTCACACTTCCATACAAAAGCATTAGAGAGGAAACAAACAAATTTATTTACGTGTAACAAAAAAATCAATGAAGATGCAAATTAATATGGAAGTAGTAGGAAGGGAAATAAGAATACCTTCCAACTACTCTAACAGAAGCAAGGAGGTCATCCCCTTTCCTATCTCCATGATCCTGCAAAAAACATGATTCCAAGTGAATAGATCTGACTTCAAGTTTATTCTTATACAAAGAACAGTAGAACACTCTTACCTTTGCATCTTGCAAATAATCAAGGACTACTCCAACTGTCTTGTTGAGTCCGCCAATCATCTTTATTAAAGTGCTTTCATTAATTATGGGAGCTGAGTTTGAATCTGCAAACACTTCTGATAATCAAGTAAATGTCGAAAAACTTAGTCGACTCATAATAGGTGAATAGATTCTCCACGAGAAAGAATTGGGGTTATTTGTGCAATTTTTTTTTTTTGAGGCTCATACCCAAGAGCTTAATGTGTCTCAAAATCCACTAGTGCCACAAATCAGCCAGAAACCAAGAAGTACTTACGAGTTCCCTTGGGTAGTCCATCACTGCCTTAATTCATTAATCCATATGTGTGTATACGTCTCTTAGATGCATCAGTGAAAGGCTATGCTTCTCAAATAACATAAGATATTATATCCCTTCCATGATTAACCCCAAACATCATGTATCTTCTTTTCGTTGAATGTGTATGTGTGTGTGTAGAGGAAAGCAGCAGCAAGAGCAGGTCAACAACAGAGGTCGTAGAAAATATATTATTACACACCTTCATTTTCTCCAAATTTTGCCATGAGTTTAATAATCCTTTCTACCAAAGAGATGGCAACTCCAAGATTCCTTCCTGTTCCAAGAAAGGCTTCAGAATTTGGAGAACTCTTAGAGGCTTCATATTTTAGGTAGGCTACCTCATTTAAGCGAACAGCAATCTCGACCCTAGATGACTCCAAGACAAGCAGTATGAATCTGGAAAAGAATAGGGGAAGGATTAAGTACAATAGATTAAACTACTAAAGGACATATAAAGTGATGAGGAGAACAGAAAGAAAATCAAAAGCCACTTTCACTACTAACCGGTCACTTGGTCCGGTTAGCCATTCCTCGCCAATAATGGATATGACATACTCGGCAAGACCAAGAGCTTGAAGTTTCTCAGCAGGTCCTGCAGGTGAGAAAGTCCAAATATAATTAGCCAAAAAATCTGCTGAGGCACTACTTTGCTTCTGGTTGGATATTATCAAGTGAAAACTAAGACTCAGACATTATCATCCCATTTACTCGTAAGATGCATTTTTTTGGTGAACATACCTACTCGATTCTGCAGAACATCCATAATACCGACACGGATATTAGCTGACCAATCATCATTCATCAAAGACTGCAGTGCTGAACCTAACGCTCCCTGAAATTCAGGTATTCAAAGCATGATAAGATTCAAAAAAAGTGCACTGGAAAATGAAGAACCACATGCTGCAACTAAAATCTTAGTAGTTAACTAGGATTCAAAGAATATGCTGGCCGTGGTAGGGAACTTAACATTTTTGTAAAGGGCAATAGGATATAATGTCAATGTCAGGAAAAATTAAAGGATGATCAGGAATATTGTTAAAAGTAGAATATAAAGTTTGCTAGAATTTTAATAGAGATGTCATACTGAATAACTTGACGATAGTAGAGTAGAAAGGAGGTGAAGAGCCTCAAATTTCAGAGCATTGTGTAGCAGCGCAAACTGCTTTGCTATTGCAGACACCTGTAACAGAGAGGAGACAGGAGACCCACATTTAGATAAACAAGGATAATTCAAGGTGAAGTAGGAATGTAGCATAAAAAATAAACATTATAAGGATGTCCAGGAGAACATAAAATCACCATCTTTGATAGCTCTGATGGGTACTCCACATAAATATTTTCAGCCGGAAGCTTGGTTATAATCAAGTGAACAAGTTTCATGGCAAGCTCAATAGCCTGGGAACCTGCACCTCAATAACCTGAACAATCAAATATTCAACTCCAAAAATGATCGAAGATGTGACTACAAGAAAACTTTGTGACCGACACATATCCCAGAACAACCATGATTTACTGTTGTTTTATTCATGCAAATATTGCATAAGCTAAAAGACCAAAAAATTATGAAGTAGGAGCCCTCCAATAAAAACTTTGCAGTTCAGCAAATAGATTTGTCACTAAAAAGACTCACAATTGATTACCATCTGATAAAGCAGGCATTTGTGATGCCAATACATTCATGCCTCCTGATCTATAAAAAGTTATAACTCCGTCTTCATGAGCATTAGTCACCAGAAATAGAAACTCGTAGCACTGCTCAGTGAGAGACGGGTCAGATCTGCAATCCAGGGAGAAACTGGTTAAGAAGCTAACTCCTCTACAACCATAAGTTGTAAACGGTGGAAACCATGTTGCAGAAGAATTGTAACTCGAGACATTCACAAAGAACTTAATATTTCCTCAAAGAAGTACTATATGGTGTAGCTTTCAAACATCTTTATGAATTCAATATCATCTAAATCAAAAACAAACTTGTTTGCTAGACAGCAAGATCATATTAAGTAGAACTCGGGCGCTCATGCAACAATCCACAATGCGTTCAGGTTTTCATAGTTTAGCAACTAACTAGTGACATGATGTGAATTTGAGACGTCATCACCAATACCATCTAAAAGGTTGTTCCAAACAACACTTGCAGTGGTTGATCAATTTGCATCACAAATAAAGTTCTATGCTAAGAAAATAAGAATCTAGGAGTTGGATGACAATAAAGTCTAAGAACTTCCACCATAAAATGATTAGGAATGACAGGAAGCCGGACAATGAAAAGGTAAATAGCAATAAAAATACATAATGATCACGCAAAACCTCTAAAAAGAAGGGTATTTTATATGTTTGAAAAATAAACACAAGTACTATTTCATGATTTGAAGTTCAAACATATTGTTGGGAGATGATTCAGTCATTCCACAAATTATTGGGAGATAACTCAGTAGCCTCGTGCTCGGAAGATTTGAAGATTCCAAAACCCTACTTTGACTGATGAACCATTCCTAACCCAGATGCGACCGGAATCGAGGTATGAAGTTTACTGCTTACAATGATTTTTTTCGGCGAATCGTTTGAGAATTGAAGGAAATTGATGGACAATTTTGGCCGGAATCCGTTCATGGTGGCCGAAAATCGTCCAAGGATCATTACCCATGTTTCAATTGATCGAATCGCGGCTCGAAAACACGCAATTTTCGCGATGAAACTCGTCGGCGACAAGCTGCGTAATTACGCAGCGGCACAGTCGCGGCGGCGGCTCCTGGCGGCTGTTCTTCACAGCCCAGACGTCTGGAGGGGGCGGGGATGACCGACGAAGCGGCGGGAGGCGGCGGCGCGCGCGGCGCAGCCGACGGCGCAGTAACGCGCGGCTGCGCGCGCTCCCAGCTGGTTTTCCGGCGAGGGGCGTCTAGGCCGCGGATGACTCCCTCTGTGGACGGCGGACTGCGGCGGCGGCAGACGGGGCGGTAGCGGCGGTTTCTTGATGAAGAAGACGATGCTGACCAGGAAGACACGTGTCTGCCACGTGGCAGACCCCCTGATGACGTGGCGATGACAGTTTTCGATGCAGTTTTTAGATTCGAAGATTTTGAAGATCGAAGAACTGTATTATGATCGGGCTATGTAATAGTTAGGAATTACGTGTTTTAAAGCCCGATAACGACGTTTTAAATTTCCTATCTGTGCATTTATTTTTTATTATGCTTTAGCATGCGATTATGTGATTAATTGCACTTAGAAAAACATGAAAATAGGATTGACGTCGTATTAAAGCATGTTTTATTTTTCGCGAGCACGTTTTATTATGTGCGCTTAGAAATTGCATGCTTTAGGAATTATGTGGATATGCATGATTCAAAACGAACCTTTTGAAGAAAAAGACTAAGCAAATAATAAATTAAATATTTAATTGGATTCCATTTAAATTGGAAATTAAATATTTAACCGGACCTCCATTAATTGGACCCTACACAAAAGTGGAACAATTATATGAGTAAACGTCCACCTGAGTGGCTTGCTTGTATTTTTGAACCACGAGTTTTGTGAGATGGGTTTTCTAATATAATATTTAATTATTATTAAGTAGTGGGAGCGAAGCCGTAAACGTCCACCTGAGTGGCTTGCGTGCCTAGTAAATACGAGTACTCTAGCAGATAATAATTAAATAAGATAGCTAATTAAATCAAATTGAAAGCGGTATGGTTCGCGTAAGTATGCCAATTTCGAGAATTTGATGTTAATTCGGTCAAATTAATGGTCAAAGCTTAGATGTCACCGCGGGTACAACTTCCTAAGAAGTCCCTTCCCGCGTTTTAATATTAATAGTGACATGGTCCAGAGATATCGGATTATTAATTTCATTCGTCTTAAGAACTTAGGCGTGGATTGGAATTAAAGAGCTAGGTATATAGCTTGGTCTAGGGGTACACGAGTAAACGTCCACCTGAGTGGCTTGCGAGTGTGATCTCTAGGGCTATTCGAGTATTTAACATCATTGGTTTTTTCAAATGGTTACAATGATGATTAATTACGAATTATGTGCAAATATTATCGTTATACATGTTTTTTAAATTATATTTTTCAGATATGTATGTTCGAAATTTTTCGAGTTCCTAAAGAGTCTCACCAACCAAACCCTAACGGGTTTAACAATTTTTAAATAATTTCATAGAGTGGAAGAGATATCTTACCTCTCCCAATAAAAGCTCTGCAAAGGTCCTATAAGAACTTCTGTTTTAGGACCGCTATGTCTAAGAACGAGTTTACTATGATTATGTTACTCAAATCTTTGGTAGCGGTCAAAGAGGTTATAGAAAAGGGCAAGAGTGCTCAAGTCTTGAATATCCCTAGTAGTTCAAGGAATCCTCCAAAAGGCGTAAACCAGAAAAAGAGCAAAAAGGGTGGACATTTCTAGAAGAGCAGTGGGAGTAAGAAGACGGTCCTTACCGGCGACATGCGAATGTCAAAGGAGAAAGGAAGGTTCTTCAAGAGTGGTAAGAAAGGACACTGGAATAATTATAATCCAGATGTCAAGGCAAAACAGAAAGAGACGCGAGTCGCTCTTGTAACTGAAACTGTTCTGGTTTCCTCTTCTATCCACGAATATGTAGTGGATTCGGGGGCAACTGATCATGTTTGTTACATCTTGCAAGGTTTCTTGCAGAAAAGGCAATTGAGCAATGGCGAGGTGGTAGTCTCACTGGGCAATGGATCGAAAGTTCCTACAATTGCCATTGGAGATTTACATCTATATTTTGATAGTTCTGTTTTAGTACTTAAAGATGTTTAATATGTGTCTGAGTTTAGGCGAAACATTATTTCTGTTTCAAAACTCTGCACCATGGATGGTTATAAATCAAGTTTTGATAGTGAAGTTTCTATCATGAAAGACGATGATTTTATCTGTGGTGGACCATTAAACGGATCTTTATATACTATTACTTGTAAACCGCGTAGTTCTGTTAATATTGCTTCCTCATCATTAAATCCTAAGAAGAGGAAAGAGTCTTCTAAGGTAAACCAAACTTATTTGTGGCACTTAAGACTAGGTCACATCAATCTTAACATGACTCAGAGGTTGGTGGAATATGGATCATTGGAGTCTCTCCAAGATTGAGTCATTTCCAACTTGCGAAATCTGTTTGGAAGGAAAGATGATGACTAGGCCTTTGAAGACAAAGGGTCATAAAGCCACAGAAGTATTAAGTTTGATACATTCTGACTTGTGTGGGTCTATGTCTACACAAGCTCGTGGAGGGTATGAGTACTTCGTCACATTTACTGACGATTACTCGAGTTATGAATATGTTTACCTTCTTCACCACAAGTTGGATTGCTTTGAAACCTTTAAGGAATTCAAGGCAGAAGTGGAGAAGAAGCTAGGTAAAGAAATAAAACACTACGATCTGATCGTGGTAGGGAATTCCTACCCAACGAGTTCAAGGACTACTTGACAAAATGTGGGATTACATCCCAGCTGACAGCACCGGGCACGCCTCAGCAGAATGGTGTGTCAGAGAGAAGGAACCGAAGTCTCTTAGAGATGGTTCGGTCGATGATAAGTTATGCAACTTTGCCAGTTTCCTTTTGGGGATTTGCCCTAGAGACTGCAGCATACTTGCTGAACCGTGTACCTTCCAAGTCGGTACAAAAGATCCCTTTTGAGTTGTGGAGCGGGCACAAACCCAGTATGCACTACTTAAGGATTTGGGGTTATCCTGCTTATGTGCTAAATAGGCAGGCCGACAAATTGGAATCACATTCAGAAGTGATGTTGTTTATAGGGTATCCGAAGGAAACGAAGGGTGGATACTTTTATGATCCTAAAGAACAGAAGATTGTTGTTAGCCCTAACGCTCGGTTTTTAGAAGAGGATTATATTAGTAACCATAAATCTTGAGTTGACATCATCCTTGAGGAATTACAAGGTGGTCGAGTTCCACTTGAACAACCAGTTGTGCAAGATAGTACTCCACGAGTAACCGCACAATCTGTTAACACAGCACCTGACACTGTTCGACGTAGTGGGAGGGTGATATTTACACCTGATCGGTATATGTTCACTGGGGAGACATCTGATCATCTCCTGGCAGATGAACAGGATACCGTTGATCCCTGGACCTACAACGAAGCAGTGGGAGATATAGATGCAGATTCCTGGCGAATCGCTATGGACTCAGAATTTAAGTCCATAACTGATATGGATGTATACGAGATCACTGAACTACCTGAGGGCTGCAAGGCTATTGGTAGTAAGTGGGTATACAAGAGAAAAAGAGGACCGAATGGAGAGATCATGGCATTTAAGGCCAGACTAGTGGTGAAGGGTTTTACCCAGAAAGAAGGTATCGATTATGAAGAGACTTTCTCGCCCGTAGCAATGATCAAGTCTATTAGGATTCTCCTTGCCATGCAGCTCACATGAACCTTGAGATCTGGCAAATGGATGTCATGACCGCATTCCTAAACGGTCACCTTGAAAAAGGTATGGACATCTATATGAAACAACCAGATGGTTATGAGAAGGAGGGCGAAGAGCATCTAGTTTGGAAGCTTAAGAAGTCTATTTATGGACTTAAGCAAGCTTCCCGGTTATGGCACCAACGTTTTAACGAGGTAGTCAAATCCTATGATTTTGTATCCTGTCCTAACGAGGTGTGCATGTACCGTATCTGTGTTAATGGATCAGTGGTGTTTCTTGCATTTTATGTAGATGACATCCTTCTCATTGGCAACAATGTTGAAGTGTTATCAGACGTAAAGATGTGGTTATCCGAGCAGTTTCAAATGAAGGACTTAGGTGAAGCTGCTTACATCCTTGGGATCAAGGTTATCCGAGATCGCCAGAAAAGGATGTTGAGCTTGTCACAAGCGTCCTACATTGATACTGTTATTGCTCGTTTTAGCATGCTAAATGCCAAGAGAGGTTCAGTACCTTTCAGACATGGCATTTTTCTATCAAAGAATCAGTGCCCTAAAATGCCTGAAGATATAGAAAGTATGAGGCTAGTACCATATGCTTCCGCTGTCGGTAGCCTCATGTATGCAATGCTTTGTACGAGACCAGATATCTCATATGTTGTAGGCATGGTCTCAAGATATCAGTCTAACCCTGGACATGAGTACTGGACTGCGGTAAAGCACATTCTTAAGTACCTTAAAAGGACTAGAGATTATAGGCTTGTTTACCAGTCAGACAGTCTTGTGCCTATGGGTTATACAGACTCGGATTTCCAGGCTGACAAAGACGAGAAGAAGTCTACCTCGGGTTATGTATTACCTTGGGAGGTGGAGCCATCTCATGGAGGAGTGCAAAGCAGAAATGCATTGCGGACTCAACCATGGAAGCAGAGTATGTGGCTGCTTCAGAAGCCTCTAAAGAGGCAGTTTGGCTCAAGAATTTCCTCCTGGATCTTGATATTGTTCCGAATTTGCCTAAAGCAATCACAATTTATTATGATAATGCAGGTGCAGTGGCAAATTCAAAGGAACCCAGATCCCACAAGGCGTCTAAACACATAGACAGGAAGTACCATATCATACGAGAATTCGTACATCAAGGAGACGTGGTGATTGACAAAATTAGAACTGAAGTCAACCTAGCTAATCCTTTCACAAAGAGCTTATCACTCCCGGCTTACGAGAAGCATGTTCGTAGCTTAGGAGTGGTAGAGATACCCCCAACTTAGGACTACAGAAACTTTTGTATAAATGGGAGAAGATGTAGTGATAGATAGGATAGATAGCTGAGATATAGCTGAGTACTAGTTTGTACCTAGAACTGACACATTGTATACTAAAAGTTTACTTTAGTATAAGTGGGAGAATTGTTGGGATTTTGTATACTGGAAGAAAATTTTATGCTTGTATACAATGTGTTTTGTCCCTACCACTATTTTATTCTCCTATCTGATAAATAAATATATTTGCACATGTTATCCTTTATCTTGTATAAAAATTAGATTTGTGTGGTGTGTCGGGTATCACAGAAGACAACACAAATCGGTTGAACTGACAAGATAGAAACAGTTATCAGAGCTGAGACAACTTTAGGATAAGTTGTCGGTTTAAGCTGCAGTTTAGATAAGAAGTGGCTTGTCTTAGCTGCTTGTCTTTACTGGTACACTGAAAGTGGTGTATTGATGGATCACAGTGAGATGTGTTCTCCTAACTGACCTTAATGGAGAACCAAGATCTCGGTGACTTAGCTGGTCTTAAGCTTGGTAAGACTTCAGCTGAGTGCATTTCGCTATCTATCACTTTGACCTACTATAGTGAACGTTATCGCGACCGAATCTACGTATCTTGGGTGTTAGTAGTTATTTGTGGCTCAGGCTAGTTGTCTGTATCTTGCAACCGTATCTTAGTAAAATGGGTTGATAATATCCCCTGAGGAACTCGAAAGGATTAGCACACTAAACCTGGCCGGTTGATTAAGTTCAAGTGTGTTAATAAGGTCGAGTGGTACTACTCAAGAATATAAGATGTTAATTAATTTAAGCTGTCAGTGAGCTTAATTAATTAACGGATATTTCTATCTTAAATATGGAGATCGATTAAGTCTAAAATACAAGCCCTTGCTCAATTTGGGATAAAGGGGTAAGTCAGCACGGATTCTCTAGTGGAATGAATATGTGTTTATTGGTTAATTTTGCTCTGGGCTGAGCATAGATAATTAATTAATTTGAGGCTCAGCTTTATTTCTTGTATTAGATCCCTGATCTGGCCCAATTAGTTGTCTAGTTATTTATTGTCTCTCAGAAATCATTATTAATGGATTAATGTATTTTTACATTATTTAATAATGTTATTTATCTGGAATTAATTGGATGGGCCAATTAATTGATAAATATTAGTAGGCCAATGGATTAATTAATTGTATTATGGGCTAATTATATGGAAGCCCATTAGGAATATAATTAAATTAATGGGCTAAAAATATATTAATATTATATTGGTTTTTGAAGCCTATATATATTAGTATTCTGTTCAGAAACAGATTACACACAATCACAAATAAAGACGCACGGCGTGAGTAGTGTGGGAGAGATATTAATCTTATTTTCTCCAGTTCTCTGACCACCCAGAGGGAGAAAAAGGCCGGGACACAGATCAGAAGATCTGACACACGAGCAACAATCAAAGCGACGACAACATACGAAGGAGGAAGGTATCGTTCCTAACCCTCAATTATGCTTCAGAACCTTCCATAGGGTCGGCTTCTGAAGAAGGATATCTGTCTTCAAGCAAGGCCAGCATAGCCTAAGGTCATCGAACGAGCTGAGATCAGCATGCTCTTCGTAGCCTATCTGTTGTCGAAGCTGCAACTCGTCGGCATTCAGAAGTTCCGAGGACTTGAATCGGATCAGTTGCTGTAGAGTGATCCAGTCTCGGAATCTGTATAACATCTGAAGCCTATCCCTGTTGGCTATATCCACCAAGTCAGAGTGAATGGCGATCTTAAGAATGGATTCTGAGACTTCTTGGGTTGCTCTGGATTGAAGCATTGAAAGATCAAACCCAAACGTCTCGGCTTCAGTATCAGTCTCCATCTCCTCTATATCTATGGGAGACTGTCTTCTCTCAACAGAAGGCAAGCTGCTTAGTGGTAGTACGTCCAGTGGAGAAAGGGGAGTAGTGACATGAGGTGAAGTCCCCTGTTCCACTGAGTCTGCTTTGTTTGCTGAGGCATCCTTCTCAGCTGACTTTGCCTTCTCTTCTGAATCAGCCTTCTCAGCTGACTCAGTGTCCTCATCTCTCAACTGGAGGACAGTAGGGGCTACTACTATGGCTCTCTCATAAGTCTTCTTCTTCTTCGGGGTAGCACCCTTCTTGACTGGGGTTTGGGCTTTCCTCTTGCCCTTACCCTCATTGGCACCAATGCCAATCTGCTGAAGTGAGCTAGCTTGGCTGTGGAACTTGAACTTTTTCGAGTTGAAATATTCTTTGTCAGCATAAGTGATCTGATCAGTTCCACAGAAGTCCTCGGTCATAACTGAGAGCTTCATACCGTAAAGAAGCTTTCCTTTAGCACTCAGGCGTGTTGTTGATCGATTGAACTTCACCCCTTGAGCCTGAAACTCTCTTATGAAGACATCTACCCAATTGATCTGAGCCTTGTCATATATGGCCATCATCATCTGAAGTTTTGACCTCGATACCTGATCAAAAGAACCGGCCTGGTTGATCAGAATCTGCGTTACAATGTACGCCAAGGCCCTTAATTGAGGAAGCATGCTGCTTTTGAGAAATGCAGCTCTAAAAGTTGTGGGCTTCCCGTAAAACAACGTTAAGGACATTGTCCTTATATCCCGCAGGACTGATGCCTTCGTTGGGAAGTCTGAAGCTTGTGTCCGAGGCTTGCTTCAGAGACATCCTCTTCAATATTAGAGCCGCCATGAATCTGGAAGGTCCCAGACAAGTCTCCGTCTTCCTCCAAGGATGAGAAATAACTCAGCGATCTGGCGAGGCATGAAGAAACATGGTTTCTTCGAGAGAAACAACTCTAGTCCAAATGCTCTCAAAGCATCGTAGACTTCATCCAAGAACTCTAGGTCACTGGAGTCGAACTCCATGATTGGTTCACACCACACCCTATCTTTCTCCAAAATATCAACGATATCAAGAGGAGAAACGATTGCTAGGTTCGTCATGAATATCTGTAAAATTAATTGTTAGCACTTGAAAATAGATTTAGTTAGTAAGAGTGCTATAGAAGTTAAGATTTACCGTAAGAAATCTCTGAAATATATGAAAACAAGTAGTATGCTGAATGAATGTTCCGAGAATTCGAAGGTTTTTTGCAGAGAGAAAATGGCGAAGATGGCGATTTTGGGATGATCACGTCGATAAATAAGTTTTTGAATATGAAACGTTTTAGGATCGACGGTTGTGATTAAATCCCGCTTTTCCAGTTGGACGATCATGATTTTATTTGATAAAAAAAGTAATGATGATTGTGCCGCCTTAGTCAAATCTCAGACTAATATAGCTTATAGAGGTAAGATGATACGACATGCATTTAATGCAAATTGAATTCAGCAAGGATGCATAGAATGTCGTGTAATAATGAAAACGATTTTAATAAATGACATTCTCTAAGGCAATAAATGCGATGCTGAACTGATATCATAAAACCTTTTTATGCCGAGTTGACTACTGGAAGAGACACGCAAACCTGTCAGCTGAACATTGTAGTCAGCTGATACCTCATTTAGATAGTTGCTGAATCTCTGAACTGAACGAATTCAGTATAGAACGAGTGTTCCCCCTTACTAAGGACACACCATCTGAAACGTCTACTAAGTGAAGTCAGTAGGTTCCAGGAGACCGAGCTATATTGAAAGATCTCTTCAGCTAGAGGCTTGGTTAGTATATCAGACCTCTGAATGTCAGTATGGATTTTCTCCAATCTGACGTCCTTCTTCTCGACATGATCGCGAATGAAGTGATGTCAAATGTCCATGTGCTTGCACTTATATGTAGAACAGGATTATGCGAGATGACAATGGCACTGGTACTGTCACAGTATATTCGCACTTCATTCTGAATTGCATCATAGTTGCGCAATTGATGTCGAAGCCAAATGATCTGGGCGCAACAACTTCTGACAGCCATGTATTCAGCTTCAGTAGTGGATGTGGCTACTGAATGTTGTTTCTTGGAGTACCATGAAATCAGCTTACTGCCGAGGAATTGACACATTCCTGAGTTGATTTTCTGTCGAGCCTGCAACCTTCATAGTCAGCATCAGTATAGCCAGTTAATTTAAAATTATCATCTACTGGATACCATAACCCTCTGTCAGGTGTGCCTTTGAGATAGCGGAGAATCTTCTTTGCTGAATCCATAAGGCCCAGCTTGGGATTCGCCTGAAATCGAGCACATATACCTAAAACATAATTTATGTCAGGTCAACTAGCAGTTAGATATAACAATGAACCAATTAAAGCACGATAGTCAGTAGATGCTACTGATACTCCCTCTTTATCGAGATTGATTTGAAAGTTTGTGTTCATAGGGATTTTGACTGGTTTGTTGAACTCGCAACCAAATTTCTTGATAAGTTCCTTAGTATATTTGGCTTGATTGATGAATATCCCTCTATCAGTTTGTTTAACCTGAAGTCCAAGAAAGAAATTCATCTCGCCCATCATTGACATTTCGAACTTATCTTTCATCATCTTCTCAAATTTTTGACACATGGTCACATTCTGAGATCCGAAGATGATGTCATCCATGTAGACTTGCACTAGAAGAATATCATCGTTCAGTCTGATACTGAATAATATGTGGTAATTTCCAGTCTTGAAGACTTTTATCAAAATTTTGAAACTTCTGGTCCAGTCTTGAAGACTTTTATCAAAATTTTCAGAATAAACAATTTCTTTGTTCTTATTAAGAACATTTTTAGAAGATTTCTCCATAGAAAGAGTATGGAACAATTTCTTCATTAGATCTAAAGATACTGTCAAAGCTTTACTTCTACATTTTGCCTTCACCCAAGGACTTACAGGCTTTATGGATACTCGACTTAGAGCAGGGCTCGTGTAGAGCTTCAGGATCTCAAGAATATATATATATATATATATATATATATATATATATATATATATATATATATATATATAGGGTATGGTTCTAGGGAGATCCTCCCTTCAAAAGAGATACGAGAACCGATCCTAAGCGTCGATCGGTCATAATCTAATGGCCAAGATCAACCCCTTCTATCTTTTAAAAAAAAAATAGTGGAAAGGGTGTTTTGGGCATAGAAAAACATTTTAATTTGAAATGGGGTATAGGAAGTGGGCGGGCAAAACAATTTCAGTTTTTCGTTTCTCCATTTTGTGCGAAAACGGCGCACGACTTCTCCAAAACTTCTCCCAAACTTCCGTCCATAATCAAGAGAACCGACTTCTCCCAAACTTCCGACTTCTCCCAAACTTCCCTCCATTCTTTATTGTCGTTTCCATTCGCTGAAACTAGAAAGTTTTGCAAAGAGAAGCATAATCTTCGTAAATAGTAGTTTCGTGTTTTGGTTGAAAATCGACTACAAATCCCCTTCATCGACGAAATTTCAGGTATGTTTCATGTTTTCGTTTGTTAATTTAGTTTACCCATGGATGATTTTGTGTTTTAGAGGAGACATTATTGTTGTGAACGAAACCCTTTTGAAACCGATTACCTTGCTCCATATAGAAGGGGATGATTTTGTGTTTTTTACGAAACCGAAACCGAAACCCACGATTAGCGATTACATAAACCCTAAACCCTTTTGAAACTGAAACCCACGATTTTTATTTTGATTTGTCTAATTGATGCTCATGGAATGTTTTACCCTTTTGTTAGCTTGTTTTCATTTGTCTAATCTATGCTGGGAAATTGTTTGTTTGTGGATTCCAGGCCTCGAATATTGATAGTCGCATTTCGATTGCTACAGTTAAACCATGGACGCAGGTTAGTAATTTTTGAATTTCTTAGGTGAAGTTATTTCATATTATAATTGTTTGCGAGCATTATTGCAAGGAATCATGAGCATGAATCATGTATCTTATGTGGTTGAAAATGAGTCTCTGTATGCATGAAAAAGAAAATATTGTTCTGTATAAAATTAGGAATATTTGATTATTGCGCATCAACATTAAACTATATCTATATTAGCATAAACATAGGAAATCGTTAGCATAAATTAAAATTTATTTGGTACATATAATATATGTTGTTTCTGCATAAATATTTAGGGTGGTGAGCATAAACAAACATAATGGTTAGCATAAAATACGATATTCATATGCATAAAATGAAAATATTCTGAAAAGTTTTATGTGTTATTGGTATGCATAAATTTTGATACTGATATGCAAGAAATATGATAGTTATCTACATAAATTTAGTGAAAAAACTGCATGCGTAATAAGTGAATATTCTAAAAAAGCAGGAACATCGCGAGGTAAAGGAAAGAGGAAGAGAACAACACAGCGGGACGAGGATCTTCCTTAAATAAATTTGGTGAATAAAGGGAAGGAGAAGGTGAAAGACAGCAAAGGGACGACTCTTTGGTTTGGAGAATTTCGTAGGAAAAACTTAGAACTTATGATGGTATTTATGTTTTTTTAAGGATTAAGTAGTGGAAAAAATGTAGTGGAAAACTTCTTTTGGTATATTCAAGTATTCTAAGTTATGCATTTATAACTTGTTTTTTATGCAAATAAAAATTGGGGACTATACAGATATATAAACATACTTGTAGATAAAAATGGATATGCAAAAAAAATACATATCATAAGCATGAAAATACAATACGATATGCATGAAAACATAAAACCTTAAACATAATCAGTAACATAAAGGTTGAACATGAGAACAGATATAGATATGCATGAAGTCATAAAAGAAATGCATGAAAATTCAATACGGTATGCATGAAATATAAAACCTTGAACATAATCAGTACCATAAAGGTTGAACTTGAGAACTAAAATAGATATGCATGAAAGTCATAAAACACATGCATAAAAAAAACTTTCGCATGCATGAAAATAAGATAACAAAAAGTTAAAGGGATTTAGTTAATAAAAATTAGTCCAAATAATTCTAACATTCAATGCATATGTCTCTACTAAGGTCTGCATAAAAACTTAAGACGAATCTTCAACATCCTTAACGTTAGGGCAGTTTCTTGAATAGTGAGGTCCCATCTGGTTGCATTTCCGACACATCCTCTGAGGCTTCAACTTAGCACGCAATGTCGCCTCCTTCCTCTTAGGCTTCAACTTATCGACCATTTACGGATATCGAAACCGCACAAACCTTTGTAGTCTCTATAGAAAGTCTCGGCCTCATCTAGAGTAGCAAATTTCCGTTCAACATACGGTTTCAATTCGGCCGCGCAATCAGGAATGTAAATTGATTCATCTGATTCAAGAGACACAATTAACTGTAACGATTCAACCATTCAACAAACTGCATGCATGAATGTTGCACAGTATCAACATAAACTAACAAATACATATGAATGAACATTGTATTTATGTATACAAATGAAATGGGAATAGTGAATCCGAGAACAGAACAACAATACTTCATCCATACATACATCTCATAAATCAAGTATAGAAACCGTAAAAGGGCTTCTACCCTATAAATCCATAAATCGCTAAAAAAATCGCATAAAATGAGAAAGAGCATAAAGAAGTGGAACCCAACAAATCATTCCACAAATATCGAACTACAAATTTTCCAAAACCATAAGTAATTCTTACGTTCGCAGCAAAATCCAGAAAAAACTGAGAAATAGGCAGAAATGAATCTTCAAAATCGGCAATAATCGGGATGAATCGACCGGGAAAATGAGCTTAAATCACGCAAGAAACATAGAACTTCGAAACCCTCGAAAAATAATCGACTTCAGATTCGTCGATTTGAAATCGAGAGACTTACTTCCCGCTAAGAATGAAGTTTGGGAACCGCTGGGTTTACGCTGAGATTGTCCGATTATGAAACGGGCAAAAAATCTGATAGGGAAAAGAAATGAGAAAGATTACATATTTGCCCTTAATGAGGTGAATTATTCCTTTTTTGCTTTAATTTTAAATGTCTTTTGGGGATAAAATGATAGCCTTAGATTTACGAAATGGAGGGACGAGATCGGTTCTCGTATCTCTTTTGAGATTAGGATCTCATATGATCCATTTCCTATATATATATATATATATATATAGGTAAAAGACAACGTACAAACAACAACAGTTGATAAAATCGTTGTCTATACGTGTATACGACAACATATAAACGACAACGGTTTTCAGAATCGTTGTCTATGAGCGCCTATTTGCACATACGATAATGAGTCAACCACAACGGCTGTTAAAAACGGTTGTCTATGAGCGCATCCATATACTACGACAACGCTTAAATGACAACGGTGGACACTACAATTGTCTACGAGCGCCTTTTTGACATACGACAACGGGTCAATGACAACGGTAGTAAAAATCGTTGTATATGAGCGCACTTTTGATATAAAAGACAATGGTTTTAGCTACGACAATGTTTTTTCGAGCTACGACAACGATCTTAAACAAAAACGTTGTCTTTCAAGTGTTGTCATAGGCCAAATTTGTAGTAGTGTACTTTGGCTTTTCTCCACTAGTTGGGGAACCAATAAACCCAACAAAAGTCCCATTGGAATGGCGGGTGGCCAGAGACCGAAATGTCATGGGTTCAAATCCCACTGAAACCGCTATGTGTGTCTGTCACTTATAGTTAGTCTAGGCTGGTTAAACTCTCTTGTGTGGTTTGCAGACTATTGCACAAGAGCGGGGTTTACCCAGTGCGCACTGGGTACCCTCGTCATCCAAAATAAACCCAACAAAAAAATTATCAAATGACTGTGATTTTATTTACTTGCATGTCTATGTTAATTTATTTATTTATAAAGTTATTGAGCTTTGATCCTTTGATGTTGTCTAAACTCTAAATTAAGACTTGAACTTCGAATTTTTTTTTTTCAGATAGATTTTCGTGTCTCACATTCATATTATTTTCTATATCACTTGCACCAATATTTAACATGTGGCATAGACTGTAATTAAATAACATCAAAATCAATTATGACTTGTCATATGTGTCACATGTCAACACATTTATACAACGTGACATATAATGGAGTATAAAATTGTGATACTAAAGTATTTGTGATTAAATGAATGATTAGTGTTAAAGAAAATAAAATAATAAACTTTTTGTTTATATTCAAAGTTTAACGTTATTGTGTAACTTCTCTCTCTAATCAAGATACTTTGCACTAAAAAATTATGGTAAAAAACTGAAGTGAAATCTATTGACCGAAGAGTTTCTGCAAAATCAAAAAACCGGTCTCAATTTGTTAAGCATCAAGCATCCGAAGTATGTGTGAGATTTAGAGGTGAACGTTATAAATCTTTAATTAGTATTATTAAGAATTTTTCAAGCACGTTTTGCATATCAATTTTTTTCGTAGGTATTGTAGATGAAAAGAGAAAATTAGATGTTTAGGGCAGGTGCCTAACATAAGAAAATACTCATAAATTAGGGATTTTTAACTCAAATTCATACTCATCTTTTACTGGGGTAATAACAGTAGTTAGATTACAGATTCTGTTTTGAGAGGCTAACTTATACTAAACTTAGAATAAAGCTGAAAAGAAAAGAAAAGTGTTTATCGAGTAAAGATAATAAATTTAAATAAGCCTAAAACGATATAAATATAATTTTATATCAAACTGACCTAAGAGTAATAGTTTCAGTAACATGAAGAATAAATTTAAAGGTAATGAAAATCCACTACTATTATAAAGGAAAAAGGAAAAAAACGTCTTGTATTGTAATTAAATGTACTAGTTGGGGTCTGGCAAGGTCCTCATCCACGACGGCGGCGACATCCCAGTCTGGTCGTGAACAGTCTGAAACAACGGCGGCAGCATCTTGTAAACCCCCGCCACTTCCTTCATCGCACTATTACCACCCTTATCTCCGTCCGTCCAGATGCTGATCTTGGGTTGCAGCCCTTGCACTGCCTCGCCGTTGATCTTGGCTATTTCTTGATACACCCCCCCGCTGATCATCAAGTAATCCCTCACGGCCGCGTAGTTTCCTCCCAACGCTTCAAGAAGGCTGCGTATGTAAATCCCCTGAGCTTCCGCCATTGCAACCAGCCCATCAGCTTCCTTCTTCTTCGAGTAAAACTCCGCATCGGCCACCTGCTTCCGCTGGTAAAACGCCGCATCCGCCGCCGCTTTCTGCGCTTCTGCCTCCCTCTCCTTGTCGTACAGATACGCCTCCGCTTCCTTCTGCTTCTTGTAAAGCTCCCAGTTGGCCTCCTGCACCTTCGTTTCGTATTTAACGCTGGCTTTGCTTAAGAACTCAGCCTTGAGCTTCTCAGTCTCCGTTAACGCGTTCATCCTTTCCACCTCCCTCTGCAGCTCCGCATCTCTCAACGCCACTGCCTTCCTGGCCTCCACCGCCGCCACTTTCGCCTCCTTCTCCCACCCGGCCTTCTTCTTGGCCAGCTCCGAGTTAGTCTCGGCGACCTCCGCCTCTTTCGTATTCTCGTATACTTTAACTTCAGTCGCAACCCTAATCTCCTCTTTCTTCCCCTCTCCCTGCCTCTGCGTCGACACAATCTTGGTCTCCGCATCAATCTTGGCCGCGTTCTGCAGAGTGGACCCCGATCTCATCTTGGCTCCAACCTCCCCCTTCATCTTGGCCTCTGCGACGTCGATCTTGGCTTGATTGGCAGCCTCCATCTGAGTCTTCTGTCCGAGATAGGAGAAGTACTCGTGACCGGGAACATCGACGAGCTGCTTAACATTAGCGTTGTAGATCCATAGACCAAACTGGTTGAGCTCCAGCTGCACTTTGTCAAACACTTCGTTTTTGAATTCCTTAGCCCCTTTAAAGACCTCCTCCATAGTCATGGAAGCCACTAAGACTCGAGTCTCCCCCTCGATGACGCCCTGCACGAGTTCCTTGACGTGGTTGGAAAGCTTGTCGTGGGAGGACATGAGCCTGGCGTACTTGAGGAGGCTCTCATGGTCGTCTACTCGAGGGCCGATGGTGAAGACGGCGGGGAGGATGAAGGGAAGCTTCTCGGCGCTCATGGCCTGCACCTCGAACGTGTAGTTCACCGGGGAGACGTCGATGACGGTGCAGGACTGACCGGGGAACACCCATGATTTCTTCGCGAGTTTGATGTCGGTAATGCCGAATCCGGTGATCACTAGGTACTCCGATGCACTTGCGACTTGATACATGATTGATCTAATTAATTCTTCAACAACTAATGCTTTGTGAAAATTGAGGGATCTGGATTATATATAGATAGACCAATTCAAAATGGTATTTTGTTAGGATTTGATTACGGTTTGTTATTGGGATTTGATCAACAATTGTTTTTGATTTCAATAACCTTTCCAACTCTATTATCTCTTATAGTATAATATTTATGTAATATTAATAAATCCTTACTAATGTTTAGTAATATTATCTATAAATTTTCGAATAATGTGTACTTTATACGTAGAGCATATCTTAGATTTATTTACAAGATTTTCAAAAGATAAAATATAAGAATTTTGGATCAAGTAAAATGGACCATGATAAATAAGAATAGATTTAAACCATCCATCCTATAAAATTTATTGATGTTATTTGACTATATTTTTACATTAAAAAATGAATAATTTTAAGAAGAAAGACCGGATTAATCTTAACTACTGGATAACTATAACGTTATTATGAGTGGTACCACGGGTTTTGTGGATTAATCTTAACTAACTTAATTTATTTTGATTAATTCTTCATAATTTTCGATAATTATCTCATTCTTTCTAAATTTTACTTTTTCCATATTTTCCCCTCTCCCTTTCTCTCTCCTCCCTCTCTCCGTATCTCATTTTATTTTAAAGAATCTTCGGAATGCACTCAAATTCAGAAAACGTCGGATTATAGTGAGATAATAGTGTTTTTTTATAGTTAATTGTTGCTATATATATATATATATATATATATATATAGAATTTCTTTCTTCGTCTTTAAAAAAAAAAAAAAAATAGGAGTAAGCTGTGATACGTTCACTAAAATATATATATATATATATATATATATATATATATATATATATATATATATATATATATATATATATATATATATAGGGTAGGGTTCCCGTGAGAACCAACTCCTATATGAGAACTAAGAACCATTATGAATCGTAGATCTTCAGATTTCAACATAATTTCCTAATATTTTAATGCTTTATAATTTAGAAAGGATAATTTTGCCAATGCATATTCTACAAGATATTTTAAAATTGGAAAGTATAATCAATTGAAATCATTAAGTTTGATGAAGGAAAATCGTATTGAATATCAAATATTGGCTAATTGTTTCCGTGTATGCATAATTTTATATTTCTTAAAATAGTGACAATGTATATCGACAATGCATATCCTACAAGATTCATAATATTTTTATACATCTTTATACGCCTCAAAATTGATAATATTTTTATACAGCTTTATACGCCTCATTTCCTATATTTTGTTCTATCGCTATAAACTACCAAATAATTTTGTAGATTCTGAAAATTGGTTTAATTTTTACAGACGATGCATATCCATGATTCATAAAATTATTTGAGTTTTAACAGTCGATGCATCCCATAAACATTGTGGATATTCTTGCGAGCTAGTTATGAAGAACAACAACGAGTATGAATTTACGTCCAAATCATTAATTAAATTAAAAATCCATCTTAAACCCATTCAAATGCATTACATTTTATTATTTTTATACTCAAATTTAAATAGATTCAAATGTATTATAATCAAATTTAAATCGATCCAAGTTTGATTATTCGTAGTCTTACATTATATATATAGGGAATTGGATATATAAGGAACACTAGGTTAAGGAAAGAACTAGGAACAAGATCTAACCCTCCATTTCATTAGATGAGTGTCTTGGATTTAAATCATCATTTTATTACTCATTTAATCTATTAGGCTTCAATAAGGGTATTTTCGTCAATTTTTCCCTTATGTTAATTCTTTTACAAAGAAACGAAGCAGATGAGCCACCGAGAAACGAAGGAGATGAGAGACATCAATGGAACTCTGTTTTGAGAGAGATGAGAGATCGGCGACGGTACTCATGCCATTAACGATCTGAATTTCCTTCCTGTAGTTCGCTCCCTGTCGATTGTGCTTCGGATCTAGCGATTTCGTGCACAATTTCTCGAGTTCGAATTCTTCATCAATTTATGTTATGTATTTTCGAGCTTAACATAGAACAACAGGTATTTTTCGTCTTTAATCTCGATTTAAAGAATATTGGGAGCTAGTTATTACGAGCATAACTCTACTTCTTTCTTAATTCCACAATTCTACATCAATTTTTGATATTGGTGGCTGAGTTCTATCTTGAAGAAATTATTCAATTTTCTTCAATTTCGTATATAAGAAAATGGAGACCTCAACGGGTTCTAATGGTATGTTTGTTTCATGCATTTTTTGTCTTCAATTTTTGTGATTAGGTGCTTTATTTGTTTACACTTATGTAATTATATGCAGAAATTGATTCATAATAGGGACTGCTATAATGCTATCTAATATCACTTTACTTGATTTAAGTTACTACATGTGTTGCACTTGTTATTGGTATTTTAAGATTTCAGCTACTATTAATTTTTAACTCTTTGCATTTTGTTTTAGATGGGAATGTTATGTCTTCCTCTTACGATGATTCTATTTTGGAGACTACAACTATTGCTTATTTCCCGACATGTCGTGATGGAATGAAGCCTATAATTGGGCAAAAGTTTTCAAACTTGGAAGATGGAGTGAAGTTTTACAAAGTGTATGCTAGTGTTTGTGGGTTTGATGTGCGAATGGGAACTCGTCGTAAGAGTGATGATAGTGTGGTTAAGCATAGATATGTATTATGCAATCATGAGGGAGAAAGGTTAGGCCATTTTTCACGTCCTGTTCAAAGTGATGATGACTCTAATAAAAAAAGAAAAACACGGTCAACTAAAGCGTCTTGTGGTGCGCGTGTTGTGTTCAAATTGTGTGGTGCTGAAGGATATGAAATTGTGATATTCAACGAGGCTCATTCTCATCCACTTTTGCAAGATAACCAAAAACAATTTTTAAATGTAAATAGACAGATGGATTATACGCACCAAAGCTTTGTCATGAGTTGTCATCGGACAAATATAGGACATGTTAGATCATTTAAGTTGTTTAAGGAGTTGGCAGGTAGTTATGATAAGATTGGTTGTAGTCGGGTGGATTTTAAGAATTTTTCCCGTGACTTTGGATGATTTGCAAGATCGTCATGACTTAGATCCTGGCAATATCTTTGACTATGTTGTTAATGACCAACACAAGCTCACAAGATTATTTTGGGCTGATTGTGTTTCAATCCAGAATTACAAACGGTTTGGTGAAACCGTTTCATTTGATGCTACTTATTCAACCAATCAGTAAGTTAATATATTTTTTTCTTGTATTGACTTGCTCTTTTAGTTTAATTCATTTATTAAATTCAATCTTATTTTCTTGTTAGGTATAACATGATTTTTGCTCCCTTCACCGGCAAGGATAATCATGGTAAATGTGTTACCTTTGGAGCTGGATTGTTGACCAGTGAGGATGAGCTTTCATATGTGTGGCTTCTTGAGAAGTTTTTGAAATGCATAGATAATAAAAGTCCACATTTGTTGATAACGGACCAGGACCTGTCGTTGATAAATGAAGTTCCGAAAGTGTTCCACAAACACGGCATAGATTCTGCATGTGGCATATTATGGTCAAAGTTGCTGATAAGCTGCCTGTTTCTCTAAGAGGGAATGAATCATTTACTAAGAAATTCAATGCTTTGGTGTGGTCTGAAGTGATCGAGCCTGCCAAGTTTGAAAAAAGATGGAATGCAATCATGTCTGAGTTTGATCTTACTTGCATCAAGTGGTTTGAGACCATGTTTGAAATTCGAAGAAAATGGATTCTCGCTTATTTTCGAGACATACCAATGAGCGGATTATTCAAGATTACTTCATTGTTAGAATCAGAGAACAACTTCTTCCAAAGGTTCTTAAACATGCATGCTAATTTGATAGAATTCTTTATGCACTTCTGTAGCGCCATTGATGCTCAAAGACATACTCACAATTTGGAGAGCTGCAATGATGTGAAGACTTTTCCCAAGTTGGTTACAATGTTGCCTATTGAGAAGCACGCTGCAGAGTTCTATACGTTTACAAAGTTCAAAGAAGTGCAAACAGAAATAGTTGCCGGAATGAATTCTTGTTGTATGGTGATGATGAATACTGTTACAGACACTACCATCTTTGAGGTGGATAACACAATTGATGGTAAGTTCAATCTAGTGTACAAGAAATCTGATAGTAGCATTACATGTGGCTGCAACCTCTTTTGTAGGAAAGGTATATTTTGAAGGCACATATTCTTTGTGTTGAAGAACTTGAGGGTAGAATCCATCCCAGATAGATACTTGCTTCATCGTTGGTCTAAGAATGCATGCTTTGAAGATGGTTTTATAAGCATTGGTCATAATCCACAAGCCGAGTCTAGGAGGGATAAGAGGGATTTATACTATGAGAGTTATAAATGCATAGGTTTGTTGTTGGTCCCGAGAATAAACGTTCAGGTGTAGAGGGGGGGGGGTGAATACACCTGAAAACCGATTTCTCAACTTTAAACGCGAACAGTCATTTTTAGGAGAGTGTCGTACTGAACGAGTTCAGTAGACTAAATAAGCTGTTCTGAATCGCGTGGCAGAGTGACTGACTTTACTGAGGCCTGCTAGCTGACTAGAGTCAGAATTCAGTACCGTTCAGATAAAGTTCAGTAGTGCGGAAATGTGTAGGCCCAAATTCAGTTGAGTTTAGAAAACGTTTTTTAACAAAACAGTTTCAGTATGTTAGTGCAATCGATTAAGCTTGCTGAAACTCAGTTGAATGATTTTAAAGATATTTTCAGTATGCACAGTAATCAATGCAACAGTTACAACAGAAAAACGAACACAGAACACATGTAGTTTTTAAAGTGGTTCGGATCCAACAATCCTACGTCCACTGTCCCGAATGATCAGGAAGCTATGTATTATACTGAGATAGTCTTAGTTGGTTTGTATGTTGGACAAACACTGGTCTTGAGATTTATACTGAGCAAGTCTCAGTTTACAAGGTATCAAACTAAGTGTTTAAAAAACTCTCCAACTATGAAGGAGTCCTTTACAATAAGGATCAGTTCAGATATGAACTCCTTCGTCTAAGCTATGGATATGATCAGCTGAGCTTAGGTTAGAGGGATAGGGAACGAGAAAGTGGCATCTAGATCGATGAACGGTTAAGTATATACTTGGGTTCGTGCTCAGTCGCTTGGATACTAGATGCTATATAATTCTGGTTCAGCTTGGCTCCCTATGAGCAGGTATGTCGTCTTTCGCCAGAGATTACTTCTTCAAACTTCTTGCGGAAGACTTAGGACGTTTTAGTTGCTCGTGAATGCTCGTGTATTCTTGTCTGTGTTGTTGGTTCGTAGGTGAGCTTCAATTTGAATTGTATCCCTCTATTTATAAAGTAGAGATAAGGATAGATCCGTTGGAGATGACGATCCTTGTGTCTCTCTCTTTTGGGTAGCTAACGGCTCTTTCAAAGTATGGTTGCAGTGTCCTTTCCCTCAATTTCTGGAAAGTTGTTGACTTGCAGCTTTAATCAGAATATGGACAGTTGGCTGCTTGTTATTGGTCGAGGTTCAGGAAAGTAGGTGAGACAGAACAGACTTCAAGGAGATCTGAAGCTGACTACTCTCTTCCTCGTATTGACTCTGCTGATTTGACTTTAGAGGATCCCGACGGTCCGAAGATCGTCCCGCCGTTGCCGAGTTCGATCTCTATTCGGTAGCATGCTCCCGCCGAGTCGGCTCTATCGAAGATCAACTCGAGTTCGATGAACTACTCCCGCCGAGTTCGAGTTCCATCGACTTCTTTCGCATATCTTTGCTCCCGTTGAGTCCAAGATATTCGAGTCTTCTACTTCTGGCACTGAGGCAGGTAATCTACTGAGCGCCTGAACCAGATGAAGAGTGTCTACTGAGTCTGGAACCTCAGAGACAAAACAGAACACATTACAACTAAATGGTTCATCAGTCAAGATAGGGTTTTGGGATCTTCAAATCTTCAGCAAACATTCACAGCACAGGGCTACTGAGTTATGTCTCAACTGATTGTGAGAAGACTGAATCATCTCCCAACAGTTTGGTTGAGGGCAATGAAAGGATGATGGCTGATTTGTTGCAGGACTTGAAGGAACTTACAGAAAAATATTCGAGTCTTAGGCTTACAGAAAGTGTTGGTCGTGGCAAGAAGAATTTGGTTGAAGATTTCTATGGTTGTTCTATTCCAAAATCTGTGACAGTTTTCCCTCCAAGTCCTATGAAGACCAGAGGTAGTGGAAGTCGGATTCAATCTAAGAAGGAGGCTACAATATGGAAAGCTAACAAACCAAAAAGGAAGTGCAGCAAGTGTAAAAAACTTACCAACCACGATGCTCGGAATTGTGATCAAGCAAGTGTAGATGGATAGTTTATTGTTTATACTTGTTTTTGCTTTGATTGCTGCTTATGTTTTCTGTTTTTAGATTGCAGCCACGGATTATGTTCCTTTTGAATTGGACGCTAGAGTTTGACAATCACCATACAAGAATATGTTCTTGATTCATTTATGAGAAACTAGTTCTTGGTTTATGGTTGTGCTTCTTAGACATAATGAGTATGTTACTATCTGCTTAATTCGTGTATTTGTTGTTATTCCTTCTTTGTAGTCGAGTTGAATTGGCTAAGTAGCATTGAGTTATACTAGTTGATCTAGCAATGGGATTTCAGGCCTTGTTTTTGGTCTTTCTAGCCTTTTCCCCAGCGGTTTTGGCTTGTTGTTCTCTTTACTTGTTTCTCTCTCTTGGAATTATCGTATTCGATTCTTTTTGCTACAATTCAGCCAGTACCCGACTTGTTTCATCTTTTTCTGTTCTCGTTCTACAATGCTTGGTTTGTATGTGGAGTATTGGCGCATGTATCTTCAAATAATTAGGTCGGGATTTTCATTTTGTAGATTTTGGTTTCTGAATTGCTGAGTTTTATGTTTGTCAGCATTCGTGCCTGCTGTTATTTTACTCAAATTTCATTTTACTTGTATTTTTTTCAAAATTTCCTTTCTAAACCTTAAATTATGTTAATATCTCATATATAGAATTCTGTGAAGTTTTTTTTCATTGTTGCAGGTTTATATAGGCTGCAAATGTAGCTTGATCTTGATCTGGTTGGTTTGTTTTTCAGTCTCTGCATCTTTGGAACTCGATTTACTTTTAGTTTTAATATCCTTTTTTCGCAAGAGTTTAGTTAGAATTTTAACAAAGAGGTCCGTGCTAGTGCGGCGTATGCAAGTTCTATGAGGTTACAATGAACATTAGTGTACATATATATACCTTAAGCAACGCAGGAGTTTACTGAAAGGCTTACAATGTTAGACAAATGCTGGGGTAATGGTGATCTTGTAATGGATGATAATGCACATATATTTGTGGTTCGAGGTAAGAACTTCAAATTCTTGCTTTGTTTCCAGTAGCTCTTAGGTTTTGCATGACAGTATGCAGATGTCTAAGCAAAACTGGATAAATAACTCTGTAAATAAAGTGTGTGAGTGATCTGGGTGAGTCTTTCAATGTCAATAAACAAGGCATGCTACACCACTTTAAGTATAATCACTCCTACTCTGTTTTGATATTTTTTGTGGTAATTGTCAATAAACAAGTTACCAAATCAATCCATTATAAAACAGAACGTCCCATATTTTCACTATTCATCTCACAAGTTACCAAATCAATCCATTACCAAGTACATCTTTTTACATTTCAAACTTAGTTGATTCTAAAACAGGCTAAAGTAGAAATCAAACACTATAAAACAGAACGTCCCATATTGAAAATCAATTCACATCATATTCAAAAGACCTACAATTGATACGAATCCAGAAAATATTCGAATATCATAACAAGTCATTAGTGCAAAACATCAGTTCATTATAACAAAAACCAGATGATAAAAGTGCGTTCAACCTATCATTCATTCTACCAAGATTTTATCCACATCCATCTTCTTTTTCTTCACCTCTTTATAGTACTCATTTCCTTTTTTCATGACGTCATCCTGGATCATGTTTCGCTTCCATGTAATTATAGCGGTGCAATACCTTACCCTCAACACATTTAGTTGTTTCTTTGAATTCTTGAGAAGCCCGCATCTCCACGATGATGAGGTGTCGCCCATGAAGGTCTCCATATGTCGCATGGTAAAAATACCGTTGTCCACAGTGTTTCTCTTGTTACCCCACTTCACATTGACCACATTTATTGGCGCCTTCTCCAAATTTGCACTTTTCGTCGGCATATCATTAATAAGAAGCCACTCCGCAAGGTAATTTCTCTAAACATTATTAAACACAAACTATCAGACAATCATTGGGAAAAAATATTACTTAACTCACAAATTGCAGTCAGCTTACCAATAAGTTTGTTTGAACCTCATATCTGTTAATTGATAAACTTGATACATCCTCATTCCTGCTATCTAAGATATGAATCTTTGCACTCTTCACATTTAATGATATAGCATAGTGGTGTTGACTGCTTGTGCTTGTGAATATGAACTGCATAATTATGTATATTCACATCACTATAGAAAATTCAAAAATCCAGAAATCATAGAAAGTATGGTTAATTCATTAATACCTGATCAATTTTGTTCAGATTTCCTATATGGTAATTTAGCACTTCCTGCGTTAATCCTTGACATAATTTTGAACGAACAGCAGGGCTCACAATGGATTTCTGTTCAGCTATTGACTACATTTAAACTGGTAATTAGTGATTAGAGGTAAACAACCAATTCTTCTTGAAAGAATTTGTGGAAAATACTTACAGTGAGAGCTGGGCTTGCAAAGAAATGTTGTGGTGATCCTTTTGATTTCAATTCCTCCGCATCGTTCAGATATCTAGTCCATAACATCAATACCCTATGGTCTACTTTTTTACCTTTGGCTAAATATGACATCACTCTCTTTGTTATGACCAAGTCTCGTGCATCTATAAACACATTATCATTCCTACACAAAGCATAAAAAATTATATTAGAATTGTCATGTTTGCTTGTTCACATAATATTCAAATAATGGAAACTTACTTCCTGTTTGCATTATGCAGTATGTGCATCCCAATGACCTTTTCCATTTTTACCAGTTTCTTCGAAAGTTCCATTGGGCGCTTAACATACGGTGATCCAAGTGCTGATGTTCTCCGTCTTTTCGTATTTCTCAAGCTTGCCCTTCCACGTTTTGCACCAGCTCTTGATGCTTCCTCGTAGTACAAAATTGAAGACATATCAAAGTGCATAAATGTTTGGTGTGAATGTGTATGCAATTAAAGTCACAATATTTGCACAATTATTAACTTACAGCCTTGTTTACTTCAACCTCCCCCGCATGCATGCCATCTTCTTCCTCATTGCTTTCTTCAATACCCTCAACCCTTAACCCCTAGGAATCACTATCTTACTCATTATTCAATGCTTGATCCTCTTTATCAACCTCTTCTGCCTCATCACTATCTTCATACTGTAGAAATGCAGAATTTTAACAATAGAACTTAAGTTTAGATCTCAGTCCTATATCACTAAACTAAAATAAATAGGAGGACGACTAGATTTTTGTCATCAACCACATAATTACTACATTTACTTCATAAAATTATTTTATTACTTACAAGCATAAGAAAACAGTAACTAAAAAACACCAATTTCCACAGTAAGAAAACATATTTATAGTCCAAGTGCATACAATGTACTACTCTATTGCAGACATTATCAGAAAATTCAACCAAATTATCCTTCAAAATCAGAACACATAATCTCTAAATTGTATAAAAAATTACTGTTCACGTGCACACATTCAGTAAAAGATTTACAAATTAATAATCTAGGTCTCATGCATTGCACATAGTGAAAGTTAAAATCAAACATATTAACATCCGTTTTACCTCTGTAGATCTTCCAATACTTGTATCATGCACATCCTCAGAATTTTTCATATGTTCACTGTCTTCTAAGCTATGGACATTTTCATCCTCATCAAGTTCTTCACTTGCATCAAAAACCATTACTTCATCCTAACAATGAAAAGCATTTATGAATAATTATACTTAAAATATTGTACATGAGTTCTTTTATTTTACCTCTGAAGCATTTTCGACGCCTTTACCATTCCCAGTATCATTATTCTTCACATGAAAATAGAATAATTAGCATAATTTTCAGTCAAGTGCTTACAAAATAAGTATTATATATCTAAAACATATACTTTACCTCTATATCAGTTTGAACAGGTTTATCCTTCCCAGAATTATTATCCTTCAAAGAAAATAGAAGCATTAGCATAATTTTAGTAAATCAACTTCAAAATATATAATGTGATACACTTTTTTTTAACCTTTGCAGCATTTTCAATCCCTTGATCTTTCCTAACATCATTATTCTGCATAGAGAATAGAATCATTAGCAGATTGTAACACAAGTGCCTACATAATAAATAATAACTTATATAATCGTACCTGTCTTTCATTATCAGGTTGTGTTGATATTGGTGAGATACCAAGACTGAAATTGGGCATAAAGTCTTTTAATAAATCTTCTTTTTTCTGGTAAGATTTCTCAATTTCATCAATCCTTTTAAACACATCTATACTACCCCAGAAACCATCTTCTTCAGAGTCTAGAGCCATGTTTCCTTTTGGTTCACTAGTTTCTTGGATTTCGGCTCCAATTATTTTTTTTGTCGCAGAAATTGTCCTTTTAAAGGCTTGAGCTGGAGCTGCATGCACATCTACACTCGAATCCTCAATCTCTTCAAATAGTTATACCATGTGCTTACCCACAATGTTTGCCTTAACTAAGATTCTACCTAACTTTTCAGCAGCAGCATGTATGTTTTCTACTCCACCTACAATACTCTTCTCACATGGTATGTCTATTGGATCTAGCAGATATCCACCACCAAAACCTCCCCCTTTTATCTCCAATTTCTGTCTCCTCTTAAGATCTGCACCTTCCCAATTAATCAATATTGGGAATCCCCTAGGTCTAGACTCATTGAACATCTTTACTCGATCAGAGTATACGAGCTACCAAAACAAATTAATTATAGTATTAATTAACTATTAAAATAAACAAACAATTATCTGAATAAATAGTAATATACTTACAGTCAGAAAGAGTGTTGGTCCAACTAATGGCTTGTCTGCTTCCCATTTGAGTCTATTTTTCACTAGACTCTGAATTAGATATTCTGCCTAGTTCCAGTCTTTAACCAAAGACAAATCCTTCAAAAAACCAATAATGGTTGGGAATATATATCCATTATGTGTATTTTCTATCAGACAAGCCTCTACTAATATTAGAAAGTGCCTCCTAAACCACGTCCCTCCCTAAGTTTGTTCCAGCATCACCTCCATCAACTTTGCAGGTAAAATGTTCTTATTCCCACTAAAGAAACCCCTCCACTCTTCCAACATCCCATCTGTTTCTTTTTTGGGTAGTTTTACAATTGGATTTCTATCCCTTGGAAAACCAAATATCCTAATCACATCGTCATTTGAAATGTGAAGTAGTTCATTTTCTAATAATCTTAACCCACATTTTTGTGCATCAAACCTTGTTAGTAGCTAGTGTGCCATCTTAAGTGGGATTTCAGTTATTTTCAGCTGCAATAAAAACCCAAAACCTAGTTGTACTACTGCCCTTCGTTGGTTCAGATTCATTTGTTTGACTGATCTGCTGCAAATTAGGTACGGATATTCCTATTCTACAGCAGATACCCCCCCCCCCCCCAGATGTTCCAGATGTTGTTGGATCTTTATACTTTGCAGGAATTTTTAATTCTACCCCTGCTCTAATAGCTGCTGCATTTTTCCTTGTAACAGTTGGGGTCTTTTGTATGCCTGCCATATCTATTTCTAAACACATATTTTATTCATGTAAGTCTATTAGTACTAACTTCATGTATTTAGTTTTAAAACATTCACAGAGCATGCATAATAACTACACCAAGATTTATCATGCTATAATATTCATCTCAACAAATATCATAATGCAGAAACCATAAATTTACAGTGCAAGAACATATTAAGCAAAGTGCATAAAACATCTCAAGGAGAAGTGCATAAACCTATACCAGACCAACATGCTAAAGTTCTGACATAATATATACAGAATCACATTCTAAAAATTATACTAAAATCTAATTTAAAAATATGTGATTTTTAGCATGCCAAAATTTTGTACTAAAAAAATATACCCTATATACGTGAATTCAAGTGGAAAGTGCATAATCCAGTTAATCGAAGCACATTTGCAAAATATAAGAGTGTGCATAAAAGGTATGGAATGCAGATTATCATGTTCCAATTGATAACTTATGTCTATAAAACAGTATTTACTTAGTAGACTATCTACCAAATAAGACAATAATCTACTTTTATATGAAGTATGTAAGTTGAGACCCTTTTTAGACAAAGATCTAATACTAAAACCAAAGTCCATTTAACCAATTCAAAAGGCAGTAATCTGAACAAATATAACAAGACAAATATATTATTCAACAAGTGCATATAACCAAACTAAGTGCATACATTTATAAGTACAAGTGCATATATATTGTAATAAATGTACAATTGCCATATTTAGATTATACCCCTAACTTTTATGTTATTTTAATTCATGACTTATTGTTAATTTTCATTATACTTTCCTGAATTTATAATTTAGTATTCACAATTTAAAGTGAATGAAACAAAAAGTAAAAGTGCAACAAGATATCTAGTATAATCCAGTGATTCAAAGTGCATATACATAATACAAGAATGTGCATAAAAATTTGGACAAATGTATTATTTTTTGAACTACTACTTAAATATAAGTTAAGTACAGAGAACCAAAGAGAAATTTGAATGGTTACTTATGGTTCAATGCACTTTAAATTGTGAAAAGTATTCAGCCCTAATCCCAACTGTGCATAGAAAATTACATTAAAAGTGCATTCTATTTACTTTGAAAGTGCATAAAAAATTAACAAAAATTTGTACATGATAGCTACTACTTACCAGTTCAAAGTACTTCAGCTAGCCTTGGCAACTCTCCAAATTTATCAATGATAATTCCTGACAAATACCATAATCGTTAGTTAATAAAAGTGCAAAAGCAAAAAAGTTAGATGTGCATCCTTATTGATGTTCGCACCATTCAACCTCTTTAATTTATTCAGATGAAAGTAATTCAACCCACAACAATAACCAGATGTACAAATACACAACAATTCTAGACCCCCAAGCCATGGAAGATGCAATTATAATTTTCCACTAGTAGAAACAGATATATCAAACAGATCTAAAAAAGCATGGAAGTAAAGTGCATACAAATAAACACGAAAGAGCATCCATTTAAGCATGGAAGTGCATGTGTAATTCATAGATTTCAGGCAAAGAATAACATCCCATTTTGTATACACATTTTATAGAATTTCATACAAATTTCCCAGTTAAAGCAAACAAATAAAACTGAAACACAATTCTCCTATACAAATATATAGAATCCCCAATATGCATAGAAATTTTCTATAAAAGTGCAACAATTTTCTCAAGAAAGTGCATAAACACTATTAACTAATATGCATGCATAATAGTTGCTGCTTACTATTTGAAAGTAGTTAATTGAAACTGTCACTCTCCAAACTTAATCCACGAAAGTGTATCTTCAAGAAAAAAAATGTTCTATTTGTAGTTATATTAAAAACGAAAGTATGCTGAATAATATACTCACTATAACATTTTCAGCAACAAGATAAATTAACAGTGCATAAAACATTAAAAAAAAGTTAATAAAACATTAAAAATTAACAGTGCATAACCCATATTTTAAAAAGTGCATAAGAAAATCATGCACAATTCACAGGTACTAGTCCAATTCTTGTCAATTAGTTGATAGGCACAGAACAAATAGGAGTTGTGTTACAAAAGGCGAAACCCAAACTTAAAATGACCTATATTTAAACAAATACCATCTTTACGATTATCATACACAACTTTTAGTACCAAGATAAAACTCAGCCCCAATATACACCTAACAAATTCCACACCAAGAAAGTGCATAAGCTATAAGTTGAAAGTGCAGCAATATATTCAGGAAAGTGCATAAAAAAACCTTTACAGTTCATGTGTTTTATTGACTGCATACATGTCAAAGTGCATACACTTATATATAAAAGTGAATACATATCAATGTAAAAGTGAATATACTCAAAATACTGGAAAGCATTCAACTCTAATCCCAACTGTGCATAGAAAATATCATTTTTACATGATACTTACTGCTTACTAGATCAATAAAAAAAATTAACAAAATTTTGTACACAAATTTAATTTACCATTAATTTCAAGATCCCAAACAAGTAGAGAATTAAAGTGCATACAGATAAACACGAAAGAGCATCTATTTAAGCATGGAAGTGCATGTGCACACATTCAATAAAATATTAACAAACTAACAAATTTCAAGATCCCAAACAAGAAATCATGTGAGGGATCAGTGTAACTATATTTTATGCATAGGACAACCGACCCTGTCACAATCTCACAAGATGCATAACCACATATATCTTTTTTCATATGAGATATTATATGTTCACTTTGTGGCTCTAACAAGTTTGGCTGCTCATCATCTAACTTATTTCAGTCATGTCATTGATGTTCACTTGCCAACTTATGGACTAAAATATGTCTCATATCTATAATTCAAGTATACTATCTTAGCTAAAGTAAACAAGACATTAAGATTTAAGACTCATTAGTTTCTTTACCAGCCAAGCACAATTCTTAATTGTTAAAACTGAAATTAGATACTCCCTATCTCTATCTGTCTGTGTGTGTGTTGTAACTGGAGAGATTTATGTCAATCTATGAGGTCTAGTTTCTTCCTGACCAACAATGAGGTTCAACTTCTAATGGTGATTTCACTCGTAAGAGAAATATGAACAATACCAACAAGATTTCATGTACAAAGAAAGCTTTTGCTTCATGTCTACAGTAACCCCTACATGGAAGAATCTTTCCGTACCTTATCATAAAAATTGCTTTGACGCCTCATATGTCAAATATCTCAAGACATACCCCAACCCTGTTATCAGTGAAGGCGCAAATTTATCAAACGTGCGCAACAACATTCATTTAGCCTACAAAGTTAATTAGGGCTTATGAATACCGCATACTGAAATTAACCCTCATATTCAATTTCAGAGTTAAGGTTCGGTGACAAATTAGGGTTTAGAAACAGAATAATCGAAATAGGACATTCGAGTTAGGGTTTTTTACCGTTACTTTTACTCTGAGATGTAGATACCTTCAAACAACGAGAATCGTGGCTTCTACGGAACAATTATTTCCAAATAACGCTAGCTAAGCCTCCGATTTGTAAATCGTCGACGGCTAGGTTACAGTATATTTCGCGCAGTAAATGAAGCGATGAAATCAAATTGAACAAGTAAGGCTTCGCGATTTACCTGTCATAAGCGTTTGTGAAGTTCATTTTCTCCATCAACGAACGCACCTGCTAGGTTTTTGGAGTAGTCTCGAGGAATCGATTTATCAAAACACCAGAGGAGAAGCACTCGAAGGGAAGGGAAGGGAGCGGAAGCACTCGAAGGGAAGGGAGCGGAAGCTTCGGCGGAGATGTAGCGCCGCGGAGGGGAAGGGGAAGGGTTCGAGATATTCTGCAAATCGTGTTTTGGGAAGGGAGCGTAGGTTTGAATTTTTTTACCTCGACTTAATTAATTACATAGAAAGGGGAAGGGGGATAGGATAGTTTAATTGTGAAAAAATATTACCAATTTGCCCATATTATTAAAACTTTAGCTTATTCATTTATTATCAAATGCTATTTAACTTTTAATCTGAACCTTTGATCTTAGTAAATGAAAGGTAGTAAATTGTGCCTTGTTCCTTCAATAAGGGTGTGTTCCTTATAGAACCCTCCCCTATATATATAGGGGAGGTACCAATAGGAACACCCTTAGAGTGAGAAATAAGAACAATTATCATCTTTCAAATCATGAAAATTGACGGCACAGATTGTTTTTAAATTTTTTACCGAATTGCACAATTAACTTAAAAAAATTGCACAAAGGGTATTAGAGTCAAATTGTTTTAATATAATAATCATGCTCTAGTTTAAGAGTTTTATATTCCGCTAATCTAATTTCTTTTCTCCAATTTCTCATCCCGCTATTTCTCAATAGCGGTTTCGGATTCATCAACTCCAAAAACTTTCGACAACCTAAATTCGACATATCAGACTAGGGCATGAAGATTAATCGGTAAAAAACAACTAATTCCAAACCAGCATTCCTCATCCCTTTCACCTGGAACGCACAAAAAAGTTTCAAAATTAATTGGTGAGTTTTTAACTTTCAGTCGAATTCTAAAACGGCGATTTCTTTATTTTTTTCACAGATTATGAAATACAAAATACAATTAGTGTTTTTGCACTGTTAGAATGTATCTTTTCCGGAAACAATTAGGGTTTTCGCAGATGATGAAATTCTTGACGAATGTATATTGAGTAATGTTGAATTGGGTTTTGGGTTCTAGAAACGCTAAATTCTGCACAATTACGGATTTGCAAATGCACGTTTAAGTAAAAAATTATGAACTATTCTTTGATTTAGTGTCTAGAATGTAGTTATTTTTATAAATACTAAATTATGCACAATTATGGATATACAAAAGCACGTTTAAGGCAAACATTATGAACTATTCTTTTATTTAGTGTGCATCATATTTTGTTGCACGTTTTTACCTTTTTTTTTGCACCGTTACACAACTGCTATTATTTGTGCATTTTTGTGATCCATAAATCTGCACAGTTAGGGAAAAACAATTGCACGTTTAAGAACAATGTTATGTACTATTCATTGATTTTCTTAATTAGAAGTTGTTGTTTCTTTAAGAAATAACATAAATATGCACAATTAGGAAAAAAACAACTGCACGTCTAAGGATAATCTTATGCACTATTCATTGAGTTTTTGAAGACAATATTTGACTAGTGTTTTACACAATATTTGCAGGAAATTATTATGCAGATCTCCTCGTAGACGAACAGAATTTACTAAAGAATGTGGATGCTAGAAATGCAGATAACCAATAAAACAAATGTTGAGAGTAGTTGGTCGTTGGTCTGAAAAATTGGATAGTATATTGGATTTTTGCATTATACTGATTAACTTCTCAATATTAGGCTATAAATTGATGTTACATCAACAATTTTTTAGTTTAAAACTATTGATTTGGCGCATTATAAAAAATAATATTTGAAGAGACTAGCATTCCGGGAAATACTAGCTTCTGAGATGATTTTGTTCTATTTTGCAAGACTTACTCATATGTCGGTATGAAAACCAGGAAATAATCGTGCATATTATTTTGTATAATAGTGCATATTGTTTTGTGGAACAATGCGTAATTTTATCTTTAAACATACATAAATCGAAAATCATAAAAAATGAAAGCTTAATGAATCTGGAATTAAAAATTTAAAAAAAAAAACGAAATGATAGAAATTAATATAAATAATAAACTAATCAATCTATAATTTAATATATAATTTTTAATTATTGTAGAAACAGTTATGTATAAATGAGTAGGTGAGAAAGAAATTAGATATTTCAAGTTTACCAAAAAGTTCTTTATGCAAATTATTAACCTTAAAGTTGCAAAAAAGTTACTTTAATGAAACTAAAATCTGGAGCGTCAATAATCTCAATCCAACGGATGTGAAATGTTCTTAGTTCTCAATGTAAAGGGTGTTCTCATATGAGCTCCCCTCTCTCTCTCTCTCTCTCTCTCTCTCTCTCTCTCTCTCTCTCTCTCTCTCTCTCTCTCTCTCTCTCTCTCTCTCTATATATATATATATATATATATATATATATATATATATATATATATATATATAATGAATAACCCGCTAGGGTAAATTCTACATAGTGTGTAAGTGGGATTCGAACCATAAGCTTTGGCCAAAGGCTGCCCATCTTGACCGCTATGCCATCAATATTGTCTTTTTTTGTTTTAATTAACTGTGGAAAATTGTGTTATGAAAAGAATTTAGAAATTTGGAAAATTAAATTGGCGTTTGGTTATCAGCTTGAAATCGGATTCAAATTAAGAATAAGATCGTGAGATCGGTCTAAAGATTGAGTTTTAACTTGTATCCCAGGGAGAACTCCTTAATCCTTCTGATTAAGTATGAGCCTGACTGAATCTGAATCAATCAGTGTGTGGGGAATAGTGTGAGCCATTTATCTTAGTGGTAAAACTTTTTCATAAAAACATTGATTATCTTGTGTTGAAAGTTATATGTTCAGTTTTATTGGTTAAGACTGATAGAAGACCAATCTATCAGTATGCGGAAAGTAAATTACACATTGAGTTATAATGGTTCAGATTCACAAGATCATATGTCTACTTTCTACCTCTACAGATATTCACTATCAGATCTCAAAGACTGTCGAGATACAGATTAATACAAACTAACTAACTATCTATCCAACAATCTATCAACCAATCTATCAACACCAAACTATCAAACTATCAGTTTATCGATCCTATCAATTAGGTAAAGTGTTTGAGTTGTGTCCAACTAAACAACAGTATGAAACACTCTTGATTCCAAGTACGTGATATTAACGAGAAATCACTTGGAATATGGACAGAGGGAAAATCTATGAAAGAACACTAGTAATATGGAAAACTAAGGGTTTGTTCTTTGTTGTGAGATTGAGTGCTTTGAAATTCATTAACCTCTCACGAGTGAGAGGCCCTCTGTATTTATAAGCGAGCAAGAATAGATCCGTTAGACAAAGATCTGCTTCTCATTGGCTCTGTGCTTGCAATCGTCTTGAACATTAATTGCTTCAAGTACGCGTCGCTTTCTGCAGGTCAACAAGGTATTGTTCTATCCCTCTGAAATTATGGTATATATGGTGCTCTACTGTTGGTCAATATTGATTTGGTAGTTGGATGCCTTTGTTGACCATCGTTCTTGAATTATGTGCCTAGTACCTCGTACATCAATCACCTCATTAGGACAAGTCAAATGCGAACTGAAGATCGTGTCCTGACCTGAGTTGACTTAAACTCAGCTTACCTATCCTGAATAGAACCTAGCCTATTCTATATTTGTCTACTTATATAGCTTTAGACTAATTTCTAATCATGAAACTATACACAGACTGATTTATCTATCAGCTAGGGGTTTGAGATCATTCAAAATATGTTATTTCCAAGCAATTTCCTCTTTTCTAATGATGCAAAAACCATACACTAACCTGAATTAGACTCGGGTATATACTCCAATACAAGTTGGGCAAAATAAGATAGTAAGGTTAAAGCAATTCAGGATGTAAGTCATTTGACGTGGCTTAAAGATTCAGTTTATATAATTTAAATTTTTTTTGAATTATCTTATAATATAAAGATTATTATAATTAATTAATGAAAAGTGGCGTTTGATCATGATCGCTAACTTGGGAAGTTGCATCAGTTCATTTGCAAAGTTGGAAGATTTAATAGGAAAGCTTGTCGGTTGACAATATATTTAGCTATTCTTAAATATATTAATGAAGGGATGCGTTGGTTCACGCTAAGATGTATTCATGTGGAAGTTGAACAAATTTATTATGTGGATGTTGAACAAATGCATCAGTTCGCAATTAATCTTGTTTTGAAGAGTTGTATCCATTACGAATAGTTGTCTTGTTGAGGTTTTGTATACTGAAAGCATCTTTTGAGCTTGTATTTAATGTGTTTTCATTTCCATTATTTTATTCTCCTATCTGATTTAATATATATTTGCACATGTTTATCACTTGTCTTGTATAAATGTTAGATTATGTCGTGTGTTGTAGATCACAGAAGACTAACAATTGGTTAAACTCACAAGTTATAAACAATTATCACAATTGAGACAACTTTAGAATAAGTTGTCGGTTTAAACTGCAGTTTAGATAAGAAGATGCTTGTCTTGACTGCTTGTCTATACTGGTATACCGAAGGTGGACTATTGACGGATCACAGTGGGATGTGTTCTCCTGACTGACCTCAGTTGAGAACTAAGATCTCAGTGACTTAGCTGGTTTAAGATTAATTAGACTTCAGCTGAGTGCATTTGACTAACTATTACTTTGACTTACTATGGTGAACGTCATCGCGACCGGATCAACGTATCTTGGGTGTTAGTAGTTATTTGTAGCTCAGACTTATTGTTTATATCTTACAACCATATCCCTAATAATGTGTTGATAATATCCCCTGAGAAACTCGTAATTAAGGATTAGCACACTTGACCCGGCTTGTTGATTAAGTTCATATGTGTTAATAAGGTCGAGTGGTACTACTTAGGATATAATAAGATGTTAATGAATTTAAGCTGCCAGTCAGCTTAATTAATTAATAGATATTTCTACTTTAAATACGGGGATCAATTAAGTCTAAAATACAAGCATATGCTCAAATTGGAATAAATAGGTAAGTCAACACAAATTTTTTAGTGGAATTAATATGTGTTTATTAATTAATTTTGCTCTGGACTGAGCATATAAAATTAATAAATTTGAGGTTCAATTTGTTGGTCCGGAGATTAGTATCAGGTGTAGAGGGGTGGGGGTGGGGTGTTGGTCCGGAGATGAGTATCTCGAGAAGAGTGGTAAACAGTCGTGGTTTGAAAATCACATAATGTTTTTGCCACGTGATCACCCATTTCAAAGAAACAAAAAGACTTTCAGAAAAAATACGGTGATTAACGATGCAGCACCACATATAAGATCAAGAGAAGAGCTCATAACTGAGATAGATGAGTTTGGTTTTATCAGAGTAACAGAGGACTATGATGGCACTAATGCATATGTCTCTAAACATGCTCCAAGAGGTTGGAAGAAAAGGAGTATATTTTGGGATCTTCTGTATTGGAAGTTCCTATTGATTTGACACACACAATTTGGATGTGATGCACATTGAGAAGAATGTGATTGATAACATCTTCAATACCGTGCTAAATGTGACGGGTAAAAGCAAAGACACGCCCAAGTCAAGAGAAGAGCTGAAACAGTATTGTTCAAGACCCGAATTGAAGCCTCTTGAGGGCCGTAGGGTAGGGGAAAAAGTATATCCAAAAGCTTGTTACACACTTGACATCGAGGAGAAGATGAAGTTATTTGAATGGGTAAAAAAGCTTAGATTTCCAAATGGTTATATGTCGAATATGGGTAGGTGTGTGGACATGAGAAAGCTGAAAATGTTTGGAATGAAGAGTCACGACTGTCATGTGTTCATGCAACGACTCATTTCCGTTGCCTTTCATGAACTTCTTCCGATTAATGTGTGGAAGGCGCTCACATATTTGAGTTTATTCTTTAGAGACTTGACTACCCAAAACATAAAAAAAAAGATCTTCATACACTGAAGAAGAATATTCTTGTTACTTTGTGTAAGCTAGACTGCATCTTCCCACCAAGTTTCTTTGACTCGATGGAGCATCTACCGGTCTATTTACCCGATGAGGCTTTGATTGCCGCTCCTATACAATATCGATTGATGTACCCATTTGAGAGGTACTCTAAGTTCCATATAAAACTTGATCATCTACTCTTATATTTCGATCTTAATAATCTGTGACAACAACTTTGTAGGTACTTTAGAAATTTGATTTTTTTTTGTAAAAAACAAGGCTAAGATTGAAGAATCAATTAAAAATGCTTACCTAATTGAAGAAGTATCTAATTTTTGTTCCTACTACTTTGAGGATTATGTGAGCACGAGGACTAGGACAATGCCATGTAATTGTGAGGAAGAGCAACTGTGTTGGTCCAGAGACGAGCTTCAGGTGTGTGTGTGTGTGGGGGGGGGGGGTGAATACACCTAAATGCAAATTCAAAACCCAGAACGCGAAAGTCAGCAGATGCTGAAGATTGCTTATGAACGTCAGAGCCAAATAAGATTTCTCGATCGCATGGGCAGAGATTCTCCTACTGAGTACAGTCCTACTGACTTATGTCAGTGAACAGTAGTTCAGCAACAAAAGTTGTGTGCAGAAGTGTAGGCCCTTAAAATAATCATCTCAGTGAAAATCCGTAATATGCTAGTTTGATTAAAACTCAGTTGAATGCTGAATGAACAGTTAATCAATGCAACATTTAAAATCAACACATGCAATTTTCAAAGTGGTTCAGACACGCTGGCTCCTACGTCCACTATCCTGAACTAAGCATGAGTTCTTGTATTAGTTATACTGAGCAAGCCTCAGTTGATTTGTTCATAGGACAGATTCTCACTTGTTTGCTTATACTGAGCAAGCCTCTGTCAATCTATACGCAAGACAAATATCTACTTATAGTTGTAGTAACTTTACAGTTCTTAACCTTTGAATGTTATATTTTCTCCAACTAAGAATGAGTTCTTACAATAAGAACAATTCAATAAATGAACTCCTTCGAGGTTCTAATCTATTGAATATTACAATAAGCACGCTTAGATAGAGAAAGAGAACATGTATTCTCTAGAGAGAAGAACTAAAGAAAATCTAATTCTGAGTGCAAGTTCTTCGCTTGAATATCGCTGTAAGTTTGCTAGAGAGGGTTTGAGCTTTGATTGCTTTGGTTCCTAGTGTCTTTCTGCATGAAGACTCTTCTCTACTTATAGTCTCCGATTTGTGAGTATCTGATCAATACATAAGTTAACTATCAGCAAGGTTGACTATCTGTATTAGTTCGCTTTGATTGCTAAGGTTATCTCTATCAGCAAGGTTGACTATCTGATCAATACATAAGTTAACAAATTCCCTTATCATACTTACAAACAATTTCCCTCTATAAAGGATGTCAAACAACTGAACCGCAGAGAAACATATAAGCAGATATGTGAGTATGTGATCTAATTACTTCAGTAATTAGTAGTATTGAAGGATAAAAGCACATCTAAGTGACAATGAGTAGTTGTCGAAGGCCAAAAGAAAAAGATGCCATATATGAGATAAGAATATTACAAGTACATGACAATCTAATTCTAAAAGCAAAAGACTAGAAGACTGTCAGCTGGACTTCTTCTTGAATAGTTGCATTCGCGCCTTGAAGTCAACAGACTTCTTCTCTGGAAGCTCAAGACCATAAGCTGAATAAACACGGTTCCTCAGGGCCTTGATCTCTTCCTTGTCTTCATCCTCATTTTTGTCCAGACCTTTACTACTGATAACTTCAAAGATTTCTTCCTCTATCTCCTTGCAAATGCTGTCTTGATGCGTGAGAGGAGCAGGTAAGGTTCTGAACTTAGGTGCCTTGAGAGTTCTTCCGGACTGTTCCAGTAGAGTTTGAATTTCAGCATAACGTGGGGGATCCAACTGTTTCAGAACTTCTTTGAATAGCTCCTCAGGATCAGACTGCTCATCAAACATCTTTTAGACGTAGAATCTTTTGCTGAAGTCTATCTTCACTTGTTTCCATCGTTGATTGATCTTGTAAGGAACCCACTCATCAGTCCTCTTGTAAATAACTCTATTCAACTCATTCATTGGTTCCCTTCTCCTGAAGAACTTGGAGGTGGTAGGGACACTCTTGTCCATCTCTGGAACCCTTTCTCTGGTTTCCTTATCCGTCCTGAGTCTGAGAGCCTCAAGATCAGCTAGACGTAATCTCTCTTTAGCTTCTCTGATCTGTCTAGCTTCAGTTGTAATATCAAGTCCTCTCTCACAGCTATCCTATATTTCCTTCATTTAAGTTTCTTGGCGCTTAGAGAGTCCAGTGGTTGGAATGTGCTGCTGAGCTTCTGAGACGCTTAGTTCAGCTGATTTGGATTTAGGAGTTTCTGGCTTCTCAACTTGTTTGGACTTTGGAGGAGTTTTTGCAGCTGCAGACCTGGATTGCCTAGGAAGTACAGATCGTGTTCTTGTAGGAACTAGAGTCCAGATCTGTATGCCTTTCCTAGCTTTTGTCTACTTCTTCGCATGTTCCTTTTCAAGTTCGCGCGCTAGCTGTTCGTCATACGCAATCTATTCCTCGCGCGTTTTAAACTTAAGCTTTTTGGGTTTTGGAGGGCTTGGAGAAGCAGGGGCTTTGACTTTCGCTTTCGCTGCTGACTTCAGTGGTGGCTCTTCTTCAGTTAAAGTATCTAGGTACTTGGCCACTTCAATAATTGCTTCGTCAGCTGGCTCTCTTGAGCCTTCACCCTTCTGAGCTTCTTCCCCCTGTTTGTGTCTTGTCCCTACCACTATTTTATTCTCCTATCTTATAAATATATATATTTGCACATATTATCCTTTATCTTGTATAAAAGTTAGATTTGTGTAGTGTGTCGGGTATCACAGAAGACTACACAAATTAGTTAATCTGACAAGATATAAACAGTTATCACAGCTGAGACAACTTAAGGATAAGTTGTCGGTTTAAGCTGCAGTTTAGATAAGAAGTGGCTTGTCTTGGCTGCTTGTCTTTACTGGTACACTTAAGGTGGTGTATTGATGGATCACAGTGAGATGTGTTCTCCTGACTGACCTTAGTGGAGAACCAAGATCTCGGTGACTTAGTTGGTCTTAAGCTTGATAAGACATCAACTGAGCACATTTGGCTATCTATCACTTTGACCTACTATGGTGAACGTCATCGCGACCGGATCTACGTATCTTGGGTGTTAGTAGTTATTTGTGGCCCAGGCTGGTTATCTGTATCTTTTAACCATATCCTAGTAAAATGGGTTGATAATATCCCCTGAGGAACTTGTAAGGATTAACACACTAAACCCGACCGGTTGATTAAGTTCAAGTGTGTTAATAAGGTCGAGTGGTACTACTCAGGAATATAATAAGATGTTAATTAATTTAAGATGTCAGTGAGCTTAATTAATTAATGGATATTTCTATCTTAAATACGGGGATCGATTAAGTCGAAAATACAAGCCCTTGCGCAATTTGGGATAAAGGGGTAAGTCAGCATGGATTATCTAGTGGAATGAATCTGTATTTATTAATTAATTTTGCTCTGGGCTGAGCATAGATAATTAATTAATTTGAGGCCCTGCTTTATTTCTTGTATTAGATCTCTGATCTAGCCCAATTAGTTGCCTAGTTATTTATTGTCTCTCAGAAATCATTATTAATAGATTAATGCATTTTGTATTCTTCAATAATGTTATTTATTTGGAATTAATTGGCTGGGCCAATTAATTGATAAATATTAGTAGCTCAATAGATTAATTAATTATATTATCGGCTAATTATGTAGAAGTCCATTCGGGATATAATTAAATTAATGGGCTACAAATATTAATATTATATTGGTTTTTTAAGCCTATATATATTAGTATTATGCTCATAAACATAATACACACAAAAATACATTCTCGTGCGTGTATACGCGGTTTTTTGAGAAGGGAGACAATATTCTTAATTTTCTCCAGTTCTCTGACCACCCAGATGGAGAAAAAGACCGGGACACAGATCAGAAGATCTGACACATGAGCAACAATCAGAGCTGCAACAACATACGAAGGAGGAAGGTAACCGATTCTTCCCCTCTATTTCTATCAATTGGTAATAGAGCGAGGTTTCGATCCTCAGACACGTTTTGTTATGTGCGCATAGTAATTACATGCTTTAGGTATAAAAGTTAAGTCGTAAACATCCACATGCGTAGCTTGCGTGCCTAGTAAACATGAGTACTCTAGAAGATAATAATTAAATAGGATGGCTAATTAGATCGAATTGACTGCGGCATGGTTCTCGTAAGTATGTCAATTTCAAGAATTTGATTCTAATTTGGTAAAATTAATGGTCAAAGCTTAGATGTCAATGCAGGTACAATTAACTACCCTCAAAGTCCTTTCCCACGTTTTAATAGTGACATGGTCCAGAATATCAAACTACTAATTCCATTCGTCTTAAGAACCAAGGCGTGGATTGGAATTAAAGAGCTAGGTTTATAGCTTGGTTTAGGATTACGCTAGTAAACGGCCACCTGCGTGGCTTACGAGTGGAATTCCTAGAGTTGTTCGAACTTTTTAATATCATTGTTTTTACAGAAGGTTACAATGATTATTAATTACGAATTATGTGCAAATATTAATTTCATACATGCTTTTAAATTATATTTTTCAGATATGTCTGTTCGGATTTTTTCTTCGAGTTCCTAAACAGTCTCACCAACCAAACCCTAACGGGTTTAACAATTTTAAATAATTTCAAAGAGTGGAAGAGATATTTTACCTCTCCAATAAATGCTCTACAAAGGTCTTATAAGAACTTCTGTTTTATGACCGCTATGTCTAAGAACGAGTTTACTATGAGTGAGTTACTCAAATCTTTGGTAGCGGTCAAAGAAGTTATAGGAAAGGGCAAGAGTGTTCAAGTCTTGAATATCCCTAGTAGCTCAAGGAATCCTCCGAAAGGCGGAAACCAAAAAAAGAGCAGAAATGGTGGTCAATTCAAGAAGAACAGTGGGAGTAAGAAGACGGTCCTTATCGGCGGCATGCGAATGCCATAGAAGAAAGGAAGGTTCTTCAATTATGGTAAGAAAGGACACTGGAAGAGTTATTATCCAGATGTCAAGGCAAAACAGAAAGAGACGCGAGTCGCTCTTGTAACTGAGATTGTCCTAGTTTCCTCTTCTTCCCACGAATGAGTAGTGGATTCGGAGGCAACTGATGATGTTTGTTACACCTTGCAAGGTTTCTTGCAGAAAAGGGAATTGAGCGATGGCGAGGTGGTAGTCTCAATGGGTAATGGATCGAGAGTTCCTGCAATTGCTATTGAAGTATTAAATCTATCTTTTGATAGTTTTGTTTTAGTACTTAAAGATGTTTTACATGTGCCTGAGTTTAGGCGAAACATAATTTCTGTTTCAAAACTCTACACCATGGATGTATAAATCATGTTTTGATAGTGAAGTTTCTATCATGAAAGACGATGATTTTATCTATGGTGGACCATTAAACGGATCTTTATATACTATTACTTGTAAACCGCATAGTTCTGTTAATTTTGCTTCCTCATCATCAAATCCTAAGAAGACGAAAGAGTCTTCTAAGGTAAACCAAACTTATCTGTGACACTTAAGACTAGATCGCATCAATCTTAACAGGACTCAAAGGTTGGTGGAATATAGATCATTGGAGTCTCTCCAAGTTGAACCATTTCCAACTTCGAAACCTGTTTGGAAGGAAAGATGATGACTAGGCCTTTCAAGGTAAAGGGTTATAGAGCCACAGAAGTATTAAGGTAGATACATTCTGACTTGTGTGGGCCTATGTCTACACAAGCTCGTGGAGGGTATGAGTACTTCGTCACATTAACTGATGATTACTCGAGGTATGGATATGTTTACCTTCTTCCCCACAAGTCGAATTGCTTTGAAACCTTTAAGGAATTCAAGGCAGAAGTGGAGAAGAAGCTAGGTAAAGAAATCAAAACACTACGATTTGATCGTGGTGGGGAATACCTATCCAACGAGTTCAAGGACTACTTGACAGAATGTGGGATTACATCCCAGCTGACAACACCGGGCATGCCTCAGCAGAATAGTGTATCAGAGAGAAGGAACCAAACTCTCTTAGAGATGGTTCGGTCAATGATAAGTTATGCAACTTTGCCAGTTTCCTTTTGGGGATATGCCCTAGAGACTGCAGCATACATGCTGAACCGTGTGCCTTCCAAGTCGGTACAAAAGATCCCTTTTGAGTTGTGGAGCGGGCACAAACCCAGTATGCACACTCTTCGACGTAGTGGGAGAGTGATATTTACACATGATCGGTATATGTTCATTGGGGGAGACGTCTGATCATCTCCCGGCAGATGAACAAGATACCGTTGATCCCTGGACCTACAACGAAGTAGTGGGAGATATAGGTGCAGATTCCTAGCGAATCGCCATGGACTCAAAATTTAAGTCCATAATTGATATGGATGTATACGAGATCACTAAACTACCTGAGGGCTGCAAGGTTATTGGTAGTAAGTGGGTATATACAAGAGAAAGAGAGGACCGAATGGAGAGATCATGGCGTTTAAGGCCAGGCTAGTGGCGAAGGGCTTTACCCCGAAAGAAGGTATCGATTACGAAGAGACCTTCGCGCCTGTAGCAATGATCATGTCCATTCTGATTCTCCTTGCCATAGAAGCTCACATGAACCAAGAGATCTGGCAAATGAATGTCAAAACCGCATTCCTAAACGGTCACCTTGAAAAAGGAAGAGACATCTACATGAAACAGCCAGATGGTTATGTGGAGGAGGGCCAAGAGCACCTAGTTGAAAGCTTAAGAAGTCCATTTATGGACTTAAGCAAGCTTCCCAGTTATGGCACCAGCGTTTCGACGAGGTAGTCAAATCCTATGGATTTGTATCCTATCCTAACGAGGTGCGTGTGTACCGTATTTGTGTTAACGGATCAGTAGTGTTTCTTGAATTTTACGTAGATGACATCCTTCTCATTAGCAACAATGTTGAAGTGTTATCAGACGTAAAGACGTGGTTATCCGAGCAGTTTCAAATGAAGGACTTAGGTGAAGCTGCTTACATCATTGGGATCAAGGTTATTCGAGATCGCCAGAAAGGGATGCTAAGCTTGTCACAAGCGTCCTACATTGACACTATTATTGCTCGTTTTAGCATGCAAAATGCCAAGAGAGGTTCAATACCTATCAGACATGGCATTTTTCTATCCAATAATCAGTGCCCTAAAACGTTTGAAGATATAGAAAGTATGAGGCTCGTACTATATGCTTCCGCTGTCGGTAGCCTCATGTATGCGATGCTTTGTACGAGACCAGATATCTCATATGTTGTAGGCATGGTCTCAAGATATCAGTCTAACCCTGGAAAGGAACACTGGACTGCGGTCAAACATATTTTCAAGTACCTTAAACGGACTAGAGATTATAGGCTTGTTTACCAGTCAGATAGTCTAGTGTCATTGGGTTATACACACTCGAATTTCCAGGCTGACAGAGACGAGAAGAAGTCTACCTCGGGTTATGTGTTTACCTTGGGAGGTGGAGCCATTTCATGGAGGAGTGCAAAGCAGAAATGCATTGCGGACTCAACCATGGAAGCAGAGTATGTGACTGCTTTAGAAGCTTCGAAAGAGGCAGTTTGGCTCAAGAATTTCCTCCTGGATCGTGATATTGTTCAGAATTTGCCTAAGGCGATCACGATTTGTTGTGATAATGTGGGTGCAGTGACAAATTCTAAGGAACCTAGATCTCACAAGGTGTCTAAACACATAGACAGGAAGTACCACATTATACGAGTATTTGTAAATCGAGGAGATGTGGTAATTGACAAAATTGGAACATAAGTCAACCTAGATAATCCTTTCAGAAAGAGCTTACCACTCCCGGCTTACGAGAAGGAAGTTCGTGGCTTAGGAGTGGTAGAGATGCCCCCCACTTAGGACTGCAGAAACTTTTGTATAAGTGGAAGAAGATGCAGTGATAGATAGGATAGATAGCTAAGAGATAGCTGAGTACTAGTTTGTACCTAGAACTGGCACATTGTATACTAAAAGCTTACTTTAGTATAAGTGGAGAATTGTTGGGATTTTGTATACTGGAAGCAAATATTATGCTTATATACAATGTGTTTTGTCCCTACCACTATTTTATTTCCTGTCTGATAAATATATATATTTGCACATGTTATCATTTATCTTGTATAAAGTTAGATTTGTGTTATTTTTCGGGTACAGAAGACTACACAAATTGGTTGAACTGACAAGATATAAACAGTTATCACAGCTGAGACAACTTAAGGATAAGTTGTCGGTTTAAGCTGCAGATTATATAAGAAGTGGCTTGTCTTGGTTGTTTGTCTTTACTGGTACACTTAAGGTGGTGTATTGATGGATCACAGTGAGATGTGTTCTCCTGACTGACCTTAGTGGAGAACCAAGATCTCGGTGACTTAGCTGGTCTTAAGCTTGATAAGACATCAGTTGAGCACATTTGACTATCTATCACTTTGACCTACTATGGTGAACGCCATCGCGACCGGATTTACGTATCTTGGGTGTTAGTAGTTATTTGTGGCTCAGGCTGGTTGTCTGTATCTTTCAGTCGTATCCTAGTAAAATGGGTTGATAATATCCCTTGATGAACTCGTAAGGATTAGCACACTAAACCTGACCGGTTGATTAAGTTTAGGTGTGTTAATAAGGTCGAGTGGTACTACTCAGGAATATAATAGATGTTAATTAATTTAAGCTGTCAGTGAGCTTAATTAATTAATGGATATTTATATCTTAAATACTGGGATCGATTAAATCTAAAATACAAGCACTTGCTCAATTTTGGATAAAGGGGTAAGTCAGCACGGATTCTCTAGTAGAATAAATCTGTGTTTATTAATTAATTTTGCTCTGGGCTGAGCATAGATAATTAATTAATTTGAGGCCCTGCTTTATTTCTTGTATTAGATCCCTAATCTGGCCCAATTAATTGCCTAGTTTTTATTGTTATTGTCTCTTAGAAATCATTATTAATACACTACAAGAAATTCACCGTACACCGACGGAAACTTCCGTCGGTAAACCCCTTAATTCCGTCGGTAAAAAAGTTACCGACGGAATACCGACGGAAGAAATGCGTCGGGTCAGGCTTTGTCGGTAAATATTACCGACGGAATATTCCGTCGGCAATTTTTACCGACGGAATGCCGACGGAAAATAACCGTCGGAAGTTTGTCCCCGAATATTCTGTCGAGGAGGAAATTTTTAAATAAATTTTTTGTTTTTTTACCGACGGATTATTCCGTCGGTAAATTTAAAATAATTTTTTAAATAATTTATTTGTTTTTTTACCGACGGAAGTTTCCGTCGGTACAGTTAAAATAAATTTTCAAATAAATTTTACGATTTTTTTACCGATGGAATTTTTCGTCGGTAAATTTTAAATAAATTTGTAATTTTTTTATGTTTATTTACCGACGAAAATATCCATCGGTAAAACGTCGGTAGAATTTTTTTTTTTTAAATAAATTTTTTTGTTTTTTGTACCAAGTTATCGACAACCTGCAATTTTTAACCAACCAACACATCATATACAATTAACCAACCAACACATCATATACAATTAACCAACCAACACATCATAAGAATTGCATATGGATCCTTCCACATGAGCTTTATTGCCAACATATTTTTTCAATTTCCCTAAATATCTGATGAAGGGTTGTTCAATGCATTAATAATTAATACTGGGATATTGAACAGGGAAACGATAATATGAATGATATTATACCTCTCAAATGGATACATCCATCGATATTGAAAAGGACCGGCTAAACGAGCTTCATCAGCTAAATGCACCGGGAGATGTTCCATGGAATCGAAGAAACTTGGTGGAAATATGCGCTCCAGGTTGCAAAGAGTAATTGGAATACTCTCGTTTAGTCTCCTCATATCTTCAATTCTTATAGCACGAGATGCTAAGTCTCTGAAGTATAAGCTCAACTCTGTAATTGCTGTCCAAATAGGTTGTGGGACAAGTTCACGAAATGCAACCGGTAGAAGCCGTTGCATGAAAACGTGACAATCATGACTTTTCATCCCAAACATTCTCAACTTACTCATATCCACACATCTGCTCATGTTAGACACATAACCATCTGGTAGTCTGAGCTGCTTCACCCACGTTAATAATGATTGCTTCTCTGTACGACCAAGCATGTAACATGCTTTCGGATAGTGTCTATCACTCTCGTTAAGCTTCTTTAGTTCAGGCCTAACACAATATGTATTCAACTCTGCCCTAGACTTCGGCGTGTCTTTGGTCTTTCCTGTCACATTTAGGACAGTGTTGAACACATTATCAAACACGTTCTTCTCAATGTGCATGACATCGAGATTGTGTCGAAGCAACAAGAATTTCCAATAAGGAAGATCCCAGAATATGCTTCTTTTCTTCCATCCCGTAACATTTTCTTTAGAGACATATTGGTTAATACCATCGTAGTCTTCGGTGACTTTCACAAAACCATAAACCTCAATTTGACTAAGTATGTCTTCTCCTGTTCTCATGTCATGGGGTGAACGTGCTACAACTTTATTTTTTAGGAAAGCATTCTTATTTCGTCTGAAAGGATGACTTAGTGGTAGAAACTTTCTATGATTGTCAAACCACGACATCTTACCACTCTTCTCAAGATAAAATGCATCTGATTGTTCCATGCAATGTGGGCATGCGAATTTCCCAGCTGTACTCCATCCAGATAACATTGAGTAGGCCGGAAAGTCACTAATGGTCCATAGCAAAGCCGCTCTCATATTGAAATTTTGTTTCTTGAAAACATCATATGCAGACACGCCATCTTCCCACAGCTCCAATAATTCGGCTATCAACGGCTGTAGAAAGACATCCAAATTATCTTTTGGATTTCGAGGTCCAGGCACCAACACCGTGAGAAACATGAATTGATCCTTCATGCACATGCTAGGCGGCAGATTGTAAGGAGTTAGAATAACTGGCCACAAAGAGTATTGTTTCCCAAATTATGTAAATGTTTGAAAACCGTCTGTAGAAAGACCTAATCTAACATTGCGAATCTCCGAGGCAAAATCAGGAAACGTCGAGTCCAAGTGCTTCCATCTTTGGAGAGTCTCGCAGGATGACGCATCACTCCATTGTCCACTGATGAAGCATGCCAACGCATATGAGAAGCAGTTGCATTAGATGCATACATCCGCTGGAGTCTAGGGGATAAAGGAAAGTAGTACATTTTCTTAGCGGCCACTAATTTTTTCTTCCCTTTCCTACTAGATTTCGGACCGTAGTCTAAATATCGCGAGGTTCCGCAAAACTTACAACTCTCCGAGTTCATTATCTTCACGCCAATAGATCATGCGAGAATTTGGACAACGGTGAATCTTCTCTACCGGCAACCCCATCCCACTAAGCAATCTCTTAGACTCGTTGAAGTTATTAGGAAAGGAATTTCCTTGGGGAAGCATATCCTTAATCATTTGACTATCCTGTCATAGCCCCTTTGCGACATATGATTCTCGGCCTTCAAGTTCATCATCCGAGCTGCTGAGACAATTGTGAGTAGGTCTCACAACCGGGCCACAACTCCGTGTCGATCGCTGCCGCAACATTTCATAGATCTTGTTTGCTTCATTATTTGGCGACTCCTCAAACTCCGCATCATTATAATTTGGCCCAGCATGATCCATTACCATCCTCTGATAGGAGGTCGACGTGTCATTTTGTGCATTTCTCGTAGCTTGTTCATTCAGGGTTACGTGTTTTTCCCCATGAGATGACCAAACTTTATAATTTTTAACGAATCCTTTCATATAAACGTGCTCTCTTACAACTTGTGTAGACAAAAACAGCTTATTCTTACAATTTTTACACGGACATCTAATTTTTTCTCCGTCCATATAAGGTGTCTAGCTACTTGCCCAATCAATGAAATCCTCAATGCCATTCACAAATTGAGGATTCAATGAACCGTCTACTGTCCACCGTGTATACATCCACGAACGACTCATTATTTCAAATCCTGATTTTGTCAGAATAATAGAGTGAAGTCGAATACTATTCGAAAATGAAACACTAATAGTCACAGATTCCTAGTTAATTGGCAGGGTTGATGCTTGAAATCCAGAAGATAAGGTTGTCACAACCATGTTATATGTACAACCATTATCCACAAGAAATCTTTCATAATAGAATCCATTAGTCTATTTAAACACCAGACTTTTCATTTAGATAAAAAACCATCTATCATGAATTTAATTGATGCCGAGACTTTAGTTAATCCGCAAAATAATACCTACTTCAGGACGAACCAACACGAAATAACGACCAATTAATGCGTAAATCTGAAAAAACCCATTTATCAGAATTTTCCCAATATTCATCACATGCCAGAGAACCAGATACAAACACCAAAAGGCACACATGTTCTCCCCCACATAGTATAAATTTACAAATAAAGGTGGTAGATTGTGGTAATTTCAGTCCGGTTTGTGCGGTGGGACTCAACAAGAATGTGGAATAATACACAGCGGAATGTAGTTGACAAAGCACAGAAGCAAGTCACAACATCTCTACAATCACAACATCTCTACAATCACAACAATAACATCTCTACAATCACAACAATAACATCTCTACAAGCACAGAAGCAAGTCATAGAAGTAGTCAACAATAACATCTCTACAATCACAACAATAACATCTCTAAAAGCACAACAATAACATCTCTACAAGCACAGAAGCAAGTCACAGAAGTAGTCAACAATAACATCTCTACAATCACAACATCTCTACAATAACATCTCTACAATCACAAGAAGCACGAAGTAGTCAACAAGAACATCTCTACAAGGTGCAAAAATGAGCTACAATAACACGAAAGAAACCTCCATAAGAGACGATATTGAAGGAATGAGAGAAACTAACCAAGGAGACGGCGGCGGCGGCGCGAGGAAGTGGGGCGGAGGCGTTCAACGGCGGCGCGAAAGCGGCAGCAGCGCGCGAGGCGCGACGAAGAAGAAGACACTCTGTTCTGTCCCGCGGCGCTGAATTAATTTAGGTTACGCCGACGGATTTACCGACGGATAATTCCGTCGGTAAATTTATAATGACTACCGACGGATTTTTCCGTCGGTAATCGTCGGTAAAATAAATTAAATTTTTTTAATAAATTTAAATAAATTTACCGACGGACTATTCCGTCGGTAAATATATTTTAGTTTATTAAAAACTAAATAAATAATAAGTTAACATTACCGACGGAATAATCCGTCGGTACATTTATATATTTCAATTAATTAAAACTAAATAACTAATGATATACCCTTACCGACGGATTATTCCATCGGTAAGATATATATTTAATTTATTAAATAGTAAATAAATAATGATATACCGTTAAGGATGGAATATTCCGTCGGGAATATGACGACGGAAATTATCCGTCGGTATTCCGTCGGTAAATTGAGCATCCCAATTTCCGTCGGTAATCCGTCGGTAAGACGACCCGTGTTTTTCATCCGTCGGTAATTCCGTCGGTAAATAGCATAAATTTTGTAGTGATAGATTAATGCATTTTGTATTATTTAATAATGTTATTTATCTTGAATTAATTGGCTGGGTCAATTAATTGATAAATATTAGTAGCCCAATAGATTAATTAATTATATTATGGGCTAATTATGTAGAAGCCCATTAGGGATATAATTAAATTAATAGGCTATAAATATTAATATTATATTAGTTTTTGACGCCTATATATATTAATATTCTACTCATAAACATAATACACGCAAAAATATATTCTCATACGTGTATACACGGTTTTTTGAGAAGGGGGACAATATTCTTAATTTTCTCCAGTTCTCTGACCACCCAGAGGGAGAAAAAGGTCGGGACACAGATCAAAAGATCTGATACACGAGCAACAATCAGAGCTGCAACAACATATGAAGGAGGAAGGTAATCGATTCTTCCTCTCTATTTCTATCGGGTAAGTTATCCATTCTTGACCTTAAGCCTCGTGGTCTCTATAACAAACATGGCTTCCTTTACTACTTCCGGTTCCTCGACCAACGTTACCATTTCTGGAACACCACATGCAGTCATCTTTGATGCCGCATATACTGTTTTTTTAAATGAATTATTGTTAAACAAGTCAGTTGGTGCTTCCTCAGTCAGCTTCATCAATTTAACCATCTCCCCTTCTACCACTTCGGCCTGTTTCATGATCAACGAAGAATACTTTAACGATGGTTCTTCAACTGTTGAAGTATCCCTGTTGGGTTATGAGTCAGTGGTTTGTCTTAACAACCACTTAGAGGATACTTAGTATTATTTTATCAGTAGTTCTTGTAATAGGACCTATCTGTTTATCGGTAATGGGGGAAATCATAGTGTTTCATTACTATGGAATTGAAGATCCCAAAACCGTCTTGTATCCTTTGTGTAGTGTCGATAGGACTAGATGATGTAATAGGCTAGACGGATTATATTTTTCATTATCGTTTTTGTCTAAGTCCTGTACGGGGTAAATGTTGGATTGATCTTCAGTAGGAAGTTACTTTCTAGAACCCCACGTCATCAGTGTAAGAGCTTGTGTTCTCAAGTCATCAGCTAACTTTGCTCAGTAGAAGAGATCTCATCAGCTGACCTACATCAGCAAAAGAACACAATATTCAAGCTCAGTACCTTCAGAGTCATCAGCTGATCCCGCTTAGTAGAAGTTTTGTTATCAGCAGACTCAGACGAAGAAGACAGAGATCTTATCAGGTCTACTGTATCCGACAGGAAACGACCCCAGTCTAACTTCATTCGAAAGTCAGCAGAAGATCATACGAGGATGAGTGAGAGTCAACTCCGATGAAGACCGATGTCTGACAAGTCTCACCTACCACAAACCTCGACCAATGAGAAGCAGTCTAAGCTCTACCTGCTCTGACCAACTAAAGCTGCTCTCATGCACAGTAACCAACTACTATGCGACATCATTTCGAACTTATGGTCGTTTTCCTTGGACGTTTGTGACACGTGGCTTTGTCCTCTCTAAGGGACAAATGCCTGGGTCACAACTATAAATAGAGAAGCATTTCCGAGCTCCACGAACGGGATTTCAAAGGGACTACACGCTCAAGCTTTCGGAACACTCTAGCGCTTTTCACGAAGATCCAGTGAAGAACTTGCCTTATTAGAATATTTTTCTAGTTCTTCTCTCTAGAGTTATTTCTTTAGATCCCTCTTCTCTATCTAAGCTCAATCGTTCATGTCTATAGCTTAGAACCTTCGAAGGAGTTCACATTTCGTGACTGTTCTTATTGTAAGAACTCCTTCACTGTTGGAGAAAATCCCCTCCTCTTCAAACTTAGGTTTGGATTGTAAAGTCGCTAAGGACTATAACTTAGAAGGGTATGTCCAGTGCACAGATACCTTGCTGAGGCTTGCTCAGATTAATCAACAAGACCTCCTGTTCAGTAGGACCGTGGACGTAGGATCTTGCGTATCCGAACCACGTTAAAAATCGCTTGTGTCATTTAATGTTTTATTGCTCTGCATTCAAAATCATCTTACAAACTCATACTTTGCATAAAACGTATTTGAGAAGTGCACTAGCCAAAATTATTTTAACTTGTGAAAAACACGTTTTCAAACTGAGATGAAGTCTTCGGGCCCTACACACTTATCCGCACTAAGTCTCCGACTGAGAATCAAACACTGACAAAAGTCAGTAGAAGGAACTCAGTAGTTGACGCATTCTCACCCGCGATCAGAAGTTTACTATTTGGCACTCTGACCCGCAATCTACAGGTCAGTTGTCCTTCCCGTTTGAGAAAAAGAACTTGTACTCAGGTGTATTCACCCCCCCCCCCTCTACACCTGACACTCGTCTCCGGACCAACAATTGGTATTAGAGCTTCGGTGTCTTCTGATCATCAGTTCTGAAACTCTGGTCTACTCGAACAGATCCTGAAAACATTTTTCACTGCACAAGCATCTCTTCATACATCCTTATACTCTCACCCATAATGTCTGATATGTTAGGTATTCGGATGGTACCGATGTTCTCTGTGGAGAACTACACGGTATGGCGCGTAAGAATGGAGGCGCACCTTACATCGCTGCACGACAGCATGACTGATGTCCTAGAGACAGGACCTATCATTCCCATGATCGACAGTGTTCAGTTTTCCACTGTGGGAGGTGTAGGAGCACAGATTGGTGCTTAAGTTGCCAAAAACAAATCAGCCTTCATGCTTGAAGAGAAAAAGTTGCACAACCTCGACCGAGTTGCGCGGAATGCAATCCTGACTATGCTCAGTGATTCACACCTCGGGAGGGTGTAAGACTGCAAAACGGCAAAGGAACATTGGGATGCCCTGGCTGTACTGAGCCAAGGAACCCCGCAGATCAAAGAAAACAAGCTCGAACTAGAGCTACAAAAGTTCGACACGTTTGCCATGGAGCCCAGCGAGACCATTGACGAGCTTAGCGTCAGATTTACAAATCAGATCAATGTGATCAACGGGCTGGGGAGGACGTTCGCCAATAAAGAGATGAACACGAAGATCATGAGAGCGTTACCTCGACTGAAGTGGTTTCCTTTTGCTACTTATCTACGTCGCTCAGATCTAAATGCTCTAACTCCTAATGTTATATTTTCAGAATTAAAGACGGAGGAATTCGAGCACAGCCTACCCCAACGACATTTCAGTGCTCCAGCTGACACACAGATAGATCATGCCTACAAAGCAACAGTCAGCAAAACTGGAGTCAATCCCATTTCTTCCAGCAAGACAGTAGATACGCCAGATGTTAAGTCTTCCGAGACTCCTGCTACTGATCAGCTTGCGCTCATGGCTCTCAAATATCAAAGAGAAAAGGAAAGAGTCAGGAAGCTGAAGAAAAACCACATAGATTCTCCCTCGGGTAAAAAGAATTATCGAAAAGGGAAGAATCTAAACCACCTACTGATTGCAGGAACGCAGAACCTGCTGCTAGTCCATCCAATGACTCAGCTGGAAAAGGCGGCAGAACTTCTGTATGCTACAACTGCAAGGAGGGACATTATCAGTACGACTGTCCCGAACTCTCAACTGCTCAACGAGCAGAACGGCATGCCAGATGCGAGAAACTTGCCCGAAGAAGGCATGCCTACATCGCCGGGGAGATATCCGATGACTCAATCGAGGAAGATACATTTATGTATTCTTCTGAAGACGAAGCTGCATTTGTCGCTGTTGAGATCGGAGAAACAGATCCTGAATCAACAGCTGAATATTGCCTGATGGCCGGAGAAGAGGCTGAGGTAAACTCGAAACTTAATATAACCTCCTCTTCACATAGCACACACGACACATGCTCGGTCACAGATGAACCTCTAGACGTGGTACAAGCATATGATGATCTACTAGAGGAGCAGATTCAGCTGAGCAGAGAGTTCAGCAGAACTATTCAGGAATTGGAACAGGTAAAGGCTGAGAATCAGAGACTTTCTTCTGATTGTCAGGTCTCTACTGATTCAGTGAATCCGGTCGCGAGACTCAAGGAAGAGATTGAATCTCTTATGACTAAGTCTCAGCTTCAAGAAACTCAGTTATCAATTCTGACCAAGGACAATTCTGAGAGAGATACTGAGATAGCCCGACTCAGTCAGAAACTCGTGGAAGTTTAAAAGGATTATGAATCACTTCGGAAAAGTGATGAGGTCTGGCGAGGACTGATGACTGAACAATACCTAGGAGCTAAAGAGAAGTTGGAAAGCATGCTCAGAGCTCAAAGACCACTAGCCATGAAAGAAGGACTTGGCTACACTTATGAAGCTTCCACTTCAACATCTAAAAGCTCAGAAATGCTGGCTGATAGGTTCGTCAGAGGGAAAGTTCAGGTTGTTGAACCAACAGCTCACGCGAAAAATAAACAGAAGATAATTGCACCTCAGCCGAGCAACAAAAAAATCAATTGACCAAAGGTTTTAGCCCCAGGACACCACGATCAAATTCAGGGGGAACCAAGAAGGTCAGATGGGCAGAACAGTACAGCGAACCACTGTATGAGCATCCAACACAGTATGGTTCGTACTTCTATGAGCCCAGGGTCAGGAGGAGCACAAAACCTCAGAAGAAAGCTCCTGAACCCAAAACTACCAGAAAGTCAGTATCTCCAAGTCCTGTGGAAAAAATACTGACAAGGTTCAGAAAAAAAAGTCTCAGACTCCTAAGGTCCCGAGATAGATCTGGGTCGCGAAATCACCAACTAACACTTAAGGACCCAAATTGAACCAAAAGGTACCTAAAACTGTTTCTGTTTTGCAGGTGCATAAGGACCCTTGGATTGTGGACAGCGGCTGCTCAAGACTTATGACATATCAAAAGAGCATGCTGACCAATTACGTACAAGAAGATGGTCCCAGAATTGAGTTTGGTGACAACTCTAAAGGCTATACAAGGGGATATGGAACACTGAACATTGGAACGCCGCTCGGTTCAAGAGTAACATATGTTGAAGGACTTCAACATAATCTCCTTTCTGTCAGTCAATTTTGTGATAATCTGAATAGAGTTATCTTTGACGCTGGTTTCTGTGATGTTGTTGACAAATCTACAGGGAAAAAAGTGTTATCAGGTTCACGGAAGAAGAATATCTACGTTGCAAATTGGAAAACCACAGAACCTGAGGCTTGCTTACTTGCTCAGACGAAATCCAGTGATAAAACAGGATGGCTGTGGCACAAGAGACTCAGTCACCTAAATTTCAAGACTATGAACAAGCTAGCCAAGAACTCTAAAGTCAGAGGACTGCCCAATGAAGCTTTTATCAAAAATAGAAATTGTGAAGCGTGCTTGAAGGGAAAGCAGACAAAGAAAAACAATCCACCTATTCCGTCACCTTCCACTGATGGAATCCTTCAACTGCTACATATGGACTTGTTTGGGCCAGTTTCTCCAGTGACTATAAGAGGCAAGAAGTATGCCCTCGTCGTTACTTACGACTACTCAAGATATACGTGGGTCATCTTCATAGCCAACAAATCTGATGTCAAGACTGAGTTACCCAATCTGCTGAAGAAACTCAATGTGGAGAAAGACATCAAGATACAAAGAATTCGCTCAGACCGCGGAACAAAATTTCTCAGCTCAGTAGTAAAAGAGTACTGCGATAAAGAGGGAATCAAGCACGAGACATCAGCAGCTCGTACCCCTAAGCAGAACGGACTTGTTGAACGAAAGAACAAAACACTCAAAGAAGCAGCAAGAACGCTCCTAGCAGACTCTGGACTACCCTCAAAGTTATGGGCTGATGCTACTGACACCGCCTGTTACACTCAGAATCGCTCACTACTTATACAGCAACACATGAAGACACCTTACGAACTGTGGAAAGGGAGAATTCCTTCTATTTCTCATTTCCATATTTTTGGATGTCCTTGCTTTATTCACAATAATGGGAAAGATTAGTTGAAGGTCTCTGATAGCAAATCTAATCAAAGACTACTCTTAGGATACTCTCGAGTCAGTAAAGTATTCAGAGTCTTCAACTATCGGACTCTTTGCGTGGAAGAAAACCCTCATGTTGTCTTTGATGAGTTTGTTACTGAGGACAGGAAATCGAAGAAGACAAATACTGAACATGTCAGCAGCAAGCTACAGGATCTCGCACTGAACAATAAAGCCGAAAAGATCCAGCATTGTTGGGATAATGAGTCAGACGATGAGGAAACCCAGACCCATCCCACAGGCAATGTAGCTAACCTGGTTGATTCTACTGAACAGAATCAACATCAGGTAACAATGGTCGATGAGGAAGCCCCAGTGGTAACTGAGACCTCTATTGAGAATATAAACTCAGGGGGAACGACAAATGTTCCTGAGCTAAATGCCCCTGAACCTGGAAACTCAGTAGATCCTAACCTTCTTACTAAATTGCTTCAATCACAGAATAGCACTACTGAAATGCCTAACACTCATGTTGACTATACAGAAGTAATCTCAGAAGAAGAAGCCAAACTCAGACGTTCATGGCTTGACACTTACTCTTCTGATCTTATCATAGGAGATCCATCAGCAGCAATAAGGACAAGATCCAAATTAAGCCAAGGAGAAAGTTCTCTCTACTCCTGCTTCTTGTCTACTGAAGAACCTCAGACGATAGAGAATGCTCTTAACGATGCTGACTGGATCATTTCTATGCAAGAAGAGCTGAACCAGTTCGTTCGAAATGAAGTTTGGGAGCTTGTTGACAGACCTAGACATCAGCACGTGATCGGCACTAAGTGGGTCTTCATAAACAAGCGAGATGAAAACAACATCATAGTCAGAAATAAGGCTCGACTTGTTGCTAAGGGATACTGTCAAGCAGAAGGAATAGACTTTGATGAAACATTCGCCCCAGTCGCCAGATTGGAATCTATTCGTCTGTTCCTAGCCTATGCAATGCATCAAAGATTTAAAGTATATCAAATGGATGTAAAGTCAGCATTTCTAAATGGCGTACTGAAGGAAGAAGTCTATGTGGAACAACCGCCCGGCTTTCAGCAAGGACATGAGGTGTACAGACTTCGGAAAGCTCTGTATGGGTTAAAACAAGCACCCAGAGCTTGGTACGATACCCTATCAGACTTTCTGCTTCAGAAAGGTTTTCAAAAGGGGACAGTAGATCGCACCATGTTCAACATCAAGTCAGGAGATGACATCCTACTGGTGCAAATCTACGTGGACGACATCACTTTCGGTTGCAGGAAAGTGACTTTATGTCAACAATTCGAGAAAATGATGAAGGAGAAGTTCGAGATGGCCATGATGCGGGAGAAGAACTATTTCCTTGGATTCCATGTGAAGCAATCAACTGTAGGAATATTCATCAACCAGGCTAAATACACTCGAGATCTCCTGAAAAGATTCGGCTGCGACTCAAGCAAGCCAGCCAAGATCCCCATGAACACAAATTTTAAAATCGATCTAGACAAAGAGGGAGCTTCTGTTAACTCTACTGATTATAGAGCTATTATTACTTCTTTATTATATTTAACAGCAAGCAGACCTGACATAACTTATGTTGTAGGTGTATGTGCAAGATTTCAGGCGAATCCCAAGCGAAGTCATCTGGACTCAGCAAAGAAGATTCTGCGATATCTGAAGGGGACACCTGATGCAGGGTTATGGTATCCTGCTGATGATAACCTTATACTAACAGGTTATTCTGATGCTGATTATGCAGGATGCAGGATAGATCGAAAGTCAACTTCTGGAACATGTCATTTCCTATGCAGCAAGCTGATTTCATGGTTTTCAAATAAACAACATTCAGTGGCGACGTCCACTACTGAAGCTGAGTATATGGCTGCTGGAAGTTGTTGTGCCCAGATCCTTTGGCTTCGACAACAACTGCGAGACTATGGAATTACTCAAGATGAAGTGCCCATCTACTGCGACTCCACCAGTGCAATTGCTATAACTCAGAACCCAGTTCTTCATACGAGATGCAAGCACGTGGACATTCGACACCACTTCATCAGAGACCATGTCGAGAAGAAGGATATCAGGATGGAAAAGATCCATACTGACAAACAAAGGGCAGACATATTGACCAAACCACTAGCTGAGAACAGATTCAGAGAATTATCAGTTGAACTAGGTCTACTGGATCCCACTGACTCATGTCAGTAGGAGGAGTCAGTACGACAGGTCAGAAGACTCAGTACTTTGATTCAGTCGGGTGAATCATACAGTACACAGTAAGGGGGAACGTGGTCATCAGCACTACAAAAGATCCTCCTGAGTCATTACGGTAACCAGCTGATCGTAAAAGTTCAGCTGAAGAGGTTTGCATAGTTTAAGTTCTCAGAAGCATGCTTGCATTTATTATATCAGTCGTTTGCACTCAGTAGCTTAATGAGCATTTATTTCCCGCCATTAAGTTTTTAAGGTTTAAGTCAGTAGAAACCGTTTTCATTTAAAAAGCTTAGCTTTTAATGCTGCCTACAACGCATTTAATGCATGTCTTCTCACCTTACTTTATCTGCGCATATCTTACGTGGGTCTAGGTTAGAAGCGGCTAATATAATCATTCCGTTTATAACATCAGATCACAACCATCATTAAAAAGCGAGATTTTATCCCTACCGTGCGATTAAAACCGGTTGATCTTCATATCTTATAAAATCTCTCGTTTTCCTCTAATCCTATCTATTTTTTGCCATTATCGCACTTAGAGCAATCTTCAAGCATTCAGTTTTCGTCTCCCTTCAAAAATTGTCTCTAGTTTTTCAACTCTAGCTCTTTGTCTACGGTAATTTCTTAAACTTCTGCTTAACTCGAATTTAACTTACTTTATTTTCAAGTGCTAATGAGTTTCTTGCAGATATCTATGGCGATTGTTCTGACCCCACCCCACATTGAGGAGATCATCAAGTCCAGGGTTCTTTTCGAACCGACGATGGTGCTCCATCAGGCAGACCTTCCATATCTAGATCCCGTATTCTCGGCTCTTGAAGAGTCTGGCCTAGGGCTTCTTGTGACAAAGCTTCCCCGCTCATATCTTCCCCACCAGGTGGCAGAGTTATATTATAACTAGCGTTCCGTGGAAGATACCGATGGAGAGATGTCGGAGATCGCCTACATGAGGGAAGTGGCCCCTCAGAAGTGGGAATCCAGCCACGCCAATATCAACATCAGGGCAGTGCTGAAGTCATCTTTTGACCTTCCTACTTACGGGATCTCTCCAGTGGGCTACAAGGAGAAGGAGCTTAATGCATATGTCCACCGTTTCTGTGGAAGGGACGACATCTCCTTCAAGTCCGCATTACCGAAGAACCAACTCCTACCGGAGTACCGTGGCCTTACATACATCGTCATCCATATTCTGACGAGTGTCGCTGGTTCGTTTGATCACCTATCCAAACCCAGACTCCAACTGATGATAGCCATAGTTGATGGAGTCCAGGTGAACTGGACGGAGTTCTTTGTGACTAAGCTGAAGGCTTAGGCACAAAAGTTTGTTGCCACACAGTCAGGAGAGAGAAGACTTATTAGTGTGGGCAAACTCCTGTATGGGACCAAGGTGTCCATACTGATAGAGGACTCAGTATCGAATCACGCATCCTTTGCTGATTCGAAATACTTCGACCGCAAGCTCATTAAGTTCAAAACCAGAGCAGCGGCTGAGAAGTCAGTCGGACGCGGAGCCGCTGAGCTCAAGAGGCCTTCTACTGATCTGCCTCCACGGGCCAACCCGCCGAAGCGAAAGAGGCTCACAAAGGGTGGAACTTCTGAGGTTCCTACAAAGCTTGCTTCTCCCCCACCTCCTCAGGAGAAAGATATTCTGGACGCTGATATCGGGATCGAGGGTGCGACCCTCAAGGATAAGGTACAGTAGATCAGTTCGGAGGAGACTCAGCCGGAGGAGGTTGAGGAACCGGCTGGTGAAGTCTCAACCGAGTGGTTGACGTTGCCGAAGACTCGTCTCCAAGCCACAGAAGAAGTCGCTACACAGATCCCTGAAATATCAGCTCATCAGGATCTGGTCGACATCGCGATTAGGGCAAGGACTCAGATGCTGCTGAGATTCCTGAATTGGGACATCCTCAAAGAATTGATTAAGCAGTATTCAGCATTATCCTTACTGGCAGAAGAACAACGTCCGCAGTCAGCCATTGGGTTTGGGGAACCCGCTGACTTAGCATCGTTCGAGGACCTAAGATCAGCCATGCTGTATCTATTGGATCTGAGGTCCTCCCAGCAGACAGCCAGCAGCCCTTCGCAGCCTTCCCATCATGATGACAATGATGATGATGACAATAATGATGAGGATCAGGCACCACCCAAGGGCGCAGACCAGGGAGAATCTGCTTAGGGTAAAACTCCCAGCGAGAAGGGAAAGTCACCCCCTCCACCTCCTACATCAGGTGACGCCCCTGTTGCCTCGAAGCCCAGCCGAGAGCAACAACTCGCAGCCTCTGAGCAGAGGCTCGGAACCTCGTCATATCAGATCAAACCTATAGGTTTCGTGTCCTCAAAGTCTGTCAACAGGGCGATAAGGAAGCAAGGAGATAAAAATCGTCTCCTGGCTAAGGACGTCCACCTGAAGTGGGCGCAAAACATAAAGTCTCAGACGGAGACAGTTGACAGACTGGCCAGCGATATCAAAAAGGTCTCGGAAACTCCAACTCCAAACATTCAGGAGATTGTCCAGACTGAGCTCGCCGCTTAGAAGGCGGACCTAGCTACTCAAAGTCAGCAGCTGCTCGAAGCTCAGCAGAAATCTTTTTCTGAGCAGCTGACTAAGAGCTTAGCCACTGTCCAAAAGACAATGGATGAGCGGAACAAGATGGCCACCTCCAGCGTGCAGAAAGCCTTGGAAAATCAGGCGGCGGCCCTTAAGCTCATCCAGGTAGAGATGACTGCCTCCCTTGACGCATCGCTCCTAAAGCAGAGGCAACAAATAGCAGCCCAGATTCGACAGATCCGCAAGGATCAAGAGGCTGACTGGGAGCACTACTGGGATGCAGTCGGAGACTTCAACACCACCACCACTTCCATCAAGGATACCCTTTTCAAATTAGAGAAGGAAGTGAAAGCTATCCGTACTCTTCTGACCCCGGCTGCTGATGATGCCAAAAAGGGGGAAGATAGGGAAGAGAGGACGGAGACAGCTCAGATGGGTGTAGAGTCTGGAGTAAGAGAAATCACCAAGGGGGAAGGTTCAGCTGCTCAAGGTGGAACCAGTTCAGTACCCCCTCCCATAGTCCAAACAATCCCAACTCTCCAAACAACTCAGGTGCATGAGCCAGCCGGTGGATTAGGCAAAGGATCCTCGACTCAACACATTGAAGAGGTCGCACAATTTGTGGACCAGGAGGACGAGCCCCTGCTGCCGGTGGATTAGAGCCCCTGCTGAATCTACTCCACCGCCTTCCCCGATGCCTAAGTTCAAAACCCGAGCAGAGCAGGAGGAATTTGATAAAATGGTTGCTCAGAAGCTCTAAGACGAGTTAGATTATGAAAGACAGTTGGAGGAAGAGGTACAAAAGGCCAAGAAGAAGAGAATGCCAGTGGCCAAGAGCCAAGCTAAGAAGCTCTTGGAAGAGCAGAAGAAAAAGAAGGCTCAAGATGAGCAGGCTGGCTCTGATACTGACAACCTGCCCCTCGCTCAGAGGATGAAGAAACTTCCAACACTTACTCCTGAGCAGGAGGCAGAGGATAGAGCAACCTGGGAGGCTACGCAGCAAGGGCTGAATCTCCGAAGAGGAGATACTAGAGTTGCGGCCCTTAGGGAGAAGAAGAGGTTGGAAGATTTGGCAAAGATTATAGAGCTTACTGACAAAATTGCCATGGAACCAATCCTCAACTGGAAGAAACAGGTGCCCAGGAGTTCCAAGTTCTTCAGGAGAGGCGCGCCAAGAGCTGCTTATCTGAAGAAGACTCCACACCGCCATGTAGACAAGTGGATCCCCTAGAACCTGAATGAGGAATGGGAGGAGCTGAAAATAGAGTTCATAAAGGCATACTACGTATGACAATGCTATCCTGCTGAGGTACCGGCGGCTGAACTCTTCGACGATTTCATCAATCAGTACGACGCCAACCTCAAAGCACAGATTAAGCTGATTTTATTCAAGGAGAAGCTGCCACTCGTTGCCCCTGCCTACAGACAGTTGACTCCGCACATGACCTCTCGAGGAGTGTTATGTACAAAAGAGATTGAAGATGAGGCCGACGCTGCTGCACGCCATCATGATCTTGATCCTTTGCAGCCGAGTGATCTCGGGGATATCCACACCCTCCGTGCCAGACTCTACAGATCTTATGGTTTGGATCCTCCTACTGCCAAGTCTAATAAGTTCAAGAGCAAGATTAAGAAGTACAGGCGATAGCAGTAGTTCTCTCTCTCTCTCTCGTATAGAAGATATGACTGATTGTAATCATTTCTTATATATATCAGTACCTTTCTTCTGGCCAGACAACTACTCATTGTCTTACGGCTTTGTTTATTTTACTTTATCACGACTGATCACTGAAGTGATCTGACACACACACACATAACCGCTTTTCTCTGATATGCCTATCTTTCAGCTACTGACTGCCTTGCGTTATTTGCTCAGTTTTACTGAAGTCTTTTTGTTCAGTAGTTTGGGACTTAAGTCTTAGAATCTATAGTGGTTTTGGCATCATCAACTAGGGGGAAATTGTTGGGTTATGAGTCAATGGTTTGTCTTAACAACCACTTAGAGGATACTTAGTATTATTTTATCAGTAGTTCTTGTAATAGGACCTATCTGTTTATCGGTAATGGGGGAAATCATAGCGTTTCATTACTATGGAATTGAAGATCCCAAAACAGTCTTGTATCCTTTGTGGAGTGTCGATAGGACTAGATGATGTAATAGGCTAGACAGATTATATTTTTCATTATCGTTTTTGTCTAAGTCCTGTACTGGGTAAATGTTGGATTGATCTTCAGTAGGAAGTTACTTTCTAGAACCCCACGTCATCAGTGTAAGAGCTTGTGTTCTCAAGTCATCAGCTAACTTCGCTCAGTAGAAGAGATCTCATCAGCTGACCTACATCAGCAAAAGAACACAATATTCAAGCTCAGTACCTTCAGAGTCATCAGCTGATCCCGCTCAGTAGAAGTTTTGTTATCAGCAGACTCAGACGAAGAAGACAGAGATCTTATCTGGTCTACTGTATCCAACAGGAAACGACCCCAGTCTAACTTCATTTGAAAGTTAGTAGAAGATCATACGAGGATGAGTGAGAGTCAACTCCGATGAAGACCGATGTCTGACAAGTCTCACCTACCACAAACCTCGACCAATGAGAAGCAGTCTAAGCTCTACCTACTCTGACCAACTAAAGCTGCTCTCATGCACAGTAACCAACTACTCTACGACATCATTTTGAACTTATGGTCATTTTCCTTGGACGTTTGTGACACGTGGCTTTGTCCTCTCTAACGGACAAATGTCTGGATCACAACTATAAATAGAGAAGTATTTCCGAGCTCCACGAACGGGATATCAAAGGGACTACACTCTCAAGCTTTCAGAACACTCTAGCGCTTTTCACGAAGATCCAGCGAAGAACTTGCCTTATTAGAATATTTTTCTAGTTCTTCTCTCTAGAGTTATTTCTTTAGATCCCTCTTCTCTATCTAAGCTCAATCGTTCATGTCTATAGCTTAGAACCTTCGAAGGAGTTCACATTTCGTGACTGTTCTTATTGTAAGAACTCCTTCACTGTTGGAGAAAATCCCCTCCTCTTCAAACTTAGGTTTGGATTGTAAAATCGCTAAGGACTATAACTTAGAAGGGTCTGTCCAGTGCACAGATACCTTGCTGAGGCTTGCTCAGATTAATCAACAAGACCTCCTGTTCAGTAGGACCGTGGACGTAGGATCTTGCGTATCCGAACCACGTTAAAAATCGCTTGTGTCATTTACTGTTTTATTGCTCTGCATTCAAAATCATCTTACAAACTCATACTTTGCATAAAACGTATTTGAGAAGTGCACTAGCCAAAATTATTTTAACTTGTGAAAAACACGTTTTCAAACTGAGACGAAGTCTTCGAGCCCTACACACTTATCCGCACTAAGTCTCCGACTAAGAATCAAACACTGACAAAAGTCAGTAGGAGGAACTCAGTAGTTGACGCACTCTGACCCGCGATCAGAAGGTTACTATTTGGCACTGTTCACCAGTCGCAATCTATAGGTCAGCTGTCCTTCGCGTTTGAGAAAAAGAACTTGTACTCAGGTGTATTCAACCCCCCCCCCGCCTCTACACCTTACACTCGTCTCCGGACCAACAATCCCCCACTTGGCGGCTGGTACGTGCCCTATCTGAAACATTATTCTGATTTTCTTCATCCAAACTCGCAAGATCTATTGGCTCTAATATGCACCCCTCATTGAATCCTCCATTCTCCAGCTCTGTTTGTTGCCGGTTTCTCAATTCAACTATATCCCAATTAATTTCAAGGGAAGGTGCCTCCCCATGCACTGATTGAACATGACCACCCGATCCACATAAAACACCTGAAAACAAGCATATTTGCATAAAATTGTTACTTCGTATGCATGAATTAGATTAAGTATATGCATAAACTCCGATTTATTCATACCAGCAGGAAAAGTGATGGGCCGAAAAATGGTTTAGTTTTGCATTCTTTCCATGTCCGCGTGCTTTCAATAAGGCAACGGATTAGCAACTTACACCAATTCCATTGCCTTGCTTCACTTTGTTCCTCCAAAGAATCGGGGAAAAAAAAGAGATAAATGTACTCGTGCGTGGTGGATTTAATAAGAGCACTAGAAAGAAAGACAAGGAAGTTCATCATAAACATTTTACCAACACTCTTTGTTGGGTGATGATTCCATCCTCAGCACTGTTTCACTCAGTGGGAAATGATTCGGTCTTAGACACTGATCTTAAGCTCAGTAGCCTTGTGCTCTGTACTTGTCTAAAGATTTGAAGATCCCAAAACCCTATCTGAATGATGAACCATTCCCTTGTATCTGTTTTGTCTCTGAGGTTTCAGACTCAGTAGACACTCTGCTCTGGTCAAGGCGCTCAGTAGCTTATCTGCCTCAGCACCAGTGCAGAAGACTCAGGTGATCTTGGACTCGGCGAGAGCAAGATATCGAGAGAGTCGGTTGAACCGAACTCGGCGAGAGTAGTTCACTGGACTCAGAGCTGATCTTCAGTAGACTTATCTCAGCAGTCTATCTACGAATACAAGGTCCGACTCAAGAACGGCAGATAGTCTTCAGGACTATCAGAATCTTTTGAAAGACAATCAGCATTGTCATGTACGAGGAAGAGAGAAGTCAGCTTCAGTCTATCTCGAAGTTTGTGCTGTCTCAACCACTCCATCCACCTCGACGAATGACAAGCATACACGTGTCTTCTCACCGCTAAAGGCTGCGGATCAACCTTTTACCTAAAAAGTTGGGAAAGTACACTGTTACCTACACCAAAAGAGCCGTTTGCTACCAAAAAGAGAGAGAGAGAAGAAGATCGTCTCCAACGGATCTATTTCAATCTCTGCTCTATAAATAGAGGGATCATTCAAGATTTGAAGCTCACCAAGAACACGAGAGAGCGCGAAAAAGAGCGAATTCCAAAGAACAAAGTCTTAGCAAGAACTTGAAGAACAATCTCCAGCGAAAGACTACATTCTAGCTCATAGGGAATCAAGCTATACCGACATATAAAGCCTCTAGTATCCAAATCGACGTTACACGAACTCAAAGCTTACCTTCAACTGTTCGTTGATCTAGAAGCTACTCTCATATTCCCTATCCGTCTAACCCTAAGCTCAACTGTTCTTATCCATAGCTTAGACGAAGGAGTTCACATTTGAACCCAATCCTTATTGTATAAGGACTCCTTCACTGTTGGAGAAGTTTGTCAAACACTTTAAGTTTGATAGTGTTGTAACCGAGACTTGGATCAGTATAAAAACCAAGACGTGGCTTTGCCCGGTGTGCAAGGCGACCGAGACTAACTCGGGATAATAAATAGCCTCCCGATCATTCGGGGACAGTGGACGTAGGATTTGAGCGATATCCAGAACCACTTTAAAAATCCTGTGTCTCTTCTTGCTTTCTTAATTGTTGCATTGATTTTACTATTCTTACCGAACATCATATTTAAAATCAATCAAACTGTCTCAAAGCATCTTGAACTTTTAATCTACTTGACCCGAGACTTAAAACGTTTTCTCACAAAAACTGATTTGGGCCTACACTATTCCGCGCACTGAACTCTTACTGTATATACTGAATTCTGACCTAGTCAGTTAGCAGATCTCAGTTGAGTCAGTAATCTTAGCCTTTGACTCAATTGAAACGGTTATGCAGTGTCCTGCTCGCCGAATTTGATCGGACACCATCCTGAATAGGACTGTTCGAGTTCGAAGTTGAGAAATCGAATCAGGTGTATTCACCCCCCCCCCCTCTACACCTGACCGTACACTCAGGACCAACAATTGGTATCAGAGCGGGAGTTCTTTAAGACTCTTGTCACTTTGAGACTGGTCTATTCGAACGGATCCGGAGGAAAACGTTTTCACTGCATATCACTCTACATTCATATCTATATTCTTCATGGCTGATATGTCAGGTATAAGGATGGTACCCATGTTCTCGGTGGAGAATTACGGAGTATGGCGAGTCAGAATGGAAGCACATCTGACATCCCTCCATGACAGTATGACTGATGTGCTTGAAGATGGACCTATCGTTCCCATGATCGATAGTGTCGTAACTCAGGACCAAGCTCAAGGAGGAGGAATGGTGACCGGGAAGAAGATTCCCAAAGACAGAAGTCTCTTCACTCCTGAGGAGAAGAAGCTTCACAATTTAGACCGTGTTGCCAGAAACGCTATACTGACCACCCTTAGTGATTCTTATCTTGGCAGGGGTTCGGGAATCAAGACTGCAAAAGAACTGCGGGACGCTCTAGCGCTCCGAGTCGAGGGACTCGAGAAGATTAAAGCGAATAAACTAGCGCTGGAACTCCAAAAGCTGGAAAGCTTGTCTCTCATGCCCGGTGACAAAATCGAAGATCTGAACGTCAGATTTACCAATCTTATGAACTCTATCAATGGGCTGGGAAAGACATTCAGCAACCGAGAGATGAATCGAAGATTCGAGGGGCAACGCCGGACGGACACCTGGACACCTTTTGCCACTCTATTGCGACATTCGACTTAGATGCTTGTGTCTCCCGACCATATCTTTTCGTAATTACGGGCGGAGGAGTTTGAGTTCGACGGACCTCAAAGAAAGCGGAGAGTGAAGGCGACACAAAAATCGACCATGCTTTCAAAGCATCAGTCAGCACAGCATCTCCAGCGATGAGCAAAACAACGAGTAAGACTGAGCCTTCACTCAATGATCTACAAGAAGGAAGTCTCGCTCAGAAGTATGCGCTGCTCGCTGTAAAGTATCAGAAGGAGAAGGAGCGACGCAGAAAAGTGACTAAAGCCTATCGGGAAACGAAAGGTAAGTCAAATTATATATCGAAACACACTCCTGACTCACAATCTTCTGAATACAGAAAGAAGGATGACTCAGAACCGTCAAAGAATAGCGAAAGCAAAGAAGAAAAAGTCATCACTTGCTATAATTGCAAAAGGCCGGGACATTATCAGTATGATTGTCCTGAGCTCGGTTGTGCTGAACGCGCAGCACGTAAGGCAAGGAGAGAGAAATTCGCCCAGAAAAGACAAGCTTATATTGCAGGTGAAATCTCAGACGACTCAGAAGAAGTCGACTCCTTTATGGATTCATCTGACGATGAAGCAGCCTTCATGGCCTTAGAGCATGAAGCAGATGAATCAACTGAAAAGTGCATGATGGCAGGCGAAGAGGATGAGGTAAATTCTCATGAACCACTTAACTCCTCTTCACACTGCACACACGACACTATTTCGAGTGCGAGATGAGAATTTGGACGTCGCGACCGCATACGAAGAACCGCTCGACGAACAAATTCGGATGAGTCTGCAGCTCAGCAAGACTCTTCAGGAGTTGGATACCCTGAAAGTAGAGAATCAGAGACTTTCTCAGGAAAGTCGGGTTGCTGCGAGGCCGAAGGACTTGTGTTGAGACTCGGGGGAGGAGATAAACTCTCTGATGGCCAAGTCTCAGCATCAAGAAGATCGGATTTCAGTTTTGACCAATGACTTGACTCAGAAAGATACTGAAGTGAGTCTACTGAAGCAAGAAATGTCAGGACTTCAGATCGAGCTCGACACACTGAAGAAAAGTGATGATATCTGGAGGAACCTGATGACTGAGAGGTACAAGGGTGCTGAGAAGAAATTAGAGGCTATGCTAGCAAGCAATAAGCTAAAGCACTGCAAGGAAGGACTTGGATTCAGCCAGGGAGCTTCCTCATCTGCCCCAGTACACTCAGAAGTACGGCTTGCTGATAGGTTTGTTCAAGGGGAGACTATGAACGCAAATATACTAAACGCCCTAGCAAAGAACAAACAGAAGATTAAAGCACCTCATCCCACACATCAGCATTCTGACAAGAAGATCAGTACCAAGAAACCCCAGTTCAGTCAAGGGGGAACCAGCAAATCAAAATTGACAGATCAGTATGGACCTCCAAAGCTGACACATCCAGCTCAGTATGGGTCATATTATTATAAACCTATAGTCAGAAGAGGTTCCAAAGGTCAGAAGAAAAAGAAAGCCACACAGAAGGCTAAGGTCAGCAGTCCACCAGCTCAGAAGATTAGGACTCCTGAACCTCAGAAGCCTCAGAAGTCACCTATGACCAGTCCAGTGGTCAGATATGTTGACTCTAGTGGAAAGAAGATGTCTGAAACCACCAGGGTTGTTAGACAGATTTGGGTTATGAAAACTAACATCTAAGGACCCAAAATCAAAAATAAAGGGTACCTGAATATAATTGCTTTTTGCGGAGTGCGTAGAGACCCATGGTATGTGGACAACGGATGCTCAAGACATATGACATACCAAAGGAGTCTACTGAAGAATTATGTTACTGAAGATGGACCCAGAATTGAGTTTGGAGATAATGCCAAAGGCTACACGAGAGGATACGGCACACTCAGCATAGGAACTGCCAAAGTTCCAAGAGTATCCTATGTTGAAGGACTTCAACATAATCTTCTCTCTGTTAGTCAATTTTGTGATAACTCGAATAGAGTGATTTTTGAGCCGGTTTTACGTGATGTTATTGATAAATCTACGGGGAAAACGGTGTTATCGGGTTCGCGCAAAAAAGAACATATACGTGGTCGATCGGAACTCAGTTGAACACGAAGCTTGTTTCTTTGGCGAAGAATGAAAACGAGAATGGGGTGGCTATGGCATAGAAGGTCGGTCATCTCAAATTTAAGACGCTCAACAAGCTAGCAAGAAACACTCTAGAAAGGGGACCGCCGAATGAAGTATTCAAGCAAAGACACTCGGTGTGAAGCATGTACGAAGGGAAAGCAAACAAAGAAAGAAAATCCACTGTTCCATCTCCTTCCACCGATGGAATCCTTCGGTACTACATATGGATTTGTTCGGTCCAGTCTCCCCCGATGACGATCGGAGGCGGAAAATATGCATTAGTGGTCATAGATGACTACTCGCGCTACACATGGGTCATATTCATTGCCAACAAGTCGACGTCAAACAGAGTTACCAACGCTTCGAAAAAGCTCGGTGTCGAGAAGAACACCAAGATCGAGAAAAATACGTTCGTAGACAGGAACCGAGTTCCTTAATTCCATGGTAGAGGAGTTACGCAGCGAAGGAATAGAGCATGAGACTTCGATTGCACGCACACCTCGGCGAGAATGGAGTTGCTTGAACGAAAGAACAGAACTCTAAAAGAGGCAGCTAGGACTCTACTCGTAGACTCAGGACTCCCAACCAAATTCTGGGCAGAAGCTACTGATACTGCATGTTAAACTCAGAACCGATCTTTACTGACAAAGCAGCATAAGAGAACACCATATGAACTATGGAACGGCATGAAGCCTTCTCTATCTTATTTCCATATCTTTGGTTGTTCATGCTTTATCCACAATAATGGGAAAGATCAGCTGAAGACTTTTGATAGCAAGTCAGATCAGGGAGTGTTCTTAGGATACTCTCGGGTCAGCAAAGCTTTCAGAGTATTCAACTATCGGACCCTTTGCGTGGAGGAAAGCCCTCATGTTGTGTTTAACGAGTTTACTACTGAAGACGGGAGCAATAACTCAAATTCTGAATCTGAGGACATCAGTAGAAAGCTACAGGATCTAAGCGTAAAGGACAAATCTGAAAAGATTCAGCTATGTTGGGATGATGATTCAGACGAAGAAACTGAAGACAAATCTACTGAATCTCAACCAGGAGAGCAAGTAGGCGAGCGATTGATTCTCCTGAACGGAATCAATCCCGGGTAACTCGGGTCGATGAGGAAACCGTAGAGGTAAGCGAGACCACTCCGAGAATAACAACTCGGGGGGAACATCTAGTAATGTTCCCGAGCTGAATGCCCCCGAACACGGTGACTTAGTAGATCATACTCTTATCACTGAAATTCTTCAATCTCAGAATAGTACAACTGAAATGCCTAACTCACCTACTATCTGTGTTGAACAAATTTCAGATGAAGAGCTAAAACATCGTAGATCGTGGCTGGATGCTCACACTCCTAATTTGATCATTGGAGATCCTTCGACTAATGTCAAGACAAGATCCGGATTACGTTAAGGAGAAAGCGCATTATTTTCCCGCTTCTTGTCTACCAAGAGCCTCGGAACATTGAGGATGCATTAAAGGATCTTGGCTGGATCATAGCTATGCGGAGAGGAGCTGAATCGGTTCACGAGAAACGAAGTATGGGAGCTTGTAGACAGACCCCGGCATCAACATGTCATTGGTACCAAATGGGTCTTCAAAAACAAGCGAGATGAAAACAACGTTATAGTCAGGAACAAAGCAAGGCTCGTGGCTAAAGGCTACTGTCAAGCTGAAGGAATAGATTTCGATGAAACTTTCGCTCCAGTTGCAAGATTGGAGGGAATTAGACTATTCCTAGCCTACGCAACACATCAAAGATTCAGAGTTTATCAAATGGATGTGAAGTCTGCGTTCCTGAACGGCGTGCTGAAAGAAGAAGTCTATGTGGAACAACCGCCCGGCTTTTAGTAGGGACATCAAGTATATAGACTCAGAAAGGCTCTGTACGGGTTAAAACAAGCACCCAGGGCTTGGTACGATACCCTGTCTGAGTTTCTTCTTCAGAAAGGTTTTCAGAAGGGCACGATAGATCGCACGTTGTTCAAGGATTCGACCGGAAGACGACCTATTACTCGTGCGAGATCTATGTGGATGACATTATCTTCGGTTCGAAGAATGTCATTATGTGTCAGCAGTTTGAAAGAATGATGAAGGACAAGTTCGAGATGTCGATGATGGGAGAAATGAACTACTTCCTTGGTTTTCAAGTCAAGCAATCTGAAAAGGGAACGTTCATCAACCAAGGCAAATACACTCGAGACCTCATCAAAAGATTCGGCTGCACATCCGGCAAACCCATCAAGATCCCGATGAACACGAATATGAAGATAGATCTTGATAAAGAGGGAGTATCGGTAGACCAAACCGAATACCGTCCTATAATTGGTTCTTTATTATATTTAACGACTACCCGCCCGACATAACTTATCTTTGTAGGTGTACGTGCTCGATTTCGGGCGAATCCCAAGCGAGCCATATGGACTCGGCCAAGAAGATTATCCGATATCTCCGAGAAACACCGACATGGGTTTATGGTATCCACTGATGATAATATTGAACTAAGCGGCTATTTCGATGCCGACTATGCGGGATGTAGAATTGACCGAAAATCAACTTCGGGGAACATGTCGGTTCCTTGGCGGCAAAAAGCCGATCTCATGGTTTTCAAAGAAACAAGCACTCGGTAGCTACGTCGACTACCGAAGCCTGAATACATGGCTCTTTGGAAGTTGTTGCGCCCAAATCCTTTGGGCCGAGACAACAATGAGAGACTATGATGTCATTCGGAATGAAGTGCCAATCTTCGCGATAGTACCGGTGCCATTGCAATCACTCGGAATCCTGTACTACACACGAGATGCAAGCACGTGGACATCGGACATCACTTCATTCGTGACCATGTCGAAAAGAAGGATATCGGGATGGAAAAGATCCATCTTGACAAACAAAGGGCCGATATCTTGACCAAGCCTCTAGCCGAATCCGGATTCGGAGAACTTTCGGTAGAGCTAGGTCTGTTTGGACCCTACCGACCCCGGTCAAGAAGAGGTTTCGGGAGAGAGACATTTCGGTAAGGGGGGAATGTTCACTCTCGATCTTGAATGTATTCGATGCGTAGAGATTCGAAACCATCTACACGAGGTATCGGTGACTACTATGTTCGGTGACGAGGTTTGCGTATCTCTACTCGGTAGTAACTTATATTTCAGAACTTTGCATTTATGTCAAAGATTCAGCATGATATTTAATATCTTTTGGTTTGTCTTTATTATTAACGAATTTCATTTATTGCACGACATTCCATACATAAGTTTGCTGAACTCTGCGCGGATTTAATGCATGTCTTTTCGCAGTTACTACTTAGGTTATTTTACAACTGTCTTTTGACTTAGGCGGCTTATGCGATCATTGCCTATTATATAACGTCTAATCTTGACCGTCCTTTCTAAAAGCAGTTTTAAACTCAGCCTTTTGATCAAATAACTGTTTGTCTTCTCGTTAGATATATATATATATTCGATCATATCCTAGAAACCGCCATTAGCATACAAATCTTTCAAGTCCGAGAAATCTGAAACATCTTTTAGAACGAATCTCATCCGTATTTCGCATTATATCCTTCTAAAGCATTAGATTTCTCACTGGTATGCATATTAGAACTGTTACGATAGCTTATTTTATTATTCAAAATCGATATATATATATACTGTCCTATCTAAGAATCGATACTGATAAATCTCTTGTAACAGGTACTATGGCGGGTATTTTTGTAGATGTTCCTGACAAGATAGAGGAGATCCTCAGCAAAGGCCGTGTCTGGTGCGAACCAGTCATGGAGTTCGATGCTTGCGAGCTCGAATACATGGAGGAAGTATTCACGTACCTCCGAGCGTCTGGACTAGAAGAGTTCTTATCGAGGAAGCCTACTTTCTTCCTTCCTCGACAAGTGGCAGAGCTGTATCTTAACTCCGACTCCGTCAAAGGCGATATTATGGCAAGTTTCGTTGTTCACGCGATTGGCGACGCCTCGAAGATTCTGAAGCAGATGTCGTTAAAGCAAGCCCTGAAGAAAAGCTTCAATCTTCCATCCGAAGGTATCAGCACGATAGGCTACAACGACGATTCAGTAGATGAATACGATGGTATATTCGTGGCAAGCCGACTACCTTCAGAGCTGCCTTCCCGAAGAACGCAATGCTCCCCCATACAGAGCATTGGCCTATATCGTCACGCAGCTGCTGACGAGCCAGGCTGGATCGTTCGATCGGGTCTCGCGACCTAAGATCCACTCGATGATGGCCATATATGGCTGCGCCAAGGTCAACTGGACTGAGTTCTTCATTCGGGAGTTCATGACCCAAGCAGCTAAATTTGACAAGCCCACGCGCACACTGAGCGCAAAAGGAAAGCTACTCTACGGGCTCAAACTGTCAGTGATGATTGAAGACTTCTGTGGCTCTGAGCAGATCACATATGACGCCAAGGAGTACTTCAATGTCAAGAAGATTCGGTTTCATAACCGAACTGCGGCCCTTCAGCAAATCGGGTCGGAGTCCTTCGGCAGAGATCGATCTCAGAAGGCTACTCCACAGAAGAGGAGAACGCCTCCAACAAAAACCCCAAAGGCACCGGCTAAGAAACTGAAGAAAGCCGTCGAGGTGCCTGCTGAACCTGAGGCCCCTGCTGAACAGGCCACTCAGTAGACTACTCGGCCCGGAGGCGATAGATGAGTCGAGTCTTACGAGAAGACTCAATCGGTGGAGAAGATCGTCTCCCTCGAAGCATCCGAAGAGATGGAACAAGAGGAGGCTACCGAAGCTCAAAGTGAAGAAGTTCGGCGCCTTGGACGCCCCCTCGCAGTTCCTCCACTCGGCGGTGTGGCACCTGCCGAGACTCGGACGTCTCCACCACCGACGAATCCGAGACGGCGTCGAAGAAGAAATAATCGGGATGGAAGCTTCGGTGATTATATCCAGAGCATCCCGAGAGATTCTTCAAGCGGTTCCGAGCTTGCCGACTACTCGAGACTTGTTGCTCATCGCCAAGACAACAAGGCTCCACATGTTCTTTGCGATATCGGGAGTGGCCTCGTCTACGCGCGCCTTGTCCTCCACTACTCCTGTCGGCGCTGCATGAAGAGGAATTGAGAGCCGAGAGAGGAGATAGGCTATTCCGAGCCCGAAGACCTCGGCTCAATGGACAATCCGAGGGCTGCGATGCGGCCATGATTCATGATCGGCGGCTCGCCTCCCGGCCCAAGCACCCTCGGATGGGTCGGACCATGACGACCCACCCGGTGATTCGAGCCCTGGAAAGCCCGATGAGGGAACTCCCGGAGGACAAGGATACACAAATTCCTGAAGAACCTCGGCGTCCACTCGGTATCCTTGGTTACGAGAAGTCGACGGCTGGTACCTCATCAACAAAGCCTGCTCGGCTCTCCCTGAAATCGGATTTCGAGGTAGCGCCCGGCCCGCATCGTCGACGCTCCAAGTCGCGTGGCGAAGGCTCTACAAAGCCAAGGCACTCGGAACCGTGCCCTCGCCAAGGCGGTCCACGAGCTTGGAAGAAGAGGCTGCTGAAGCCACGCCTACCGAGCTCAGGGGCCGAAATCCTCAATGTCCCAATCGGCCGCCCCGATGTCTCGCAATTGTCACTCAAGCATTGGCTCGGCGGCGGACCAACTTTGAATCTCGGCTCGGGATCTTTCAGGAGAGCCAAGCCAAACTACTTCAAGATTTTCAGGCTTCTAAACTGGCTCATACTGCAGCTATTGCTGAACAAGCCCAGGCCACTAAGATCAAATTAGACAACATTCAACTGGTCCTGGAGGATAAGATCACTGAGAAGCTGAAAGACTTCAAGGAAGCAGCTGACCTCTCTCACAAGCAGTACAAGGCAGACCTTACCATGGAGAGGAACGAGTTGCATGAGGCTCTGACTAAGCTCCACCATCGTCTTGATGAGCTGTCAACCTCCTACAACAGTCTAAAGAAGTCAGTCCTAGTCCCTACCCCGGTGCTCATTGATGATGCCAAAAAGGGGGAAAGTGAAGGAAAAAGGGAAGGAAAGAGGACTGAAGAAAGAGAAGGAAAGAAGAGTACTGAGAAGCTGACCCCCCATCAAAAGTCCAAAATCTAAGGGGGAAGCTACACTGAAGTCATCCCAGACTCAGACTCAGACTCAGAATGGTGAGGCCCAGGGTGTCCCAGCTGCGAGCACAGCTGCGACCGGCCCAAGTGGATCAGGATCCCAGGCTACTCATGCAACCCAGACTCCCATTGATATCATCAAGGAGGTTGCAGAGTATGCTGAACAGAAAGAGGACTCAGAGGACTCAGATGATGATGAAGAAGTCCCTCTACCTCCACCTGTTCAAGGCAAAGGTAAGAAAATTCTGAAACTCCCGACCCCTCCAGCAAAGAAACCCAAGAGATACATCTCAGCTGAGGAGGAGGCTCAGATTGCCGCTGATGAGAAGCTGGCAAGGGAGATCACCGATGCTGAAGCTGCCAACAAACCAAAGTCTAAGCCTGCTAAAGGAAAGACTAAGGCATCAGCACGCGGTGGAAAAAAGAAGGCGCCTGCTAGATTGCCTCCCGTAAAACTCGAATTGAAGATGATGAAGATAGGGAGAGAGGCAACACAAAAAGGCACCGAGCAAAGCAAGGTACATCCAAAACCAAATCCAGTACCTCTGCGACTCACGAACAAGCTCCTCAGAAGCCTCAAGAGCAAGATGCAGAAATTGAAGAAATCTTCGCTCAGATGAATAGATATCTCTACAGAGGAGAGGAAGCTAGACAGATAGAGGCTGTCAGGCAGAGGATACATTTGGCAGACCTTGAGGCACTCAGGAAGCGTACTGAACAAGAGGATAGGCTGAGAGTTCCTTCGAAAGCTGACATTCCTTATCGATACAGAAGGTTCAGGAAGCCAAACTATCTGAAAACACATAGATGGCCGAGATCAGACGAATGGATGCCTATTCAGTTCAATCAGAGATGGGAATCGGCCAAGATAGAGTTTATCAAGAGAAATTATTTCTGGCGATTCTGGCCTGAAATGTCTAAGGTTGATGCCTATGTCGAGTGGATGACCATTACTGAATCTGATCTTTACCCATATATGCACAGAGCAGTAACTGAAGGGGTAGTAGTCAGCGTTCCTGAAGCAAGGATCATTCCTCCACCCAGAAGACAAGACGACTCAGTACATCTCGGAATGATTGAACAAGAAGTGAAGAATCTTTGCGTTGAACGCAGGTCTAGAACAAGATGAACCGGCGAGACTTTGCCGAATACACGAGCCGAGGAAGAACACGTTCAGAATGTATGGAGTCCCACTGCCTGAAGATCAATCCCAAGGTTTCATGAATCGGATTCAGCAGTTTAAGGGTTCTCCTTCTTAGTTCTCCTTTTAGCTTAGCAAGATTTGTAATGTACTGAACTGTTTATCATATATATACAAATCTTCTTTTGGCTCTGACAACTACTTGTTGTCTAAATAGCCGTGTTTGCTTTACGCTTTAACACTCAGAATCACTGAAGTGATTACTGACACACACACACCTTGTTTATTTACTTGTCAGTTTTTGCTCGGTTAGATCTCTGATAGACTAGACTTTCATTGAGTTACTCTTTCTCTTAGGGGGAAATTGTTGCATGGGGGAAATTGTCTCCCTCAGTAGTCTAGCACTTACCAGACAACTCCACTGATCCTACTTGTAATATTTGTAAGAAGCTTTGTTTCTGAGTAAGTTAGTGTTTAGCATAGTTGATAGGACATAGATGATAGGTTTTGGCATCATCAAATAGGGGGAAATTGTTGGGTGATGATTCCATCCTCAGCACTGTTTCACTCAGTGGGAAATGATTCGGTCTTAGACACTGATCTTAAGCTCAGTAGCCTTGTGCTCTGTACTTGTCTAAAGATTTGAAGATCCCAAAACCCTATCTGAATGATGAACCATTCCCTTGTATCTGTTTTGTCTCTGAGGTTTCAAACTCAGTAGACACTCTGCTCTGGTCAAGGCGCTCAGTAGCTTATCTGCCTCAGCACCAGTGCAGAAGACTCAGGTGATACTGGACTCAGCAGGAGCAAGATATGCGAGAGAGTCGGTTGAACCCGAACTCGGCGGAGAGTAGTTCACTGGACTCAGAGCTGATCTTCAGTAGACTTATCTCAGCAGTCTATCTACTGAATACAAGGTCAGACTCAGCAACGGCAGATAGTCTTCAGGACTATCAGAATCTTTTGAAAGACAATCAGCATTGTCATGTACGAGGAAGAGAGAAGTCAGCTTCAGTCTGTCTCGAAGTTTGTGCTGTCTCAACCACTCCATCCACCTCGACGAATGACAAGCATACACGTGTCTTCTCACCTGCTAAAGCTGCAGTCAACCTTTTACCTAAAAAGTTGGGAAAGTACATTGTTACCTACACCAAAAGAGCCGTTTGCTACCAAAAAGAGAGAGAGAGAAGAAGATCGTCTCCAACGGATCTATTTCAATCTCTGCTCTATAAATAGAGGGATCATTCAAGATTTGAAGCTCACCAAGAACATGAGAGAGCGCGAAAAAGAGCGAATTCCAAAGAACAAAGTCTTAGCAAGAACTTGAAGAACAATCTCCGGCGAAAGACTACATTCTAGCTCATAGGGAATCAAGCTATACCGACATATAAAGCCTCTAGTATCCAAATCGACGTTACACGAACTCAAAGCTTACCTTCAACTGTTCGTTGATCTAGAAGCTACTCTCATATTCCCTATCCCTCTAACCCTAAGCTCAACTGTTCTTATCCATAGCTTAGACGAAGGAGTTCACATTTGAACCCAATCCTTATTGTATAAGGACTCCTTCACTGTTGGAGAAGTTTGTCAAACACTTTAAGTTTGATAGTGTTGTAAACTGAGACTTGGATCAGTATAAAAACCAAGACGCGGCTTTGCCCAGTGTGCAAGCTGACTGAGACTAACTCAGGATAATAAATAGCCTCCTGATCATTCGGGACAGTGGACGTAGGATTTGAGCGATATCCGAACCACTTTAAAAATCCTGTGTCTCTTACTGCTTTCTTAACTATTGCATTGATTTTACTATTCTTACTGAACATCATATTTAAAATCAATCAACTGTCTCAGCATACTGAACTTTTAATCTACTGAACTGAGACTTAAAACGTTTTCTCACAAAAACTGATTTGGGCCTACACTATTCCGCGCACTGAACTCTTACTGTAGATACTGAATTCTGACCTAGTCAGTTAGCAGATCTCAGCTGAGTTAGTACTCTTAGCCTTTGACTCAATTCGGAAACGGTTATGCAGTCTGCCGAAGCCCATTTGATCGGACGACACCATCCTGAATAGGACTGTTCGAGTTCGAAGTTGAGAAATCGAATCAGGTGTATTCCCCCCCCCCCCTACACCTGACCGTACACTCGGGACCAACAATCTTATCATCTATCATTGCGGCAGTGACATGGTTCGCCATAATCTTATGACAATTTTCAACAATTCTTGTTCTATTGAATTGCATTACTCATTCATCCACTACAACAGTTCGGCATGAAATTTTTTGGTCCCTATTACTAGCTCCCCCTAGGAAACCCAAATGCACGACGAACTTCAAACTCATTCACATCTATTCTCCTACCATCCGATATCACAAGTTTGGATCTTCTTGGGTCGTAGTTGTCAACTACCCATTAACACATTTGATTTGATAACCTACTTACATTTAATTCCAAAATTCCCCCAAAACTCATGCTTCATACCATTGCTACCTATGCATCGTTCATTTTGCTTATGGCTTCCATTAGGGCATGAGGACAACATTGACTTGTCAATTTCTTCACTGCATCACCAACATTCTCCTTCATTTCTTTCGGCTTAGGCTGCCCCGCTGGATCATCATTTTTTTGCTTTTTCCCTTTTACTTTAGTCTGCCCCTCGGGAACATTCTGCTTCATTTCTTTCGGCTTAGGCTGCCCCGCTGGATCATTATTTTTTTGCTTTTTTCCTTTAGCTTTTGGCTGCCCCTCGGGAACATCATCCTTCTTCTTATTTTTGTTTTTTGCATCCCCTTATGTGCTAATTTGTTTTTATATATTTCTTTATCCTTGCATTTCTTCACCAACTTTATTATAGGGACATCCTCGTCCGAGGATGCAATTTTCTTCCTCTTTCCTTTCGATCGCGAACTTCCTGAGGTTGCAGATATTTTCATGGTCATTTGTGCTTATAAATCAAGATATTTGTGCATACATCTCAACAGATTTATGCACACCAATCCAAATTCAATAGTCAGCGATTATACCCAATTTTGCATGAATCATGATTGATAATGCTTATCAATTTCATGCACACATACTCTCAATTTTATGCTAATCAACGAAATTCAACATTTCAATACTCAAAACATTTATGCATATAAATCGAGATATTAATGCATATATCTCAATAGATTTATGCACACCAATCCAAATTCCATAGTCAGTGATTATATCCAATTTTGTTGGAATCATGATTGATAATGCTTATCAATTTCAAGCACACAGCCTCTCAGTTTTATGCATATCAGCACACAGATTTATGCTAATCAACCAAATTCAACATTTTACTACTCAAAACATTTATGCATATAAGTCAAGATATTTATGCATATATATTTCATCCAATTTATGCACACCAATCCAAATTCCATACTCAATGATTATACACAAATTTTCCTATCATGATTAATAATGCTTATCAATTTCATGCACATAATCTCTCAGTTTCATGCATAGAAGCACCAAGATTCATGCTAATCAACCAAATTCAATATTAAAAAAAAAACTAATATTTTATAAAAAGCTAATCCAAAAACGAATTGGAAATATTACCTTCATCCATGCTTTACCCAATCAACCACAATCCGCCTGCTGCTTTCAATTTGTGAAATCTTACAATCTAACCTATAGAGAAACAACTTCGTAAGAAATTCCTTTACAACCTCTGTCATTTGCAATTTCCACTCACATATGCAAAAAAATAAAACCCACATAATATGCAATATTTGTAGGGATTTATGTAAACGTAGGTATAAGGAATCGAAATCAAAATAACGGGCATTAGCGCGCCCTTACTCGTACTGACGTTGGACGATACTTGTTGTATGCATGAAACCAAAACCCATGATCGTGCGAAAACACGCCCAATATCTCAGACAAATTCAACTCAATATCTCCCCCAAAACCTTTCTCGCGCGAATAGAATGGATTTTCGGACGAATGAAACAACAAAATTTCATAATCAACCTGTTAATCGACTGACTATAGTCGAATTCTCCCCCAATTTCGCAATTGTTGGGCAAAACCGCAAGGAACCACTACTCTCACGCCGCCCGCCTACAATGGTGAAGAAATTCAAATGAAATAAAACCCCCTCATTCCCCTTTCTTCAAATTAGATTTATTCTTCTTTCCAATTTTGCCATTTTTCTCCCTTTTTATTTTTTACCATTGATTTGGGATGCATCTAAAGTAAGGATTGATTCTCATATCTCTTTTGAATGATGGATAGAGTTCGAAAACTCTATCTAATTAATAAATATTAAATTATAGATAAATTAATATATTTATAAAATAATACCCGACAATATAAATTTAAAAAAGTTTAACTGTATCTTGTTTAACCTTTGGTGGATCATGGATTATTCGTTATCCAATTGATGTTACAATTTATTTTTATAATATTTGGATCAATGTCACGTATATCACAATAATTGATTCAATATATACTCCCTCAGTCCCGCTATTTGTGGCTCAATTGGTTTCGGCACGGGAATTAAGAGAGTAGATGATAAAGTATGAGAGAGAGTAGATGATAAATTATGAGAGAGAAGATGAGTAAGATAATGAGAGAGTATGAGAGAAAGGATGATAAATAAGAGAGAGAATGTAATAAAGTAGGAGAGAGAAGATGATAGAGTAGAAGATATGATAATAATTTTTTACCAAATTAGGAAAGTGAGCACAAATAACGAGACACCCTTTTCGAAAAAGTGAGTCACGAGACACCCTTTTCGGAAAAGTGAGTCACGAATAGCAGGACATAGGGAGTATTTCACAAGACAAAAACACATTAGATTAACCAAACAGTCAAAAATCTCCATATACATGTTCTAGTTATGATTTGGTAAATAACGATCAGAACAGGGTGTTCAGTCGAGTAAATTCTAATTTCAAACCTACGCAGATTCGCAATTTATGTATAGCCCAAAAAAAAGCAGAGAAAGTTACTAGAAAATATAAAGTAGAGAATACAGTCACAAATTCTGCATTCTTGTAACAAAAAGAAACACATTATGATTGAATTGCAGACATGAAAAAATCACTCAAGAGATAAATTCGATAATTATAAAACGACGGAGCTAAGTAATCCATTCGCAAAATACCAGTATTTTAACTAGTCAAGAAAAGTTGATACAGTTCGAACTGAAACCAAACTAAAATTAAATTCTTTCAAAAACTGTTTCGACAGTTAACAGGAAAATTCATAGTGAAGAAATCACATCGCTGTAAAAGCCTTCTTCCCACCACCAGAACCAGCTGGAACAACTTTAAGAACGTTAAATCTCACTGTTTTTGACAATGGCCTGCAAGAGCAAGAGAAGACCATCAAAACGATATTCATGAAGTTGTAGATGAAGAAATTTCAAACAAAGGTGCGGCACTAGCCTGCATTGACCAATGATGACATGGTCACCTTCCTTCACACGGAAGCATGGGGATATGTGTGCTGGGATATTGGAATGCCTCTTCTCATATCTACATATACAAACCATCAGAAAACAATCAACAAAAACCAAAGCGGAAACTTCATAAGAAGGAGGGTGGCAGGCATACCTTTGATACTTCTTCACCCAGTGCAGATAGTTCCTTCGCACAATAATAGTTCTGACCATCTTGGCACTGTGGCAAGTTCCAGCAATGATACGCCCTCTGATGGACACATCACCAGTGAAGGGGCACTTCTTGTCAATGTATGTGCCTGATAAAATAATAATAATAATACATCACGTAATAATTAGACATAACGGAACAACCACCAAAAAACATGATCATTATACATCTTGAAAAACAAATGTACAACACCAACTCCATATAAATCAATTAATATATATAAGAGAGCAAATGAAAGTACAAAAAGGATATGAGGTTTCAATTCAGGCTAATTTGGTGCTACTACAACAACTAAAGTAAACATCTAATTCACACAAAGATATTCTATCAAAAAATTTACATCAGATTTTTGAATAAGCTTCAAACTTAAATTATATATGCGACTACAAACATCCCAATCACATAAATGTATCAAAATGTGGGCACCCCCACCAAGTCGTTAAAAAGGGGATCATTACAGAAGATAAAAATGAAGCAATAACAATTGATACCTTCAGAAGCCTCTCGAGGTGTCTTGAAGCCGAGTCCAATGCTCTTAAAGTAGCGGTTTCCACCCTTTCCAGGAGCCTTACCCTTCCCTGACTTCTTGGAGCTACAAACATACACATCACGAACCAGATCAAATCCCACGCATTACATCTCTCACTTACTACTAGTAGACTATTAAAGTATAAAAAAAGAGAAGCGAAAAAGGACTGTCTCCGCTACAATCATGAAAAGAAACAGACATATGTCGAGTTCTAGCTTCGAACTCAGCTTATGCCCGACGGACAGTCAATAAGCATTTCAACAATAACAAATCAAGAATAACGGAAATGCACAAAAAATACTCACCAAAGGAACACCTTAGGCTGTTTCAAGAAGGCCTTCTCGGTCTGCAAATCGATTCAAACATAACTTTAAGCACACACGAACTTATATATAAAGGATCAACGAGAGTATGATGATTATTATCAAGATTTACCTGTTCCGCCATGGCTGCGCTATATGCTGTGCGTGTGTTTGTGTGAGGAGGGTAACAGCAGCAAACCCTAGTTCGTTCGCAGCAGCTAATAGTGAAGCGTGAAAACTGGATTTCGATATTTAAGCTTTTGCAGCGCCGGCTTATTGGGCCTTACTGGGCTAAAGCCCTTATTTAATTATGACAGCCCATCAATAAAATTCACAAATAACCTACAGTAATACTTCTTCACCTTTAATTCAGTAGTTTTATCTAAGACTATAAGCATATAATTAAATATGGAATTATTTAAATTATTTTTCATCAAATTTTGACTACTCAAGCATTTAAATTCCTAGGTAGAAGGTAGAAGTATGTATTGAGAAAAAATCAAATGCTAAGAGTGTCAACCTCGTAGAGTTTGGGAAAAATGATATCAAGATTCACGAGAATTCAAATTCCGTCTTGCGCTCCTTAAATAAATTAGCATTCAAATTTAACTAAGTAATGGTATGCACCATCTTTAGGAATTAATTTAAAGTTTTGATCAATTCCGATCACAAAGTTAAGCTTGAGTAAAAAAATCAATTCTGATCATAAAAAAGTCACCCTCAAATCCTATGATAGATTTACATTTATTTATTTATTTTTGTAAATCTTTTAAAAAGTAAGTTCAGACAGTTCACCATAACTCAACTATATATAATGAATGTTATCTTAAGAGTGACTGTTTTTGTTATCTAATGATTATAGAACATGTACGCTTATGAAAATGTGCATATTTGTCCCCTTATGGTGAAATGTATATTTGTTAATAAATTTATTCTTTGGATAGTGATTGCGAATTCTATTTTTATAATATTTTTTATTTTATTTTATTGAAGTAATAATATTTTATATTATATGAAGTTAGGGCCGGTCTTCACATTTTGGGTGTCTTGTGCGGAAGTTTTTTTATGCCTCATATGATACAATAAGTTTTTTATATAGCAATATACTCAGGATTGAAAAAAATATTACTACAAAAATATCATTGTTAAATAGAGGTCTATAATTTAAATATAAAAACTACAATTTATAAATATAAAAAAACTACTATATATTATTCATACACTTGAAAACTAGTATTCATTTATGTTTTGAAAAAATATAAAATTAAAGATCTACAATAATTTATGAATTATAAAAGAACAAATCTGCATAAATAATTTAAGTATAATGTATATATATATAGGTATATTACATAAAAATAAACAAAATTTATTGAGGAAAAAAAATATAGAAGTAATACTTTCGCCGACATTTCGCTTGTAGTGATTCACACAAATTCAAGAGGTATATTTTGTATAGATAGAACTTAAGAAAAAGAATTAGCCAATTATAAAATGTAAAGAAATTGAGCCCTAACTTCCTATACACTTTTTTCTTTTATAGATAATGTAAAGAAAAAAAATTAGGCTTTATCTTAACAAAAAATAAATTAAAGAATATTTGGGCCTTGAGTGGTCGGGTCGTCTACACCCGCTCAGGGCCCGCCTGTATGAAGTCTGAAGTAGAGAAATGTGTGGCACATGTATATCATAATTGATGAGTTAGGTACGTGGGTCTTGATACGTTTAACTAATCAATATTTCTTCTTTAATGATGAAGCAAACTTGTACACGTCCTTCGTTCAGCCTCACCACATGCCTCTCACAAGTCTTCTCTTCTGTCACTTTCGTACTCTCTTTTTGGAAGAGAGATTTGCTTCGCATTTGCCTTTATTAATTACTCTCTTGTTTTGTTTATATTACCATTATTATGTGAATATGTGAACACTTAGGGCACGTTCAAATGTGAATATATTTTTATCGTGTAAACGCGTGAATACTGTACTTTAAAGACAAATGTACTGCACCTAAAGTGCGATACATAAAATGGAGTATATTTATTTTTAAGTGCAGTACTTAAAGTACAGTATATTTACCTTGAAAGTATAGTACATTTATTTTTAAAGTGAAGTGTTCACACATTCACACGATAAAGATTTTTTACACGGAAAATCACTATATATATATATATATTATGTCTTGATCTAGTCTTCGTCTTGAGTATTTTTGTCCCAATTCAAGATAGCAATTTTTATGAATTTGTCGAACTTCTTCTTCATATTTTACTAAAATATTTATCTTAATTCCTAAGCAGAAGCGCGTATTCAAAAATAAAGAGTAGGAAACCATATTTATATTTTAAAGGAGTAAATCTAGGTTGTACGGATACGGGACACGGGACACGATATTTTTTAACAAAGTTAGGACACGGCACGGACGCTAATTCATTTAAAAATATAAAATCAAGTTTAAATAAAATAATTTTGTATATTTTATTAAAATTAGATGTTATATGTGTATAAATCTATTAGACACGGTAATTGGAGTGTCGTGTCATGTCCAAGTATCTCACACGTGTCCAACACGATACATTATTATTTTTTAAATGTTCGTGCAGCATAGGAGTCAATGAATGTTTTTTTCAAAAACATAAATAGAGAAATCCGAATGCTGAATGGTTTTAGGAAACCGACTATCGACTCATAAGCTTAAGTGAGTAGGAAAATCAATTTTGGTGGCCTATGTCCGATTTTGGTACTCTAATGTGTTGGATATGAGTCAGTAGATGATACTCAGCTGTTGTTCGGTTAAAAGAAAATTGGGGGAAATCATAGTAGTACTATGGAATTGAAGATCCCAAAACCTAGCTGATATCAGTAGATTAGTGTGTCGTTAGGATTAACTGATGTATAGGTTAGACTTGATATATTGATTATTATTTTTGTCTAAGTCCTGTACGGGGTAATTGTTGAACTGATCTTCTGTCGAAGATACTTTTCAGAACCCCACGTCATCAGCGTAATCGCTTGTGTTCTTCGATCGGCGGTGATCTTCCACTCGGTCGAAGACGGCGCATCGGTGACAAATCATCGTAGAAGACTACTCCCGGTGATAGTCATCGCAGAAGAACGAGAAACAAGCACGATGCCTTGCGGTCGCCGGTGACCTACTCGGTAGATGCCGTGTCGACCGACTCGATGAAGAAGACGAGAGACTTTTCGCCATCTGTATCCTACGGAAAGCGACCCGACTATTCAAGTCTTTTCGAAAAGTTCGAAGCATAAGACATACGAGGTTGTTGAACGGTCAACTCGACATTCTCACCAACTACAAACCTCGACCAATGAGAAGCCGACAACGCTTACCTACTCTACACAGTAAAAGTCGCTCTCATGAACAATGCATTAAGCGCCTGCTTCGCAACAAGTTCGAATTAATGGCCGTTTTTCTTGGAAGCTTGTGACACGTGGCATCGTCGTCTCCAACGGACATATGCCATAACTCACAACTATAAATAGAGAAGTTTTTGAAGCTCCGAAGAACGGAATTTCGAAGGGACAAGCTCAAGTTCATAAACGCTCTAGAACACTCAAAGATCATCCGAGGAGGAAAACTTGCGTACTTAGAAGATTTCTCGGTTTTTCTCTGCAGAGTTCTTACATCCCTTTCTTCTCTAGACTAAGCTCATTGTCATATTTATAGCTTAGATTCGAAGGAGTTCACATTTAGTGAATTGTTCTTATTGTAAGAACTCCTTCTCAGTTGGAGAAAATTCCCTTCCCTTTCAGACTTAGGTTTGGATTGTAAAGTCGCTAAGGACTATAACTTAGAGGGAACTGTCCAGTGCACAATATCCCTGCTGAGGCTTGCTCAGAATAATCAACAAGTTCTCCTGCCTTGTTCAGGACCGTGGACGTAGGATCTTGCATATCCGAACCACGTTAAATCGCTTGTGTTCTTTTACTGTTTATTGCATAGCATTCAACTGACTTGAAAATCATAAGCTTGCATAAAACGTATTTATAAAGCGCACAGCCAAAAGATTTAATTTGCTAAAACGTGTTTTCAAAAGAGACGAATTCCGGGCCCCACACTTTCCGCACAACAGTCTCCGACTGATTCTCAAAGTACTGACAACAGTCAGTAGGAGAGAGCTCAGTAGGTGACTCACTCTGTCCCGCGATCGAAGGCTTATTTGGCACTGTTCATCAGTTGCAATCATGAGCTCAGCTGACCTTCATTGAGAAAAAGAAACTGAGCTCAGGTGTATTCACCCCCCCCCCTCTACACCTGACTTATCGTCTCCGGACCAACATAATGTGATAGTGTTCAATTTAGGTCCTTTAACTTTATATTGTGTCCGATTTTGGTTATCTAATGTGGTAGTGATCGATTTTGGATCTATAACTTTATAATGTGTTAAATTTTGGTCCTATAACTTTACAAAGTGTTCAATGTTGGTCATTCGATAGAAATTGTCAAACATAAAAAGGTGCACGAATTTCATACTCGTCGAATGACTAAAATAGTTCATTTTGTAAAGTTTCATGACGAAAAAAAAAAGAACATTTTTATCAAAACGAGTTCAATTTTGATTATGCAATGTAGTTTCTAACTGTTTTTGGGTCTTGAAATTTTAAAAGTGTTTGTTTTTCTGTCCCATAACTTTATAAAATGTCTAATTTTTCATGCAGTGAAGATTTTAAGTTCATGTATTTTTTTTTTGTTTAACAATTTTTATCGGATGACCGAAATTATATACTTTGTAAAGTTGACCAAAATGAAACATATTATAAAGTTATATGACCAAAATCGAATATTGTTACATTAAAGGACAAAAATTAGACACTATATAAAGTTATAGGACCAAAATTAGAGACTATAACATTAAAAGACTAAAATCGGACATAAACCACATTAAATGACCAAAATTGATGTGTTCTCGCTTAAGTGATTAAAAAGTGTGTAAAATCACTATCTTACTTTATTGGCAAGCAAAAAATGTTTATTTACGAAAAAAATAGTATAACATGCAATGACGGATTTAGAGGTGTCTGGAATTCACCCTCATCACCCAATTTGTAAATTTGCACAAAGGTTTAGGTGTATCATAATTGTGCACCATTGTGTTTACCACACCACTTTGTGTATACTCTTATAATGATGATGTTGGCACGTGACATGTGTGACTCACTTTTTTAAATGAAAAGCCCTACATGTTGATACCTTTGTATATACTCTTATAATGTGATACACACAAGCATATACAATTAATTTAGCTCATTGTTTCCGACATTATAAATTTAAGTCCTAACGGTGGTTAAAGAAAAAGTGACAACGCATACTAATAAACTTCAAATTCAATGACGATTTTCCTAATGTTTTTATTGGTGTCATGTATCAAATACATAATTTAATTAAGGATATCTTTAACTTTAATAATACATAGTGCTTTGGCATTGTATTATCGACAATTAAAAAGTCAGCATCGACTGAGATATTTTGAAATGTGATCACACATTTAATGATAATTTCCTCCATTATCTTACATTACATTTTGTGGACTTTAAATCTTGATTAATTTTGTCTGTTCTAGTCCATTATTCTCTATCTAAAATAAAAGAAAGCATACAACCAAAATCACAATCAATTAAAGTGCAACCCTCCGCATGTTCTTGTTTGTTTTCTGTTTGGACTCAACTACATTATAAAAAATAAAAACTTTATTGTTTTAATTTCATTTAAGATTATAGTTGAATCCAACCTGTTCCTACAGTAAAATTGGGATGAAATTGAGGTTTCTCTTCAATTCCAATTGGGCTTTTTGCCAAAAGTCCTGTTATTATTAGTTCCTTGATTAATTATTTTCAACTAGTTCATCAAACTGCGTTGATTATTACAAATGTGGCGCTAATAAATGCAGTAATTAGTAAGAAGCTGTTGTTTTCGTTGATTAATAGAAACCACAAGTGGCGATAATGGAGGCTGAGGCTGCTACATGTGATTCGATTTTGTTAGTGTTGAATTTTGGAGCATAGCCACCTGTCCGTTGTATTATTTAAAAATTTGGAACTTTGATCACGAACTGACGCGATTCATCATCTTCCGCGTTCGAATATGTTCTAACTGGGAACTTTCCAAATAAAATCTGATTAGCATTTTGATTTCACTTCCATTAATTAATTTTGGAAGAATGTTAGGCTTCAAATCTCTGCTTTTCTGCTCATGTCTGGCAGCAGCATTTGTGGCACTTGCATTAGGGGAAGACACCCTTTTCCCAACTGCAGGTAAATTAATCGTCTAATGCTGGCATCTCTTTTTGTGGCTTTGATTTTCTTGAAAGTTGTGTTTTGTGAAGGGGCGTATGGAGAGGAGAGTTGGGTTAGAAGAGAGAGGGGGAGATTTCTTGCAAGTGATGAAGAAGTGAACACAACTTTGATTTTGGCTGCAAATCGAACGCAGAGGAAGGACCCTCTCGACCATTTTCATGAATACAGAGGAGGATGGAACATCAGCAATCGTCATTATTGGGCTGTAAGTATTGAGTTTTCAACATTTTTCTTGTAAGGCCAATTTGAATTACCTTAGATATCATTTGTTGTCAGTTCACAAGAGTAAGATTTATGCTGTTTGTGAGGGGTAAGATCTTATTTTGTGTTGAATATGTTGGTGTTTTAAATAATTGTATTGTATTGTATGTTGGATTGCAGTCCGTGGCTTACAGTGCTGTGCCTTTCTTTGTTGTTGGTGCAATCTGGTTTGTCATTTTTGGGCTTTGCTTGATTATCACATGCCTCTACTTCTGCTGCTGCCGAAGGGCGCCTTACGGCTATTCTCGCCTTGCTTATGCCCTGTCTCTCATTTTCCTCTCTTTCTTCACTATTGCTGCAATGTATGCCCACCCTCTCTCGCAGTCTCTCGCTCTACATTTGTGGTTAGTCATTGTGTCTGATGGTACATTTGCAGCATTGGATGTGTCATCCTGTACACTGGCCAGGGTAAATTCCACAGCAGTAGTATCAACACTTTGAGGTACGTCGTCCATCAGGCAAATACCACATCAGAGAGTCTCCGGAATGTGTCGGGATATCTGGCTGCAGCCAAGCAAATTAATGTGGATCAAGTGATTCTGCCTGCTAATGTACAACGTGACATTGATAGCATCCAAACCAAGATAAACTCTTCTGCAAACACCCTTGCCAGTAAGACCGAAGATAATTCAGAAAAGATCAAGGATCTAATTCAGTCGGTGTAAGTGATTGCCTGTAAGACATACTTGTCATCTCTGATGTCCAAAATCAGTATAAACTGAATGCTTTTATTCTTGCAGGAGATTGGCTCTTATCATACTCTCCGCTGTAATGCTTCTTCTCACATTTCTTGGATTCGGTATGCCTCCCCCGATTTCTTGAGCTTGATGCAGAAAGTTTAGTGTTCTTGCACTTTTTTCACTTGTATTGATCTTACTTTGCGATTTTGTCGTTTCAGTGTTCTCAATCTTTGGAATGCAGATTCTTGTGTACCTGTGAGTTTGAATAGCTATTTTCATACAACCTCTTTACTCTCACGACAACACACGAACGGATGCCCGTATGCCTAATGTTTCCATTTGTTGTTGCAGCTTGGTGATGACCGGATGGATTCTTGTAACTGCAACTTTCATACTATGTGGGGTATTTCTTGTTCTACACAAGTATGCATGACAACTCAATCCTTACATCCTTCATTTAGAGGTAACACTACTTACCATCTTGATTTTCTGATTTCAGTGTAGCAGGAGATACCTGTGTAGCAATGAACCAGTGGGTCCAAAACCCGACTGCATATACAGCTCTCGATGATATTCTGCCTTGCGTGGACAATGCAACTGCCCAGGAGACCATGACTAAAAGCAAGGAAGTAACATCACAACTGGTCACTTTAGTGAATACTGTCATAACCAACATCTCCAACCAGAACAATGTCCCCACCTTTCTACCGTTCTACTTCAACCAATCCGGCCCACTCGTGCCAAGCATCTGCAATCCATTCAATCCGGACCTCACCAATCGAGCTTGTGCACCCGGTGAAGTGGAACTCAACAATGCCACACAGGTTCTTTCTCCAAAACTTGGCTTGGTTATCTGGGTTAAGATTGTGATGCTCAATGTAATTGAACAATCTACAATGTAATGCAGGTTTTGGGTGGCTATGTATGTCAAACATCAGCAAACGGCATTTGCACGACTTCTGGTCGTCTCACGCCATCAATCTACGGGCAGATGGCTGCTGGAGTGAATGTGAGCTATGGATTATACCGGTATGGTCCTTTCCTTGTGAATCTTGAAGATTGCACTTTTGTGAGAGATACATTCTCCACCATAGAGACTGCACATTGTCCGGGGTTGAGGAAGTACAGCGAGTGGATTTATGTGGGGCTCGTGATGGTTGCTATCGCGGTCATGCTGTCTCTCCTCTTTTGGGTGATATACGGGAGAGAGAGGCGGCACCGTGTGTACACGAAAGCACACACGCCCGGGGATGCACCGGGTTCCGATGGAGATAAGCATACTTAGAGGGTGTAGAGGCAAATGCATTGCTGGTTTCTTGACAAGTTTTGCTTCATTTGTATCATAACTTGTGGTGCGTGTATTGTTAACTTGGGTGATACTAATGTGAATAGTTGTGGCTTAGTTTTTTGTGTATGCTTAAATAAATATAGAGTATCTTTTTTAAGTATCTCATTTGTCATGGGCTTGGGCTGAGTATATAGCTCAAAGAGAATTTTAAAAACAAGCCACTCCCCAAATATGTATTTCAATTTGTTTCTTTTAATTTTGCGATATCTCATTTATATTAGTTACTTATATATAATCTCCTCTCAATATGTATAAAACTAGTCACTTTAGACTTGTGTAAAAGTGAAAAAGAGAAACTTTATATTTATGCTTTCAAATGATTCTAGAAATCCTCCCAAACACGATTTTTGTATAAGAAAATTCAAACAAATTAATATGAAAATGTGAGAGTTGCAGGAACAAGAACACATCAATCTGATAATTACATGATTAAGGTACACCGGCCGTACACAATTAAATTACATATCTACAGTACACTGTTAAGATACACCACGATTAAGCCTAATCTTTGTAGTGTATTTTAACACAATCCGAAAATATGGGCAATCAACGCAAAATAAATCAAGCAAATTAACATCGAGATTTTTACGTGGAAAACCCCTCAAATTAAGGGTAAAAACCACGGGACCTTGTCCAGAAAAACTCTACTATGTACCTCCAATTACACAATTTTTCTCCCTATCACAAGTAGGGGAATCACTAACAAATATCACTAAGGAAATAACAATAATCTTCTAAGAATTGCAAATTCTTAGGACAAAATATGAAGGAGAAATAAACTTTCCTGTAGAAGCTCCGGAGAAGATTTGTAAGAATCTAATCGGATCAAAATGACGATCTTGCTTCCACGAATCAACCTCTGAAATTTCAGATCAATCGGAGAAGAATTGGTTGCCCAAATCACAAACCCCTCCTCTCCCTTTTCTCTCTTCCTCTCTGTTTCTCTCTTGGGGTGTTTCTGTCTCTCGTCTTTTTCTTGTCTCAAAAATTCACGTCTGACTCTCACTTCTCTTTTAATAAGAGAAATCAACAATCAATTCTTTAATGGGCTAAGTAATAATAATACTTGTGGGCTAATTAATTTGGGCCAATTTTTCGGGCCCAATCCCAACAATCTCCCCCTCCCGAAACTATTGGAGGAAGGTATCATACCTCAGGTGATAACCTGGAATCCATGCCGGACAATCCGACACATTTATGATGCTTCTCTTTTGTCACTACTTTAGTCAACATGTCTGCCGTATTGTCATTGGTGTGGACTTTCTCCAACTGCATCAAACATTTCTCCAACACCGATCTAATCCAATGGTATCTCACAACAATGTGCTTCGTTCGAGAATGATACATTGAATTCTTGCTCAAATCTATTGCACTTTGGCTATCACAATAGACGACATATTTTTCTTGCTTAAGCTCTAGCTCTTGCAAGAATCTCTTTATCCACAACAACTCTTTTCCAGCTTCATTAGCTGCAATGTACTCTGCCTCTGTGGTAGATAAAGCAACACATTTCTGTAGTTTGGACTGCCATGAAACAGCTCCCCCTGTAAAAGTAAACAAGTAGCTAGAAGTGGATTTTCTTCCATCAAGGTCACCTCCCATATCGGAATCTGTATACCCTTCAAGAGTTGACTTCGTACCACCAAAGCTTAAACACACTTTGAAGTTCTTCTTAAATATCTTAATATCCACTTCACAGCTTCCCAATGATCTTTTCCTGGGTTGGAAAGAAATCTGCTCACCAAACTCACTGCATGAGCTATGTCAGGTCTTGTTGACACCATTGCATACATCAAAGAACCCATTGCAGAGGAATAGGGAACTGCTGACATCTTTTCTCGTTCTGCTTCAGTTGTGGGGCATGAGTTTTTACTCAACTTGTGGTGATTAGCAAGTGGCGTGCTAACAGATTTACAGTTTTTCATGTCAAACCTTTCAAGCACTCTTTCAATATACTTCTCCTGTGACAACCATAACTTCTTAGCTTTCTTGTCACGAATAATCTCCATTCCCAAGATCTTCTTGGCTGGACCTAAATCCTTCATGTCAAAGGCTTTCGACAACTCTTTCTTCAACTTGCCAATCATACCAATATCATGTCCCACAATGAGCATATCGTCAACATATAACAACAAGATAATGAAATTACCTCCGGGAAAATATTTCACATAAACACAGTGATCTGAACTCGTTCTTGTATAACTTTGGCTGGTCATAAAAGAATCAAACTTCATATACCATTGTCTTGAAGCTTGCTTCTGGCCATATAAACTCTTCTTCAATTTGCAAACCAGATTCTCTTTCCCTTCGACCTCAAACCCTTTAGGCTGATTCATGTAAATTTCATCATCTAAATCCCCGTGCAGGAATGCAGTTCGAACATCAAGTTGTTCGATCTCTAGATTCAGACTTGCTGCTAAACCTAGAACAATTCTGATAGAGCTCATTTTTACCACAGGTGAAAAGATCTCTTCGAAGTCAATTCCTTTTTTCTGTTTGAACCCTTTTGCTACTAGACGTGCTTTATATTTGACTATCTTGTCACCATCTTTCTTCAGCTTGAAGACCCATTTGTTATGTAGTACTCTCTTCCCTTTTGGCAACTCAACCAATTCGTAAGTACAATTCTTTTCCAAACAGTTCATCTCATCCTGCATGGCATCAATCCAGCTATCTTTATCTTTGAGAGTTTGCACCTCTTCAAAGCTTTCAGTCTCCCCCTCATCACTAATCAACACATAAGTGGAACTAGGGTACCTTGTTGATGGTCTGCTCTCTCTATTAGATCTTCTAAGTGGTGGTTCATCTACATTTCCTTCTTGATCATCTAGTAGTGGTTCTTCTTGTTCATCTTCACCTTGTTCTTGATCATTAACAATTGGCTCATCATTTTCAACTTGCTCATCATCAATATCCGTCTCTTCTCTACTATCATCAGTAATGGTAGTAGGAACTTGTTGCGGTGCCAAATCAACAATGCCTCTGGGCATCTCCGTATCCTTCTCTTTATTTTCCAATTCTTCCATAGTCTCATGCTCATGGAATACAACATCTCTGCTACGAACAATTGTCTTCTTCTTTGGATCCCAAAGTCTGTATCATATTCTTCATCTCCATATCCAACAAAAATACATGGAGTGGCTTTGCTATCTAGTTTGCTCCTCTGCTCCTTTGGAACATGCATGAATGTTTTGCATCCAAACACTTTCAAATGGGAATAAGAGACTTTCTTCCCACTCCAAACTCTTTCTGGAATGTCATACTCCAAAGAAGCTGAAGGAGATCGGTTGATCACGTAGCAGGCATTCAATACAGCTTCTCCCCAAAACGGCTTAGGTAACTTAGCCATTCTCATCATACTTCTAACCTTCTCCATTATGGTTCTGTTCATTCTTTCAGCTACACCATTATGTTGAGGAGTGTCAGGTTCTGTCCTCTCATGTCTAATCCCATGTTGAGAACAATATTCTCTGAACTCATTTGAAGTGTACTCACCGCCATTGTCACTGCGCAAACACTTCAATAGCTTACCAGTTTCTCTCAACCATGGCGTGGAATTTCTTGAACTTCTCAAATACCTCCCCCCTTGCTCTTGAGGAAGTAAACCCAAGTCTTATGCGAAGCATCATCAATAAAGGTAAGAATATACCTATTACCGCTCAAGGAATCCACCTCAAGCGGGCCACAAACATCAGAATGTATTAGTTCCAATAATTGTTCCTTTCGTTTAGAATGTGAACGAAAAGAAACTCTATTTTGCTTACCAAATAAACAATAATCACATGGATTAAGTGATTTACCTTGCAACGTGGGAATTAATGATTGTTTGGCCAAGAGTTGCAATCCCTTCTCGCCTATGTGTCCCAGCCTCCTATGCCACAAATTTGGTGATGAATCATCTTCAGTAACATATAACTGATCTCGTTTTATCTTGAGCTTTGTCCTGTACAAAGTGCAGCAAAGCTTCCCCTTGCAAACCAACATGGAACCCTTAAGAAGTTTCCATATTCCATCCTTGAATCTATTCTCATACTTTTCTTTGTCAAGGATATTAGCTGCAATTAAGTTGTGGCGCAGTTCTGGAATATGTCTCACATTTTTCAGCGTCAGTGTGCATCCCAAATGAGTTTCACCAGTTACATCACCAATTCCAACAACTGGAGCAACACTTTTGTTTCCCATATACAACTGGCCAAAGTCTCCAGCTCGATAGCTCGTGAAGATCTCTCTCTTCGGACTACAGTGATGAGAAGCTCCTGAGTCTATTACCCATTCAACATTCTCATCCTCCACATGACAACATATATCAGTAATACTCACTGCAATCTTATCCTCTTCTTCGTGGCATCTAAGTGTAACCATGTTTGATGAATTTGCATCATCTGAACTTTTCTGATGTTGCTCATTTTGTTCTTTCTTCAGTAGCCTGCAATTTCTTTTCATGTGATTTGCTCCACCACAATGATAACACTTGATTCTCTCCCTTGACTTGGATCTCTCTTTTGGTTTCCCATGCCATTTTGGTCCTCTACTCTTGCTTCTACCTCTGTCTTCACCTTTCTCTTGATTCTCTATCATTAAGACTTGAGAAGAACTCGTTCCACTCTGCTTTCTTCTCGTCTCTTCATTGAACATGCTCTCTTTGACAATGTTCAATTGTTGGTCCCGAGTGTACGGTCAGGTGTAGAGGGGGGGGGGGTGAATACACCTGATTCGATTTCTCGATTTCGAACTCGAACAGTCCTATTCAGGATGGTGTCCGATCAAAGCTTGTTCGGCAGACCGGGACTGCATACTGCTCGAATCGAGTTAAAGGCTAAGAGTACTGACTCAGCTGAGATCTGCTAACTGACTACATCAGAATTCAGTATCTATAGTGAGAGTTCAGTGCGCGGAATAGTGTAGGCCCAAATCAGTATTTTTGTGAGAAAACGTTTTAAGTCTCAGTTCAGTAGATAAAGAGTTCAGTATGCTGAGACAGTTGATTGATTTTAAATATGATGTTCAGTATGAATAGTAAAATCAATGCAACAGTTAAGAAAGCAGTAAGAGACACAGGATTTTTAAAGTGGTTCGGATATCGCTCAAATCCTACGTCCACTGTCCCGAATGATCAGGAGGCTATTTATTATCCTGAGTTAGTCTCAGTCAGCTTGCACACTGGGCCAAGGCCGGGCTTGGTTTTTATACTGATCCAAGTCTCAGTTTACAACACTATCAAACTTAAAGTGTTTGACAAACTTCTCCAACAGTGAAGGAGTCCTTATACAATAAGGATTGGGTTCAAATGTGAACTCCTTCGTCTAAGCTATTGATATAACAAGTGAGCTTAGGGTTAGAGGGATAAGGAACGAGAATGTAGCTATCTAGAGTGACGAACAGCTGAGGGTTTAGCTATAAGTTTGTGTCAGTCGCTTGGATACTAGAAGCTTATGTCGGTTCAGCTTGGTTCCTTTTGAGCTGGATGTAGTCTTTCGCCGGAGATAACTCGGTTGTTTCTTGCGGAAGACTTAGTCGTTAATATCGCTCGTTTGAATGCTCTCTCGTGTTCTAGGTGCGCGCATTCTCTTGTGCTTCAAATCTTGAATGATCCCTCTATTTATAGAGCAGAGATTGAAATAGATCCGTTGGAGACGATCTTCTTCTCTCTCTCTCTTTTTGGTAGCAAACGGCTCTTTTGGTGTAGGTAACAGTGTACTTTCCCACCTTTTAGGTAAAAGGTTGACTGCAGCTTTAGCAAGTGAGAAGACACGTGTATGCTTGTCATTCGTTGAGGTGGATGGAGTGGTTGAGACAGCACAAACTTCGAGACAGACTGAAGCTGACTTCTCTCTTCCTCGTACATGACAATGCTGATTGTCTTTCAAAAGATTCGACGATCCCCGAAGATTATCCGCCGTTCTTGAGTCGACCTTGTATTCGGTAGATAGGACCGCCGAGATAAGTCTTCGATGATCGGCTTCGAGTCCAGTGAACTACTCCTGCCGAGTTCGGTTCAACCGACTCTCTCGATATCTTGCTCCCGCCGAGTCCAGGTATTCACCGAGTCTTCTACACCGGTGCCGAGGCCGATGAGCTACTGAGCGCTTTGACCAGAGCAGAGTGTCTACCGAGTCCGAAACCTCGGAGACAAATACGAATACAAAGGAATGGTTCACCAATCGAGATAGGGTTTTGGGATCTTCAAATCTTCTCAACGGTTCGAGCACGAGGCTACCGAGCGTGATTCGATATAGAAGATAGAGTCATTTCCCACCGGTATGATCATGCTGAGGATTGAATCATCACCCAACAATTTCCCCCTATTTGATGATGCCAAAACCTATCATCTATGTCCTATCAACTATGCTAAACACTAACTTACTCAGAAACAGAGTTCCTTACAAATATTACAAGTAGGATCAGTGGAGTTGTCTGATAAGTGCTAGACTACTGAGGGAGACAGGGCAGAACAATTTCCCCCTTTACAATAATTTCCCCATGCAACAATTTCCCCCTAAGAGAAATAATAACTCTCCGAAAGTCTAGTCTATCAGAGATCTAACCAAGCAAAAACTGACAAGTATATATAAACAAAGTGTGTGTGTCAGTAATCACTTCAGTGATTCTGAGTGTTAAAGCATAAAGCAAAACGGCTATTTAGACAACAAGTAGTTGTCAGAGCCAAAAGAAGATTTGTATATATATAATAAACAGTTCAGTACATTACAAATCTTGCTAAGCTAACAGAAGAACTAAGAGGGAGAACCCTTAAACTGCTGAATCCTATTCATGAAACCTTGGGATTTATCTTCAGGCAGTGGGACTCCATACATTCTGAACGTGTTCTTCCTCAGCTTCAGGTATACGGCGAAGTCTGCTGGATCATCTTGTTCTAGTCCTCTGTTCAACGCAGCATTCTTCACTTCTTGTTCAATCATTCCGAGATGTACTGAGTCGTCTTGTCTTCCGGGTGGAGGAATGATCCTTGCTTCGAGAACGCCGACTACTACCCCTTCGCCATTCTTGCTCGTGCATATATGGGTAAAGATCGGGTTCGGTAATGGTCATCCACTCGACATAGGCATCGGCCTTAGACATTTCGAGCCGAATCGCCGGAAATAATTTCTCTTGATAAACTCTATCTTGGCCGATTCCCATCTCTCGATTGAACCGAATAGGCATCCATTCGTCCGATCTCGGCCATCTATGTGTTTTCGATTGTTTGGCTTCCACGAACCTTCGTATCGATAAGGAATGTCGGCTTTCGAAGGAACTCTCGGCTGGCCTCTTGTTCAGGATGCTTCCCGAGTGCCTCAAGGTCCGCCAAATGTATCCTGCATGTCGCGGCCTCTATCTGTCTAGCTTCCTCTCCTCTCGTAGAGATATCTATCCATCTAAGCAAAGATTTCTTCAATTTACGCATCTTGCTCTTGAGGCTTCGAGGAGCTTGTTACGATTCAAGGGGTACTAGATCTAGATTTGGATGTACCCCGCCTTTCGCATTCTTCTCTGCTTCGCTCCTTTTCTTTTTCTCTGTCCTCTTCATACGTTATGATGAGCTTTCTCGGAGGCGATCTAGCGGTTCTCTTTCCTCCTCTGGATGGGGCTTTAGTCTTTCCTTTGGCAGGCTTAGACTTTGGCTTGTTAGCCGCTTCGGCCTCTGCAATTTCTCGCGCCGAGTCTCTCATCCGCAGCCTATTTGGGCTTCCTCCTCGCCAGATATGTACCTTAATCGCTTTCTTTGGAGGGGTTGGAATTTTAAGCTTCGTTTGCCCTTGCCTTCTTGAGCGGTGGTGGAATAGGAGCCTCTTCTTCTTCTCGAGTCCTCCACCGCCTGTTCAGCGTACTCAGCAACCTCCTTAATAATGTCTTTGGGAGTCTGGGTTGCCTGAGTAGTCTGCTGGGGTCCTGAGCCACTTGGGCCGGTTTCAGCTGTGCTCGCAGCCGAAACACCCTGGGCCTCACCCTTCTGAGACTGAGTTTGAGTCAGCTTCTCAGTACTCTTCTTCCCTTCCCTTTTTCCTTCACTTTCCCCCTTTTTGGCATCATCAATGAGCACCGGGGTAGGGACTAGGACTGACTTCTTCAGACTTTTGTAGGAGGTTGACAGCTCATCAAGACGATCGTAGAGCTTAGTCAGAGCCTCATGCAACTCGTTCCTCTCCATGGTAAGGTTTTCCTTGTACTGCTTGTGAGAGAGGTCGGCTGCTTCCTTGAAGTCTTTCAGCTTCTCAGTGATCTTGTCTTCCAAGGCCAGTTGGATATTCTCAAGTCTTTGTTCAGTGGCCTCGGATTGTTCAGTGATAGCGTCAGTATGAGCCAGTTTAGAAGCCAAAAATTCATCTAGTAGCTTGGCTTGGCTCTCCTGAAAGATCTTGAGCTGAGCTTCGAATTTGACTTGCTGCTGAGCCAACGCTTCTGAAATAAGCGCGGAAACATCGTGGGCGGCCGATGAAGAGACGTAAGACTTCACCCACGAAGTTCTTTAGTCGTGGCTTGAGCGATCTGCTTCCATGTCCTATGGATAGCCTTCGCAAGATCTCGATTTTTGATCCCTTGGGCGTTAAGGCTTTTGCCACCGATCGAGATCTCTTTGCGGTCCGGGCCGGGCGCCGCTTCGAAAGTCGACTGCAAGCAAGAGCCGAGCGGGCTCTGCCGAGGACGAAGCACCCAGCCTTGGACTTCTCGGGACCAAGGATATCCGAGAGGTGGAGCGGTTTCGGTATGGGTATCCTTGTCCTGTGGATGTCCCTCATCGGGCTTTCCGGTGGCTCGAATCCCTGGGTGGGTCGTCATGGGTCGACCCATCTCGAGGGTCTTTGGGCCGGAGGCGTGCTTGTCAATCATGAATCATGGCCGGCATTGCAGCCCTCGGATTGTCCATTGAGCCGAGGTCTTCGGGCTCGAATAGCCTATCTCCTCTCTCGGTCCCAATTCCTCTTCATGCATTCTTGACGAGGAGTAGTGGAGGACAAGGCGTCGTAGACGAGGCCACTCCCGATGTCGCAAGCAACATGTGGAGCCTTCTTTGTTTTGGCGATGAGCAACAAGTCGAGTAGTCGGCAAGCTCGGAACTAGTTGTAGAATTTCTCGGGATGCTCTGGATATAATCACCGAAGCTTCCATCCCGATTGATTCACCTTCGGATGCGATCTCGAGACTCCAAGTCTATGTGTGAAGTCTCGCTCTTCGGTTGGAGGGACCGAGCCTGAGTGGAGGGACGAGAAAGGGGGCTGTCTAGGCGCCGAATATCTGCGCTCCGAGCTTCGAAGCATCCCCTTGGTCCCTTTCGGTGGAAACAATCTTCTCCACCGACCGAGTCTTCTCGGAAGACTCGGACTCATCAACCATTGCATGGGCGTGAGTAGTCTTCTCAGGAGCCTGTTCAGCAGGCACTTGTGGAACCTCCTCAGTAGCTGGCACCTCAACGGCTTTCTTCAGTTTCTTTGCCGGTGCCTTAGGAGTTTTAGCGGGAGGGGTTCTTTTCTTTGTAGGCGTAGCTCGCCGAGACTTTGATTTCGGAGAGACGCCGAGGGTCCCGACCCTATCGCCGAAGCGCCGCTTGTCTTGTTGTGAAATCTGACCTTCTTCACATTGAAGTACTCCTTGTCACTGTAGGTGATAGGCTCAGATCCACATAAATCTTCGATCATAATGGACAGTTTGAGTCCATACAACAATTTGCCCTTTGCGCTCAGCATGTTCGATGCTTTGTCGAACTTAGCAGCCTGAGCCATGAATTCTCGGAGAAAGAACTCCGTCCAATTTATCTGGGCTCGGTCGTATATGGCCATCATCATCTGAATCTTAGGCCTCGACACCTGGTCAAACGACCCTGCTTGGCTTGTCAGTAGCTGCGTCACTATATAGGCAAGTGCCCTGAACTGAGGCAACATACTGTTCTTCGGAAATGCAGCTCTGAATGTAGTGGGCTTTCCACAGAAGACGGTAAGGTATTCATCAACTCGGTCGTCTCTGTACCCGACTGTACTGGTTCCTTCGGAGGGCAGATCAAAACTCCGCTTCAAGGCATCCTTGATGGACATTTGCTTCAGCTCCATAGTAGCGTTTTGGATAGAATGGGCAACAAACCTTGCCACTATGTCTCCAGACACTGCGTCTGAATTCAAGTACAGCTCTGCAACCTGTCTCGGGAGGAAGAACGAAGGCCTCCTAGACAGAAATTTCTCCAGCCCTGACTCGCGCAGAGCTGAGAAGATCTCATCCATATACTCCAGATCGCATGAATAGAAATCCATGGTGGGTTCAAACCACACGCGATCCTTCTCCAGAATGTTCTGCATATCCGCTGGAGATATCATAGAGATATTGGTTTCCGCCATTGTACCTGTTACATGAAGTTGTTATCAGTATCGATTTTTTAAATAAACTTTTTATATATGATACTAATCAATAATGATCAACACATAAGTAACTACATGTAGGCATACCGAGAATTTGATCGAGGTGAAAGTAAGCAAATGAGGGGTTTTGCACAAAGGTATTCTCGGATTTTTCAGAGGTAAGATATGATCGAAATGTTAAGTGCGAATATGGCGGTTCTTAAGATTTGATCGAAATATGTACATGTCTAGAAGATGAACAGTTATCGATCTAAGGCTGAGTTTAAACCTACTTTACGAGATGGACGGTTAAGATTCAATATTATAAAAGGTAATGATCACAAAAGCCGTCTAAGTCAATGCAAGTTGTAAACATGCCTAAAGAGTAACTATGATAAGACATGCATTTAATGCGCACAGAGTTCAGCAAAGTTGTGCATAGAATGTCGTGTATTAAATATAATCCGTTATCAATAAATGACAAACTAAGAGATATTTAAATCATGCTGAATCTCCATAATAAATGCTTATCATTGTTGCATTAGATACTAGAGTAAAGATACGCAAACCTGTCAGCTGAACATAGTAGTCAGCTGATACCTCGTGTAGATGGTTTTCTGAATCTCTACGTACTGAACTTACTCAGTACTGAGAGTGATCATTCCCCCTCACTGGAATGTTCCTCTCCTGAAACCTTAATACTGACTGGGGTCAGTAGGGTCCAGCAGACCTAGCTCTACTGAAAGTTCTCTGAATCTGGATTCAGCTAGAGGCTTGGTCAGTATATCAGCCCTTTGTTTGTTAGTATAGATCTTTTCCATTCTGATACCCTTCTTTTCGACATGGTCACGAATGAAGTGATATCTGATGTCCACGTGCTTGCATCTTGTGTGAAGAACGAGATTTCGAGTGATTGCAATAGCACCGGTACATGTCGCAGAAGATCGGCACTTCATTCCGAATGACGTCATAGTCTCTCGACCTTTGTCTCGCCCAAAGGATTTGGGCGCAAGAACTTCCAAGGCAGCCATGTATTCAGCTTCAGTAGTCGACGTGGCCACTGAGTGCTGTTTCTTTGAAAACCATGAGATTAGCTTGCTGCCAAGGAACTGACACGTTCCTGAAGTTGATTTTCGGTCTATTCTACATCCTGCATAGTCAGCATCAGAATAACCAGTTAGTTCAATATTATCATCAGCTGGATACCATAAACCCATGTCAGGTGTTCCTCGTAGATAGCGGAGAATCTTCTTTGCTGAGTCCATATGACTCTGCTTGGGATTCGCCTGAAATCGAGCACAGACACCTACAGCATAAGTTATGTCAGGACGAGTAGCTGTTAGATATAATAAAGAACCAATTATAACACGGTATTCAGTTTGATCTACTGATACTCCCTCCTTATCAAGATCGATTTTCATATTCGTGTCCATCGGGATCTTGATAGGTTTGCCGGATGTGCAGCCGAATCTTTTGATGAGGTCTCGAGTGTATTTGCCTTGGTTGATGAACGTTCCCTTTTCGGATTGCTTGACTTGAAAACCAAGGAAGTAGTTCATTTCACCCATCATTGACATCTCGAACTTATCCTTCATCATCTTTTCAAATTGCTGACACATAATGACATTCTTCGAACCGAAGATAATGTCATCCACGTAGATCTGCACAAGTAACAAGTCTTCTTCCAGTCGAATGCTGAATAGAGTGCGGTCTACTGTGCCTTTCTGAAAACCTTTCTGAAGAAGAAACTCAGACAGGGGTATCGTACCAAGCCCCCGGGTGCTTGTTTTAACCCGTATAGAGCCTTTCGAGTCTATATACTTGATGTCCCCGCCGAAAGCCGGGCGGTTGTTCCACATAGACTTCTTCTTTCAAGCACGCCGTTCGGGAACGCAGACTTCACATCCATTTGATAAACTACGAATCGTTGATGTGTTGCGTAGGCCGGGAATAGTCCGATTGCCTCCAATCTTGCAACCGGAGCGAACGTCTCATCGAAATCTATCCCTTCGGCTTGACGGTAGCCTTTAGCCACGAATCTTGCTTTGTTCCTTACTATAACGTTGTTTTCATCTCGCTTGTTTTTGAAGACCCATTTGGTTCCAATGACATGTTGATGCCGGGTCCGTCTACAAGCTCCCATACTTCGTTTCTCGTGAACCGATTCGACTCTTCCTGCATAGCAATAATCCATCAGCATCTTTAAGTGCATCCTCAATATTCCGAGGCTCTTCGGTAGACAAGAAGCGAGGAAAATAATGCGCTTTCTCCTTGACGAGAATCTGGATCTTGTCTTGACATGTGCTAAAGGATCTCAAATTATAAGATCAGCAGTGTGAGCATCTAGCCACGATCTACGATGTTTTAACTCTTCATCTGAAATTTGTTCAACACGGATAGTAGGTGAGTTAGGCATTTCGGTTGTACTATTACGAGATTGAAGTAATTCAAGTAACAAGAGTATGATCTACCGAGTCACCGAGGTTCGGGGGCATTCGGCTCGGGAACATTACTAGACGTTCCCCCCGAGTTGTTATTCTCGGTAGTGTTGGTCTCGATTACCTCTACGGTTTCCTCATCGACCTGAGTTACACGGGATTGATTACGTTCGGGAGAATCAATCGCTCGCCTACTTGCTCACCGGTGGTTGAGATTCGATAGATTTGTCTTCGTTTCTTCGTCCGAATCATCATCCCAACATAGGCCGGATCTTTTCGCATTTGTCTTTTAAGCTTAGATCCCGTAGCCGCTTCTCGATGTCATCGATTCGGAATTTGAGTTATTGCTCCTGTCTTCAGTAGCAAACTCGTTAAAAACAACATGAGGGCTTTCCTCCACGCAAAGAGTCCGATAGTTGAATACTCTGAAAGCTTTGCTGACCCGAGAGTATCCTAAGAATACTCCTTGATCTGACTTGCTATCAAAAGTCTTCAGCTGATCTTTCCCATTATTGTGGATAAAGCATGAACAACCAAAAATATGGAAATAAGATAAAGAGGCTTCCTGCCGTTCCATAGTTCATATGGTGTTCTCTTATGCTGCTTTGTCAGTAGAGATCTATTCTGAGTATAACATGCAGTATCAGTAGCTTCTGCCCATAATTTGGTTGGGAGTCCTGAGTCTGCGAGGAGAGTCCTAGCTGCCTCTTTTAGAGTTCTGTTCTTTCGTTCAGCAACTCCATTCTGCTGAGGTGTGCGTGCAGCTGAAGTCTCATGCTCTATTCCTTCTACTTTGCAGAACTCCTTTACCATGGAATTAAGGAACTCAGTTCCTCTGTCTGAACGTATTTTTCTGATCTTGGTGTTCTTCTCGACACTGAGCTTTTTCAGAAGCGTTGGTAACTCTGTTTTGACGTCAGACTTGTTGGCAATGAATATGACCCATGTGTAGCGCGAGTAGTCATCAATGACCACTAATGCATATTTTTCGCCTCCGATCGTCACCGGGGAGACTGGACCGAACAAATCCATATGTAGTACCGAAGAATTCCATTCGTGGAAGGCGATGGAACCGGAGGATTTTGATTCCTTGTTTGCTTTCCCTTCGGTACATGCTTCACACCGAGTGTCTTTGCTTGAATACTTCATTCGGCAGTCCCCTTGCTAGAGTGTTTCTTGCAAGCTTGTTGAGCGTCTTAAAGTTGAGATGGCTGAGTCTTCTGTGCCATAGCCACCCCGTGCGGTTGTCATTCTTCGCCAATAAGCAAGCTTCAGGTTCAGCTGAGTTCCAGTCAGCCACATATATGTTCTTTCTGCGCGAACCTGATAACACTGTTTTCCATGTGGATTTATCAATAACATCACAGAAACCAGCGTCAAAAATCACTCTATTTGAGTTATCACAAAATTGACTAACAGAGAGAAGATTATGCTGAAGTCCTTCAACATATGATACTCTTGGAACTTTGGCAGTTCCAATGCTGAGTGTTCCATATCCTCTGGTATAGCCTTTTGCATTGTCTCCAAACTCAATTCTGGGTCCTTATTCAGTGATGTAATTCTTCAGTAGACTTCTTTGGTATGTCATGTGTCTTGAGCATCCGCTGTCCACATACCATGGGTCTTTACGCACCTGCAAAACAGAATTTTATTCAGGTACCCTTCATTTTTGATTTTGGGTCCTTAGATGTTAGTTTTCATAACCCAAATCTGTCTAACAACCCTGGTGGTTTTAGACATTTTCTTTCCATTAGAGTCAACATATCTGACCATTGGACTGGTCAAAGGTGACTTCTGAGGCTTCTGAGGTTCAGGAGTCCTGATCTTCTGAGTTGGTGGACTGCTGAGCTTAGCCTTCTGTGTGGCTTTCTTTTTCTTCTGACCTTTGGAGCCTCTTCTGACTATAGGTTCATAATAGTATGACCCATACTGAGCTGGATGTGTCAGCTTTGGAGGTCCATACTGATCTGCCAATTTTGATTTGCTGGTTCCCCCTTGACTGAACTGGGGTTTCTTGGCACTGATCTTCTTGTCAGAATGCTGATGTGTGGGATGAGGTGCTTTCATCTTCGTTTGTTCTTTGCTAGGGGGTTCGGTATATTTGCGTTCATAGTCTCCCCTTGAACAAACCTATCGCAAGCCGTACTTCCGAGTGTCTTGGGGCGGATGAGGAAGCTCCCTGGCTGAATCCAAGTCCTTCCTTGCAGTGCTTTGGCTTATTGCTTGCTAGCATAGCTTCTAATTTCTTCTCAGCATCCATGTACCTCTCAGTCATCAGGCTCCTCCAGACATCATCACTCTTCTTCAGTGTGTCGTGCTCGGCTCGAAGTCCCGACATTTCTTGCTTTCGACAGACTCGGCCCGATATCTTTCGAGTCAAGTCATTGGTCAAAACCGAAATCCGATCTTCTTGATGCCGAGACTTGGCCATCAGAGAGTTTATTTCCTCCCTGAGTCTCAACACAAGTCCTTCGGCCTCAGTAGCAACCTAACTCTCCTGAGAAAGTCTCTGATTCTCTATTTTCAGGGTATCCAACTCCTGAAGAGTCTTGCTGAGCTGCAGACTCATCTGAATTTGTTCGTCGAGCAGTTCTTCGTATGCGGTTGCGACGTCCAAATTCTCATCTCGCACCTGAAATAGTGTCGTGTATGCGGTGTGAAGAGGAGTTAAGTGGTTCATGAGAATTTACCTCATCCTCTTCGCCCGCCATCATGCACTTTTCGACCGATTCTTCTCGCTTCAAGCTCTAAGGCCATGAAAGCCGCATCATCATCCGATGAATCCATAAAGGAGTCGACCTCTTCGAGTCGTCCGAGATTTCGCCCGACTATGTAGGATTGTCTTTTCTCGGGCGAATTTCTCTCTCCTTGCCTTACGTGCTGCGCGTTCAAAGACTACTCGAGCTCGGGACAATCATACCGATAATGTCCCGGCTTCTTGCAGTTGTAACAAGCGATGACTCTTTCTTCTTTGCTTTCGCTATTCTTTGATGGTTCTGAGTCATCTTTCTTTCTGCATTCAGAAGATTGTGAGTCAGGAGTGTGTTTCGACATATAATTTGACTTACCTTTCGTTTCCCGATAGGCTTTAATCACTTTTCTGCGTCGCTCCTTCCTTCTTGTAGATCATTGAGTGAAGGTTCAGTCTTACTCGTCGTTTTGCGCGTTGCTGGAGATGCTGTGCTGACTGATGCTTTGAAAGTATGGTCGATTTTTGTGTCGCCTTCGACTCTCGCTTTCTTTGAGGTCCGTCGAACTCAAACTCCTCGCCTGTAATTACGAAAAGATATGGTCGGGAGACACAAGCATCTAAATCAGAATGTCGCAATAGAGTGGCAAAAGGTGTCCAGTGTCCATCCCGGCGGTGCCCTCGGAATCTTCGATTCATCTCTCGATTCTTGAATGTCTTTCCCGACCCATTGATAGAGTTCATCGATTGGTAAATCGACGTTTAGATCTTCGATTTTATCCCCGGGCATGAGAGACAAGCTTTCCGGCTTTTGGAGTTCCAGGCGCTAATTTGTTGGCTTTAATCTTCGAGTCCCTCGACTCGGTAGCGCAAGAGCATCCCGAGTTCTTTAGCGATCTTGCATTCCCGAACCCCGCCAAGATAAGAATCACTAAGGGTGGTCGGTATGGCGTTTCGGCAACACGGTCTAAGTTGTGAAGCTTCTTCTCCTCGGGAGTGAAGAGACTTCGTCTTTGGGAATCTTCTTCCCGGTCACCATTCCTCCTCCTTGAGCTTGGTCTCCGAGTTACGACACTATCGATCATGGGAACGATAGGTCCATCTTCAAGCACTTCGGTCATATCTTGTCATGGAGGGATGTCGGATGTGCTTCCATTTCGACTCGCCATACTCCATAATTCTCCACCGAGAACATGGGTACCATCCTTATACCCGACATATCAGCCATGAAGAATATAGATATGAATGTAGAGTGATATGCGGTGAAAAACGTTTTCCCTCGGATCCGTTCGAATAGACCGGTCTCAAAGATAACAAGAGTTAAAGAACTCCCGCTCCGATACCAATTGTTGGTCCCGAGTGTACGGTCGGGTGTAGAGGGGGGGTGAATACACCTGATTCGATTTCTCGATTTCGAACTCGAACATTCCTATTCGAGATGGTGTCCGATCGGAATGGTTCGGCCAGACTGCATACTGTTCGAATCGAGTTAAAGGCTAAGAGTACCGACTCGGCCGAGATCGCTAATCGACTACGTCGAATTCGGCATCTACGTAAGAGTTCGGTGCGCGGAATAGTGTAGGCCCAAATCGGTTTTTTTGTGAGAAAACGTTTTAAGTCTCGGTTCGGTAGATAAAGAGTTCGGTAGATTTGAGACGGTTGATTGATTTTAAATATGATGTTCAGTATGAATAGTAAAATCAATGCAACAGCTTAAGAAAGCAAGAAGAGACACGGGATTTTTAAAGTGGTTCGGATATCGCTCAAATCCTACGTCCACTGTCCCGAATGATCGGGAGGCTATTTATTATCCCGAGTTAGTCTCGGTCGGCTTGCACACCTTGGGCAAAGCCGCGTCTTGGTTTTTATATCGATCCAAGTCTCGGTTTACAACACTATCAAACTTAAAGTGTTTGACAAACTTCTCCAACAGTGAAGGAGTCCTTATACAATAAGGATTGGGTTCAAATGTGAACTCCTTCGTCTAAGCTATGGATATAACAAGTGAGCTTAGGGTTAGAGGGATAAGGAACGAGAATGTAGCTATCTAGAGCGACGAACAGCTGAGGGTTTAGCTATAGGTTTGTGTCAGTCGCTTGGATACTAGAAGCTTATGTCGGTTCAGCTTGGTTCCTTTTGAGCTAGATGTAGTCTTTCGCCGGAGATGACTCGGTTGTTTCTTGCAGAAGACTTAGTCGTTAATATCGCTCGTTTGAATGCTCTCTCGTGTTCTAGGTGCGCGCATTCTCTTGTGCTTCAAATCTTGAATGATCCCTCTATTTATAGAGCAGAGATTGAAATAGATCCGTTGGAGACGATCTTCTTCTCTCTCTCTCTTTTTGGTAGCAAACGGCTCTTTTGGTGTAGGTAACAGTGTACTTTCCCACCTTTTTAGGTAAAAGGTTGACTGTAGCTTTAGCAGGTGAGAAGACACATGTATGCTTGTCATTCGTTGAGGTGGATGGAGTGGTTGAGACAAAGACAAACTTCGAGACAGGCACGAAGCCGACTTCTCTCTTCCTCGTACATGACAATGCCGATTGTCTTTCAAAAGATTCTCGACGATCCCGAAGATTATCCGCCGTTCTTGAGTCGACCTTGTATTCGGTAGATAGACCGCCGAGATAAGTCTTCGATGATCGGTTCGAGTCCGATGAACTACTCCTGCTGAGTTCAGTTCAACTGACTCTCTCGATATCTTGCTCCCGCCGAGTCCAAGTATTCACTGAGTCTTCTACACTGGTGCTGAGGCTGATGAGCTACTGAGCGCTTTGACCAGAGCAGAGTGTCTACTGAGTCTGAAACCTCAGAGACAAATACGAATACAAAGGAATGGTTCACCAATCAGATAGGGTTTTGGGATCTTCAAATCTTCTCAACAGTTCAGAGCACGAGGCTACTGAGCGTGATTCAGTATAGAAGATAGAGTCATTTCCCACCAGTATGATCATGCTGAGGATTGAATCATCACCCAACATCAATGATAACTTTCCATTTGGAGCTGTATTACTAAGTGTAATCACCATCGTCTCCCAGCTATCCGGCAAATAACTCAAAAGAAATAAAACTTGTATTTCGTCATCAAATACAATCTCCATAGTAGAAAGCTGATTCGCCAAATCTTGAAATATATTCAAGTGCTCCGCTACTGAATTCCCATCCTTGTATTTCAGATTCACCAATCTTCTAATCACAACAGTTTTGTTTTGTGCATTTTTTCTTTCATAAAGCTCTTGAAGCTTTGTCTACAGTACACTTGGATCTGTCTCCTTAGCTACATGATGGAATACACTTAAGTCAACCCATTGGCGTATTGTACCAATAGTTTTTCTCCCAAGCTTCGTCCAATCCACATCAGATGTCTCTTTGGGTTTAGATTTTAAACCCTCCACTGGATCGTATAAATCCTTGCAGTAAAGCAAATCCTCCATCATGGGCTTCCATATTGAATAATTCTCAGAAGTTAATTTAATCATGGACCCACTGCTCCCTTCCATATTTTCTGCAATAACATTGCTCTGATACCAATGTAGTGTATTTTAACACAATCCGAAAATATGGGCAATCAACGCAAAATAAATCAAGCAAGTTAACACCGAGATTTTTACCTGGAAAACCCTCAAATTAAGGGTAAAAACCACGGGACCTTGTCCAAAAAAACTCCACTATGTAACTCCAATTACACAGTTTTTCTCCCTATCACAAGTAGGGGAATCACTAACAAATATCACCAAGGAAATAACAACAATCCTCTAAGAATTGCAAATTCTTAAGACAAAATATGAAGGAGAAATAACGAACTTGCTTCCACGAATCAACCTCTGAAATTTCAGATCAATCGGAGAAGAATTGGTTGCCCAAATCACAAACCCCTCTTCTCTCCCTTTTCTCTCTTCCTCTCTATTTCTCTCTTGGCGTGTTTCTGTCTCTCGTCTTTTTCTTGTCTCAAAAATTCACGTCTGACTCTCACTTCTCTTTTAATAAGAGAAATCAACAATTAATTCTTTAATGGGCTAAGTAATAATAATACTTGTGGGCTAATTAATTTGGGCCAATTTTTCGGGCCCAATCCCAACAATCTTGTAGTTAAAGAAAGACTTAGGTTATAATTTACATAAATTATTGGAATAAATCTATATTCAACCACTTTCAATAACTTTATAAACCGCACATTTAAAACATTATATAAATAACTACTTTTTGAACTTTTCTAGGAAAGATAAAAATATTGAAATGATTTGTTCACTTTTGAGAATAGAGGTGAGCCATAGTTGACTATATCACAACTCAATTCTTAGAAGAAGGGCGTCTGATGGGTGGTGTGAAATACATCAGAATTAAAAATAAATAATGATTTATAATAAGGGGATAATACGAATTAATTTAGAAAAATTAATTTTCATAAGTCTTCAAGTTCAAGATTATTTAAAGTTCGTAAATTTGTGAAAAATGTCGACTAATCCGTACCGTTTCTTCTGAGTCTTTTTCAAATTCGATAAATGTTTCATCGATTCCGCCTTCTTTATTATTTATTAATATTATTAAATTCATGCGATAATTATTTGAACATATAGAAACAATACAATTCGGGTAAAGATAAGCCTAGAGTGGCGATTGACAAAATGAACTTCATTCCTCAAAATGGGCAAAAATTATTTAAGCACAGCGAAATTTAATTTATTCGACAACAACCATCGCCTCGACTCTGTCCTTCAGCAGTGACCGCTCACCTGAAAAAGATTTTTGAAAACGATTTTGAGCTGAGAATTAGTGTACTCAGTGGGCTAACATTTGATAAAATATTTTATAAAACTTACGGTTATCCAAAGCATAAATGTATAAGTGCTATTATTATCTTTACCCAATTTCGTATAACAAAAATCAAATTTACCCAATCCTTATATTTGCTATACAAAATACCCAATTTTACTTACACTACCCTTACTTTTTGAAAAAGTTGATTGACACCAATCATTTTCAGGTGTTTTCTTGAATTCGAGACGAATTAATTGAAGAAACAAACAAAAAAACACACAAACTTATATACACACATAAATCCCGCTCGAGTCCCGCTAACATAAAATCAAATCCCGCTCACAAGAAATCGAATACTGCTCACACGAAATCAGTGTCGCACTCCTTCACAGTGAAATCCCGCTCACTTAAAATTAAATCCCACTCGAAAATCAGTCTGCCAACACCCGAAGCCCGCTTGACCGAGAGCCGAATCCTGCTCGGACGACATAGAATCCTGCTCGGCAACAGCAAATCCCGCTCGGCAACAGACAACGATGGCAGCTACTGAAATCCCGCTCGGCCGACAAAAAATCCCGCTTGGCTGCCTCTCTCGTATTCAGTTTCTCTCTCGTATTCAGTTTCTCGGCAGCAAATCCCGCTCGGCAGCTACTGAAATCCCGCTCGGCAGCAAATCCCGCTCGACAACAGACAGCGAGCGGGATTCTGTGAGCGGGATTTGATTCCAGATCTAGATTTCAATCCCGCTTGGCTGCCTCTCTCGTATTCAGTTTCTCTCATCTTTCTCTCCTTCTCTCCGTCGCCGAATCTCGCTCAATCCCGCTCGAGAACACGACTTTGGAGTAGAATTCAACACCAAAACACAAGAATGTCAACCAGGTTAGTCTCGCTCGAATTATATTGTCCCGCTCGAATTTTATCCGTTAATTTGGCGCGAATCTTAATTATTTTTTGAGAATTATTCGAATTTGAGCATGAATATTGTTTAATTAGTTGAATTTTCGGAGAATTATTCGAATTTGGGCATGAATAATATTGTTTAATTCATTGAATATTCTGAGAATTATTCGAATTTGAGCATGAATTTTGTTTAATTGGTTGAATTTTTGGAGCATGATTTTCTGGTTTTTGGAGCATGATTTTATGATTTTCGGAGCATGAATTTTCTGAATTTTTGGAGCATGAATGTTGGATTTCCGATCAGATACCGTCTGACCGAGCGGGATTCCACTTCGACTGAGCGGGATTCCATTCGGCCGAACGGGATTTGAAATTTTTTTAACTGTTATATTGTTTCAGTGCAGCCCGTTTTTAAAAGAATTGATCTTCTCGATGCGAATTCGAGGATAGACATAGAATTCAACCCGAACATTTTTTATATTATTAAAAAAAATTAGGAGTTATCGGGGAAGGTGAGTTAGTGAACGAATTTAGAAATGGTGTTTTGGTAGCTTTATGGATTGGAGGGTGGGTAGGAATGCGGCCAGAGCTCTTTATATGTTGATGTGTCATTAGATTCAAGCGGACAGAGATGATTCTGTTATTTGGTTTTTCGTGTCAAGAACGACTTTCCGGTTTTCTTGTTTCGATTAAGCCCTTGTCACGGGTTTAAAGTTTGGATCCTGCAATTTTGATCCGCATGTTGAGCATGATCCCCGTTCCTCGACTGTGTACAACATGTTAAATGGTTGTACACCAATAACGGGCAGATATTTGGTGACAAAGTTCGAGAAAGGATATTTGGGTTTGGACGAGTTGGGGTATTTGAAGGTGACTCATGTTCTAGCCTTATTTTTTTTCCCGGTTACAGCGACACGAGAGTGGTAGACACGTGGATTTAGGTATTAATAGATGATCTACATGTATTTGACCAATTCCCGTGGGGCTCCTACACTTACGGTGGCCTGAAGCACTATTGTAGTTTTGTTCCGAGAACGGCGGAACAGATTTCGAAGAAATATCATTTCTATGGACCCGTTTGGACACTCCAGATGTGTATAATGATTTAATTAATTTAATTATTTGAATTATTGATATATATCATATACTAATCAATATTGATTTTCATACATTGTGGATTTGGTCCTACAAGGCTATTCCAAATTTAGGAGCGATATGTGCAGAGAGATTGTCTACAACTGGATTTCCTCGTTGGAAGAATTGGTTCTTTGGTGGAGGCCAACCCCATAGGCTTAACAATTTCTGGCATCGTCAGGTAAAAATATTTAATTTAGAGTTGATTTAACATTTAAAAATTTAATGTTGTTTATATAATATATTTTTTTTATTTAATATTGTTTAATAATAATTTATTTAATGTAATTGCAGCTTGTTGTCCGAGACGGTCTCACACCATCCAATGCGGAGACACAAACTCTCTATTAACATAGTGTCATTGGGGACGATCGACTTCATGTGTCCTATATTGCGGCTGAGAATTCGTTATAACCCATGATCATAGGGGACCATGGGGCACGAGAGCTATACCGATTCGGACACCAGACACAACGTCCAACCAGTTCTAGAGGAACCGGACAGAGGCAACGCCGTATCACTGAAGGTGGTAAGCGGGTCCGAACGGAGATTGGACCGAGGGAGCCCGATCAACACCAGATCCTGACCGTCGAAGACGTGTAAAGTCGTTAGGGAAGAACACCGGACCTTGCAGCAGGATATAGTTCACGACATGAAAAAGCTATTTCGGTCGGTGTTTGGTCGGTCTAGGAGCCGAGGCTTGGCTTTTACGTCCTCTCACGCGGGCGGTAACCGTACTCCACACGGCCTTGTGAGGAGTGAATCGGTGTCGATGGGACACCGTCGTGACTGAGATGAGGAGATGGGAGATAACTCTCCCAGGGTTGAGGAGGACAGAGCCGCCTCGGTATACCACCCCGAGATTGATGAGAGAGCTGCCTCGGTTTACCATCCCGAGATTATGTAGATGGGGATAACTCCCCCCGAGTTGACGAGAGAGCCGCCACGGTGTACTGCCCCGAGGTTATGGAGGTGGATGACGAATCGAATAATGAGGAGGAGCAGCCGGTCATTCCACCGATGCAGGGTCGACACAGCGTCTACGAGCGTGGTTGTTATGCTCCAGAGTCGGTCCGGAGCATGTTTGACAATTACGACCCTGTTTACGGAGAATGCCCGCCTCGTCAGAGCTGGTCCTACGGTGCACAACCCATGCACCCACTTCCTTTTGACGGTGGCAATTGACGTCAGTATTATGCTCCTGATCAGGAGCAGCCTTCAGCACACCGCCCCCAAGTTGGTGCATCGTCTGCGAACCCGGTACAGGTCGAGCCGACCACAATTAGCTCGATGATTTTTCCATTTATTCAGTTTACCACGTACCATATAATTTATAATTTTTATTTAATTTAGTTTATTAATTATATCTTGTTTTTTTAATTGATATCATTTAATTTTAGGCATTGACGACTCCCCGTGATAACCCGTGGGATCCCCAATGATGACCGCTCCCATAGTCATTGAAAATTATCGGCAGCACCGGGCATCTGGACTATGTTGTTTCACATATGCTGCGAATTATCATGTCCCCTAGAAACTATTCGACGAGCTCGAGGATCCGACTAAGCAGTTGGAGCAGGGGACCATGGATTTATAAATGAGAGCACTGAGGAGGATGAAGAGCCTTGGGGGTATCGATGTGTTGGCTACGCCCCACTATCATCAGACCGTGATAGTCGATTCGGTTTTCTTTGTAAGCAATAATTCTTTATTTCATTCCTTAATTTAAATAATCACTGACATTTTTTCCATTTATTTAACAGAACGTTCTCTGCGCGAATTGGAAGAAATGCATTCGGATCCGGATGCTGACATGCACGACGTGGACTTCAACTATCGGCATTTCTGGACGCCGAACGAAAGCCTAATGGCGTACATTGACGGTAGAAACTTGACGGAAAATGCGCAAAAGTGGTATACTGCCAAATACGTAAGTATTTATATTAATTTTGCTTAGTTGTTTATTTATATATTATAAATTATTCATATTAATTATTTCTATTTTTTTTGAAGTTGTTACTGCCATTTCTCTGCTTCGATTACTGGGTGACTGTTTGGATTGACCTTTGTCACTGGAGAATTGATGTTTATGATTTGATTGACCACAAAGGCGATGCGTATACCCGAGCACATAGGATTCGACAGTTGAGACCTCTGGTGAAGCTGATTGGTCCTTATTTGCAGTACGGCTCGTACTGGGTCCATAATGAATTCGGGTATCAGGATTCCCAACCGCGGTCGCCCACTGTGCAGATTATGCCTCGTGAGCAACAGTTGGAACAGCACGACTCAAAGAGCTGTGGACCTGCATGGTAGTGGAGCGATTCATTGCCACTTACCCGACAGTCATGTGGGGTAGCAGCCCCGACAATGTAGCTGTGTATCGTCGATTGATTGTTCAGATGATCTTTGAGATGTGTGATGAACAAATTATAATTCTCGCAAGTGCACGAATTGGTATAGTACCTAATCTAGCAACTCCCAAGGTCGATCTCACAAGGACTCAGCTGGGTTCTAATTATCCTAATTATTTCACTATCTACTTGGTCCTAAACTGGGTTTGATTTATTCTAAAGCTACGGAATTAAAATAATAAGAAACTAAGAAAACAAGTAAAATCGAAGCAAAGTGGATTGATGGGTGTGGTTTCAAGTTTGATGAAGAGTGCGGAGGTTTAACAATCACTATGTCTAAGATGATCGATTCATTTCCATTCTCTAGCTAGCATTTATAAATTTATTTTGTTGGTTCATCTACTAAGGCTCTAGGGATTCCGTATGATGGCGGGAGATCTCTAATTTATAATCCTAAGAGTCAATCAAGTGATCATATCATGAACCTAAGGATCGTATCATGCTCAAGGATTTAAGGAACCATCTAAACTATCCCAAACCAATGGTGACAATCTAGACACTTAATTGCAGGTCTAAATAAATAACCGGGTATGATGCACCGTATTATCTATTACATATATTCTCTACAATTATCTAAGATGATGGTCAGTCACATTAAAGAATCATAGAGAAATCAAAAGCAGGCTCAACAATTAAGAAACAAAACAATTCATTCATTGAAAAACTAGGGTCTGAATCAATTCATCAAAAACATAGGTCCTATTAAACCCCCACACAAGGGGATTTAGCCACTCATATTCGCAGGAAAATAATCACAAAAGAAGCAAAAATAATCCATAGAATTCAAGTATCAAAAATCCTAAACAAAACTGAGAAGGAATAATACAACCTAGAATCTAGCGGATTGATCCTCGTGCTTGGTTCTCGGGTTGTGGTCTTCAATCTTCGTCTTGAATCTTCAACGGAGGGATGCCTTGGGTGTTTCTCTGCTTTGGGGGCTGGAAAAAGTCGAAATTATGGTGTGTGGTTCGAAGGAAAGAAGTCCGGAAGGGTTTATATAGATTTCGGGTCGAAAAAAATTGTTTTTGGGCTGTAGACGACGCGGACCGCGGTCCAGTACAAAGACGGACCGCGGTCCGACCTGTTCTGTCCGCGCACTCCCGTCTGCAATTTTCTACACTGACCAATTTTGGGAAAAACGCGATATCTCCTTCGATAACCGTTGGATCGTCACGAAACTTTGCCACAATGTTCCTAACACATATAAATACGATGTGGACGGTGGAGATCGGATTATAAGATCTTTAGATCCGTATGCCACCTGATTTTCCAACTGCCTTATTACACGAGCTCCGAAACACGGTTTCTTCAACATCCGGCTTCAAATCCTCTTCATTCTTCATCCAAACAACTCCATCTTTGCCAAAAATGCATCAATGGTCATGCTTTATTTCATTTTGGTGCCAAATACCACCAAATATGCTCAAAACGGGCGAGAAACCTACAAAATCAAAAACCATCGAAATTATACGATTCCAAGCAAAACAAAAGCTAAAAATGAATAGAAAACGATGTAAATAAGCTTAAAAAGAACACGATGAGATGGTATAAAAACCACTCATCAATGTGCTACTCGAAGTCGGGTTTATGATGACTTATTTGATTTATATATTTGTATTTCATTCACATATTTGATTTGGATTTATGATTTTTTATTTTGTTTGAATTCTTTGATTATGACATAATTACAAATTAACATAATTACAAATTATGACATAATTAAAAATTAACATAATTACGAATTATAATATAATTACAAATTAATATAATTATGAATTATTGATTACTTTGACAATTACAAATTACGACATACTAAAATGCTTTCGACTCCGGTGAGTCCGGCACATCCGTTCCCGGACACTTCCTCCTAGTATGCCCAACCACACCACATATGATGCATTTTTTCGGACCGCGTGTGCTCCCACTAGATGTACTTACTTCGGCTCCTGAGGGTTGTCTACTATTCTTCGGTCTCCCTGACTGCCGTGAAATTAATGGCGACAACACAACCATTGAGGCCACATCTTCCGGCACCCGCCAATTACGCATGGGGGGTACCGGATACAGTGTTTCGGCATATATCATCTTCCAATCCTCAGTCTTGTATGCATCCGACATGAAGTCTAGTAGATTTAGTCCGGCAACCCTATACACAAAAAAAATCTATTAATACACAAGTCCGGAAAAACCCTATAGGCGGAAAAACTATTATAGCTGATAGCAGCACAAGCATGCGAACACGGGATCTCTTCGAGTTGACACTCACGATATTCACAAGCGTTTCTGCTGATTTGAACTCTCCATTGATACGTTCCGTCGTGAACCTTGAATTTGTCTCCGTTCACGGACACAATAGTGAAGCGATGTGAACAGTCCTCCGACAGAGCTAACTTTAGCTCTGCAGCAATTTTCAGCGGATTATCTCGTGCCATGGATTTTGCTTGACGTTGGTCACACCACTGTTCCACCATGTGACCTATTGCCTCGATCATAGAGAATATCGGCAGACGTCGTGCTGTGAGTAGCTTCGAGTTGATGGATTCAGCTATGTTTGAGGTTAGCTGACTGTACCGACGAACGGGAGACTTCGATCTAGACCATTTTTCGGTCCGACATCCTTTAACTTCTCGTATGCCTCAGGAGATGATCCGGTGTTGATCGGAGATGATCATTTAATTGCTTGGCATCGTAAATGCTTCTCTGAGTCGGGACATGAACCACGTCCAAGAGTAATCGTTCTCAATTGGACCCACACCAAAGGCTAGTGGAAATATTTGGTCATTGCCGTCTATCGTAGCAGCCACAAATAACACTCCTTTATTCCTTCCTTTCAAGTGAGTCGCGTCGACCACAATCAGATCTCGGAGGTTAAATACCCACGGGGCACGAGAAACATTAAAAGTAATGAATAGTTGTTGGAAACGACCTTCTGTATCGACTTCGAGATCACTCATTGTACTTGGATTCGTTGTCTTCAGTACGTAGAGGTAACGAGGAAGCATCTTGAACGAATTTGAGTGTCCGCCAAAAATCATTGCCACAACACAATTACGGGCTTGTAGAACAACACTATAGCTTGCTTGAAAGCCAAATTCCTCCTAGATAGCTGCCATAATTTCTTTCGGTTTTGGGACGGATTTTTGACAGCGCATTCACCGAGCAACATAAGCAGCGAGCGCATTTGCACGAATCTTTCTTGGACCAGTCTGCAAAAAATCTCGATTACATGTGTGTTCGGCATGCAAGCAGTTTACAATCTACAACACATCTCTGTGAAACGATGCCCGTAGAAAAAATGGGCAATCACGACTCCGTCTGCATTTATACTCAACTCGACCACTGTCAGAACGAGCCACCCTAAAATTGAGACCTTGTTCCATGTGCCGAAGTGCAACAACAACAAACAAATCCACCTTCTCCCAAAATGTCGCACCTTCACGGTGTGGATAGTCCACAACGTGATCCAGATCTCGAACCATAGGTGAATCCGATGCATCGAGAGGAACAAGTAGAAGTAAATCATCACTTACTTCTTCGCCGCCACCATATATTATTTCGTTGTTTGGAAGGACACGGTTGTCCGACATGAGCATAGATATCAGTTGATTCACACCACCTTCACGTAGGATCCATGCCGCAAAGTCGCCAAACGTACATTGATTTAATGTATCTGGCACCTCATCGTATTCTTCGTCGGATGAACTATCCAAAATACTTTCTTCATCACTGTCGGACACAACATGGGTATCCTCTTCGCGAATAAAGGTTTCTTGTTCGCAAAAATTCTCAGCACGATTTTTACCACCGCTTGATCTTCAAAATTGAACCTTGAACCAAATTGTTCAACAACATCGGGTGTATAATAAGATTGAACATTGGAGTGCTCAAGAAATAAAGTCAGCTCGATTTGTGTACTACAAAGACGAAGTAGGTCCATATCGGTCGCGAGAATGGACCTAAGCGTCATACCATAACGAGAAACGTAGGTGTAAATTTCGTAATTTGACGAAAGTGAAAAGGGATTAAGATTGTATTGAATGAACTGTCATAAAATAGGGATACAAACACTGTTCCCAGGAATGCAGACAACTCTAACTTCTCCGCCAATATATTCGGACAAATTGTTAAATTGCCCGTTAAAATGAACAATAATATTATACCAACTTTCCATTTTTTTATGGAACGAGGAAGCAAAATTGTACATAATTATTTTGTAATTCAAAATGAAATGAAAGAGGAGTGAGTGTGTTTGATTTTGGACTTCAATCACGGTATTAATAGATAAAATTTCATGATAATAACTACGAATGGAACGAGCGGGACTAGAAATGGATCGATCGGGACTTCAAATGGTCGAGCGAGACTGAGTGAGCGAGATTCTGCTCAGCCTGCCAAGTCAAAAAAGCCGAGCGGGACTGGGCAGGCCGAGCGGGATCCCGCGAGCGGGAATCTGCTCCCCCGCCAGTCCAAAAGCCGAGCGGGATTTGGCAGGTGGAGCGGGATTCCCCGAGCGGGATTTGTCCGGGCCGAGCGGGATTCGGTACTTTTTGGAGCAGGATTCGGCGGCGTGAGCGGGGCACGAGCGGGATTCTGCGTTAATCATTTGCGCACGGAACGAAACAAAATAACGAATTTGACAGGCTGACAAGTCTGAAAAGTGGGGATATTTAAGTAAAGTTGGGTATTTTGTGTAGCAATTATAAGAATTGGGTAAATTTGACTTTTGTTATACGAATTTGGGTATTTAAGAAATCGCCCCAATGTATAACTTAGGAGGTTTTAAAAGGAAAATAACTTTATACGAAATATTTTTCATTAATTTTACGCGCGCGTGCCGCGTTCTTTTAGTTTATCTTGCAATTCCGAAACACATCCTTGTCGAATCCAATTTCATCTAGTATCTCGAGCCGTTACTCATGGTACCCTTTTCAAACTATGGATATCGGGTCTTTCCCCAGATAATCTCTTATAAAAGTTAGTTCACAGTCGAGATCAACCCAATGCACAACTAACTGGGGTGTATACAATTCCAGTATGACGTGTTAGGTCAGAACAAGAACCTCGATCGACCATACAAGAGCATTAAACTTAATCGAACGCGCATAAAAATATTTCAATGGATAACAACATTGCATGTAATTTAAGAGCTTAACAACTCAAAATATTTTTAGAGGAAAATAGATCCCACCTTGCGGTGCAGAAATGTTATTCTTGTCTTGGAATCCGAAACTACTGTCCTTCCTCAGTGGGCCCTACAAGAGATACCTAAATTCAGTCATGGTTCAACCTTAAGAACCCCTTCGAATTCTAGTTCTCATAATTTCATGTATAAAGCGTAGGATTTTCGATTATCTGAGACGGCTTTGGAAAATGCTTTATTTATCGACTCGCGGTTATCTTCAGTATTCACATTATAAACAATTAGGTATCGAACAATTCTATCCATTAATTTAGGTAGATTAGTCGTTGGGTTACGCTTAAAAATATAAGCTTCGAGATGATTTTTGTGGCCACTTTTGGCTTCAATTCTGGGCGATCCAACCGTCGTTGTGGAAAGTCCATGTACGGATCCTATTGAACCGGGTAACGAGAAATTTAATTTATTAGCTCAACCGGATATAGTTTCGGCGCCGAGTTCAGTTTGTAAACTCGTACTAGTGGAAACGTCGGCTGCTTTGCCACTTGTGTTTCGCGGGCTTGTAACTATTTGGTTCGACTTCTATTCTGTGCGTTTAGTATGGCATTAGACAGCTAACGAGATGAGATTTCTAAGGATATAAAGTCCGCTGAATTTCGACAAGGAACGAAACTAGGAGGTTGCTTTAAAGTCGACCAATCTGCGTAATCCAAGTGAAGTAGAGTGTTTCAAGGGTGCTCTTCTCCATTGCGTAATTTCTCGATAGTAACTCTGGATGACTAACGGACAGCGAATAAACATAGCATGAAGAATGAGTTTGAAGATGGTATGGGGCTTGGGGTTATTAGTTTACATGGTCGTTCTTAAAAGAGCTTACAAAACGGTTAATGGATAAGTCTTTTTATTCAACACTAAGTTTTCTGGTTGAGTGTATATAAGGCCATCTTCGAGCAAGTGTATTTCAGCGATCAGGACTTTGTTTTATGAACGAGAAGATGTTCCGGAAACTCTGTAGAATAATGTTTTCAATGGTTTAAGTTTCAGAACTTTCAGCTTCAGAGGCCGTTCAGAAAAAGAGTCGTAATATGGCTGGTCACAAAACATTTTCGGCTAGCAGTTTAAAAGGTGATCTTGGTCGGGGCATAACTTTTTGACCGGGATTCCAATTCATGAGCCGAGAGATGTTCTGGAAAGCTTGAAGTAAGGGTTTTCTAGGGACATGCTATTTGGGGTTTTGGGTTCTTCATAGCATTCTAAAATTCGGCCAAAACGTAGCTGCTTCGTTGATCATCAAAGCTGGGGCTAGTTCTGTGGCCGTGTTCGACAGTGTATAACTTTTCGGTCCATGCTCCAAAACATGAATGGAGGAATGTTATGAAAAGGTGGGAACGAGTTCTTTACAATGGTATATAATTTTTGGTTTTATGGTTCATGGAATCGATTGAAGATTGAATCGCGAAGTTGCAGTTTAAAGGTAGTTTTACGCAGAAAATCCTTGGTACTTTGAGAAGCCTTTTTAGGCCATTTTCATTGAGGATAACTTCTCGATCGAAGCTCCGTCTCACAAACCGAGAGATCGTTGGAAAACAAGGACACGCATATTTATAAAGGAGTGGATCTTGATCGTTTTAAGTTGGTAAAAATTGGTGGAAACCGTGTGTCGAAGTTGCTGCTCGCTTTCGCGCACACTCCAACAACTAGAGTTCGACGACTCATATCTCATTTGTCTTTGCTCCAAATTACGAACGAAGGGTGGCTATGGAAGGCTAACAGAAGTTTCTTTCCAACGGTATCAAATTTTGTCTGTTTTGGTTAAGGGGAATGTTTTGAGAACGAGTTAGAAGTTGCAGTCCAGCAAGTCACGAAAACAGAAAATTCTCTGCTGCAAGGATTTCTAAGGCTTATATCTCTCAGGGTACAACTCCAGTTAGTTTGAGATTTTAACTACATGTTACCAACTTTATGATGAACACCTCTCGTGAAGGAACTAAGTTCATATTCGCCAGAAATAAGGCGCCAAAAACTCAAGAACAAGGCAGTTGGGGAGTAAAAATCGAGAACATACAACAGCTTGTTCATGTGAGACATTTAGTCGAGCATGTGTTGGGCATAAATTTTATGCATTAGATTTCAGTTTTTCTTGTTCTAAACACAACCCAACAGATTCTCATACAGTCCGAATCGATAATAAACAAGAATGTAGGGAGAGGGAGACATAACAGTAAGAATAGAAACATCAAAACTAGAATCCAAGTTCCTATTACTATAGACACAAGACACATGATCTTAGTATACAATATGTGGATCGAAGCGTTCATAACAAAACTTGAGAGATAACAGACTCCGATCAAGGAGGAAGGCATGCTTCGACGTTAGGGAAGGGAAATGAGAACTACCTCACATTTCTTCAAAACTTAACAATGATCGATTATGGTGGCGGCGCTTCGTGAACTCCAAATCGAGCTTCTTCTCCTACTCTTCCTTCTTCCTTTCCTTTCCTTTGCTAGGCTAATGGTGTGGTATTGAGATGAGGGAAAAAGAGGGAGAAGACTACTTGTTGCAGTGTAGGAGATGTTTCTACTAACGCTCATTTTCTCCTCCCAATTGGTGAAGCTCCTGGTAAGTGTGGCAATGGGATTTTCTGCATCCACGTCAATTCTCTTCTCCTCAAGGGAAGGAGATGAAACGGTGATCCCGTGAGACTTTGGTTCTTGGGAATGGCATGAAAATATCATCATAAAGATCTTTACCAAAGAAATGCTCCGCAGCTTCATGATTCTCCCTCTCTCTCTCCCTCTCTCTCTCTCTCTCTCGTGCACTTGTTACATATTTACATACGTAAATCTTAAGATTTGATTTGGCCTTTATATATTAGGCTTTAGGCTAATAATTTATGCTAATAACAAGGGGGTAGGAACGTTTAGGGAAGAGAGAGAATATGAATTAGAGGGAAGATAATACATGCATATCTTCACTATTGAGATCACATGTCCAATATACCTCTTTCCAATTGGTGTCTGATTCAAAACGTCTTAGTTTTGTATTGAAAAACAATAAATTAAAAGGATAAAATTGATAAATAAGTGGTACAATGACTAACTAATTGATAAATAAGTGGGTATCTTTCCAATATACCTCTTTCCAATTTTATACATTATTTAATAAGTAGTGAATTATTTATCTGGAATTTATTGACTTGACTAACTAATTGATAAATAAGTGGTACAATGACTATTAATTATATTATGGACTGATTGTTATTATTAACACAAGCCCATTAACAACTTGATTACTAACGGGCCACATAATTATTAATGGTTATTATACTTGTAATAATTATGACCCACACACATTTATTTTTTTGTATAATTTTGATCAGAAAACAGAAACCCTAAAGTGAAAAAACGTAAGTTTCATAGAGAGCGTAGTAAAATATTATCTTTCTGAGTTCTTTGTCCATGAAAAGAAGAAAGGGGGTCGGGATACAGGCTAGAAGATTCGAATATGAGCAACAAATCAAAGTTACGACAAAATACGAAGGAGGAGGTAACATATTTCTTCTCCTATATTCTATCACTAAGAACTAATTAGATCCGTAGATTTTGATATATCATCGTAATCGATTCAAATAAATTTATAAAGACACCTACACAAAACTATACTTAAACAAGCACAACGACAAGTAAGAGGTAGATCCTCAAGGAACGAGCGATTAAGCTGACTATCTTTACTGATCTAGGGTTTTGGCTAGCAGCCACCATACACTTTGGGTTATCTAAAATTAGGTAGAAGAATAACATGCAATAAAAACAATTAAGGCAGATTAATAAAAGCAATCCAGCGGAGGTAATTCAACACCACCCACTGTCTAATACTAGATTACTAGATGAATCAGTTTAGATAAGGCTACATGGCCAGGACGCTATGTTGAGCACATGGGCGTCCAATTCTTCTATGCAACTGTGACTACCATATTGAGCATAGAAACAGTCACCTACTCAAGCAGTTAACATACCTTGTTGAGCAATGACTAGGTTACTACTAGGGAGCATTAAGAACAGAGGAACCAGGTCAAGGCTTCTACCAATGTTGAACATTCAAAGCATAAGACCAAGTTAATCTACGTTTGTCTAGAGAGAAAATACCTACCCAAACTGATCATATCTAAGCAGTTCACAACTATCTTAAACATAGTTAGGTTAAAGCCTTAACTTAACCAATTATTAAGCACGTTAACACATCTCACGTGTTTTAGGGACGGTGCCTCATTACCTCAGCTAGATTTGGGACTTAACTACTCATATTAACTAAAAGTGCTAAAATAGACATATAAAAGCAAAGTATAATACAAATCTGGTAATAAAAGGCTAAACAGTAAACTTTCCTAAAATGGCATAGAACAAACATGAAAAAATAACCTTAAAAGGGCGACGAAGAAAATGTTACAAGCTTAAAAGTAGATAGATCTAAAAGCTTGAAATATTAAAGGCATGAAAGGATAACATTCTTCTCTTCTCAAAGGTGTAGACAAAAAAAGCAAGGAATAAACATGGTCAAACTCACATGTAGAGCAGTAAAACAGAACATAATATGAAACTGAAAGAGAAACTAAATACTTGCATTAAAAGCTTGAATTAAAGACAAAAATTAAAGCTAACCAACAACATTAACAGAAGTCTTCTCCTCCAGTAGAGCTTGAGACTACGCTAGGCAGAAAGTAAATAAGTTCTTGAATACTATTCTAACTATAGAATTACAGAGCATTTTTCAGAAGGAAGTCAAGAGCTTTTCTAACTAAAGTGATGTGAAGAAGAGAGGTTAAGATAAGTATATATTTCCTCCCTTTTGCTCTCCAAAAATATCATCCTTGATTACTGGACTTGTTCAGAAAGTAGGTGTTGAATCCGTAGGACAAAAATATGGACTGATGGATAAAATGCTGGCATGACTTGTACTTGCTTTCTTGAAAGAATTCATTTTCTGCCAAAAGTCAGCAATAGAGAGATAGGCCGGGTTTTGGGCTCGACTTTTCTTTATCACTCATTGCTTTCGGCCCAATGCAACACATGCCCGTCTTGGCTCTATTCAGTCTTTTTTTCCAATTTACGGTCAGAATTCACACTGAAGCTGAGACTTAGTCATAAGAGATTCAATCTCTTCCTTCAGTCGCACAACGAGATTCTCTGAATCAGTAGAGACCTGACAATCAGAAGAAAGTCTCTGATTTTCAGCCTTTACCTGTTCCAGTTCCTGAACAGTTCTATTGAACTCTCTGCCCAACTGAATATGTTCCTCTAGTAGATCGTCGTATGCTTGTATCATGTCTAGAGGTTCACCTGTAGCTGAGCAAGTGCCGTGTGTGCTTTGTGAAGAGAAGGTTATAATAAGTTTAGAATTTACCTCAGCCTCTTCTCCGGCCATCAGACAATGTTCAGTTGATGTTTCAGGATCTGTTTCATCTTCAGAAGAATACATGAAAGTATCTTCCTCTATTAAGTCGTCGAATAGCTCTCCGGTAATGTAGGCCTGCCTCCTTCGGGAAAATTTCTCTCTTCTGGCCTGTCATTCTGCTCGCTGGGCAGCTGAGAGCTCAGGACATTCGTACTGGAAATGTACTTCCTTTTTGCATTTGTAGCACACAGTAACACTGCCACCTTTTCCAGTTGAGATGTTGGATGGACTAGCAGCAGGTTATGTGTTCCTGCAATCGGGAGACGGTTTAGATTATTCCCTTTTATGATTATCTTTCTTACCTAAGGGATAATCTCTGTGATATTTCTTTAGCTTTCTGAGACTCTCCTTCTCCCTTTGATATTTGAGAGCCATAAGCGCAAGACGCTCAGTAGCAGGAGTCTCCGTGGAATTTGCTTCTGATGCAGGTTTGCTCCTGAAGTGCTCACTGTTGCTTTGAAAGCATGGTTAATTTGAGTGCCAGCTGGAGTGCTAACGCACCATTGGGGTAGACTATGCTCGAACTCCTCAGTCTTTAGTTCTGAAAAGATAACATCAGGAGTTAAAGCATTAAGATCAGAGGGACGTAATAAGTAGCAAAAGGAAGCCACTTCAGTCGAGGTAGCGCTCTTAAGATCTTGGTGTTCATCTCTTTGTTGGTGAACGTTCTCCCCAGCCCATTGATCACATTGATCTGGTTAGTGAATCTGACGCTAAGCTCTTTAATGGTTTCATTGGGCTCCATGGCAAAGTTGTCAAACTTTTGGAGCTCTAGTTCGAGCTTATTTTCCTTGATCTGCGGGGTTCCTTGGCTCAGTACAGCCAGAGCATCCCAAAGTTCCTTTGCTGTCTTGTAGTCTTACACTCTTCCGAGGTGAGAATCACTGAGCGTTGTCAGGATTGCATTCTTCTCTTCAAGCGTGAAGGCAGATTTATCATTGACAACCTTTGCACCAGTTTGTGCTCCTACACCTCCCACAGGGCATATTGGACACTGTCGATCATGGGAATGATAGGTCATGTTTCAAAGAAGTTTGTCATGCTGCTGTGCAGCGATGTAAGGTGCGCCTCCATTCTCACGCTCCATACCGTATAGTTCTCCACCGAGAACATAGGTACCATCCGAATACCTAACATATCAGACATTGTAGGTGAGAGTATAAGGATGTATGAAGAGATGCTTGTGCAGTGAAAACGTTTTCAGGATCTGTTCGAGTGGACCAGTTGGTTTTTCAAAAACGATGATCAGGAGAACATTGCTCTGATACCAATTGTTGGTCCGGAGACGAGTGTCAGGTGTAGAGGGGGGTGGAATACAACTGAGTACAAGTTTTTCCTCAAACGCGAAGGTCAGCTGAGCTGAGAATTGTGACTGAATGAACAGTGCCAAAAAGAACCTTCATCGCGGGTCAGAGTGTCTCAACTACTGAGTCTGTTCTACTGATTTCTGTCAGTATAGAGAGTTCAGTCGGAGAGTTTAAGTGTGGATAAGTGTGGGGCTCGTAGGACTTCGTCTCTTTTGAAAACGTATTTTCGCAAACCAAACTTGTTTTGACTGGTGCACTTTTAAAAACGTTTTATGCAAAGTATGAGTTTGTAAATCAGTTTGAGCACAATGCAATAAAATAGTAAATAACACAAGCAGTTTTTAACGTGGTTCGGATACGCAAGATCATACGTCCACGGTCCTGCAGAACAGGAGTTCTTGTTGATTTATCTGAGCAAGCCTCAGCAAGGTATCTGTACGCTGGACAGACCCTTGTAAGTTATAGTCCTTAGCGACTTTACAAATCAAACCGAAGTTTGAAGGGGAGGGGATTTTCTCCAACAATGAAGGAGTTCTTGCAATAAGAACAATTCACAGGAAAGTGAACTCCTTCGAAAGTTCTATGCTATGGATATAACATTGGAGCTTAGATAGAGAAGAGGGAATTAAAGAATCTCTAGAGAGAAGAACTACGGATATTCAACTAAGCAAGTTCTTCGCTGGATCGGCTTTAATGCGCTAGAGAGTTTGTATGCAATGAGCTTGTATTCCCTTTGATGTCCCGTCGTTGAGCTTGGAGACTCTTCTCTATTTATAGTCATGACCCAGGCATGTATCCGTTGGAGAGGATGATGCCACGTGTCACAAACTTCCAAGGAAAATGGCCATAAATTTTTGAACGAGCACCGCAGAGTGGTTGGCTTCTGTACATGAGAGCAGCTTTAACGTCAGAGCAGCTAAGGCTTTGGTTGCTTCTCATTGGCCGAGGTTTTAGGGTAGGTGAGACTTGTCAGACATCAGTCTTCGTCTGAGTTGACTCTCACTGATCCTCGTATTGAATAAACTCTGCTGACTTTCGAATGATAATAGTATGGCAGTTGTTTCCTTATCAGATCTGTAATTGAGTTACATGCATTCAGTAGATCTTGATCGATCATACTGACTTCTTCATCTGAGTCTGCTAACAAGAATTTTATACTGAAGATAGACAACTGGTGACTCTGAAGACACTGAGCTCTTCTCACATTCAATAGATAAAGAATCGTACTGAGTCTTCAACGGAGGTCTGCTGAACGAGATCTTCTACTGAGAACAGACAACTGGAGGACCTGAAGACATAAGCTCTACAAACTGATGACATGGGGCTCTGGAATTGAACTTCTCTACTGAAGTTCAGACCAACAACACCCCTTACAGGACTTAGACAAAATTAATCAAAGAATATAAGAACATGTCTAGCCTATTACATCATCGAGTTCAAAACACACATAGGGTTCAGGACAGGTTTTGGCATCTTCAATTCTATAGCGATGAAAATCACTACAATTTTCCCCAATACCAAAATATTACAATAAGTCCTAAGTACATGAACTACTGATGTCAGTTCAAAGTACCCACTGGCAATGATTTAAACGACCACTGACTCATAACCCAACAAAAAAAATTCCAGAACAATCTACACAAGGACAGGACGGGACAGCTGAGAAAGACGTCATGAAATGCTCAAAGAAATAACCGCCCACTACGACTCTTTGCATAACTGTCTACTGCATTATCTGAAAACCACCAACATCTCCCATGATGGAAGATGGTTGCATCTAGTAGTGGAAACGACCTCCCATACTCTATTGCAGATGAAAAAAATGTCTAGATGAACTTGCGCACCTCGAGATAGTTTGTCTGAGCTACAACAGTCCACCCTTTGTATTGAGTGTATAAGCATACTTACTCACAGTACACACAGTGGCGGAACTAGAGCTATGAAATTGGGGGGTCGAAATAGAGGAACAACGGTGGCCGAAGACAGAGAAAAAATCGAGAGATGCTAAATATAGTTTTAAATGGTTCGAACACAAACACGATATGAAAGATATAAAATATATTATTTCTTGTATTTGTCATGCTGAGAAAGATACTTATATAACTAGTAGAAAAAGAGAGAGAGAAATATTTATAACATGTGAGAGAGTTATGCAAATAAAAATTAAATGAGTGCATTGAGTTTCGAACATGAGGCACCTCTTAAAATAGATAAAATCATTAACCAACTGCACTACAAGCAAATAGTTAGCTATATTTTTCACTAAAATTATCTATAAGCAATACGAATCCTATACCCTATTTAGTCGAAGTTCCATCGGCCGGGGGGTTGGTCGACCCTCCCGACCCCCATCTAGTTCCGCCAATGAGTATATATGAGAGTGTTGGTATTATAAACTGCTATTACAAGTAAACTATTAAATAACAAAATGAAATAAAACAACAAAACCGTCGAGTCGAGGAGTCCTCTCTCCGCAAGACGAAATACGCCCCGGTAGTGCTCTCGGTTGTAGGCGTATCGTCCCCAAAGATAAAACGACGAACGTCTCGAAGATTGCAGCACCGCAAGATCTACGAGCTCCGGCGAACTGGACTGTTTTCCGGCGAGGACAGGAGCTGCTGGACTTGAGCTAAGAGCAGCTAAGATGAGCTAAGAACTATGTATGGAATGCAAATGTTGTGTGTTGGAAATGAAATGCAACTGGCCTATTTATAGGCAGTTCCCCCAGGTGAAAGGGTGTTGGTAACTCCTGCCAATTAAGGCATGCTGACGTGTCCAGGGGAGTGGAGGAGTGGAGAGATGGAAGGTTGGCTTCCGGATCCTTCCCAAAAAATCTTGCTTGGGTGTGGCGGGTGCACCGCACCACGGAGAGGAATCCCGGTGCGGTGGTCCATCGCACCGCCCGACCCGGCACCCGACCCGGCGAACGACCCGACGGACCACCCAAAGGACTAATTGCCAAGATCCAAGATCCAAGATCCAAGATCCAAGTCCAAGTCCAAGTCCAAGTCCAAGTCCAAGTCCACGGACACGGAACCAGAGCCGGGGCCGGGCACGGGCACGGCACGGGCGCGGGCGCGGGCGCGGGCGTGGTGCGGCGCGGCGCGCCGCGCCGCGTGTGAGGCGGTCGGTGAAAAGGCTCGCGCGCATGAGCATGTGTGGCCCAAGCCCACCACATGTCACTTAGTTGTCTTCTACAATATTGTAGAGACTTAAATACCACACAAAACATTATTCATTAATCGATGTGGGACATGATTAATGTAATAACTCTCCAAAACCCGAATAAGGTAAGTTTCTCCACTTTAGGTAACATATTAGTTTTGTCCCCCCAAACTTCGAGCCACTATTTCTCACTCACCGAAAATCGGAATCGAGAAATTAAGCACACTATAATTATCTACTCGAAACGTAGATCGACGTCATATATCTCAAAATATTAATCGGTTAAATATTGAGGCTCGAAAATATGATCGAAAAGGGCTGAATTTTGCCCAAGCCAAATTAGCATTTAATGCTAATTGAATTTCCATAATAACTAAATAATTTATTTATATATATATATATCGATTCCAACAATCCCCCACATGAGTGGAAATAGCCAAATGCATGCATGCAGACACACAGCTCTGTCCTCAAGAGACAATAAAGCATCAGGGTAGGTGACTTGTGACCTTGAACCTTCCTTAGTCAGTGCTATCGAGCATACCGGCGGATTAGTGGACACGTGGCCTTGAACTATTCCTCCATGGTGTATACTGAGACAATAACACTAACACTATAAAGTCTCAACCTCGTCCGTTCTCACGTTTGTGTCCTTTACTGGCCATGGACAACCTCTTTGGATTCATAAGTGTTACCTAGAAGCGGCCCTCACTTCTCACTTACATAGGTGATTCTTACTCGAGTATCCTGTCATACTCCACCTTCTCAAGGCATCCAAGAATCATTAAAAGTCAAAGACTTAACCTCACCACTTGACAGGTCACCAACACTCTCGAGCTCTTTTAGGGAATAGACTATTTGAGTGTGGTATCAACAGACTCATATAGCTTAGTTTTCCCATTGAACCAAGTTCATGGGATCTCCAATCTACAAGGTTGGGTATCCACTATAATCGTCTTTAACGTGTGGATTTAACTCCCATTCCCTCTACGAGCTTATACATTTGATCTCGATTCAAACTCTTAGTAAGCGGATCCGCTAAGTTATCTATAGACTTGACATAGTCTACAGAGATAACCCCACTCGTGATCAAATGTCTTACGGTATTATGTCGACGACGAATATGTCTCGACTTACCATTATACAACCCACTTTTGGCCCTACCAATAGCTGCTTGGCTATCACAGTGAATCATCACAGGTGGCACGGGTTTCGTCCAACATGGAATATGTTCAAGAAAATTACGGAGCCATTCGGCTTCCTCACCGGCTTTATCTAAAGCAATAAATTCAGATTCCATGGTGGATCTGGCAATGCACGTCTGTTTCGTGGATCTCCACGACACAGCTCCTCCCCCTATAGTGAACACATAACCACTAGTAGACAACGAGTCTTTAGTGTCGGATATCCATTTGCATCACAGTACCCTTCAAGTAATCGGGGGATGTCTCGAGTAGTGCAGTCCAAAGTTAAGAGTGTATTTCAAATACCTCATAACTCTTACAAGAGATTTCCAATGTTCTCTACTAGGATTACTGGTATAGCGACTCAGTTTGTTCACCGGACAAGCTAGATCAGGCCTCGTACAATTCGTGATGTACATAAGACAACCAATGACTCTAGCATAATCCTCTTGAGCAACAGGATCACCCCTATTCTTGCTCAAGTGAACATTAACTTCTAGAGGAGTCTTTGCCGGCGCACTATCAAAGGCATTAAACCTCTTAAGTACTTTCTCAATATAATGAGATTGAGACAAAACAATCCCTTTGGGAGTTCTTTGTATCTTTACTCCAAGAATAACATCAGCAACTCCCATATCTTTCATATCGAAATTCCTTTTAAGCATTCGCTTGGTGTCATTTATGACTTGAAGGTTTTGTCCCATAATTAACATGTCGTCTACATAAAGACAAACAATTACGAAGCCATTCTTTGTGTTCTTTATGTAAACACACTTGTCACATTCATTGATCTTAAAACCATTCGACAACATAGCCTCGTCGAATTTCAAGTGCCATTGTAATGGTGCTTGTTTCAAACCATATAGGGATTTCACCAACTTACATACCTTTCGCTCTTGGCCAGGTACTACAAACCCTTCAGGTTGTTCCATATAAATTTCCTCTTCTAAATCTCCATTTAGAAAGGCAGTTTTCACATCCATTTGATGAATCTCAAGATTGTGCAAAGCAGCAATCGCGAGAAGCACACGGATAGACGTAATTCTCGTTACAGGCGAATAAGTATCGAAGAAATCATATCCTTCAATTTGCTTAAAGCCTTTAACCACTAAACGAGCTTTATACTTATCAATTGACCCATCTGCCTTATACTTTCTTTTTAGGATCCATTTACATCCTAAGGCTTTGCAACCTTCGGGTAAGTCTGCTAAGACCCAAGTGTGATTCTGCATAATGGAATCAATTTCACTTTGGACAGCTTCTTGCCAAAGTGGGCCATCGGGTCTAGAAAGAGCTTCTTTTATAGACCGCGGCTCTTCATCCAAAAGAAAGACAACATAATCAGGACCAAAGTCCTTAGCAACTCTTGCTCTAGTGCTACGTCTTGGTTCTAAAGTTTCAAGATCGACAGCTTGCCTTTTACGTGTATCGGGTTCTACCCCCACATTTCTTGAACTACTAGCAACTTCTCTTGCTTCACCACTAGAGTTTGACTCAATTTTATCATCCTTCTTACAAGGATATACATGTTCAAAGAATATAGCATTCCTTGACTCAATAGTAGTTCCAACATTCATATCGGGCACAGCCGACTTATGAATGACAAATCGATATGCACTACTATTCAGTGCATATCCTATAAAGATACAATCGACGGTCTTAGGTCCGATTGTAACTTGCTTCGGCAAAGGCACTTCTACCTTAGCCAAACACCCCCACACTTTGAGGTATTTATAGGAAGGTTTCCTTCCTTTCCACAACTCGTAAGGAGTTACATCTCTACCTTTCAGAGGTATTTTGTTTAATAAATAGTTAGCCGTCAAAACGGCTTCCCCCCACATGTTCTGGGGCAGTCCAGAACTTATTAACAAAGCATTCATCATCTCCTTTAGAGTTCGGTTCTTCCTTTCAGCTACACCATTTGATTGAGGCGAATAGGGGGCAGTGGTTTGATGAATAATACCACTTGTCTTACATAACTCTTCAAAAGCAGCTACATATTCTCCACCTCTATCACTTCGTACCATTTTGATTTTACAATCAAGTTGGTTTTCGGCTTTTGCTTTGAAGTTAGAAAAAGCTTCAATCGCCTCATCTTTACTCCTTAAAAGATAAAGAGTACAATACTTGGTGCAGTCATCAATAAAAGTAATAAAATACTTTTTCCCACCTCTAGTTTGTACAAACTTCAAGTCACATACGTCAGTGTGAATGAGTTCTAGAGGTTTTGCGTTCCTTTCTACAGAATGAAATGGCTGCTTAGCCAATTTTGCTTCAACACAAACTTCACACTTAGTTTTGTTAAACTCATTTACTTTAAGTAGATCGAGATTAACTAATCTTTTTATAGCATTTAGATTAACATGTCCTAATCTAGAATGCCATAAATCGGAACACTCAATCAAGTAAGAGGAAGTAGTTGCGTTTTCATTATCTTTGGCCTCAATGGCCTCTTGGCGTATCGCCATTACAGACAGTTTGAAAAGGCCCTCAGAGAGGTAACCTTTTCCTAAAAACATTCCAAATTTTGTCAAAATAAACTTGTCAGACTCAAAAACTAGTCGAAACCCTCTCTTGACTAGTACAGAGCCGGACACAAGATTTTTCCGGATATCGGGGACATGCAGCACCTCTCCCAGAGTAAGGTTCTTGCCGGAGCTCAACCTTAGCACCACAGTACCATAGCCAACCACCTCAGATGAGGCTTGATTACCCATATTGAGCTTCCTCCCTTGACAGCTCTTGTACTTGGTGAAGCGGCTCCGATCACCGCAAACATGTGCCGTGGCAGCGGTATCAATATACCACTTCCCCTCATTCTCCACGACGACCACGGCCGCAAGGTCGGCTTCAGTGAGGTCAATCTCCAACATATTGGCTTGACGAGCCCTCTTCTTCTTCGGCTTTCGGCAGTCCTTGGACATGTGGCCGGATTTGCCACAGTTGTAGCAGTCCCCTTCAAACTTGCGGGATTGCACCTTGCCCTTCCCTTTGGGGTTGCTGTTTGGACGCCCTCTCTTAGCATTGTTGGAGTTGCCACCTTTCTCAGCAAGGTTGACTCTTGGCTCCACGGGTGCTTTGCCCTTCCCATCTCGAGTCCTCATGTCGGTCTCGATGTGGAGCTTGACCACAAGGTCCTCAAGCGTCATTTCCTTTCGCTTGTGCTTCAAGTAGCTCTTGAAGTCCTTCCAGCTCGGGGGAAGCTTCTCAATCACGGTTGCCACAATGAAAGCATCTGGCAAAAGCATACCTTCGGCGTGGACATCATGGACAATGAGTTGGAACTCTTGCACTTGGTCCATGACTGGTCGAGAGTCCACCATTTTGTAGTCCAAGAACTTGGCGACTACAAACTTCTTGGTACCGCATCGTCGCATGCGGTATTTTCTTTCAAGTGCCTCCCAAATTGCCTTGGAGGTCTTTACATTTGCATATACACTGTACGGCCTACCACCTAGTCACCTAAGCAGGAAGTTTTTACAAAGTAAGCCAGAGGTCAGCCAATTATCATAGGCTATGCGGACTTCCAAGTTCTCTTCGTTGTCACTTGGAGGGGCGGGTGCATTCTCCATCAGCACAGTCGTGAACCCCAATGTTGTCAAATAGAACAACATCTTCTGTTGCCACCTCTTGAAGTCGGCTCCACCAAACTTGGCCGGCTTCTCAGCGGCGGGCAGCACTCTAGACGAGTGCAGAGGTGCTGTCAGGGTTGGGTTCGAACCCCCCACCACTCCATGGTGGTTCATACTCCCAAATGGGACGTTGCTCTGCAAGGCAGAGGACATAGCAGTGAAGTTGAATGCCGTGTGAGCGGCATTAGCACGGTTAAGTGCTATCCTGGCGTCGGTAGCGGCGGAAATGGCAGCTAGGGTTGGATTAGCAAAGGCCGGAGCAGGTGTAGGGACAGACGTCGGTGGAACAGTGTTGCCGGAGGAGGCAATGACGTCAGATACAGCGGGGTTGGAGGCGGCGGCAGAAACAGCGGCGGCGGTAGCATCGGAGAGGGGAGCACTTGAAGAAGACATGTTTACAGCAGCTTGAGTAGGTAATGCTTTTTCGTCTTGCGATTGTTGGTATTATAAACTGCTATTACAAGTAAACTATTAAATAACAAAATGAAATAAAACAACAAAACCGTCGAGTCGAGGAGTCCTCTCTCCGCAAGACGAAATACGCCCCGGTAGTGCTCTCGGTTGTAGGCGTATCGTCCCCAAAGATAAAACGACGAACGTCTCGAAGATTGCAGCACCGCAAGATCTACGAGCTCCGGCGAACTGGACTGTTTTCCGGCGAGGACAGGAGCTGCTGGACTTGAGCTAAGAGCAGCTAAGATGAGCTAAGAACTATGTATGGAATGCAAATGTTGTGTGTTGGAAATGAAATGCAACTAGCCTATTTATAGGCAGTTCCCCAGTGAAAGTGGTGTTGGTAACTCCACGCCATTAAGGCGTGCCGACGTGTCCGAGGGGAGTGGAGGAGTGGAGAGATGGAAGGTTGGCTTCCGGATCCTTCCCAAAAGATCTTGCTTGGGTGTGGCGGGTGCACCGCACCACGGAGAGGAATCCGGTGCGGTGGTCGGTCCACCGCACCGCCCGACCCGGCACCCGACCCGGCGAACGACCCGACGGACCACCCAAAGGACCAAGATCCAAGATCCAAGTCCAAGTCCAAGTCCAAGTCCAAGTCCACGGACACGGACACGGACCGGAACCGGAACCAGAGCCGGGGCCGGGCACGGGCGCGGGCGCGGTGCGGGCGCGGCGCGCCGCGCGCCGCGTGTGAGGCGGTCGGCGAAAAGGCTCGCGCGCATGAGCATGTGTGGCCCAAGCCCACCACATGTCACTTAGTTGTCTTCTACAATATTGTAGAGACTTAAATACCACACAAAACATTATTCATTAATCGATGTGGGACATGATTAATGTAATAACTCTCCAAAACCCGAATAAGGTAAGTTTCTCCACTTTAGGTAACATATTAGTTTTGTCCCCCCAAACTTCGAGCCACTATTTCTCACTCACCGAAAATCGGAATCGAGAAATTAAGCACACTATAATTATCTACTCGAAACGTAGATCGACGTCATATATCTCAAAATATTAATCGGTTAAATATCGAGGCTCGAAAATACGATCGAAAAGGGCTGAATTTTGCCCAAGCCAAATTAGCATTTAATGCTAATTGAATTTCCATAATAACTAAATAATTTATTTATATATATATAAATATATATATATATATATATATATATATATATATATATATATATATATCGATTCCAACAGAGAGCTTGTGAGCAGTATAGTGTAGTTGTGATAGAGTGTTTAGAGTGTTGTCTTTTTTGTACTCAACTGTATTAGTAATCCTTGATTGCACTTAGTGGACTTATTTTTGTTGCCTTAGTGGTGATAGTCTGTGGGTTATAATTTATACAATCCACATGAAAAGTAAAATGTGGTTTTTCATTGTCATTTATGTAATTAGATTTATTTTTGTATGTTTTAACATCTTGAACAATATTCAGGCCTCCTGCAAAAGTTACAAATATGTACTGTATTTAGTATTTGTAATCAACTTGGATCTAGCCTAACCATTGGTGTCTTGAGTAGAAGGTCGTGAGTTCAATCCCCATTTCTTTGTATTTCATTTCTTTTTTCCTTTTCATTTTGTATTTATTTCTTTTCCTCGATTTTTCCTTCCCTCCCTTTCTTTAGAACCGTATGTTGCTCTCTTTTATTTTTTGAGTTAAACTTCTCCTCTTATCTTCCTTCTATTTTCTTCTTTCTTTTTTTTTCCTTTTCCGTCCATATATTCTTTTATCTTTTTATTATTAATAAATATTCTTGATTTTTTTTCCCTCTAAAATATGAAAGAATGATTGTTAATAAAATATTGTTTCTATTGTAAAATACAAATATAGTTGTTATAAAATGTGGGAAAAGGATTCTAGTTGAGCTAAGAAAAAATGTTTCATTTGGCAAACAGATTTGGTGGCCGCTCGATGCGTATAGTTATGGGATCTACGTAGTACTAGAAGAGCCAACCACAAGTCCCTCATTCCAAACATAATTGAACGTTTTTTAATGCAGGGGTAGCTGGCGTTATGCTAAGTAAGTGCCTAATAAAATATTTGTAATCTAGGTTGGATATTTGTTATGAATTACGATATGACCAAGTTGGAATATAAATATTAATATCAAAGAGACGTTTTCTAATTGGGTAGCGAGGCTGGCACGCATCAATGACACAGTTGTTTGCCGAATTTTGATATTTTCAAATTTCAAGCGACGTATTCTTCTAGTCGTCGTATTCCTTAGTTGACATTCTTAGGCTGTTTGCGATAGTTTAAATTTTTATTTTTTTTTAAAGTAAGTAAAAGTTGGTAAAATTAATTTATTAGAGAGTTTGAAGGATGTTTGTAAAAATTGTTTAAAAATATGAAAAAATTAAAAATAGAATATTTATAAATTTTATACTGTAGTAGTTTATTTTGATATTTAGAACTAAAATGTCAAATCACACCTTATTAAAAGTTACATGTTTGTCATTGAGGAGGAGGAGTTGGTTTAACCCAACTTCACCAACTTCTCATTTAACTTAATTTTTGAGAAATTGTATAATTTTAAGCCTACCAAACACTCAAAAATCAACTTATTCTTATATTAAGTGATAAGTTGAATAAGTTAAGTGCTTGCAAACACCCACTTAATCATTTCCAACTGCGCGCTCCATATGCTATAATTTCTTATATGCTGTTTTCTTTGCACCATAAAAATCATATCGAATATATATTTTGTAACCGCTAAACAAAATATACGTAAACACGTGATTTTCAGATAATTGATCGGATCTGCTTTGAAATTCAAAATTCCACTTTACATATCCATTATATTCTTGCATAATGTGGATGAGGAAAGTATGCATAACAGAAAAGCAAAGTTTGTGTATGGATCAAATACCAAAAGAAATGCGTAAAAATTTTGACACAAGATTCAAATCTACAGTCAATGTATGAAATTAGTTAGTTTTCAACAATAGTATCAGTTTTTTCATATTGTTAGGAACTCGTTCGTCGAATTAAAGCATACAAAAATTACAGATCTCGAATTACAATGGCTCAGATACCCTGAATATTAGGGTTCACACACACCACTATAATACCCAACTACACAGTCGGTCAAACGAGCCCGGTGGTAAGCCTATACAAGTTACTACACACACACACACACTTAGGGACAATCTCACGGAGAGAATGAAGAGAAGAATAGTGTAGAAACACCTCGGCTCCGCACACACAAGCTAGGGCAAGGAGGCAAGTTGCAGCGCTATTTAAACATAGGGCAACGTCGCACAACTGGACCGTGGACATGGGCTGGGCCACACAAGAGCAAGCAGGCCGAACAGGTAAGTGGGTTGGGCCTATAATAATTCAACAATCTCCACCTTAGGCCCAACAGTGGTGTGCCTTGGGTAGACCAAGGAAGATACCCACAGGAACTAGTGTCATCATCGCCAAAGGGACGGTCTCACATACCTCAAACTCTTCAGAGACCAGCAAATAAGAAAAAAAAAAAAAAAAAAGAAACACAGGAGCACACAAGCAAACCAAGAACAGAGAAGAAGAAAAAGAAACAGACACAACAACATCTAAAGTTTTAAGTTACAAACACATAGATTAACCAAGATTAAGGTTCAGAATTTTCAGACATGTATTCAGTTTTTCCACACTCAGGCATTTAGTTCCCATGTCAGCAGGGTTCAAATCTGTGTGAATCTTTTCCAACTTAACAATGTCCTTATCAACTATATCCATAATGAAATGGAACCTAACATCAATATGTTTTGTTCTATCATGAAAAATAGGGTTTTTACACAGTTGAATGTCAGATTGACTATCTGAAAACAGGGTTAAGTCTTGACACAAATAACCAATTTCAGACAATAGACGTTTAAGCCAGATTGCTTCCTTTAATGCTTCAGTTGCAGCCACATACTCTGACTCAGTAGTAGATAAGGCAACAATGGATTGAAGTTGTGACTTCCAACTAATGCAAGAACCACATAAGGTAAACACATAAGAAGTGGTTGATTTCCTATTATCCCTATCATTTACATAGTTAGAATCCACATATCCAACAAGTTTGGTACCAGCAGCACACTTGGAAAATCTTAAACCAACATGCATAGTAGCTTTCATATATCTAAGAAGCCATTTAAGAGCATTTCAATGATCCATACCTGGATTAGACATGTATCTACTTAAGTAGCTTACAATATAGGTAATGTCAGGCCTAGTGCTGATCATCAAGTACATGACAGAACCAATGGCATTAGAATAAGGCACCTTCTTCATAGCATTAATATCATAAGCAGATTTAGGAGACTGATCCTTACAAAGAACAAAATGAGAGGCAAGTGGTACACTCACAGACTTGGTAGCAGACATGGAGAATTTACTCAAAATCTTTTCAATATATGAAATCTGATTTAACACAAGTGTAAAATTCTTCCTATCTCTTTCTATGTTCATACCCAAAATCCTCTTAGCATCCCCTAAATCTATCATTTTAAAATTATCACAAAGACATTTTTGAACATGCATAATAGTTTTCAGACAAGGACCAGAAATGAACATATCATCAACATATAGAAGCAAGTAGACAGGAACAGAAGAAGACTCCTTAAAGTAAAGGCAGTGATCAAAAGCACTTCTTTAAAAGTTAAGAGATTGCATACACTGATCAAACTTTATGTTCCACTGTCTAGGGGATTGTTTCAGTCCATATAAAGCCTTTTTAAGAAGGCACAGATAGTTTTCCTTACCTGGAGCAACAAATCCCTTAGGCTGCTTCATATAAATAGTCTTGTCTAAATCACCATGCAAGAAGGCAGTTGTTACATCCATTTGCTTTAATTCCCAATTAAAATGAGCAACAAGAGCAAGCATGATTCTCACAGTGGTAAATTTTACAACAGGAGCAAAGATTTCAGTGTAATCTACCCCCTCCTTTTGAGTAAAACCTTTTGCTACAAGTCTAGCCTTAAACCTAATAAACTTAACTTCTTGTTTTACCTTAAATAACCACTTGCAGTCCACAACAGAACAGTTATCAGGTTTAGGTACAAGAGTCCAGGTTTGATTAGCATGCAAAGAATTCATCTCAGACTTCATAACATTTAACCACTTATCAGCATTCACAAAGTTAATAGCATCAGAATAGGATATAGGTTCAGAATCCAAAGAATCATAAACACTAAAAGCATACATTGACATCATATAGTCATCAAACTTTGGTGGAGTTCTAATGTTCCTCTTAGATCTATCCCTAGTAAGCTCATAATCAGATAGGGAGGGATCACTTCCAGACACATTATCACCATTTAGCATATCAGCATTCACATCAGGTTCATGATCAGGTGCAGTATCAGAATCAGTTCCAGAATCATTATCATGTTCAGAAGCAGTTTCAGAGTCAAACACAAGCACATTGACTGACTCAGAATTCACAGAATCAGACATAGACTAAGCCTGAGGCTCCACCTTAAACTCATCACCAGAAGCAGAATCATTCACAGGAGAAACAGAGGAAGGCAAACAAGGGAAATCAAATTCGTTAAAAATCACATCTCTACTGACAATGATTTTAAAACCAGGTTGACTTTTATCCCACAGTCTATATCCTTTAACCCCTCTGGATATCCAAGAAATACACATTTCTTACCTCTAGGATCAAGTTTATCACCTTTTTGGTGCACAAAGGTAGCACAACCAAACACACGAAGATTGGACAAGTCAAGAGGCTTACCAGAAAAAATAGACTCAGGACACTTGCCATTTAGATGTGCAGAAGGAAGTCCGTTGATTAAATAGGTTGCAGCAAGAGCAGTAATGCCCCAGAAAGTCTTAGAAAGACCTTCAGACCCAAGCAAGCATCTGACCTTATCTAAAATGGTCCTATTCATTCTCTCAGCAATTCCATTTTGCTGAGGAGTATAAGGAACAATCCTATGTCTTTTTATTCCAGATTTAGCACACAGATCATTCAAAGAGGCATTGCAAAATTCAAGCCCATTATCAGTTCTAAGAACTTTAATCTTTTTACCAGTTTGGTTTTCAACCAACTTCTTCCAAGAAACAAATATCTCATAAACTTCAGATTTATGTTTTAGGAGAAACAACCATGTTTTCCTAGAAAAGTCATCAATAATAGACAAATAATATTGACATCCACTATGAGTAGGAGTACTAGAGGGACCCCACACATCAGCATGAATATACTCAAGAACATCAGAAGCGCCAGAGCACAGACCAGAATCAGAAGCAGGAAAGGACACTTTGTGTTGTTTACCAGAAACACAAGTTTCACAAAATGGTACAGAAGACAATTTATCAATACCAAACACACCAGTCCTTTTTAAAATCTCCAGATTTTTGTTACTAACATGGCCTAATCTGTTATGCCACAGAGCAGTTTTATCATCAAAGGTTGCATTTACAGTGCTAACATCATGCATAGGGACATCAGTGAAAGGGTACAAATTGTTTGTCCTTCTAGACTTGAAAACAACCATAGAATCCTTTTTAACTTTCATCCAGCCATCACCCCAACTACCCTTAAAACCATCATTTTCAAGAGCAGTAAATGAAAGCAGATTACAGACCACATCAGGTACATATCTCACATCTTTCATGGTGTAAACAAAGCTAGATTCAAATTTAAGGCAGATATCACCTATTCCCATGACAGCACACTTATGTTTATTTGCAACAATAACATAACCAAAATCACCACTTTTAAACTTTGAAAATTAAGTTTTGAAAGGAGAAACATGATAGGCACTGCCAGAGTCCATAAGTCATTCATTCACATAATCAGAATTCACCAAATTCACAGAAGACAAATTATGGGGATCAAAAACCATAAAATACTTCTCTAGAATGTTTGGATTAGTATCATCTCCTAATACAGCATTAGAGACACACACCCTTCTGATCACTACCCTGTTTTCCCTTCTTAGGATTAGGGCAGTCCTTTTGAAAATGGTCATACTCACCACAGTTATAACATTTTTTTCCCTTAGGCCTAGACTTAGACCTACCTTTCTGGACCTTTTTCTTTCCACCATTTTCAGAATTTTTATGGTTATGAGTTCTTTCAGTGGCTCTACCTCTAACATGAAATGTTGTACTGTTCTCAGAGTTTCTAACCCCCCCCCCATTAAATTTCAAGTCCAAGTCCTTACTTTTCAGTGCAGAAATAACAGTTTCTAGATTAATTTTATCCCTGCCATATTTAATAGCAGATTGAACATCACTGTAAGAATCAGGTATAACATTCAAAAGAGCAATGGGGGCATAGTTATCAATACTCTGATCACCAGTTTGCTTAATTTGTTGCAACAGTTTATTAAAATTCATCTAGATTCTCATCTATATCTTTAGACATATCAAGTTTGAATCTAAAGAAAGATTGCAGCAAATACATCTTAGAAGGCAGAGAGGTTTCCACATATAATTCAGTTAATTTGTCCCATGTATCTTTAGCAGAAGTAAGATGCTCCACTTTCCTTAGCACATAATCAGACAAATTAAGAGTTATAGCAGATAAAGCAAGCTCATTCATTTCATCCTTTTTCTTATCTTTTTCCTTTTCATTATAAGAGTGATCAATGGCACAAGCAACACGTTTTCAACCAAAATAGCATTCATTCTCTTTTTCCAGAGAGTAAAGTCAGACTTACCATTGAAAGGTGTTATACCACTGAAGGAGACCATAGCAACACTCACTATATGTGAATAAATTGTTAACTCTGGTTAGGAGTTAACAATTAGTCAAAAAAAGTGGTCGATGGTTACCCAGATCACAATCACCGACTCAAGGTCGGGGCGCAGGGGGTACCTCGGACCTCTGGATATCCAAGAGAACCAACTGTTTATGAAACGGTTCAACAGAAATAAGAAGATTCAGTGACAACAACGAGCGGAAGCAAAGAAGGGTAATAAACAGCCAATCATGCACACAAAGTAAGACACAATGTTCACAGAGAAAACCCTAGATCTACCAGCACGAAAGATCCCAACCTTAATACTGCACTAGTTGGCAGTGTCTAAGAAAATTAAAATAGCAGAGAGGATACAACCGCTTTACCTGAGCGAGGTTCGGAGACTTGAACCCCGACCTACCTAGCCACAGATCTGAAGGACCAAGATCTGTATACCAACGACGACAACCAGGGCTCTGATACCACTGTTAGGAACTCGTTCATCGAATTAAAGCATACAGAAATTACATATCTCAAATTACGATGGCTCAGACACCCTGAATATTAAGGTTCACACACACCACTATAATACCCAACTACACAGTCGGCCAAACGAGCCTGGTGGCAAGCCTATACAAGTTACTACACACACACTCTTAGGGACAATCTCACGAGAGAATGAAGAGAAGAATAGTGTATAAACACCTCGGCTGCGCACACACAAGCTAGGGCAAGGAGGCGAGTTGCAGCGCTATTTAAACATAGGGCAACGTCGCACAACTGGACCGTGGACATGGGCTGGGCTGCACGAGAGCAAGCAGGCCGAACAGGTAAGTGGGCTGGGCCTATAATAATTCAACACATATGATTCATTCTCTATATCTAACAATTCAGATTTAAAATACGAAACTATATATTGCCTTCGTCCAATTATTAAGTCCTGCATTCTTTTTTGAGTTGTTCCATTATTTATACTCCTTTCATCATATAAATAATGTCAGTTATCTTTCCGGCACGGGATTTAAGGAAAGTGGATTATAAGTAAAAATGGTGATGCCCTTAAAAAAAAGTGATTGGTTGTGTGTAATATTTTTCTATTTTGGAAAATGAAATATTATTTGTAGGATGTTTAGAAAAGGAAAGAGAGACATTATTTATAGGACGAGGAAGTATCTCTTTTTCAATGAAAACAAATAAGTTGATCAAAATCAATTTATATAAATAAACTCTATTACTTCCTTAGTCCTTTAAAATTGGATGAATTTTTTTACTTTCAACAATGCATGGATATGTATTTTTACCAACATTTTATTCATTTCCACGTAGTACTTAATTCTTGTGCCGAAACCCCAAGACTTAAGATAATAAAACGGATTAATTCATATAGTAGTTTACTGAATATATGTATAGAATAATTAATGTGATCGTATTGATGATATTTTTGACGTTATTCCACCGCCATTAATATTCAATGCCCATTTAAGGCATATTTACCCTTTATAGTTGAATTATATTCTCCCTCCCCCTCTCCTCCTTTTCCCTTTTCTTTTTGATTTCTAGAACCTGGGGCCTCCACTTTTGGCCCACATCCACTCACTTCCAGCCTGCATTCCGGTATCTTATGACTTCCCGGCTCGTATTTTCTTGTCACTTTCCCATCCATCTTAATTTATTTACTCCACCAAAAATATATTATTTCTAGTGGAATGGAATGAGTAATTAGTTAATTTCTTCAATTCCACTTTATTTCATATCCCAATTTTACGGTCCAGTAAAAAATAATTTTCGTATAATCAGCAGGAATCTTCTTTTTTCCAGCAATCCATCCCAGTTTTCAAGTCAAGGTACCAAAATAGAAAAAAGTCGGATACTCCATAATCAAAGCTTTCGAGTTTCGATAATAATAATTTCCCATCCAATCCTTGCACGCACCGCTCCGCTGCTAATGCTATGCTACATCTCAAAATAAACGAAATAATGATGAAAAATAAAACCAACGGAAAGAAAAATAAACGAAATTACCTCAGTACGAATGGACAGACGCACGGCCAACGGATAATTGAACGGAAAGAACAGACAACACGTAATGGTAACGAAGCGATGACGATAATCTGTATACACCACCGGTTCCAACTGAACAACCAACACGCAAAACTAAATCCGCTTAGATTAGATTCAGATTCAATTGCAGTTTCCTGATTGTTTGCAGTTGCCAATGAAATTAGTTTAGATTCATTTAATTCGATGGCGAATGCTCTATTTAAAACCGTCCAATTTTCCTTCATTTGGAAATATCTATGTACAAACCAACACACATCAGCTTCCCTGTTCCAAAAATTGCTTAGGTGTCGCCGGTAATCCTCCTACCCCTCAATAAGAGGAATTTCAAACATTATCAAACCTGAATATCCGACTTTGTATCATCAGAAATCCTCGGATTTCGACATGACAGAGAGACGGCTCCGCCGCTTCTGAAAGTCGGCTCGACGGCGCTGCTGATGCGACGACGGTCGAATCAAAGCCGCCAACGCACGTTTCACCAGATCTCCTTCTACCGTGCCGATCCGCACCAGAGAATTAGTCATCGCAGATCTCCTCATGTTCAATTGGTTGGACGAGTATGACACCGATTGATTCCCCCGACCGCCGCCGAAGCTATTTTTGTGTTGAGCACATCGAAACGAACCTGGATGCGACGTCGGCGAGCACAAGCAAGTCCTCTTCTGCATAGTGCCGGCGCTCCTCTGTACGACCTGGTTGCGCGACGCCGTTGCGATTGACCGCCGAGGAGATATAGATCTATCGATCGCGAAACGAACGGACGGCGTCGGAGGCGATGGGGACAGACCGTGGAGATTGACGCGCGTGGGAGACGCCGAACGGCGTTCGTTGAAGAATCCAGCTGAAGACGACGAATAGTAGCTGGTGGCGGAAGCGAACGACGATGACGATGACGACGCCGATGTGAAAGGCGAGGAACCTGACGTCATAATCGAGGAATTACGTATGCATCCAGAACGTTGATTATCCGGTAGAACCGGACCGCTCGACCTCCTAGAAGATGTAGCCATCGATGCTTTCCTTTCGCTTTTTCCTACAGAGAGAAAAGTATTTTAGTAGTATTTCTTTTCTAAAGTGCCCTAGGACTGACTCTTCAGTTTGGCAAACATAGCTGGTGTCAAAGGGTATTTTTATAGGTGGGAATGGCGATAGCTGGAATGGAAAATACGGGGTGAAATTGTGGGATAGAAGATTCGGATTCGAAAGAAAGAGGGTGGGTGGAAAAGGAATGTGGGTGGGGTCCAGCATTAAGTTGTGGGGTGTCTGATCCAACGGCAGAAAAGTTGTAAATGACTGAATCTGCAGCAACAAATCCATCAGACTATGCGGCTTGCCCGCCACGTATTCCATGTAGGGTTGATTTGGGGGCCAGAAATCAACAACAATAAATAACTACTGCTATTGACCTAAGGATTAGTTTTTACTCTTTTTTTTTCCCTTTAATTTTGGATTAGGACAAATATTTACTCAAGGAATGTAGTAAGATTCAAAATTACAATTTTTAGGGTGAAATTTAAAAGAAGAACATCTGCGAGTTTGAAGTAAATGATGAATCCTTAAAAATAAAAGTTTTATATTATATATATATATATATATATATATATATATATAGATGACAGCCTCTCCTACTATATCTACCAATATAGTCAAAGAAATGAAAGTATGTAATAGCTGTGGAGGTGCTTATCCTATAATCTAAAGATCATGAGTTCAAAATCTATAAAAATTGTTATGTAGAATTCTGTTATTTATGAGTTGACCTCTGTTTTGGCAGTTATGTAGAATTCTGTAATTTATGAATTTACCTTTGTTTTGTGTTTTTTATAAAAAGAAAAGACAAATATAAGTACTAATACATTATTGGCCTTAATAAAATTAAGAGGACTTTAAGCAAATAAGGGGCTATAAATTTGACCTAGAAATTACAAAGAAAAAAGCTACAATAAAGGTTATCTAAAATGAGCAACGTTATTGGCCTTATTTATTTATAAGATAGTTTTATTAAATTAGTTGCGGCAGTTGTGAAATTAGGGGCGTTCTCCAACCTTTGGGAAGCATAAATAGCCGTCTAAACCAACTCTTACTTGCACGAACCGTTTACACTACTAATTGTCTAATTGTACAATCAAACTTTCATGAGTTGCTAGTTCTCATTTATATATTTATAAGCAATATCTTCATGAGACGGTATATTATTTGATAAGAAACAATTAAATTTTCCAAGTGGGCTCAAAATATATTATGAAGTAATCCAACATAAATGCACCTATTTTAAGTTGATTATTTGTTGCAATAAATAATACAAATTGACCACATGTGGATGTTATCCACAATAAGATCAGGTTGATGTTATCTACAAAAGGATGGGAGAGAGAGAGCACCTAAAACTAGGGGTGTATAATTTTACCGAAAATACCGTATACCGTGCATACCGTATCGAAAAAATACCGAAAAAATTGAATCTAACGGTATACCGTGCCGAAAATCACGGTATCATACCGTACCGTAAATTTTCGGTACGGTAACGGTATGAGTTTTCTCATAACGAGGTATATCGATACATATCGAACCTACGGTACGTACCGAAGGTTGCGGTATATACCGTATATCGAACAAGCGATATATACCGTATTGTCGGTATTTACCGGATACGAAAGGTATACCGAACAAAGGTACACCGTAGCATATACCGAAGGTGTATAACTTTACCGAAATGGAGCAGTTATCGACTACGAGCTACGACATTCAACCCAATTACAATCAGTAGCACACGATTAATTAACAATACACACAGTAATTCAGGAACATAAAACACTGCAATTAACTAACCTATGAGGAGTATCACTTAATTCGGTTAAAATTTCTCCCTCCGCCGTAGAATTGGACGGCTCAGCGTTCACCGGTGGCACTTCATCCGCGTCAGGTGTCTGCGCATCGGCGTCAGTTGGATCAAGCTGGCGGAGATCTGTACCGGCAGCCGACGGTGCGTCTGCTGCAGCTTCCGGCAAGGGTTCGGGTGGTCGGTGCCATAGTCGGTGACTCCATTCTGCAACTCGGAGTGCTCCGGAATCCGGATTCGAGGACATATATAGAAGAATAATATTACTGTTATATCATATTGCAGGAGGATTGTTGGTTGCTGGCGTGCTGCTACGACATTTGAAATTTTGCTTTGATTTTTGAAATCCTCTTTAGATGGAAGAAGCTAGTACTTTGTTGGTCCCGACTGTACGGTTAGGTGTAGAGGGGGGGGGGTGAATACACTTGAATCCGATTTTCTCAACTTCGAACACGAACAGTCCTGTTCAGGAAAGAGCCGTACTGAAATAATTCAGCAGACCAAATAGCTGTTCTGAATCGTGTGTGGCAAAGAGTCTTAAAGAACGAGTCTGACTCTACTGAGATCTGCTAGCTGACTGAGTCAGAATTCAGTATCAAACAGGTAGAGTTCAGCGGTGCGGAAAAGTGTATGCCCTAATCAGTTGAGTGGAAAACCGTTTTATGCAAGTCTCGGTTCGGCAAGTAGACGGTTCGGTATCTTTGAGAGACAGTTGTATGATTTTAAAGAAGATTTTCGGTATGAACGGTAAAAAATCAATGCAACAAGAATCGAAAGCAATAACGAGACACGGATTTTTAAAGTGGTTCGGATATCAATCGATCCTACGTCCACTGTCCCGAAAGTTCAGGAGGCTATTTATTATACTGAGTTAGTCTCAGTCAGCTTGTGCACAGGACAAAGCTGTGGCTTGGGGATTATACTGAGCAAGTCCCAGTTTACAAAGGCATCAAACTAAAGTGTTTGACAAACTTCTCCAACTATGAAGGAGTCCTTTTACAAATAAGGATTGGGTTCAAATATGAATTCCTTCGTCTAAGCTATAAGTATATTCGGTTGAGCTTAGGGTTAGAGGGATAGGGAATGAGAATGTAGCTTCTAGATCGACGAATAGCTGAAATAAGCTTTAGGTTCGTGTATCGTCGATTTGGATACTAGAGGCTCTTCTAACAGTTTAGCTTGGTTCCCTATGAGCTGAGAAGGTAGTCTTTCGCCGGAGATAGATCTTCAAGTTCTTGCGGAAGACTTAGGGTTTTCTGGTTCTAGCCGTTTTAATGCTTGTGTATGTTTTCGTCGTTTAAGCTTATGCACATTCTCTCTTCTTGAAATGTCCCTCTATTTATAGAGCAGAGATTGAAAAAGATCCGTTGGAGACGATCTTCTTCTTTCTCTCTCTTTTGGTAGCAAACGGCTCTTTTGAAGTAGGTAACAGTGTGCTTTCCCACCTTTTTAGGTAAAGGGTTGACTGCAGCTTTAGCAGGTGAGAAGACACGTGTGTTCTTGTCATTCGTCGAGGCGGATAGAGTGGTTGAGACAGCACAGACTTCAAGGCAAACTGAAGCTGACTTCTCTCTTCCTCGTGTATGACAATGCTGATTGTTTTTCAAAAGTATCTGACAGTTTAGAAGACTGTCTACCGATGCTGAGTCTGATCCCGTATTCAGTAGGTAGATAGCTGAGTAAAGTCTACTGAAGATCAGCTCTGAGTTCAGTGAACTGCTCCTGCTGAGTCCAGTTCTACTGACTCTTTCGCATATCTTGCTCCGAGATGAGTCCAGTTTTACTGATTCTTTCAATATACTACTCCTGCTGAGTCCAGTATCACTGAGTCTTCTACTTCTGGTGTTAAGGCAGATAATCTACTGAGCGCCTTGATCAGAGCAGAGTGTCTACTGAGTCTGAAACCTCAGAGACAAAAAAATAACGATTATAATGGAAAGGTTCACCAATCAGATAGGGTTTTGGGATCTTCAAATCTTCTCAATATTCAGAGCACTAAGCTGCTGAGCATGGTTCAGTATAGAAGATAGAATCATTTCCCACCAAGTAAGACTATGCTGAGGATAGAATCATCACCCAACAATTTCCCCCTATTTGATGATGCCAAAACATATCATCTATGTTAACACTAAACTAACAGAAACAGAGCTCCTTACAATATTACAGGTAGGATCAGCGGAGTTGTTCCAGTAGTTCTAGATTACTGAGAAAACAGGGCAAAACACAATTTCCCCCATTACATAGAAACTAGACTAGCAGAATCTAATAAAGTAATAAACTGACAAGAAAGTAAATAGAGTGAGTGTGTGAGTCAGTCATCACTTTAGTGATTCTGAGTGTTAAAGTATAATACAAACACGGCTGAATAGACAACAAGTGGTTGTCAGAGCCAAAATCAGATTTGTATATATGAGTTATTCAGATCAGTACAATTACAAATCTTGCTAAGCTAGGAAGATCAGAACTAAGCCTAGGAGCCCTTAAACTGCTTGATCCTGTCCATGAATCCTTGAGATTGCGTCTCTGGCAGTGGCACTCCATACATCCGGTATGTGTTCTTCCTCAGCTTCAAGTATGCAGCAAAGTCTGTTGGCTCATCTTCGTCCAGTTCTCTCTTTGATGCACCATACTTCACTTCAGCTTCTATTACCCCAAAGTGGATTGAGTCATCATTTCTTCTAGGTGGAGGTATGATTCCGGAACACTGACTTCTATACCTTCAGATATGGCTTTATGCAAGTATATGTATAGATCAGGTTCACTTATCATCATCCATTCTGTGTAGGCTGAGCCTTAGTCATGTTGGGCCAGAACCTCCAGAAATAATTGCGCTTGATGAACTCTATCTTTGCCGATTTCCATCTCTGAGTAAATTGAGCAAGTATCCAATTGTCTGTCTTTGGCCATCTGTGCGATTTCAGATCAGCTGGCTTCCTGAACCTTCTGTATCGATAAGGAATATCAGCTTTTGAAGGTACTCTCAGCCTGGCCTCTTCCTCAGTTCTTTTTCTCAGTGCTTCAAGGTCCGCCTCCCGCATTTCGTCTCTCGGCAGCTGAACTTGTCTAGCCTCTTCGCCTCTGTATAGGTATCTGTTCATTTGGTCGAATATGGCCTCAATTTCATCATCTTGGGCTTCAGTGGCTTTCGAGGAATGTCTTCGATTCAGCAGGGGTACTTGATTTTTCTTTTGAGACGTCCCGCGTCTCTGTGCTTTGCGCTGCTTTTGCTCCTTCTCCTTCTCCCTATCTTCTTCATCCTCGATAATCAGTTTCCTTGGAGGTATCCTAGCAGGCTTTCTTCCTCCTCGAGCTGGAGATTTTGTCTTTCCTTTGACAGGCTTAGACTTTGGTTTATTAGCAGCTTCTGTTTCAGCAGTCTCCCTTGCCAGCTTCTCATCAGCTGCAATTTGAGCCTCCTCCTCAGCTGAAATGTATCTCTTCGTTTTCTTGGCTGGAGGGGTTGGGAGAATTAGCACTTTCTTGCCTTTTCCCTGAACAGGTGGAGGGAGAGGAGCCTCTTCCTCTTCTGACTCTTCCTGCTCAGCATACTCTGCAACCTCCTTGATAAAATCCGTCGGAGTCTGGGTTACATGAGTAGCCTGGGTTCCTGAGCCACTTGGGCCAGTCTCAGCTGTGCTCGCAGCCAAGACACCTTGGGCCTTACCCTCTGTTTGAGTCTGAGTCTGAGTCCTGCTTATCTCAGTCACGGACTTGGTCTTTTTCTCAGATCTCAGTGACGCTGTCCCGTTAAGTAATTTGGCAGTAGTTTTGGTAGGGGTCGGCTTCTCAGTACTCTTCTCTTTTCCTTCCATACTCTTCTCTTTTCCTTCCCCCTTTTTGGCATCATCAATTACAGCCGGGGTAGGGACGAGTACCTTCTTATCTAGGCGTGTGTAGACAGCGGACAGTTCGTCCAGTCTGTCATGGATCTTTGTCAGTGCCAAGTGCAGCTCATTCCTCTCATTAGTCAGTTCCTCCGAGTATTGCTTATGGGAGAGGTCAGCTGCTGCCTTGAATTCTGTCAGCTTCTCAGAAATCTTATCCTCCACGACCAGTTGAATGTTGTCAAGTCGGATCTCCGTGGCCTGGGCTTGTTCAGTGAAGGACTCAGTATGAGTGGATATTGAAACCTGGAATGCTTCGAGAAGTTTTGCTTGTCCTTCCTGAATGATTCTGAGATGATCATCAAACTGCTTCTGCTGCTTAGCCAAAGCTTCGGATACAATTTCAGAGACAACAGGGGTGGCTGATTTAGATACTGATGTTTTCAGCCCCTGTAGCTCATTGGTTGTGGCTAGCACAGCCTGTTTCCACACCTTGTGGACGGCCTTCGCAAGAGCTCGATTCTGGATTCCCTGAGCAGTGAGAGCTTTTGCTACGGATCGAGATCTCTTGGAAGTTGGGCTGGGCGCTGCTTCGTAAGTCGACTCCAGCAAGAGCTAGGCGGGCTCTGCTGAGGGCGAAGCACCAGCTGTGGACTTCGCAGGTCCAAGGATACGGAGTGGAGGTTGAGCTTGTTCAGTAGCATGTGTATCCTTGTCACGGGGATTTTCCTCATCGGGCTTTCCGGGGCTCGAATCATCGGGTGGATCTTGACCATCGTGGTCCGATCCATCTCGCTGGTGCTTGAGCCGGTAGCTAGCCGCCCGTCATGTATCATTGCCGGCATAGCAGCCCTCGGGTTCTCCATGGTGCCTGAGGTCGGCGAGGCTCGAGTAGCCTATTTGCTCCCTCAACTTCAATTCTTCTTCATGAAGTCTTGGCGGGGAGTAGTGGAGTACTAGACGTTGAAGTTGGGGCCACTCCTGAAATCGCAGCAACATGTGGAGCCTTGTTGATTTTGCAATGAGCAACAGATCAGAGTAGTCAGCAAGCTCTGGAATCTGTTGAAGAATCTCTCGGGATGCTCTGGATATGATCACTGAAGCTTCCATCCCAATTGTCTCTTCTTCAGATGCTGTCTCGGACTCCAAGTCTATGGGTGATGTCTGAGTCTCAGCAGGAGGCACACTGCTGAGTGGTGGAACTGAGAGGGGGCTGTCAAGACGCTGAATCTCCTCGCTATGTGCTTCAGTAGCATCCCCTTGTTCCACTTCTACGGGTTCCTCAGTGGAGACGGCCTTCTCCACTGATTGAGTCTTCTCTTATGATTCTGACTCGTCTATCAGCCGCTGAGGCTGAATAGGTTGCTGAGTAGCCTGAGCAGCAGGAACTTCAGGAGAAACCTCAGGTTCAGTAGGCACGTCCGGAATGACTTTCCTCAGTTTCTTAGCTGGTGCCTTTGGAGTTTTTGCTGGAGGTGTTCTCTTCTTCGAGGGTGTAGCTCGCCGAGGCTTAGTCCTGGCGAGTTACGGTGAGGGACTCGACCCGATCTCGCCGAAGAGCAGCTAGTCTTGTTGTGGAATCGACCTTCTTCACATTAAAATACTCCTTGTCACCGTAGGTGATTGGTTCGGATCCGCAGACATCCTCTATCATTATGAACGACTTGATCCATAAAGAAGCTTGCCCTTTGCACTCGGCGTGCAAGAGGCCTTATCGAATTTTGCCGCCCGAGCCATGAATTCACGGATAAAGAACTCCGTCCAATTAAGTCTGGGCTCTATCATATATGGAAATCATGAGCTGGATCTTGAGCCTCGATACTTGATCGAATGAGCACGCTTGGCCGGTCGCAGGCTGCGTCACAATATAAGCCAAAGCTCAGATCGAGGCAAGCATGTTGTTTTTAGGAAAAGCGGCTACGAAGGTCGTGGGCTTTCCACAGAATATTGTCAAATAGTCATCTACAAGATCATCCTTGTACCCCACAGTACTGGCTCCTTCAGAAGGCAGATCAAAACTTCTCTTTAGTGCCTCCTTGAGTGATATTTGCTTCAGAATCGGAAAAGCATCCTTGATCTCGTAAACGGCGAATCTTCCGATTATGTCCCCGCCTACTGAGTCAGAATTAAGATAAACTTCGGCCACCTGCCTCGGGAGGAAGTATGACGGCTTCCTTGAAAGAAAACTTTCAAGCCCTGACTCTCTGAGAGCTGAGAAGATCTCGTCCATATAATCAAGATCACAGGCGTTGAACTCCATGGTTGGCTCGAACCAAACACGATCCTTGTCCAGGATTTCTTGCATGTTAACTGGAGCAGACACCGAAATATTTTTACTTGCCATTGTACCTGTTACACTAGCATTTATCAGTATCGATTTAAATAAAATAGTTTGTATAGCGATTCTGAAAAAGAAGATTAATTCGTGTAGCAGTTGTAATAAGCATACCGAAAGAGAGATTCTGAAAGGATAAGAAAGAGAAGATTGCAAGGAATGATCTCAGAATTTTCGGATGCAGAGGATTTTAAGTGCGGTAATGGCGGTTTCTAAAGATATGATCGAAAATATATATCTAACATGAAGGTGAACGGTTTTCGATCAAAGGCAGAGTTTAAACTTGCTTTATGAGATGGACGGTCAAGATTAAAAGATATATTAAGTAATGATCACATATGCCGCCTAAGTCAAAGCCAGTTGTAAATATGCCTAAGTAGTAACTATGAGATGACATGCATTAAATGCGTGCAGAGTTTAGAAAACTTGTGTATGGAATGTCGTGCATTAAATATAGGTCGTTAATAATAAATGACAAACTTAGGATATTTAATAGCATGCTGAATCTTCATCTTAAATGCATTACTGTTTTATTCGTTACTACTGAGTAGAGATACGCAAACCTGTCAGCTGAACATAGTAGTCACTGATACCTCTTGTAGATAGTTTTCTGTCTCTACGTACTGAATTTACTCAGTATTGAGAGTGATCATTCCCCCTTACTGAATGATCCTCTCCTGGAACCTTCTTACTGACTGGGGTCAGTAGGGTCCAGCAGACCTAGCTCTACTGAAAGTTCTTTGAATCTGGATTCAGCTAGAGGTTTGGTCAGAATATCATGGAAAGGTTCACCAATCAGATAGGCTTTTGGGATCTTCAAATCTTCTCAATATTCAGAGCACTAGGCTGCTGAGCATGGTTCAGTATAGAAGATAGAATCATTTCCCACCAAGTAAGACTATGCTGATGATAGAATCATCACCCAACATACTTTATGTTTGGTTCAAGAACTTTTGAAATGTTTGTTTGGAATTATATGTATTAGTTTTTGTATTAATAGAATATTTCTCTTATTTCATATATTTCATTTTTCGGTATAATTTTAATTTCCTGTATACTGTCAACCTTCAGTATACCGTGAAGGTTAACGGTATACCGTAAATCCAACACAGCAATGATATGCTAAATCTTTGATACCGGACTTTCGGTATATCGATCTTGGGTATACCGAAGTCAACGGTACGATAACGGTATGAAAAATCTCATATCGTTACTTTCGGTAAGGTATAAGGTATGACAAATTTGGTCCGGTATACCGTACCGAAACACCCCTACCTAAAACACTATGACCTACCATGGCTCACATACCGATACATTATCCCTCTATTTTTTAAATTATTTTTTTGCATATTACTCTTTATTTTCCACTTTTCTATATAAAATTGGATTTTTAATATATTTTATTAAAATAACATGACCAAAATGGATCGGTCCGGATCTTCTGGCCCATTTCCGATGGACCACTTGGTGGCCCACCAATCACGCGGCGCCACGCGTGCATTGGTGGGCCCCCAAGCCAATAAATTAATATTAGAGTGTAAAAAAGGTGGTCCACCAATGCATGCGTGGCGCCGCGTGATTGGTGGGCCACCAAGTGGTCCACCGGAAATGGGCTAGAAGATCCCCAGCGAAAATGGATTACAATTTTTTTGAAGGACTAATATAACTGTAATTAAGCATTTAATTAGTGAATGAAGATGAGGTAAATAAGTGATGGTTTGACTAACGAGAATTTGTTGAAATGTCAGTTAGTGGTAGTTTAAAAGTTGAGTAACTTACCCATAAGAAATTTGTCAGGCAATACATACTCATCCAATATATATGATCTGTATACTTAATTTCCATTGACAAAAAACATGATCAGGATAAATGTCTCAACCAAACTTATCTCTTAAATTATTTTAAGAAATATTAATACACGAATTCTGGCAAACAGTAGTTTTGTATGTCAAAATGTTCGTTTAAATACATAAAATTTCAATTGTTGAAATCTGGGCGAAATATTCTATATGGAGGTAAGAAACAATGTATTACATTATTTACTACTTAAATAATAGATATTATTTTTGTATGAAATAATATTTTTTTAATAACTAAATCACAAAAATTCTGGTCTTTTTATAAATTTTAACAAATTTTAAGATTGCATATTTACGCGACCATTTTGCAAGTCGTATGCAAAGTCAATATTCACACTAAATTCATGTTAGCAGACTAATCACCCATATTACTACACGATACAATATACATATGAATCATGTAATATATTGTATATATATACAATATATACATATGGTGATAATTCACTTTTATCATGAGAACTACGAATTATGCATAATTCTTATATGTTATTTGCATAATTCATATATATTTCATGAAAATAACATGTATTTTTATACTTTTGTCTTCTGTATAAAACATATAAGGGTTATACATAATGTAAAATTCGAGGATTTTTTTATAAAAAATATAAGATTATGCGTAAAATATATAATAATTATACATGATTATTAGTTCTCACGTTAAATATGAGTTCTCACATGATCCGTCCCTATCTATACACATAATTTGTGGAACAAGTTTTTGATATATTTTAATTAGAATACCACATTTTAGTTTATAACGGTTGTGTGATCTCTATTTAATGCGTGTTGGATATGAGTCAGTAGATGATACTCAGCTGTTGTTCGGTTAAAAGAAAATTGGGGGAAATCATAGTAGTACTATGGAATTGAAGATCCCAAAACCTAGCTGATATCAGTAGATTAGTGTGTCGTTAGGATTAGCTGATGTATAGTTTAGACTTGTTGTAATCGTTTTTATATTCTTGTCTAAGTCCTGTACGGGGTAGTTGTTGAACTGATCTTCTGTCGAAGATACTTTTCATAACCCCACGTCATCAGTGTAATCGCTTGTGTTCTTCAGTCAGCAGCTGATCTTCCACTCAGTCGAAGACGGCGCATCACCGACAAATCATCGGTAGAAGACTACTCCCGGTGATAGTCATCGCAGAAGAACGAGAAACAAGCACAGTACCTTCGCAGCCGCCACGTGACCTACTCGGTAGATGCCCTGTCGACCGACTCGATGAAGAAGACAGAGACTTTTCGATCTCGTATCCTACGGAAAGCGACCCAGCTATTCAAGTCTTTTCGAAAAGTTCAGCAGAAGACATACGAGGTGGTTGAATGGTCAACTCTGACATTCTCACCAACTACAAACCTCGACCAATGAGAAGCCGACAATGCTTACCTACTCTACACAGTAAAGCTGCTCTCATGAACAGTGCATTAACTGCCCTGCTGCAACAAGTTCGAATTATGGCCGTTTTCCTTGGAAGCTTGTGACACGTGGCATCGTCGTCTCCAACGGACATATGCCATAACTCACAACTATAAATAGAGAAGTTTTTGAAGCTCCGAGTGACGGAATTTCGAAGGGACAAGCTTAATTTCACAAACGCTCTAGAACACTCAAAGATCATCAAGAGGAAAACTTGCTTACTTAGAAGATTTCTCAGTTTTTCTCTCTAGAGTTCTTAGATCCCTTCCTTCTCTAGACTAAGTTCATTGTCATATTTATAGCTTAGATTCGAAGGAGTTCACATTTAGTGAATTGTTCTTATTGTAAGAACTCCTTCTCAGTTGGAGAATATTCCCTTCCCTTTCAGACTTAGGTTTGGATTGTAAAGTCGCTAAGGACTATAACTTAGAGGGAACTGTCCAGTGCACAGAATCCCTGCTGAGGCTTGCTCAGAATAATCAAAAAGTTCTCCTGCTTTGTTCAGGACCGTGGACGTAGGATCTTGCGTATCCGAACCACGTTAAATCGCTTGTGTTCTTTTACTGTTTTATTGCATAGCATTCAACTGACTTGAAAATCATAAGCTTGCATAAAACGAATTTTATAAACCGCACAGCCAAAAGATTTAATTTGCTAAAACGTGTTTTCAAAAGAGACGAATTCCGGGCCCCACACTTTCCGCACAACAGTCTCCGACCGATTCTCAAAGTATGCCGACAACGATCGGTAGGAGAGAGCTCGCAGGCCGACTCACTCTGTCCCGCGATCGAAGGCTTATTTGGCACTCGTTCATCGCTTGCAATCAACGGCTCACTGACCTTCATTGAGAAAAAGAAACCGAGCTCGAGTGTATTCACCCCCCCCCTCTACACCTGACTTATCGTCTCCGGACCAACAATTGGTATCAGAGCACACGGTGTTCAACTGATCGCCGGTTCTGAAATACTGGTCCTCTCGAACTAATCTTGAAAACTGTTTTCACTGCATAAGCATCTTTTCATCATCCTTATACTCTTACTCTTACGATGTCTGATATGTCAGGTATTAGGATGGTACCGATGTTCTCAATAGAGAACTACACGGTATGGCGCGTACGTATGGAGGCACACCTAACGTCACTCCACGACAGCATGTCAGATGTCCTAGAGTCATGACCGATCATTCCCATGATCGACAGCGTAGTATTTGCTGCTGGAGGAGGCGCGGGAGCACAAACTGGTGCTAAGGTTCCCAAAGATAAATCTGCCTTCACGCCTGAAGAAAAGAAGTTGCACAACCTTGACCGAGTTGCACGTAATGCCATACTGACTACGCTTAGTGACTCACACCTCGGAAGGGTACAGGATTGCAAGACGGCGAAAGAGCTATGGGACGCCTTGGCTGTATTGAGCCATGGAACCCCTCCGATCAAAGAAAACAAGCTCGAGCTAGAGCTTCAGAAGTTCGACGCCTTTGCAATGGAGCCTACTGAAACCATTGACGAGCTGAGTGTCAGATTCACCAATCAAGTCAATGTCATCAATGGGCTGGGGAGGTCGTTCACTAACAAGGAGATGAACACCAAGATCTTGAGAGCGTTGCCCCGACAGAAGTGGCTTCCTTTTGCTACTTATTTACGTCGCTCTGATCTAAATGCTCTAACCCCTGATGTTATATTTTCAGAATTAAAATCGGAGGAATTCGAGTATAGCCTACCCCAAAAGTGCTTAAGCGCTCCAGCTGACACACAGTTCGACCATGCCTTCAAGGCAACATCAAGAACACGAGAGCCAAGCCTATTTCCTCAAGCAAAGCTGTGGCCACATCAGTAGCAAAGTCTTCCGAGACTCCAGGCCCTGATCAGCTAGCACTGATGGCTCTCAAATATCAGAGGGAAAAGGAGAAAGTCAGAAAGCTGAGGAAATACAACCGAGATTCTTCTTCAGGTAAGAAAGACTTTCATAAGAAAGAAGAATCTAATCCTTCTACTGAATGCAGGAAATCGGAGTCTGCTGCCAGTCCGTCTAAAGACTCAGCTTCAGCTGGTAAGAGCAGCAGAACATTCACCTGCTACAACTGCAAAAAGGAGGGACACTATCAATATGACTGTTCCGAACTCTCAGCTGCTCAAAGAGCAGAACGGCAGGCCAGAAGAGAAAAATTTGCCAAGCGAAGGCAGGCCTACATAGCCGGAGAGATATCCGACAACTCAATTGAAGAAGATATATTCATGTATTCTTCTGAAGATGAAGCTGCATTCGTAGCTGTTGAAGTCGGAGAGAAGGTTCCTGAGGAATCAGCTGAACAGTGTCTGATGGCCGGAGAAGAAGCTGAGGTAAATTCTAAACTTAATATTACCTCTTCTTCACACAACACACACGACACGTGCTCGGTCTCAGATGATCCTCTAGATGTGGTACAAGCCTACGATGATCTACTAGAGGAACAGATTCAGCTGAGTAGAGAGTTCAGCAGAACTATCCAGGAACTTGAACAGGTAAAGGCTGAGAATCAGAGACTTTCTTCTGATTGTCAGGTCTCTACTGAGTCAGAGAATCTAGTTGCAAGACTCAAGGAAGAGATTGAATCTCTTATGACTAAGTCTCAGCTTCAAGAGACTCAGATCTCAGTCCTGACTAAGGACAATTCTGAGAAAGAGACTGAAATAGCCCAACTCAGTCAGAAACTCTCAGACGTACAGAAGGACTATGATTCTCTCAGGAGAAGTGATGAGGTCTGGAGAGGACTGATGACTGAACAGTACCTGGGAGCTAAGGAGAAGCTAGAAAGCATGCTCAGAGCACAACGGCCAACTACTGTAAAAGAAGGCCTTGGCTATATCCACGAAGCTTCTACCTCCAAAAGCCCAGCAACACTGGCTGATAGGTTCGTCAGAGGAAAGGTGCAAGCTGCTGACACCACACCTCAGGCGAAGAACAAACAGAAAATGATTGCACCTCAGCCGAGTAGCAACAAGCAGCTGACCAAAGGTTCCAGCCCCATGACACCGCGATCAAATTCAGGGGGAACCAAGAAGGTCAGATGGGCAGAACAATACAGAGAGCCATTATATGAGCATCCGGCTCAGTACGGCTCGTACTACTATGAGCCCAGGGTCAGGAGAAGCGCTAAGACTCAGAAGAAGAAAGCGCCTGAACCCAAAATCATCAGCAGAAAGTCAGTATCTCCAAGTCCTGTGGAGAAGAAAGCTGACAAGGTTCAGAAGAAGAAGTCTCAGACTTCTAAGGTCCCGAGACAGATCTGGGTTCCGAAATCACCCACTAACCAGTAAGGACCCAACTGAACCAAAGGGTACTTAAAAATGCCTCTATTTTGCAGGTGCATAAGGACCCTTGGATAGTGGACAGCGGCTGCTCGAGACACATGACTTACCAGAAGAGCCTGCTGACCAACTACGTACAAGAAGATGGTCCCAGAATTAAATTCGGTGACAACTCCAAAGGCTATACAAGGGGATACGGAACGCTGACAATTGGGACTGCCATAGTTCCAAGAGTAACATATGTTGAAGGACTTCAACATAATCTCCTTTCAGTCAGTCAATTCTATGATAATCTTAATAGAGTAATCTTTGACGCTGGTTTCTGTGATATTGTTGACAAATCTACAGGGAAAACAGTGTTATCAAGTTCGCGGAGGAAAAACATCTATGTTGCAGACTGGAAAACCGCAGAACCTGAGGCTTGCTTACTAGCACAGACAAAATCTGGTGACAAGTCAGGATGGCTATGGCACAAGAGACTCAGCCACCTGAACTTCAAGACCATGAACAAGCTAGCCAAGAACTTCAAAGTCAGAGGACTGTCCAACGAATCGTTCGTTAAAGACAGAAATTGTGAAGCATGTCTGAAGGGAAAGCTAACAAAGAGTAGCAATCCACCTATTCCGTCACCTTCCACTGATGGAATCCTTCAGCTGCTGCACATGGACCTATTCGGGCCAGTCTCTCCAGTGACTATAAGAGGCAAGAAGTATGCTCTCGTCGTTATTGACGACTACTCGAGATATACTTGGGTCATCTTCATCGCCAATAAATCTGATGTTCAAACTGAGTTGCCCAATCTGCTGAAGAAACTCAGTATGGAAAAGGATATCAAGATTCAAAGAATTCGCTCGGACAGAGGAACAGAGTTTCTAAACTCAGTAGTTAAGACATACTGCAATAAAGAGAGAATTAAGCACGAGACATCAGCTGCACGGACCCCTCAGCAGAATGAACTTGCTGAACGAAAGAACAGAACACTCAAAGAAGCAGCAAGAACGCTCCTCGCAGATTCTGGACTACCCTCGAAGTTCTGGGCTGATGCTACTGACACCGCCTGCTATACTCAGAATCGCTCACTACTCACTCAGCAACACATGAAGACACCATATGAATTATGGAAAGGGAGAATTCCTTCTATTTCTCATTTTCATATTTTCGGCTGTCCTTGCTTTATCCACAATAATGGAAAAGATCGGTGAAGGTCTTTGATAGCAAATCTGATCAAGGAGTTTTCTTAGGTTACTCTCGAGTCGGTAAAGCCTTCGTAGTCTTTAACTATCGGACTCTTTGTGTGGAGGAAAGCCCTCATGTTGTTTTTGATGAATTTGTTTCCGAGAATAGGAAAGAAACAGAGTCAAATGCGATGATGTCGGCAGCAAGCTACAGGATCTCGGACTTACTGATAAAGCTGAAAAGATCCAGCATTGTTGGGATGATGAGTCAGACGATGAACAAACTCAGATTCAACCAACAGTCGATGTAGCTGACCTAGTTGATTCTATCGAACAGAATCAACAACAGGTAACATCGGTCGATGAGGAAGCCCCAGTGGTAACTGAGACCTCTACTGAGAATATAAACTCAGGGGGAACGATTAATGTTCCCGAGCTAAATGCCCCGAACACGGAAACTCGGTAGATCCTAACCTTCTTCTCGAATTGCTACGATCGAGAACGCATTACTCGAAATGCCTAACACTCCTACCGATCGCGTGTAAGTAGTATCATAAGAAGAAGCCCGACTCAGGCATTCATGGCTCGATGCTCATTCTTCAGATCTTATCATTGGAGATCCATCAGCAACTATAAGGACGAGGTCAAGATTAAGTCAAGGAGAAAGCTCACTTTACTCTTGTTTTCTGTCTACAGAAGAACCTCAGTCGATAGAGGACGCACTTAAAGATGCTGATTGGGTCATTGCTATGCAAGAATAGCTGAACCAGTTCGTCAGAAATGAAGTATGGGAGCTTGTTGACAGACCTAGACATCAGCACGTGATTGGTACTAAGTGGGTCTTCAAAAACAAGCGAGATGAAAACAACGTCATTGTCAGAAATAAAGCAAGACTAGTTGCAAAGGGATACAGTCAGGCAGAAGGAATTGACTTTGATGAAACGTTCGCTCCAGTCGCTAGATTGGAAGCCATTCGTCTATTCCTAGCTTATGCAACACATCAAGGCTTCAAAGTCTATCAGATGGATGTAAAGTCGGCTTTTACGAACGGGCGTGCGAAGGAAGAAGTCTACGTGGAACAACCGCCCGGCTTTCGGCAGGGACATCGAGTGTACGAGACTTAGGAAAACTCTGTATGGGTTAAAACAAGCACCCAGGGCTTGGTATGATACCCTATCAGACTTTCTACTTCAGAAAGGTTTTCAGAAGGGGACAGTAGATCGCACCCTATTCAATATAAAGTCAGGATATGACATCCTACTGGTGCAAATCTACGTGGACGACATCATTTTCGGCTACAGAAATGAGACCATATGCCAGCAGTTCGAGAAGATGATGAAAGAGAAATTCGAGATGTCCATGATGGGAGAGATGAATTATTTCCTTGGATTTCAAGTGAAGCAATCACCTGAAGGAATCTTCATCAATCAAGCCAAATACACTCGAGACCTTCTCAAAAGATTCGGCTACAACTCCAGCAAGCCAGTCAAAATCCCCATGAACATGAACTTTAAAATCGATCTAGACAAAGAGGGAGCTTTTGTTAACTCTACTGACTATAGAGCTATTATAGGCTCTTTACTTTATTTAACAGCTAGCCGTCCTGACATAACTTATGCTGTAGGTGTATGCGTAAGAATCCAAGCAGATCCCAAGCGAAGTCATTTAGACTCAGCGAAGAAGATTCTGCGCTATTTAAGAGGAACACCTGATGCTGGGTTATGGTACCTGCTGATGATAACTTAATACTGACAGGTTATTCTAATGCTGATTATGCAGGATGCATGATAGATCGAAAGTCAACTTCCGAAACTTGTCAGTTCCTAGGCAGCAAGCTGATTTCTTGGTTTTCAAAGAAGCAACATTCAGTAGCAACGTCCACTACCGAAGGCCGAGTACATGGGCTGCGAGGAAGTTGCTTGTGCCCAAATCCTTTGGCTTCGACAACAACTTAGAGATTATGGTATAACTCAGGATGAAGTGCCCATCTACTGCGACTCCACAAGTGCAATTGCCATAACTCAGAACCCAGTTCTACATACCAGATGCAAGCACGTGGATATCCGACACCACTTCATCAGAGACCATGTCGAGAAGAAGGATATCAGGATGGAGAAGATCCATACTGACAAGCAAAGGGCAGATATACTAACCAAACCACTAGCTGAGAACAGGTTCAGAGAACTATCAGCTGAGCTAGGTCTACTGGATCCTACTGAGATGCGTCAGTAGATGCTGACTACTGAGAACATCATTGCCCAACAATTAGTAACAATTGGTATCGGCATAAGGAATCGTACGACGAGTCGGATAACTAAGTACGATGACTCGGTTGGGAAAGTCACACTGCATACACGCAAGGGGGAACATAGTCATCAGCACGACAACCATTCTCCTTATACATAACGGTAACCAGCTGATAAGTTCAGCTGAAGAGGTTTGCGTAATTTTGTGTACTTATTTTTTTTAAGCATGCTCGCATTTATTGCATCAGTCGCTCACACTCAGTAGTTAATGTGCATTCATTTCCCGCCATTAATAGTTTAAGGAAAGGTCAGTAGGAAACCTTAACCTGAGTAATTAATGCTGTCTGTCGCGCATTTAATGCATGTCTTCTCACTTACCTTTATTACGTAGATCTATGTTTTAGGCGGCTTTGGTAATCATTCCTTTTATAACATTAAATCTTAGCCGTCCATAGTTATGAAAGATTAAAACTTAGCCGTTAGATTAAAACGTGCAATCAAGCCAATATATACAAAATCTTTCATCTTCTATCATTCCTTACTTTTCGCCATTTTCATACCTTACGAGCTTTACTCGCAATCAGTTTCTACTTCTTATAACTGCCTTGCCTGTGCATCTTTCAAGCTCTAATACTCGGTAATGTATTAAAATCTGCTGATAACTACTAACTTACTCTATTTTCAAGTGCTAACAAGTTGTTTTGCAGATTTCTATGGCGATCGTACAGACTCATGAACCTATAGTGGAGATCATGACCATCCGGATTCAGTTCAAACCCACAATGGCTTTCCGCCAGGTGGATATCCCATATCTGGAACCGATGTTCGATGCTCTGGAGAGGTCTGGGTTGGAGACCCTCGTGACCAAGCATCCCCGTGCCGCTCCGCCGAGGCAAGTGGCGGAGGCATATTTCAACTGGAATTCAGTGGCTGCCGAAGGAGAAGAAGCCTCGTTTTCTTACATGGAGGAGACTAATCCGAACAAGTGGAAGGCGTCTCAGAAGACCTTCAACATCCGAGAGGCTCTGGTCCTCGCGTTTCAGCTTCCTAATTCTGGAATCTCCCCTATCGGATATAAGGAGAGGGAGATCAACGCTTATATGCAAAAGTTCTGTGGACGCAGTGATCTGACGTTCAAGACAGCTCTCCCGAGGAATCTCTTGCTACCTCAGTACAGAGGTTTAGCGTATGTGGTCTCGCACATACTGACAAGTTCAGCTGGATCGTACGATCAACTATCCAAGCCAAGGATTCAGCTGATGATGGCTATCGATGATGGAGTAGAAGTGAACTGGGCTGACTACTATACAACTCAGATGAAAGCCCAAGCCCAGAAGTTCACTACGCTACCCACTGGCGAGAGGAAGTTGGCCAGTGTGGGTAAGCTTCTATTCGGGACCAAGATGTCAGTCCTAATAGAGAGTGTTGTACAGAGGAACTCAGCTTTTGAAGACTCAAAGCTGTACAACACTAAGCTGATAAAGTTTCAGACTAAAGAAGCAACGGAGAAGTCTATCGGTAAGGGGCCGCCTGAGCCGAAGAGAGTAGCATCCGCTCTGCCCCCTCATACCGAAGTGCTTAAGAAGAGGCGGCTGACTAAGACCCGCTCACCGAGGTCTCGATTGCTCAGCCCCTCTCTATTATTGAACCCACTCCTCCTCCTACTCAAGAAGAACAGTTTTTAGATTCTGATACTGGCATTGAGGGTGCGACCCTCAAAGATAAAGTCCAGGTGATTAGCTCAGAGGAGACACAGTCGGACGTTAGGGAACCAACTGAGGAGAATGCGACTGAGTGGACAGCTATTTACACCACTCGTCTCCGTGCCGCAGCTGAAGTACACGATCATATTCCTGAGATCGCTGGGCACTCAGACTTAGTCGACATAGCCATCAGGGCTAGGGTTCAAATGCTTCTAAGATTTCTGAGTTGGGATATTCTAGAAGACATAATCAAAACCCACTCAGTTCTCTACCTGCAAGATGAGGAGCAGAAGCTACAAGAAGTAATAGGGTCGGAGAACCAGCTGACTTAGCTACTCTTGAAGATCTCAGAGCCGCAATGCTTTACCTTCTAAGCTTGCGAGAGTCGACCCCCCGGTAACACTCCTCCACCCCCCATCTCCTCCCGCCGATGATAAGAAAGATGATGATGATAACAATCGGAGGAAGGATCGGACACCCAAGGATACGAGTTGGGAGGCTCGCCGAGGGTTCAACTCCCCGTGAGAAGAGCAATTCACCACATCCTGATACATCAGGTGATGCTCAAGGTGCTCCGAAGTACAGTAGGGAGCAGCTCCTCACATTTTCTGAGCAGAGGCTCGGAACCAGCTCATACCAGATACAACCTATCGGTTCCGTGTCCTCAAAGTCCGTAAATAAAGCCATTCGACGCCAAGGAGAGAAAAACAGACTTTTGGCTAAGGACGTCCATCTGAAGTGGACAAAGTATACCAAGGCTCAGACACACAGAGCTTAGACAGAATAGCTGCTGACATCTCAAAGACTCCAGTACCTACTCCTCAACCCAACTTTTAGGAGATTATTGAGGCAGCCTTAGCAACTCAGAAAGTCGATCTAGAAGCTCAGAGTCAGCAGTTGCTCCAGAATCAGCAGAAGATATTTTCAGAGCAGCTGACTCAAGCTCTCACAACTGTTAAGCTCGAAATGGACGAAAGAAATAAGATTGCAACCTCTAGCCTTCAGAAAGCTATTACTCAACAGGCAGAGGCTCTGAAAACTATTCAGAAGGAAATGACAGAATCGCAGGATCAGGCTCTGCTGAAACTCCGTCTGGAGTCAGCTGCACAACTTAAAACATCTAGAGCTGATCAAGAAGAAGACTGGGAATTATACTGCGATCTCGTCAAAGACTTCGAAACCACAGCAAATCAGATTAAGGATTCAGTCCACAAGCTGGAAAAAGAAGTCACAGCTATCCGTACCAACCTCGATAAGGCTGCTGATGCCAAAAAGGGGGAAGGTATAATAAAAGATGAATCTGAAACGGATACAGCTGATGTACAGATAATCAGGGAAAGGGTTCAGGAGAAGAGACCCTCCACACCGAAGAACCCGCACGTACTCGGGGGGGAAAGGGCTCCGGAGGAAGGACCCTCTACTAGTCAGGATAAGAACTCTTCTGAGGTCCTTCTCCTAGAATTTCCACTACAGCCGACCCCCATCTCCTCTTATGCTGCTCATGTTGAAGAAGTAGCCAGATTTATTGAGCAGGAGACAGAAGAAGAAGAGCCTAAGCCTGAACAATTGCCACCGCAGAGGCTGGGGAAGGAGATTGCAACTACATCTACTCCTCCTTCCTCCCCGCTCCGAAAGTTCAAATCTAAAGCGGAGCAAGAGGCTTATGACCTCAATATTGCCCAACAGCTGCAAGATAAGCTGGACCGAGAGCGTCAGCTTGAAGAAGCAGCAGAAGTAGCAAAGAAGCCCAAGGGCAAAGCTGTTAGGGGCAAAGGCAAGAAAAAGGTCGAATCAGTCGAAGAGCAGAAGAAGAAAGCCCAAGCAGATTTTGCTAAGGCTCTTCCGACTGAGATCCCAGCCTACAACTCGAGCATTCCCACTCCTACTCTAACACCTGAGCAGATAGCGGAAGATCAAGCGACCTGGGAGGCGACGCTGCAGGGCCTAAATATCAGACGAGGAGACTGTAGGGCAGCGGCTCTCCGAGAAAAGAAAAGAATGGCTGATATGGCTAAGATGATAAGCCTATCCAAGAAGCCGCGAACTGATCCCTGCAGGACAAATCCCAAGAGGATCAAGGAAGAGAACACCTCTCGCCAAGAAGGACTCAGTTGTTCATGTCGATCGATGAGTTCCGGCTGAGGTTAATGATCAATGGGAAGAACTTAAAGAGCAATTTATCAAAGGCTACTATGTTTGGGGATTCTATCCTCGAGAGCAACCTATCGATCAAGCCTTTGATGAGTTCATGCTTCTGTACAATTCAGAGCTGAGGGAACAGCTCAAGGAGATCATGAAGAGACAGAATATTCCATTTAGAGCTCCATCTTTCAGGCGCATCCCACCTCCTAGAACTGCGCGCGGAGTTCTATGTACGAAGGACATAGAAGATGAGGTTAGTCTTTGCGCAAAGCATTCCGCTTCAACCTGAGTGTCCACCTTGCTGAAGACGACGAGGATATCCAGACTCTGAGGAAGAGAATCTATTTATACTATCGTCTGGAACCTCCCATGGACAGATCTGCAGGATTCAGGGAACGCACTCAAGCCTTCAGGCGTCTGTAGTCTTTCTCTTTTCTATCTTTTGTAATAGCGATAGGAACCTGTACTTCATTGATTATATATATCAGTTCCTATTGCTTGTCAGACAATTACTCATTGTCTTTCAGCTCTTTGTATTGTGTTTTCACGACTGATCACTAAGTGATCTGACACACACTCACAGTCAGTTTCTCTGATTTTGCCTATCTCCCACCTACTGAAGTATTGAAATTCCTTTATTTTTTTTCTCTTTCCCTCAGAATGTTGTAAGGGGGAAATTGTTGTCAGTGGGATAGCATCTTTTATAGACTTAAGAAGTTTAAGAGGTAGAGGTAGAGGTTTTGGCATCATCAATTAGGGGGAAATTGTTGGATATGAGTCAGTAGATGATACTCAGCTGTTGTTCGGTTAAAAGAAAATTGGGGGAAATCATAGTAGTACTATGGAATTGAAGATCCCAAAACCTAGCTGATATTAGTAGATTAGTGTGTCGTTAGGATTAGCTGATGTATAGGTTAGACTTGTTGTAATCGTTTTTATATTCTTGTCTAAGTCCTGTACGGGATAGTTGTTGAACTGATCTTCTGCCGAAGATACTTTTCAGAACCCCACGTCATCGTGTAATCGCTTGTGTTCTTGGCCGCCGGTGATCTTCCACTCGATCGAAGACGGCGCATCAGCCGACAAATCATCGTAGAAGACTACTCCCGGTGATAGTCATCGCGGAAGAACGAGAAACAAGCACAGCACCTTCGCAGCCGCCGCTGACCTACTCGGTAGATGCCCTGTCGGCCGACTCGATCGAAGAAGACATAGACTTTTCAGTCTACTGTATCCTACGGAAAGCGACCCAGCTATTCAAGTCTTTTCGAAAAGTTCAGCAGAAGACATACGAGGTGGTTGAATGGTCAACTTGACATTCTCACCAACTACAAACCTCGACCAATGAGAAGCCGACAACGCTTACCTACTCTACACAGTAAAGCTGCTCTCATGAACAGTGCATTAACTGCCCTGCTGCAACAAGTTCGAATTATGGCCGTTTTCCTTGGAAGCTTGTGACACGTGGTATCGTTGTCTCCAACGGACATATGCCATAACTCACAACTATAAATAGAGAAGTTTTTGAAGCTCCGAGTGACGGAATTTCGAAGGGACAAGCTTAATTTCACAAACGCTCTAGAACACTCAAAGATCATCCAGAGGAAAACTTGCTTACTTAGAAGATTTCTCAGTTTTTCTCTCTAGAGTTCTTAGATCCCTTCATTCTCTAGACTAAGCTCATTGTCATATTTATAGCTTAGATTCGAAGGAGTTCACATTTAGTGAATTGTTCTTATTGTAAGAACTCCTTCTCAGTTGGAGAATATTCCCTTCCCTTTCAGACTTAGGTTTGGATTGTAAAGTCGCTAAGGACTATAACTTAGAGGGCGTCCGGTGCACGAATCCCCGCTCGAGGCTTGCTCAGAATAATCAACAAGTTCTCCTGCTTTGTTCAGGACCGTGGACGTAGGATCTTGCGTATCCGAACCACGTTAAATCGCTTGTGTTCTTTTACTGTTTTATTGCATAGCATTCAACTGACTTGAAAATCATAAACTTGCATAAAACGTATTTTATAAAGCGCACAGCCAAAAGATTTAATTTGCTAAAACGTGTTTTCAAAAGAGACGAATTCCGGGCCCCACACTTTCCGCACAATGAGTCTCCGATCGATTCTCAAAGAATGCGACAACGATCAGTAGGAGAGAGCTCGATGGCCGACTCACTCTGTCCCGCGATCGAAGGCTTATTTGGCACTCTTCATCAGTTGCAATCAACAGCTCAACTGACCTTCATTGAGAAAAAGAAACTGAGCTCAGGTGTATTCACCCCCCCCCCCCTCTACACCTGACTTATCGTATCCGGACCAACAATGCGGCTCTTTTGGAGTCACGTAACAATAAAATTGTACAATTAGGTAGGAGATTAATTTGAATTAATGATGGGAGATTAGTATGTATGAAATCGTGGTAGGCCGTTGAAGAAAATCTGCAACGTATATTTCTACCACGTATAGTGCTATTTTGTAATAACTTCTTCTCCCTATAAAAACCAATAAAAGAAGACGCACATTTGACAACTTAATGATTACCAAATCAAATAAAAATATCGAACTGAAATCGCAAATTTAATGCTCCTGTTAATGAATACTTTTCCAGACAACTTATAATGTAGTTATATACAACATGGAAGTCTATTTCATTTTTGGTAACAAAGATAATTTGCTATATTAACTCGGAGAATATCCTTATAAATAAAAATTAGATCAAAAGATGAATGATACGATAAAAAAATCTATAATTAATAAGCTCGATGTAAAAAATATTAATGAGACATACTTTTGGGAATATATATATGAACAAGAAAACTCAAGGGAGTCGGCAGGTCTACTTTAAGATTGAATTAAATTGGAAGTAAATTGAAATTTGTGTGTTTCATTGTAACCAAAGGAAAAGGACAGTTGGCGTTGGGATACGGGCGTTGAAAACACCAATGCAACGGTAACATTTCCTGGCCTGCTTATAGACTTCTAGTAATCGCGTAAATTTACCACGAACATCAATTTTCAGGAATCACGAGTAAATCTCAATTCACTTAAAATCGTCATATCACCAATCTGAATTTACTCTTTCTTATCATTCACGTAGCCTGCAAGACAGTAAACTTCACTACTCAGCAAAGTATTCATAGAATCAATGAGATGGCGTAGTGGTGAAGGTGGTGGTTCGGGACCGAAAAGTCATGGGTTCAATTCCCACTGGACAAGCTATGTGTGTCTGTCACCTTAGGGGAGCGAGGTTTACCCTGTTCGCACCACAGGTAGCAGCTGTGGGTTCCTCTAAAAAAAAATAAAAATCAAATCCACTCGATTTGATTCTGATTTCAAATATCTAAATATTCCAACTCACTCATTTATTTGTATATATCATCACAAAAGTCATTAGTCGACTAATTAGAGCGGTCCCGACCGGACATTTGAGTGAGTGGCATAAACAAAATATTTAAACGCTTTCTAGATATTCATTAATTAGTTGGACTTTTGCTTTCCAATTTAATGTCGATGACACGCTTTCACATATTCCCTCACTCCAACCTCCTCCATCGAATAATTTCTTTTACCTACTAGAAATAGATTTACTATCAACTCTAAGGTTCCCTCATTGTAGGGAGCCCTATCCCAATTTTAGTGCGGAAAAATATTTTATAAAATACATATGCTTGTGACATATAGCATAAGTCATAAAAAATACGTGAATTTTCTTTAATATTACTAATATTGTCAAATGTCTTTTTTATAGTCGAAATAAACGTAATTGGGGTTTTCTTTTTTTCACTAATTCGTTCTTGTTTTCTGTCATTATTGTAATTTCTGTCATTATTGTAAATCGATTTATCAATAATTTTTTTTGTTAAGTTAAGAAAAAGTTCTGTATTTATTCTGGGAATATTAATCATAGATAAAAAGATATCTTTGTAGATTTTTTCAATGAAACTTTTTACAAAGGGAGCTAATTTACAGATTAATCTTATCTCCATCAATTTTTTTCTATCTCTCACTTAAAAACAAAAATTCCATAATATTTTTAGGGGATGTGCAAAAATGTGCACATCAAACATAAGAAAATGCAAAAAATATACATAATATTTTATAAATGCAAAAATATACATTTTTGCTTTTTAAACCTATAAAGATGCCTAGTTGAGTAGGTGCTGCAACTCTCTTTCTCTCTCCTCCTACTTTTGCAGTGAAAACGTCTTGTATTGTATTTGAATAGGTGAGCAACTTTCATGTGAGAATGAACATGTGTAGGGAATATTGTTTAAAATGAATGCAGTCCAGATTTTTCTTCCATGCAGCAGAATATTTTCGTCTAGCTAATATACCCAGCATGCATTTTCATCTAGCTAATATCCATTGCAGCAAAACTACAAGAAGTGTTTTCTCTCTTATCTCTCTCCTTACACAATACATGCACATTTCTGGGCGGCCATTGAAGAACCCATTTCGAGTTCTGAAACTGTATTTGTTGTCGTTTTAATTATTATTATTTTTTTTAAATCAAGCATCATAGTTCACCAGAACTTGAAGCTCATAGAGATAGAAAGAAAAATAATAATAAATAAACGAGAATATAGGTCAGAAAGCATGCAAAAAAAAAAAATCTGGAAAGAGAGAAAGAGGAGAGCGAGAGGAATTGCAGGCATGCATCAATTCTCTTGATTCTCTCTCTTCTATTATTTAAACCTTTTTCCCTCTCAGCTCTATTATGTAACATGCATGCAGAAGTGTGCAGTCTCTCTCTCTCGTAACATGCATGCAGAAGTGTGCAGTCTCTCTCTCTCGTAACATGCATACAGCAGTGTGCAGACAAGAAGAAACCCTATTTAGAGAGAGAAAAAAAAAATTCTGGAAAGAGATAGAGCGAGAGAGCGAGATAAAGAGAGATCACCACTGTTCACTTATGTTGGTCGGGAGACCAGAGTCAGGTGTAGAGGGGGGGGGGTGAATATACCTGAGTACTGTTTCTTTTCTCAAACGCGAAGGACAGCTGAGATGTAGGTTGCTACTCATGAACAGTGCCAAATAGTAACCTTCTGATCGCGGGTCAGAGTGTGCCAACTACTGAGGCTCTCCTACTGACTTTTGTCAGTGCTTGATTCTCAGTTGAAGACTTAGTATGGATAAGTGTGTAGGGCCCGGAGATTCGTCTCAGTTGAAAACGTGATTTTCACAAGTTAAAAGATTTTGGCTAGTGCACCTTTTCGAATACGTTTTATGCAAGTTATGAGTTTGTATGCAATGCAATAAAACAGTAAACAACACAAGCAATTTTTAACGTGGTTCGGATACGTAAGGTCCTACGTCTACGGTCCTGCTGAACAGGAGGTCTTGTTGATTAATCTGAGCAAGCCTCAGCAAGGAATCTGTGCACTGGACAGACCCTTCTAAGTTATAGTCCTTAGCGACTTTACAAATCAAACCTAAGTTTGAAGGGGAGGGGATTTTCTACAACTAGGAAGGAGTTCTTACAATAAGAACAGTCACTAAAAGTGAACTCCTTCGAGATTCTAAGCTATAGATATAAACGTTGAGCTTAGATAGAGAAGAGGGATCTAAAGAAAGAAACTCTAGAGAGAAGAACCAAAGATTTTCTGCTAAGCAAGTTCTTCGCTGGTTTATCTTTGAATGCGCTAGAGTTGTTTCGAATGCTTGAGCGTTTTGTCCCTTGATATCCCGTGGGTAGAGCTCGGATTTGCTTCTCTATTTATAGTTGTGACCCAGCCATTTGTCCGTTGGAGAGGACGATGCCACGTGTCACAAGCTTCCAAGGAAAACGGCCATATGTTCGAATTGTTGCAGCAGAGTTGTTGATTACTGTGTATGTGAGCAGCTTTAGTTGGTCAGAGCAGGTAGTGCGTTGACGGCTTCTCATTGGTCGAGGTTTGTGGTAGGTGAGATATGTCAGACATTGGTCTTCATCGGAGTTGACTCTCACTCATCTTCGTATGATCTTCTGCTGACTTTCGAATGATGTTAAAAGCTGGGTCATTTCCTATCGGATAAAGTAGACTTGACACAGTCTCGGTCTTCTTCGTCTGAGTCGACTGACAGTGAGTATTCTACTGAGTAATGATCAGCTGATGACTCCGAAGGTACTGAGCTTTGTATAAAGGGTTCTTCTACTGATGTCGGTCAGCCGATGAGATGTCTTCTACTGAGCGAAGATCAGCTGATGACTTAAGAACACAAGCTCTTACACTAATGACGTGGGGTTCTGGAAAGTAAGCTTCAGTAGTGGACGTCGCCACTGAATGTTGTTTCTTTGAAAACCATGATATCAGCTTGCTGCCTAGGAACTGACATGTTCCAGAAGTTGATTTTCGATCTATCCTGCATCCTCCATAATCAGCATCAGAATAACCTGTTAGTATAAGATTATCATCAGCAGGATACCATAACCCTGCGTCAGGTGTTTCCTTCAGATATCGCAGAATCTTCTTTGCTGAGTCCATATGAGTTCGCTTGGGATTCGCTTGAAATCTTGCACATACACCTACAACATAAGTTATATCAGGTTTGTTTGTTGTTAAATATAATAAAGAACCATTAATAGCTCTATAATCAGTAGAGTTAACAGAGGCTCCCTCATTGTCTAGATCGATTTTGAAATTTGTATTCATGGGGATCTTGACTGGCTTGCTTGAGTCGCAGCCGAATCTTTTCAGGAGGTCTCGAGTGTATTTGGCTTGATTTATGAATATTCCTTCAGGTGATTGCTTTACTTGAAATCCAAGGAAGTAATTCATCTCTCCCATCAAAGATATCTCGAACTTCTCCTTCATCATTTTCTCGAATTGTTGACATATAGTTACGTTTCTGCAACCGAAAATGATGTCGTCCACGTAGATTTGCACCAGTAGGATGTCATCTCCTGACGTTATGTTGAACAGGGTGCGATCTACTGTCCCCTTCTGAAAATCTTAAGGTACCCTTTGGTTCAGTTTGGGTCCTTAAGTGTTAGTGGGTGATTTCGGAACCCAGATCTGTCTCGGGACCTTAGAAGTCCGAGACATCTTCTTCTGAACCTTGTCAGCTTTCTTCTCCACATGACTTGGAGATACTGACTTTCTGGCAATTTTGGGTTCAAGAGCTTTCTTCTTCTTAGGCTGTGTGCTCCTCCTGACCCTGGGCTCATAATAATACGAACTATACTGTGCTGGATGCTCATATAGTAGTTCATTGTACTGCTCTGCCCATCTGACCTTCTTGGTTCCCCCTGAATTTGATCGTGGTGTCCTGGGGCTAGAACCTCTGGTCAGTTGCTTCTTGTTGCTCGGTTGAGGTGCAATCATCTTCTGTTTGTTCTTCGCCTGAGGTGTTGATTCAGTAACCTGAACTTTTCCTCTGACGAACCTATCAGCAGCAGTTCTGAGCTTTTCGATGTTGAAGTGGAAGCTTCATGAGTATAGCCAAGTCCTTCTTTCGTGATCGTTGGCCTTTGAACTCTGAGCATAATTTCCAACTTCTCCTTAGCTCCTAGGTACTGTTCAGTTATCAGTCCTCGCCAGACCTCATCACTTCTCTGAAGTGATTCATAATCCTTTTCGACTTCTGCGAGCTTCTGACTGAGTCGGGCTATCTCAGTATCTTTCTCTGAATTATCCTTGGTCAGAACTGATATCTGAGTTTCTTGAAGCTGAGACTTAGTCATAAGAGATTTAATCTCTTCCTTGAGTCTCACAACCAGATTCTTCGAATCAGTAGAGACCTGACAATCAGAAGAAAGTCTCTGATTTTCAGCCTTTACCTGTTCCAGTTCCTGAATGGTTCTGCTGAACTCTCTGCTCAGCTGAATCTGCACCTCTACTAGATCATCGTATGCTTGTACCACATTTAGAGGTTCATCTGTGACCAAGCACGTGTCGTGTGTGCTGTGTGAAGAAGAGGTTATGTTCAGTTTAGAGTTTACCTCAGCCTCTTCTCCGGCCATCAGACAGTATTCTTCAGTTGATTCAGGATCTGACACTCCGACCTCAACGGCGACAAATGCAGCTTCGTCTTCAGAAGAATACATGAATGTATCTTCCTCGATTGAGTCATCGGATATCTCTCTGGTGATGTAGGCCTGCCTCCTTCGGGAAAATTTCTCGCGTCTGGCCTGCCGTTCTGCTCTTTGAGTAGCTGAGAGTTCGGGACAGTCGTACTGATAGTGTCCCTCCTTCTTGCAGTTATAGCATACAGACGATCTGCTGCCTTTTCCAGCTGAGTCGTTGGATGGACTAGCAGCAGGTTCTGTGTTCCTGCAATCAGTAGAAGGTTTAGATTCTTCCCTTTTTCGATATTCTTTCTTACCTGAGGGAGAATCTCTATGGTATTTCTTCAGCTTCCTGACTCTTTCCTTTTCTCTTTGATATTTGAGAGCCATGAGTGCAAGCTGGTCAGTAGCAGATGTCTCAGAGGACTTAACATCTGTCGTGGCTACTGCCTTGTTGGAAGAAATGGGTTTGGCTCCAGTTTTGCTGACTGTTGCTTTGAAAGCATGATCTATCTGTATGTCAGCTGGAGCGCTGGAATATCGTAGGGGTAGGCTGTGCTCAAATTCCTCCGTCTTTAATTATGAAAATATAACATCAGGAGTTAGAGCATTAAGATCTGAGCGACGTAAATATGTAGTAAAAGGAAGCCACTTCAGTCGAGGTAGCGGCTCTTAAGATCTTCGTGTTCATCTCTTTGTTGGTGAACGTCCTCCCCAGCCCATTTATCACATTGATTTGGTTGGTAAATCTGACGCTAAGCTCGTCAATGGTCTCGTTGAGCTCCATGGCAAATGTATCAAACTTTTGTAGCTCCAGCTCGAGCTTATTTTCTTTGATCTGTGGGGTTCCTTGGCTCAGTACAGCTAGGGCATCCCAAAGTTCCTTTGCCATCTTGCAGTCTTCCACCCTCCCGAGGTGTGAGTCACTGAGCGTAGTCAGGATTGCATTTCGCACAACTCAGTCGAGGTTGTGCAGTTTTTTCTCTTCTAGCGTGAAGGCAGATTTGTCTTTTGCAACTTTGGCACCAGTGTGTGCTCCTACACCTCCCGCAGCTGCAAATTGTACGTTGTCGATCATGAGAATGATGGGTCCTGTCTCAAGTACATCCGTCATGCTGTCCTGCAACGCTGTTAGGTGCGCCTCCATTCTTACACGTCATACCATATAGTTCTCTACGGAGAACATCGGCACCATCCGAATACCTGACATATCAGACATTATGGGTAAGAGTATAAGGATGTATGAAGAGATGCTTGTGTAGTGAAAAATTTATTCAGGATCTGTTCGAGAAGACCAGTAGTTTCAGAACCGATGATCAGAAGAACACCGCTGCTCTGATACCAATTGTTGGTCCGAAGACGAGAGTCAGGTGTAGGGGGGGTGAATACACCTGAGTACTATTTCTTTTCTCAAACGCGAAGGACAATTGAGCTGTAGGTTGCAACTGATGAACAATGCCAAATAGTAACCTTCTGATCGCGGGTCAGAGTGTGCCAACTACTGAGTCTCTCCTACTGACTTTTGTCAGTGCTTGATTCTCAGTCGAAGACTTAGTGCGGATAAGTGTGTAGAGCCCGAAGATTCGTCTCAGTTGAAAACGTGATTTTCACAAGTTAAAAGATTTTGGCTAGTGCACCTTTTCGAATACGTTTTATGCAAGATATGAGTTTGTATGTAATGCAATAAAACAGTAAACAACACAAGCAATTTTTAACGTGGTTCGGAGACGCGAGATCCTACGTCCACGGTCCTGCTGAACAGGAGGTCTTGTTGATTAATCTGAGCAAGCCTCAGCAAGGTATCTGTGCACTGGACAGACCCTTCTAAGTTATAGTCCTTAGCGACTTTACAAATCAAACCTAAGTTTGAAGGGGAGGGGATTTTCTCAAACTAGGAAGGAGTTCTTACAATAAGAACAGTCACTAAAAGTGAACTCCTTCGAGATTCTAAGCTATAGATATAAACGTTGAGCTTAGATAGAGAAGAGGGATCTAAAGAAAGAAACTCTAGAGAGAAGAACCAAAGATTTTCTGCTAAGCAAGTTCTTCGCTGGTTTATCTTTGAATGCGCTAGAGTTGTTTCGAATGCTTGAGCGTTTTGTCCCTTGATATCCCGTGGGTGGAGCTCGGATTTGCTTCTCTATTTATAGTTGTGACCCAGGCATTTGCCCGTTGGAGAGGACGATGCCACGTGTCACAAGCTTCCAAGGAAAACGGCCATACGTTCGAAATGTTGCAGCAGAGTTGTTGATTACTATGTATGAGAGCAGCTTTAGTTGGTCATAGCAGGTAGTGCGTTGACGGCTTCTCATTGGTCGAGGTTTGTGGTAGGTGAGATATGTCAGACATTGGTCTTCATCGGAGTTGACTCTCACTCATCCTCGTATGATCTTCTGCTGACTTTCGAATGATGTTAAAAGCTGGGTCGTTTCCTGTCGGATAAAGTAGACTTGACACAGTCTCTGTCTTCTTCGTCTGAGTCGGCTGACAGTGAGTATTCTACTGAGTAATGATCAGCTGATGACTTCGAAGGTACTGAGCTTTGTATAGAGGGTTCTTCTAATGATGTCGGTCAACCGATGAGATGTCTTCTACTGAGCGAAGATCAGCTGATGACTTAAGAACACAAGCTCTTACACTGATGACGTGGGGTTCTGAAAGTAAGCTTCCGACTGAAGATCAGTCCAACATCTTACCCCGTACAGGACTTAGACACAAACGATAATGAAAACAAAATCAGTGTAGCCTATTACATCATCTAGTCCTATCAACACTACACTACTGATACCAGTTGGGTTTTGGGATCTTCAATTCCATAGCATGGAACACTATGATTTCCCCCAATACTATTTTGTCCAATAAAATGTTAAGTATCTTCTACTGACTCATAACCCAACAACTTACATTTTCCAGAGAGTCACACGCAACACAGAGATGCATACAAGAACAGAACTCTATACACAGTAGGAGAGGAATCTGATTCTTTTCCTATTGAGGGAGATGTCTTCACATGCAGCACAGTTATATTCTTCCATGATATAGAATTTAAAGAGAGCAAGAGGGAGCGAGAGAGCGAGACAGCGCGAGAGAGAGAACGAGAGGGAGCGAGAGAGCGAGGGTGGAGGGTGCTTGTTTAGGATGAAACAATCTTTAAAGGTAATCCTATTCCATAATTTGTTATATTTTTTGCTTGATTTTAGGGACATAATTAGCATGTAAATCTCTTAGCAAATCTATGGTTGAGAAAATATCTACGTATTATTAGGTATAAAATTAGATTTTAGGAAATCATTGAAAATATGTACATATTATCCCGTCAAAAAATTTAAATCCAAAAATCATTGAAAGTATCTACATATTATCTACACATTATTTAAGTAAATATGTACATATTATTAGGTTTAACATTTGAATATAATTGGCAATCTTTTCTTAGAAAATAAATAGAAAAATAAAATGTACATATTATTACGTAATTAATTCTGAAAATTAACTAGGGATATACTTAATTTACCTCGGAGTTTAATCATGTAAAACTCAATATTGTAGTAGTTTATATTATTTTTAATTGTGCAATCTATAATTTGAATAATATTCTTGTTTTAATTTATTGTTTCATTTTATTTTAGGAATATCTGAAATATTGTTGTTATAATTCTCAAATAATTCGAATAATATTTTATAAAGATGTAGAAATTATCGCCGTATAGTTCGGTCCGTGCTTAATTATCTACATAAATTATATATTGAGTATATTTTTAAATATTTTTTTAAATTAGATGAAATTGACTAAGATATTTTTATCTTCTTTAATTCTTACTAGATGCCCAACTGCACACGTGTAACTGTAAAGTATTGAGGTTTTTTCTTGGGTCAGATTAGAAAGGTGGGGATGAACAGCTTGCCCCATTTCGGACCGACCAATTAACATTATCGTCCTTAAGAGCAAGCATCGAAGCCCGTACACAGATTAACCCACGGCTTACCCCCTATGCGCTTTATTCGTTGGAGCATGCTCAATCTGGAAAGTTGATTAAGTCATTAATGATGACAGATGATGACTTGGTTCGACTTATCAACTTAGAGGTCGACCCAACAGTGTGCGTCGTTTTGACGGCTTCGGCTGATTACGTGGGAACATCACAAGAACGACATTACGTCCCTTCATATGATTACCCTTTGGCCGACAACGCAAGTGGCCAATTTAGTTTCCCCGATATTTTGTTTGATGCATATGGTCAAGGTGAAGCTGCATATGAGTTTAGAGTTCAGCATCAGTTTGGAAGGCAAGAACAACAAGAGGAGCAAGAAGAAGAAGAGCAACAAGAGGAGCAAGAAGAAGCAGAACAACAGGATCATGGTGCTCATGATAATAATGATGATGATGATGATGATGATGCGTACGACGAAGATTATACGGTTGAGGAAGAGGATGACGAAGACGAACATGTTGTCGCTAAAAACATTTATGGAACCATGTACGAGTTTGCATCGTGGATTCGTAGGGAAGGTGGTTTAAACCGGCTAATGACACTTTTAGAGCAGCCACAGAATAGAGCGCTCACCCTACAAGACGAAGATAATGAAGTTGTCGACGAAGTCAGAAATTGGCTAGTGTCAATTATTCCTCCAGGTCAAGCAGGAGTCATTGGTTGTACGGATATAGAGAAGATTGAAGAGGGCATTCTCGGAAATGACAACATCTTTTGGAAGAAGGATGCCCTAACAACAGCCGTTGGTCTTTGACATTTAGAGTATCGACGATCTTATAAAGTGAAGAGGGTAAGTCCTCAGTATCAGTGGTTTGAATGTCTGTTGGGCGATCTTTGTCCATTCTAAGTACGTGCACGACATAATGGTGTATTGGACAGTTTACGATTTTATGCCAGAGCACAGATGTCAGTACGACTTTGATAATATCGGGCTGATAACTGTTACTGTGAAGACTATCGGAGCCTATTTTGGGCAAAGAATACGTATGGAGGGCACGATGTTGCGACCTCGAGACATGATCAATGAGATGCAATGACTCTTGGGCGTGGTTTCTGCAGAATCTTAAGCGAGTGTACGGTTCGAGCGGCGACCTACTGATCATGTCTGACCAGCACGTCAGTATTAAAAATGCTCTCGAAGTAGTGTTTCTCGGAGTTCCTCACTGCCTTTGCAGCGTCCATCTTCAGAACAAGCTCACTTCTTACAAGAATGGAGTACGCTACATGTTCCGCCAGGCAACCACTGCATACTGTGAGTCGGACTTTAGGAAGTACATGACATCAATCCATGTGGCGAGTGAACGAGCATACTGTTAGTCCGGAGATGATAATCAGGTGTAGAGGGGGGGGGTGAATACACCTGATCATAGTTTCTTCTTCTCAAACCGAAGGACAGCTGAGCTGTTTAGTGCAACTGATGAACATTGTCAAATAGTAACCTTCGATCACTGGGTCAGAGTGGGTCAGCTACTGAGTTCTTCTACTGACTTTTGTCAGTCGTTGAAACTCAGTCAGAGACGTTGTGCGGATAAGTGTGGGGCCCGGAGATTCATCTCAGTTTTGAAAAACGCTTTTCACAAATCAAGTTCTTTTGGCTGTGCGCCTTAGAAACATGTTTTATGCAAACATATGATTTTGAACAGTTATGATATGCAATAAAATAGTAAAGAAGACAAGCGATTTAACGTGGTTCGGATACGCAAGATCCTACGTCCACGGTCCTGACAATGGCAGGATAACTTGTTGATTAAACTGAGCAAGCCTCAGCAGGTATCTGTGCACTGGACAGATCCTTCTAAGTTATAGTCCTTAGCGACTTTACAATTCAAACCGAAGTTCGAAAGGGATGGAATAATCTCCAACTAAGAAGGAGTTTTTACAATAAGAACAATTCACAGAAAGTGAACTCCTTCGAATCTAAGCTATAAATATGGCAATGAGCTTAGTCTAGAGAAGAGAGGGATCTAAGTACTCTAGAGTGAAGAACTAAGAATATTCTAAGAAAGCAAGTTCTTCTCTGGATAATCTTTGAGTATGCTAGAGTGTTCAAAGCTTGAGCATTTTTCCCTTTTTTATTCCGTTGCGTGGAGCTTCGAATTTCTTCTCTATTTGTAGTTGTGAGCTATGGCATATGTCCGTTGGAGACGACGATGCCACGTGTCACAAGCTTCCAAAGAAAACGACCATAAATTCGAATTTGTTGTAGCAGGGCAGTTAATTACTGTACATGAGAGCAACTTTAATGTGTAGAGCAGATATGGTGCTGTCGGCTTCTCATTGGTCGAGGTTTGTGGTTGGTGAGAATGTGTAAGAGTCAAAGTTGACTATTCAAACAACCTCGTAAGATCTTCTGCTGAACTTCGAAAAGACTTGTGCGACTGGGTCGTTTTCTATCGGACACAGTAGACTAGATAAGTCTCTATCTTCTTCGACTGAGTCGGCTGACAAGGAATACATCTACTGAGTAGGTTAGCTGGCGACTGCGAAGGTACTGAGCTTTGCATATGTTCTTCTGCTGATGGCTTATTAGGTGATGGGATGTCTCCTACTGAGGTGAAGATCAACTGCTGGCTGAAGAACGCAAGCTCTTACAAAGATGACGGGGGGTTCTGGAAAGTAACTTCGTCAGAAGATCAGTCCAACAGTTTACCCCGTACAGGACTTAGACAAAAGATAATAAAAAAAAAACAAGTCTAACCTCTACATCATTTAATCCTATAGACACACAACACGACTGATATCAGCTTGGTTTTGGGATCTTCAATTCCATAGTACTACTATGATTTCCCCCAATATTCTTTTAACCACTAGACAGCTGAGTACCATCTACTGACTCATAACCCAACAATTTCCCCCTAATTGATGATGCCAAAACCTCTATTTCTAACCATCTAGCCTCTATTCTAAAATAAGGAACGGAGAGCTAATCTATTGACAACAATTTCCCCCTGATTCATCAGAAGACAATCAAGATGATCAATAAAACATCAAGTCAGTAGGCGAGATATAGGCAAAATCAGAGAAACGGTTATGTAAGTGTGTGTCAGATCACTTAGTGATTAGTTGTGAGAAAACACAAACAAAAGCCATGAGACAATGAGTAATTGTCTGGCAAGAAATAGGAACCAATATATATATATAGACAGAGAGTACATGGGTCCTATTACTATTACAACAAATATGAGATTAGAGATCAAGTCTGACTTCTGAAATTCTTCGTGCGTTTCTTAAAGTCAGCAGACTTGTCAGCTGGAGGATCCAGGTAGTAAAACTTGTAGACTCTTGAGCGTAGAACCTGGATTTCCTCATAATCATCTGGATCGTTCATATTCAGACATAGATGAACAGCAGCTTCTTCTACTTCTCTCTCAATCTCTTTTGTGCACAGCACGCCGCGAGTAGTCCTAGGAGGAGGGATTCGCCTGAAGGTTGGAGCTCTGAAGGGTATTTTCTCTCTCTCCATGATCTGACGGATCTGATTCCTGAACTCTATATCAAATCGACTGATAAGTTCATCAAAGTGTTGATCTGCTGGTCTGTCAGTCTCATAGATACCCCACACATAGTATCCCTTAATAAAGTCTTCTTTCAGTTCCTCCCACTGCTCGTTGAACTCGACTGGCACCCATTTATCCACATGAGGTGTAGGCTCGTTCTTGATATAAGGTGCCCTTCTGAACTTGGATCCTCGTGGAATCTGCTTCCTTGGATCAGCTGTTGGCTTTGTTGATAGGCTAATCATTTTAGCCATGTCAGCTATCCTCTTTTTCTCTCTGAGAGCCGCTGCCCTTGTATCTCCTCTCCTGAGATTTAGTCCCTGCAGCGTGGCTTCCCAAGTAGCTCTGTCCTCTGCCTCCTGTTCAGGTGTGAGATTAGTCGGATAATAACTCGTGCGCAGGGCCGGACCTCGTACACTAAGGCCTTGGCTAGCTCCTCCCGAGCTTTCTTCTCTTACTCAGCCTTCTTGGCCTTAGTCTTTCCAACACCTTTCTTTGGCTTCTTGCCTTTCTTAGCCTCTTCCAGCTGATGCTCATGATCAAGCTTATTCTGAAGCTGTTGAGCAATCTGAAGATCATAGGCTTCTTTCTCCGCTCTTGATTTGAACTTGCGAGCCGGGGAAGATGGAGAAATGGGTTCAGTGGTGATCCCCTTCCCCGATATCTGCGGTGGCAATACCTGAGGCTCTTCTCCTTCTTCTTGATCCAAGAATTTTGCAATTTCGTCTATGTGCTGGGCAGATGAGATGGGAACTGCCTCAGTCACTGTCTGCCTCAGAGGAGTGTATTCCAGCAGGAGTACAGCTGAACTGGGTCCAGCCTGAGCGGCTGACCCTTCTCCTTGAGCTGTGCTGGCCCCTTCTCCTTTACTTCCTTCCTCCACCAATTCGACCACAGTCGGTTCCGCCTCAGTTTCTTCCTTTACTTCTTCTTCCCCCTTTTTGGCATCATCTGCCTTAGAGAGGTGAGATAGGATGGCTTTGATTTCTCGTTCGACATTGTCGACTGATTCTTTAATGAGAGTGGCAGTGGATTCGAAGTCTTTGACGAGGTCGCAGTACATATCCCAATCTTTTCCTTGATCAGCTCTGAATTGTTTAAGCTGCGTGGCTGACTCCTGACGGAGTTTCAGCAGAGCCTGATCGTGGGAATCTATCATCTCTTTCTGAATGGCCTTAAGAGCCTCCGCTTGTTGTTTTATAGCAGTTTGTAGGCTGGAGGTGGCCAATTTATTCCTTTCTTCCATATCGGCCTTGACTGAAGCAAGAGCCTGAGCCAGCTGCTTAGAGAAAATCTTCTGCGGAGTCTGAAGGAGCTGCTGACTCTGTGTTTCCAAATCTACCTTCTGAGCTGCTAAGGCAGTCTCAATTATCTCCTGAATATTCAACTGAGGAGTAGGAGCTCTGAGACTTTCTTCACGCCTTCAGCTAGTCGGGATACACTAGCCGTTTGGGCCTTAGTATACTGAGCCCATTTTGTATGAACATCTTTGGCTAAGAGACGATTTTTGTTCCCTTGCTGTCTTATGGCCTTGTTCACCGACTTAGAGGTGACGGAACCGATTGGTTGTATCTGATACGAGCTTGTTCCGATCCTCTGCTCAGAAATCGCGAGTAGTTGCTCTCGACTGCGCTTCAAGGCACCCGGGGCATCACCTGATGTGGACGGAGGTGGTGATTTGCCCTTCTCGCGGGGAGTGGGACCCTCAGCAGAGCCTCCCAACTCTGCATCCTTGGGTGGTGCCTGTTCCATCTCCTCATCCTTGTCTCCATTATTCTCATTATCGGGGAGGAGATGGTGGCGAATGATCTGTCGCCGGCACCGAGGTGCGCAAGCTCGCCAGATAGAGCATTGCCGCCCTCAAATCTTCGAATGTTGCCGCATCAGCTGGTTCCCCGAACCCAATTGTCGATCGCAACTCTTGCTCTTCAAGCAAGTAATGAAAGAGCCGTCTCGAGTCCTTATGATCTCTTCGAGTATGTCCCAACTCGGGAACCTCGGCAAAGATTCGAACTCTAGCCCTTATGGCTATTTCCACCGAGATCCGAATGATCGGATATCTCGTGGATCTCGTGAGTGGACTTCTCTTGTAGCTTGGAGGCGAGTAGAGTGGATGGTCGTCCACTCAGAGGAAGTCTCTTCAGTCGGAGTCCTAACGTCCGACTGAGTCTCCTCGGAGCTGATCACTTGTGCCTTATCCTTAAGTGTGGCTCCCTCCATTCCTGTGTCGGAGTCAAGAATGTGTTCTACAGTAGGAGGAGGAGAGGCTGGTTTTGCTTGTTCTACTGGCACCTCAGCAGGTCCAGTTTTGGTCAGCCTTTTCCTTTTCGGAGGGTCGGCGCGAGGGGGCAAAACAACAGCTGATCTTTCTCTCTTCTGATCAGGCGGCCCTCGCCCAACAGACTTCTCGGCAGCTGCTTTAGTTTTGAATTTTATTAGCTTGCTGTCGAAGTATTTGGCGTCGGCAAACAAAGAATTCCTTGCTACTGATTGCTCGATCAGTATGGACATCTTGGTCCCATACAGTAGCTTCCCAACGCTAATCATCTTCCGCTCACCAGTGGGAAAGGTGGTGAACTTTTGCGGCTGAGCCTTCAGCTCGGCTACATAATAATCTGTCTAGTTCACTTGGACTCCATCGTCTATAGCCATCATCAGCTGAATACGTGGCTTAGACAGCTGATCATAAGATCCTGCGGAGCTCGTCAGAATATGTGACACAATGTAGGCGAGCCCCCTGTACTGAGGTAGCAGCAGGTTCTTTGGTAGGGCAGTTTTGAAACTGATGTCCTGCCTCCCACAGAACTTCTGAACATACGTGTTCATCTCCTTCTCCTTGTAGCCAATAGGAGAAACACCACTGTCTGGGAGATCAAACGTCAGTCCCAAAGCATCTCGGATGTTGAAGATGTGCTGACTCATATCCCACGAGTTTGGGATAACCTCCTGCATATACGAGAAGGAAGATTCTTCTCCTCCGGATGCGAGAGTCCTCCAGTTGAGGTATACTTCCGCAACTTGCCTCGGCAGATAAGCCCTAGGCTGCTTGGATACGAGCCATTGAAGTCCAGATTGTTCAAGCGCCTCGAAGACAGGCTCAAGGTATGGAAGATCCACTTGACGAAGCGCCATTATCGGTTCGAACTGAATCCGTGAGAGTATGATCTCGTTCATATCAGAGGGGTCATGAACATTCGCCTTTAAAATCTACAAAATAACTTGTTAGCACTTGAAAATAGAATGAGTCAGTAGAGTTTTAGGCAGAATTTAATACATTACCAAGTAGTTTAGAGCTTGTGGATGCTAGAAATCAGATTAGTTTAGAGATTTTGAGGAAAAACTGATTTGCAGAAGAGCTCTAAAGTGGAAGTGGCGGAAAAATGAGTCGAGTAGAGAAGTTGAAAGGTTTTATAAGATCAAGCTTAATAACCGTTTAGATCGAACGGTCAGGATTTAATCTTTCAATGTTATCTGCGGTTGAGAATAAATGTTATAAACTGAATGATTACGAAGCCGCCTCTACTATAGACCCTATGTAGGATGATGCGTAATAAGGGTAAGTGAGAAGACCTGCATTAAAAGCGCTGCAGGCAGCATTAATTACCAAATCAATTTGAATGAGAACGGTATCTACTGACCATTCCTTAAAGAAATTGATGGCGGGAAATAAATGCTTCTTAACTACTGAATGCGAGCGACTGATATAATAAATGCAAGCATGTCAACAAAAACATTAAGTATTCAATACTACGCAAACCTCTTCAGCTGAACTTTTACGATCAGCTGGTTACCGTTAAGACTTAGGAGGATGGTTGACGTGCTGAAGACCACGTTCCCCCTTGCTGTGTACAGTATGATTCTCCCAACTGAATCAATGTACTGATCATCTGACCTGTCATACTGGTTCCTTCCGTCTGATACCAATTGTTGCCAATTGCGGTTATCAGTAGTTTTCTTCTACTGACGTGACTTAGTAGGATCCAGTAGACCTAGCTCAACTGATAGTTCTCTGAATCTGTTCTCAGCTAGTGGTTTGGTCAGTATGTTTGCCCTTTGCTTGTCAGTATGGACTTTCTCCATTCTGATATCCTTCTTCTCGACATGGTCTCTGATGAAGTGGTGTCGGATATCCACGTGCTTGCATCTCGTATGTAGAACTGGATTCTGAGTTATTGCAATAGCACTTGTGGAGTCATAGTAGATGGGCACTTCATTCTGAATGATACCATAATCTCTCAGTTGTTGTCGAAGCCAAAGGATCTGGGCACAACAACTTCCAGCAGCCATATACTCAGCTTCAGTAGTGGACGTTGCTACTGAGTGATGTTTCTTTGAAAACCATGATATCAGCTTGCTGGCTAGGAACTGACACGTTCCGGAAGTCGACTTTCGATCTATCCTGCATCCTACATAATCAGCATCAGAATAACCTGTCAGTATAAGATTATCATCAGCAGGATACCATAACCCAGCGTCAAGTGTTCCTCTTAGATATCGCAGAATCTTCTTTGCTGAGTCTAGATGACTTCGCTTGGGATCCGCTTGAAATCTTGCACATACACCTACAACATAAGTTATGTCAGGTCGGCTAGCTGTTAAATATAATAAAGAACCAATAATAGTTCTATAATCAGTAGAGTTAACAGAAGCTCCATCTTTGTCTAGATCGATTTTAAAATTTGTGTTCATGGGGATCTTGACTGGCTTGCTCGAATCGCAGCCGAATCTTTTGAGAAGATCTTGAGTGTATTTAGCTTGATTGATGAAGATTCCTTTAGGTGATTGCTTCACTTGAAATCTAAGGAAATAATTCATCTCTCCCATCATGGACATCTCGAACTTCTCCTTCATCATCTTCTCAAACTGTTGGTATATGGTCTCGTTTCTGCAGCTGAAAATGATGTCGTCCACGTAGATTTGCACCAGTAGGATGTCATCTCCTGACTTTATGCTGAACAGGGTGCGATCTACTGTCCCCTTCTGAAAACCTTTCTGAAGTAGAAAGTCTGATAGGGTATCGTACCAAGCCCTGGGTGCTTGTTTTAACCCATACAGAGCTTTCCGAAGTCTGTACACCTGATGTCCCTGCTGAAAGCCGGGCGCTTGTTCCACGTAGACTTCTTCCTTCAGTACGCCGTTCAGAAAAGCTGACTTTACATCCATCTGATATACTTTGAATCCTTGATGCGTTGCGTAGGCTAAGAAAAGACGAATGACTTCCAATCTTGCGACTGGAGCGAAAGTTTCATCAAAGTCGATTCCTTCTGCTTGACTATATCCCTTGGCAACTAGTCGAGCTTTGTTTCTGACGATGACGTTGTTTTCATCACGCTTGCTTTTGAAGACCCACTTAGTACCGATCACATGCTGATGTCTAGGTCTGTCAACAAGCTCCCAAACTTCGTTTCTGACGAACTGGTTCAGCTCTTCTTGCATGGCGATGATCCAGTCAGCATCGTTAAGTGCGTCCTCTATCGACTGAGGTTCTTCTGTAGACAAGAAACAAGAATAAAGTGAGCTTTCTCCTTGATTTAATCTCGATCTTGTTCTTATCGTTGCTGATGGATCTCCTATTATGAGATCTGAAGAATGAGCGTCAAGCCATGAACGTCTGAGTCTGGCTTCTTCTTCTGATACTACTTCGCAAGCATCGGTAGGGAGTGTTAGGCATTTCGAGTAGTACCGTTCGAGATTGCAGCAGGTTCAAGAAGAAGGTTAGGATCTACCGAGTTTCCAAGTTCGGGGGCATTTAGCTCGGGAACATTAATCGTTCCCCCCCGAGTTTATATTCTCGTAGAGGTCTCGGTTACCACCGGGGCTTCCTCATCGACCTTTGTTACCCGTTGTTGATTCTCGTTTCGCAGAATCAACCGGATCGCCTACATCGCCCGTTGGTTGAGTCCGAGTTTCTTCATCATCTCGACTCATCATCCCAACAATGCTTGAATCTTTTCGGTTTTATCGGTCGACCCGAGATCCCGTAGCTTGCCGCCGACATCATCGCATTTGTCTCGTAGTTTTCCTGTTCTTAGTAACAAACTCATCAAAAACAACATGAGGGTTTCCTCCACGCAAAGAGTCCGATAGTTAAAGACTCTGAAGGCTTTACTGACTCGGGAATATCCTAAGAATACCCCTTGATCAGATTTGCTATCAAAGACCTTCAACCGATCTTTCCTGTTATTGTGGATAAAGCACGGACAACCAAAAATATGAAAATGAGAAATAGAAGGAATTCTCCCTTTCCACAATTCGTATGGTGTCTTCATGTGTTGCTGTGTAAGTAGTGAGCGATTCTGAGTGTAGCAGGCTGTGTCAGTAGCATCTACCCAAAACCTAGAGGGTAGCCCAGAGTCTGCTAGGAGTGTCCTTGCTGCTTCTTTGAGTGTTCTGTTTTTGCGTTCAGCAAGTCTGTTCTGTTGAGGAGTACGAGCAGCTGATGTCTCGTGCTGAATTCCCTCTTTCTCGCAGTACTCTTTAACTACTGAGTTGAGAAATTCTGTTCCTCTGTCTGAGCGAATTCTTTGTATCTTGATGTCCTTTTCCACACTGAGCTTTTTCAGTAGTTTAGGCAACTCAGTCATGACATCAGATTTGTTGGCGATGAAGATTACCCATGTATATCTCGAGTAGTCATCTATAACGACAAGGGCATACTTCTTGCCTCGTATAGTCACTGGAGAAACTGGCCTGAATAAATCCATGTGCAGCAGCTGAAGGATTCCATCAGTGGAAGGTGAAGGAATAGGTGGATTGCTACTCTTTGTCTGCTTTCCCTTCAAGCATGCTTCACAATTTCTATCTTTGATAAACGATTCGTTGGGCAGTCCTCTGACTTTAGAGTTCTTGGCGAGCTTGTTCATAGTCTTGAAGTTCAGGTGGCTGAGTCTCTTATGCCATAGCCATCCTGACTTATCACTAGATTTCGTCTGTGCAAGCAAGCAAGCCTTAGGTTCTACGGTATTCCAGTTAGCAACGTATATGTTTTTCTTCCGCGAACCTGATAACACTATTTTCCCTGTAGATTTATCAATAATATCACAGAAACCAGCGTCAAAGATTACTCTGTTAAGATTATCACAGAATTGACTGACAGAAAGGAGATTATATTGAAGTCCTTCAACATATGTTACACTTGGAACTGAAGCAGTCCCAATATTCAGCGTTCCATATCCCCTTGTGTAGCCTTTAGAGTTGTCACCAAACTTAATTTTGGGACCATCTTCTTGTATATAGTTGGTCAGCAGGCTCTTCTAGTACGTCATGTGTCTTGAGCAGCCGCTGTCCACTATCCATGGGTCCTTATGCACCTGCAAAACAGAAGCATTTTTAGGTACCCTTTTGTTCAGTTGGGTCCTTACATGTTAGTGGGTGATTTCGGAACCCAAATCTGCCTCGGAACCGTAGAAGTCTGAGACTTCTTCTTCTGAACCTTGTCAGTTTTCTTCTCCACAGGACTCGGAGATACTGACTTTCTGCTGATGATTTTGGGTTCAGGAGCTTTCTTCTTCTTAGTATTTGCGCTTCTCCTGACCCTAGGCACATAATAGTACTAGCCGTACTGAGCCGGGTGCTCGTACAGTGGCTCATGGTACTGTTCTGCCCATCTGACCTTCTTGGTTCCCCCTGAATTTGATCGCGGTGTCCTGGGGCTGGAACCTTTGGTCAACTGCTTGTTGTTGCTCGGCTGAGGTGTAATCATTTTCTGTTTGTTCTTCGCCTGAGGTGTGGTGTCAGCAGCTTGCACCTTTCCTCTGATAAACCTATCAGCCAGCGCTTCTGAGCTTTTTGAGGTAGAAGCTTTGTGGGTATAGCCAAGTCCTTCTTTCATGACAGTTGGCCGTTGTGCTCTGAGCATACTTTCTAGCTTCTCCTTAGCTCCAAGTTATTGTTCAGTCATCAGTCCTCGCCAGACCTCGTCACTCCTCCTGAGTGTGTCATAATCTTTCTGTACGTCTGAGAGCTTCTGACTGAGCTGGGCTATTTCAGTCTCTTTCTCATAATTGTCCTTAGTCAGAACTGAGATCTGAGTCTCTTGAAGCTGAGACTTAGTCATAAGAGATTTGATCTCTTCCTTGAGTCTCGCAACTAGATTTTCTGACTCATTAGAGACCTGACAATCAGAAGAAAGTCTCTGATTTTCAGCCTTTACCATCTCCAGTTCCTGGATTGTTCTGCTGAACTCTCTGCTCAGCTGAATCTAATCCTCTAGCAGATCGTCGTATGCTTGTACCACATCTAGAGGATCATCTGTGACCGAGCACGTGTCGTGTGTGCTGTGTGAAGAAGAGGTTATATTAAGTTTGGAGTTTACCTCAGTCTCTTCTCCAGCCATCAGACAGTATTCAGCTGTTCCTTCAGGAATCGTTTCCCCAATCTCAACTGCTACAAATGCAGCTTCGTCCTCAGAGGAATACATAAATGTATCCTCCGATGATGTAGGCCTACCTTCTTTGGGTAAATTTATCTCTTCTGGCCTGCCGTTCTGCTCGTTGAGCAGGTGAGAGTTCGGGACAGTCGTACTGATAGTGTCCCTCCTTCTTACAGTTATAACAGTGGATGTTCTCCGCTTTTTCCACTGAAGCTTTAGATGGACTCGCAGCGAGGCTCGTGTTCCCGCATTCAGTAGAAGGATTAGATTCTTCCCTTTTCTGATAATCTTTCTTACCTGAGGGAGAAACTCTGTTGTATTTCCTCAGCTTTCTGACTCTCTCCTTTTCCCTCTGATATTTGAGAGCCATCACAGCCAGCTGGTCAGTGCCTAAAGTCTCACAAGATTTTGTTTCGATAGTGGCCACTGCCGTGCTTGAGGAAATCGGTTTGGATCCAGTTTTGCTGACAGTTGCTTTAAAAGCATGATCGATCTGTGTGTCAGCTGGAGCACTGGAACACCTTTGGGGTAGACTATGCTCAAATTCCTCCGTTTTTAGTTCTGAAAATATAACATCAGGAGTTAGAGCATTTAGATCAGAACGACGTAAGTAAGTAGCAAATGGAAGCCACTTCTGTCGAGGTAGCGCTCTCAAGATCTTTATGTTCATCTCTTAGTTGGTGAACACCTTCCCCAGCCCGTTGATGACATTGACTTGGTTTGTAAATCTGATACTGAGCTCGTCAATGGTCTCACTGGACTCCATTGCAAAGGCTTCGAAACTTCTGAAGCTCTAATTCGAGCTTGTTTTCTTTGATCTGCGGGGTTCCTTGGCTCAGTACAGCCAATGCATCCCATAGCTCTTTTGACGTTTTGCAGTCCTGCACCCTCCCAAGATGAGAGTCACTAAGCGTTGTCAGTATAGCATTTCGCGCAACTCGGTCAAGGTTGTGCAGCTTTTTCTCTTCAGGCGTGAAGGCTGATTTGTCTTTGGGAACCTTAGCACCGATTTGTGCTCCTACACCTCCCGCAGTAGCGAACTGAATGCTGTCAATCATGGGAATGATGGGTCCACTCTCCAGGACGTCCGTCATGCTGTCGTGCAGCGATGTGAGGTGTGCCTCCATTCTCACGCGCCATACCGTGAAGTTCTCTATTGAGAACATTGGCACCATCCTGATACCTGACATGTCAGACATTATGCGAATGGGTATAAGGATGAAAGAAGAGATGCTTGTGCAAAGAAAATGTTTTCAAGGATCTGTTTGAGAGAACCAGTAGTACAGAGCCGTCAATCAGAAGAACACCGATGCTCTGATACCAATTGTTGGTCCGGAGACGATAGTCAGGTGTAGAGGGGGGGTGAATACACCTGATCATAGTTTCTTCTTCTCAAACCAAAGGACAGCTGAGCTGTTTAGTGCAACTGATGAACAGTGCCAAATAGTAACCTTCGATCACTGGGTCAGAGTGGGTCAGCTACTGAGTTCTTCTACTGACTTTTGTCAGTCGTTGAAACTCAGTCGGAGACGTTGTGCGGATAAGTGTGGGGCCCGGAGATTCGTCTCAGTTTTGAAAAACGCTTTTCACAAATCAAGTTCTTTTGGCTGTGCGCCTTAGAAACACATTTTATGCAAACATATGATTTTGAACAGTTATGATATGCAATAAAACAGTAAAGAACACAAGCTATTTAACGTGGTTCGGATACGCAAGATCCTACGTCCACGGTCCTGACAATGGCAGGATAACTTGTTGATTAAACTGAGCAAGCCTCAGCAGGTATCTGTGCACTGGACAGATCCTTCTAAGTTATAGTCCTTAGCGACTTTACAATTCAAACCGAAGTTCGGAAGGGATGGAATAATCTCCAACTAAGAAGGAGTTCTTACAATAAGAACAATTCACAGAAAGTGAACTCCTTCGAATCTAAGCTATGAATATGACAATGAGCTTAGTCTAGAGAAGAGAGGGATCTAAGTACTCTAGAGTGAAGAACTAAGAATATTCTAAGAAAGCAAGTTCTTCTCTGGATAATCTTTGAGTATGCTAGAGTGTTCAAAGCTTGAGCATTTTTCCCTTTTTTATTCCGTTGCGTGGAGCTTCGAATTTCTTCTCTATTTATAGTTGTGAGCTATGGCATATGTCCGTTGGAGACAACGATGCCACATGTTACAAGCTTCCAAAGAAAACGGCCATAAATTCGAATTTGTTGCAGCAGGGCAGTTAATTACTGTACATGAGAGCAGCTTTACTGTATAGAGCAGATATGGTGTTGTCGGCTTCTCATTGGTCGAGGTTTGTGGTTGGTGAGAATGTGTCAGAGTCAAAGTTGACTATTCAAACAACCTCGTAAGATCTTCTGCTGAACTTCGAAAAGACTTGTGCGACTGGGTCGTTTTCTGTCGGACACAGTAGACTAGATAAGTCTCTGTCTTCTTCGACTGAGTCGGCTGACAAGGAATACATCTACTGAGTAGGTCAGCTGGCGACTACGAAGGTACTGAGCTTTGCATATGTTCTTCTCGCTAATGGCTTATCACCGATGGGTGTCTCCATCGAGGTGAAGATCACCGTCCGGTGAAGAACGCAAGCTCTTACAAAGATGACGTGGGGTTACGGAAAGTAACTTCGTCGGAAGATCCTCCAACAGTTTACCCCGTGCAGACTTAGACAAAAGATAATCAAAAAAAACAAGTCTAACCTATACATCATTTAATCCTATGTACACACAAAGATGACCGATATCACCGGGTTTTGGGATCTTCAATTCCATAGTACTACTATGATTTCCCCCAATATTCTTTTAACCACTAGACAGCTGAGTACCATCTACTGACTCATAACCCAACACATACAACAAGCTGATAGAGGTTGGTCCCGAACGTTGGGCACGGTCGCAATGCCCGCAGCGTCGCTACAGTTTTCTATCATCAAATTATGTCGAGTCTTTCAACGGAAGACTTTTGTGGGCCCGTCGATTGCCGATTTGCTCGATGATTGACACTATACGAGCGATCATGGAGTCACGGTTGGATGAAAGGCGACAACTGTACACTAAAAGCAACCACAAGCAGATATACGAACACCACTTTAATTCTTTACCTGCATTGGAGCTTTGGACTATTCCTGACCACATTCGAGATGCAGATCCAATGTTACCACCCCTAGCGAAGCGTCAAGCCGATCGCCCAAAGCAGAGACGTTACCGATCGGGGGCAGAGGCCTCCACAAGCTCAAGACAAGATCATAGCAGAAAGTGTGGTGTTTGTCACGAAAGAGGCCACACAAGGAGGACATGTTCAGAGAGGGAGACACAAGATTAAATTTGTCGTGTTTCTACTTTGTTTTCTATGTATTATTTGAAGTATGAAGTTTGATTAACGAAGTAGTTTAAAAACAATGAGATAGAGAAATTAAGACTTCAACACACGTTAGCACTACATAAATCCATCTTCACACTTCTGCTTGAACCGTAATATTATATTGCGACATATTATGCGAAGAAAGAAAAAATTCAGAACCTAATACAACAAAAAAATATATAATACTCCCTCCGTCCCGCTATTTGTGGCTCACTTTCCCGAAAAGGGTGTCCCATTATTTGTGCCCACTTTCCTAATTTGGTAAAAAATTACTCATACTCTATCATCTTCTCTCTCCTACTTTATTACATTATCTCTCCTACTTTATCATCTTTCTCTCATACTCTCTCATTATCTTACTCATCTTCTCTCTCATACTTTATCATCTACTCTATCTCTCTCATACTTTATCATCTACTCTCTTAATTTCCGTGCCAAAACCAATTGAGCCACAAATAACGGGACGGAGGGAGTATTTAGTATCAGTATAATATATTATTTCAAACCAGGCTCTGTCGAAGTTATATGGCATGATTATTCATGAACCACAAACTAGTATTACAATTGTCATATGAATAACCTAGTTTTTTGAAATCAAAACTCCAGAATGCAGATTTGAACATAAAAAAAATAATGAAATAATAATATTCTCTAGTTTTTAACGTGTTCATACATAAGATATATTTTTGTTTTTAAAATTATCTTAGCGCTACCCAAATAAATCTTAATACTCCGTTTTAAAAAAAATAGATAAACTATAATATACTCATAGTTATACTGTGAGTTAACTACCTTATGTTATTTACGTGACTTCACATATACATTAGGTTAATACCAATCTCTATTAGTAATATCAATCTCTATAATAATAATAATTATATCATACTCAACACTTACGGAAATAATTCTAGCAATCTCCAGTTTTTTTTAGTCTAAGTACAATATACTCCCTCCGTCCCATTATTTATGTCCCATTGGGACTGGGCACGGTAATTAAGATAGTGGAGGTAAAGGTGTAAAGTTGTGGTGTAAAAGTATAAAGGGGTGAAGTCCACTTGCTTAGATTGATTGTGGTCCACTCATTTATTTCTTTATTTGGTATGAGATATAAATAATGGGACAACCAAAAAAGGTAAGTGGGACATTAATAATGGGACGGAATGAGTACTATTTAGTATAATCCAACAAAAGAAAATGTAATATTTAGTCTCAATACAATATACTATTTCAAATCAAACTGTTTTGAAGTTATATGTTATGATTATTCATGAACCACAAACTAGTATTACAAATACACTATGAATAACCTAGTTTTTTGAAATCAACCCCTAGGAAGCCAATATGAACACGAAAAATACAATGAAATCATGCTATTCTCCAGTAAATGACTTGTTCATACATAAGATGTTTTCGTGTTTTTACAATTGTCTTAGCACTGCCCAAATAAATATTACTACTCTGTTTTATACCTAAACAAAAAACTATAATATCATCATAGTTATACCGTGAGTTAACTTTTTTATGTTATTCACGTGACTTCACATATACATTAAGCTAATCTCATACTTATATATCTATTATCCCCCTAATATATTAAGCTAATCTCATACTTATATATATTAAGCTAATCTCATACTTATATATCTATTATCCCCCAAATAAATTAAGTTAATCTCATACTTATATATATTAACCTAATCTCATATTTATATATCTATTATACCCCTAATATATTAAGCTAATCTCATACTTACATATATTAAGCAAATAAATATTATTTCATTTACGCTGCATGCCAACTAAATGCATGCCAACTAAGTATTATTTCATACGACATTCACTATTAAATATGTCTATAAGTAAAAAAGTAATTGTTTAATCCATTTAAATATTATGTTTATCCAAATATTAAAAAATAATTGTTTAATCCATTTCATACGAGATTCACTATTAAATATATCTAAATATTATTTCATACTTCATTCACTATTAATTATGTATTTACGGTGCATGCCAACTAAATGCATGATTATGAATTATTTTTTTCTAATTGCTCCATTACATTAAATATGTCTATCAGTAAAAAGTAATTGTTTAATCCATTTAAATTGTGTTTATCTTATTCAATATTACAACTTTTCAATATCAAAAATTATGTTTATCTTCTTCGTTAACACCAAATAAGTTTACACCACAAAAACTTAGTTCAAAATTAACGAAAATCACTAAATTAAATTAACGAAATTCCATAAATTAAATTATTGAAATTGTCTAAATTCAATTAACGAAATTGCCTAAATGAAATTGAGGAAATTGCCTAACTTAGATTAACGAAATTACCTAAATTAAATTAACAAAATTGCCTAAATTAAATTAACGAATTGCCTAAATCAAATTATCAAAATTGTCTAAATTCAATTAACGAAATTGCCTAAATTAAATTGAGAAAAATCCCTAAATTAAATTAACGAAATTGCCTAAATCCCACTTGAACGAAATTGTCTAAATTAAATTAACGAAATTGTCTAAATTAAATTTACGAATTGCCTAAATTAAATTATCAAAAATTTCTAAATTCAATTAACGAAATTGCCTAAATTAAATTGACGAAATTGCCTAAATTAAATTGACAAAATTGCCTAAATTAAATTAACGAATTGCCTAAATTAAATCATTGAAGTTGTCTAAATTCAATTAACGAAATTGCCTAAGTTAAATTGACCAAATTTCCTATATTAAATTAACAAAATTGCCTAAATTAAATTAACGAATTGCCTAAATCAAATTATCAAAATTGTCTAAATTCAATTATTGAAATTGCCTAAATTAAATTGACAAAAATCCCTAAATTAAATAACGAAATTGCCTAAATCCGACTTGAACGATAATTTTGAATATTTTGAATATTTTTCGAATATTTTTGAATATTTTTCGAATATATATATCAAGGTTTTATGTAAGAATAATTAGGAATCTATGATTGTATGTATAATATATATGATAATATTTATCAAGGTTTTACGAAAGAATAATTAGGAACCCTAATATTCTCATTTCTGTTACAATGGTTATTACGTAAGAATAATTATGAATCTATGATTGTATATATAATATATATATAATGACAATATTAGTTATATAAATTAATGATAATGGATACTGGTATAATGGTTTCAAAGTCTGGAAAAACATGTTACGTCTCCGGTTCGATCCTTATTTGCGCCTTAAATTTTTATTTTATTTTGTTTAGTCTACACTTATCTTCTAGAGATAAAAGGTCACAAATTTTATGAGAATTCATAATGGCACAGGGGTATCTTTGTTTGGGAATATTTAGGAGGCCTCGTGTTCAACCTTTTTTCACCTCAAATAAATAAATATATATATATATATATATATATATATATATATATATATATATATATATATATATATAGGGGCCTTATATAGAGAACACCCCCTTAGTGAGAGAATAGAGAACAATTATAAGCCATTGATGAAAAGGGATGGAGGGTGTAGATTGACCCCATTTTTCTTTTTAGTTTTCATTATCTTTTAATAGTTGAGATGGGGTGGGAGTGCAAATTGGTAAGAAATTGTGAATAATATTTTCACCAAATTTGGGCGGCAGCTCAATTCTTTTCAATTGCCTCTCCCCATTCCTCCATAACAAGAAATCTCTTTCTCCCTTCCTCCATGACCAAATTCCTTGTTCCCTGACGAAATTGACGAAGAACATAGTCGCGTCGAAGAGAGAGGCCCGACCTTTCGCGGTGGAGGGAGAGGAGCGTCGTTCGCGGTCGAAGAGAGAAGCGCGGCCGTTCGCGGTGGAAGAAAGTTGCGTCGTTGACGTCGCGTGGAGGGAGAGGCGCGGTGGTCACCGGAGATTACTGGGAGAAGAAGAATTTACCCCAATTCAAGGTGCATATATCATTTCCCTCTTTGTATTCCGTTAAATTGGATTTTTGTGGACATTTCCTTATTTAGGGCTTTGAAATCGTGAATATGTGAAATCAAATAGAAAATTGTGAACCTAGGGCTTTTTTCTTTCATTTGGGTTAATTGAAGGAATGCTTTGTGAAACTAGGACTTACAAAGTTGCTGCACATTTCTATTGTACATTTGATTTTTTTGTGGATTCATTTTCGAAATTGGGGGAAAAGTTTTGTATGAGTCAATGGATGTGCATACAAATAATGGATTATGTGTATAGAACATACAAAAACGTATGCACATCTCTCCTTTTGTGTTCATAGCAATTTCTAGGGTTTATATGGATGTTGAGATTTAGTTTGAACCAAATTCTAAGGTTTATATGAACATTTTGTTGGGATTTTGTATACTGGAAGCACTTTTTATGCTTGTATACAATGTGTTTTTGTCCTTACCACTGTTTTATTCTCCTATCTGATAAATATATATATTTGCACATGTAATCCTTTATCTTGTATAAAAGTTAGATTTGTGTGGTGTGTCGGGTATCACAGAAGACAACACAAATTGGTTGAACTAACAAGATATAAACAGTTAACACAGCTGAGACAACTTAAGGATGAAGTTGTCGGTTTAAGCTGCAGTTTAGATAAGAAGTGGCTTGTCTTAGTTGCTTGTCTTTACTGGTACACTTAAGGTGGTGTATTGACGGATCACAGTGAGATGTGTTTTCCTAACTGACATTAGTGGAAAACCAAGATCTCGGTGACTTAGCTAGTCTTAAGCTTGGTAAGACTTCAGCTGAGTGCATTTGGCTATCTATCACTTTGACCTACTAAGGTGAACGTCCAATGAGCGACCGGGTCTACGTATCTTGGGTGTTAGTAGTCATTTGTGGCTCAGGCTGGTTGTCTGTATCTTGCAGCCGTATCCCAGGAATGGGTTGATAATATCCCCTAAGGAACTCGAAAGGATTAGCACACTAAACCCGGCCGGTTGATTAAGTCCAGGTGTGTTAATAAGGTCGAGTGGTACTACTCGAGAATATAAGATGTTAATTAATTTAAGCGATCAAGAAGCTTAATTAATTAACGGATATTTCTATCTTAAATACGGAGATCGATTAAGTCTAAAATACAAGCCCTTGCTCAAATTGGGATAAAGGGGTAAGTCAGCACGGATTCTCTAGTGGAATGAATCTGTGTTAATTAATTAATTTTGCTCTGGGCTGAGCATGGATAATTAATTAATTGGAGGCCCAGCTTTATTTCTTGTATTGGATCCCTGATATGGCCCAATTAGTTGCCTAGTAATTTATTATCTCTCAGAATTCATTATTAATGGATTAATGTATTTTACATTATTTAATAATGTTATTTATCTGGAATTAATTGGTTGGGCCAATTAATTGATAAATATTAGTAGCCCAATAAATTAATTAATTATATTATGGGCTGATTTAATAGAAGCCCATTGGATTATAATTAAATTAATGGGCTACAAATATATTAATATTATATAGGTTTTTGAAGCCTATATATATTAGTATTCTGTTCAGAAACTCATACAATTGATTCATAAAAATCGAGAGTGGCGTGAGTTTATAGAGAGAGAATAAATTTATTTTCTTCAGATCTCTGACCACCCAGAGGGAGAAAAGGGCCGGGACACAGATCAGAAGATCTGACACAGGAGCAACAATCGGAGCCGCAACAACACACCAGGAGGAAGGTAGCCTTACTGTAAACCCTATTATTCCTTCAATTGGTATCAGAGCCTGGTTTAGGCTCTGATTGTTGCATAATTAGGTTTTATTTCGTCGTTATCGGGCTATTTCGTGTTTGGGGCGGCCTGCGAGCCACTGTTTTGACCCCGTTGTAACGTTTTTCTCGTGAGAAAATCCACGAGTAGTTGATAGGATCAATGTGCTATGTGATTGTACTGTTTGTAGTACTGTAATTGGTCCGATTGGCACGAAAATCGAGGCGCGACGGAGCGGAAGGGCGAAAACTTAGTTTCTGGCAGAACACGGGCGCCGACTTGCGACAGCACGTGAGGGCGCGTTCTTCAGTATCCTTCCGATCCGTTCGGATAGGTTTGTTCGTCTTCGCGTTAGCTTCGTCTGGATAGGTCGCACTACCCATTCCGATTTCTGGTTTGTCCGGAATAGCGTCGGAAAGGAGAAGTGGTCGTGCTGTCCAGAAATTCCCAAATTGGCCAGGAAACCCTAGTTTTCTAGGGTTCCGCCGCATTTTGCGGCGGCGATTCCCGGCGGTTCCGGGGTCGGATTTCCGATAGGCTTGGACCTATGGAATCCTCGTCTTACGAGCTTCGCGTTGATAGGTCGTATGGGATCATCCGATCCCGGATGCGACCGGAATTGACGTCTGAAGTTCGCTGCTCGTTATGAATTCGTTCCGGCGAATCGTTTGAAATTCGGGAAATTGAGAAACTAATCTCGGCCGGAATCCGTTACCCGGTGGTCGTGAGTGTTCCAATTACGTTTCCCCTCTTTCAATTGATCGAATCGCGGCTCGGAAAGAGGAAAATTCGGGCGGCAGAGATGGCAGCGCCGGGCAGCGCGTTTCTTTCGCAATTGCAGCGACGGCGCCGGCCGTTCTTCACGGCGACGTCCGGGAGACGTCCGGGAAACCGAGTGGGAGCGAGAGGAGGTCGGAGGAGGCGGCCGGAGGCCGCGGCAACCGTGCGCGAGACGGCACGCAGATGCGCACGTGCTCCCGGCGATGCCTCGTCGCGATTCCGTGTGCCGCCGCCGGAGAACAGCGGCAAGGCCGCGGACGACCTCCCCTTGACGACGGCGGGCTGCGCCGCGGCCTGGAGGGCCGGCGGCGGCGGTGGCGGCCGCTTGCCGAAGAAGACGAGCCGACGTGGCGCGTTGACGTGGCACACCACGTCGGCCATTTTGCCGACCAGAGCTTCCACGTGCACCGCCACGCGGCGCACCCCGATGACGTGGCGACGACGGTTCGATGCGGTTTTCGACGCAGTTTCAGATTCGAAGATTTTCAAGATTTCGAAGATCTGTATTTTTATCGGGCAATGTAATAGTTAGGAATTACGTGTTTTAAAGCCCGATAACGATTTTAAATTTCCTATTTGCGCGTTTATTTATTATTATGCTTTAGCATGCAATTATGTGATTAATTGTGCTTAGAAAAGCATGTAAATAGGATTTATGTCATTGTTAAAGCATGTTTTATTTTTCGCGAGCACGTTTTATTATATGCGCTTAGAAATTGCATGCTTTAGGAATTATGTGATATGCATGATTCGTTACAAACCTTTTGAATAAAAAGACTAAGCAATTTTTAAAATTAAATGTTTAATTAGATTCCATTAATTTGGATATTAAACAATTAATCGGACCTCCATTAACTGGACTCTACACGAAAGTAGTAAGATTGTGTGAGTAAACGTCCACCTGCGTGGCTTGCTTGCATTTTTGAGCTACCAGTTTTGTGGGATGAGTTTTCCAAAACAATATTTAATTATTATTGAGTAGTGGGAGCGAAGCCGTAAACGTCCACCTGCGTGGCTTGCGTGCCTAGTAAACACGAGTACTCTAGAAGATAATAATTAAATAGGATGGCTAATTAGATCAAATTGAATGCGGCATGGTTCGAGTAAGTATGTCAATTTCGAGAATTTGATTCTATTTTGGTCAAATTAATGGTCAATGCTTAGATGTCACCGCAGGTACAATTCACTTCCCTCGAAGTCCCTTCCCGCGTTTTAATAGTGACATGGTCCAGAATATCGAACTATTAATTCCATTCGTCTTAAGAACCTTGACGTGGATTGGAATTAAAGAGCTAGGTAAATAGCTTGGTTTAGGGTTACGCTAGTAAACGTCCACCTGCGTGGCTTGCTAGTGGAATTCCTAGAGCGGTTCGAGGTTTTTAACATCATTGGTTTTTCAAAAGGTTACAATGATTGTTAATTACGAATTATGTGCAAATATTAATTTTATACATGCTTTTAATTTATATTTTTTCAGATATGTCTATTCGAAAAACTTTAATTTCGAGTTCCTAAACAGTCTCACCAACCAAACCCTAACGGGTTTACAATTTTAAATAATTTTACAAAGTGGAAGAGATATCTTACCACTCCCAATAAAAGCTCTGCAAAGGTCCTATAAGAACATATGTTTAAGGACCGCTATGTCTAAGAACGAGTTTACTATGAGTATGTCACTCAAATCTTTGGTAGCGGTCAAAGAAGTTATAGGAAAGGGCAAGAGTGCTCAAGTCTTGAATATCCCTAGTAGTTCAAGGAATCCTCCGAAAGGCGGAAACCGAAAAAGAGCGAGAAAGGGTGGACAATTCAAGAAGAGCAAATGGGAGTAAGAAGACGGTCCTTATCGGCGGCATGCGAATGCCAAAGAAGAAAGGAAGGTTCTTCAATTATGGTAAGAAAGGACACTGGAAGAGTTATTATCCAGATGTCAAGGCAAAAACAGAAAGAGACGCGAGTCGCATTTGTAACTGAAACTGTTCTGGTTTCCTCTTCTACCCACGAATGGGTAGTGGATTCGGGGCAACTGATCATGTTTGTTACACCTTGCAAGGTTTCTTGCAGAAAAGACAATTGAGCAATGGCGAGGTGGTAGTCTCAATGGGCAATGGATTGAAAGTTCCTGCAATTGCCATTGGAGATTTAAATCTATCTTTTGATAGTTCTGTTTTAGTACTTAAAGATGTTTAATATGTGCCTGAGTTTAGGCTAAACATTATTTCTGTTTTCAAAACTCGCACCATGGATGGTTATAAATCAAGTTTTGATAGTGAAGTTTCTATCATGAAAGACGATGATTTTATCTGTGGTGGACCATTAAACGGATCTTTATATACTATTACTTGTAAACCGCGTAATTCTGTTAATATTGCTTCCTCATCATCAAATCCTAAGAAGATGAAAGAGTCTTCTAAGGTAAACCAAACTTATCTGTGGCACTTAATACTAGGTCACATTAATCTTAACAGGACTCAGAGGTTGGTGGAATATGGATCAGTGGAGTCTCTCCAAGATTGAACCATTTCCAACTTGCGAAACCTATTTGGAAGGAAAGATGATAACTAGGCCTTTCAAGGCAAAGGGTTATAGAGCCACAGAAGTATTAAGTTTGATACATTCTGACTTGTGTGGGTCTATGTCTACACAAGCTCGTGGAGGGTATGAGTACTTCGTCACATTTACTGACGATTACTCGAGGTATGGATATGTTTACCTTCTTCACCACAAGTCGGATTGCTTTGAAACCTTTAAGGAATTCAAGGCAGAAGTGGAGAGGAAGTTAGGTAAAGAAATCAAAACACTGCGATCTAATCGTGGTGGGAAATACCTATCCAACGAGTTCAAGGACTACTTGACAGAATGTGGGATTACATCTCGACCGACAAAGACGGGCACGCCTTAGCGAGAATGGTGTGTCGAGAGAAGGAACCGAAGTCTCTTAGAGATGGTTCGGTCGATGATGAGTTATGCAACTTTGCTAGTTTTCTTTTGGGGATATGCCACTTAGAGGCGCAACATACTTGCTCGAATCGTGTGTCTTCCAAGTCGGTACAAAAGATCCCTTTCGAGTTGTGGAGCGGGCACAAACCCAGTATGCACCACTTAAGGATTTGGGGTTATCCCCGCTTATGTGCTGAATAGGCAGGCCGACAAATTGGAATCATGTTCAGAAGTGATGTTGTTCATAGGGCATCCGAAGAAAACAAAGAGTGGATACTTTTATGATCCTAAAGAACAGAAGATCGTTGTTAGCCCTAATGCTCGGTTCTTAGAAGAGGATTACACTAGTAACCATAAATCTCGAGTCGACATCATCCTTGAAGAATTACAAGGTGGTCGAGTTACACTTGAACAACCAGTAGTGCAAGATAGTACTCCACGAGTAACTGCACAATCTGTTAACACAGCTCCTAACACTGTTCGACGTAGTGGGAGGGTGATATTTACACCTGATCGGTATGTTCACTGGGGAGACGTTTGATTATCTCCCAGCAGATGAACAAGATACCGTGGATCCCTGGACTTACAACGAAGCAGTGGGAGATGTAGATGCACCATGGACTCGAAATTTGAGTCCATAACTGATATGGATGTATACGAGATCACTGAACTACCTGAGGGCTGCAATGCTATTGGTAGTAAGTGAGTATACAAGAGAAAGAGAGAGCACCGAATGAAGAGATCATGGCGTTTAAGGCCAGGCTAGTGGCGAAGGGTTTTACCCAGAAAGAAGGTATCGATTATGAAGACACCTTCTCGCCTGTAGCAATGATCAAGTCCATTCTGATTCTCCTTGTCATATCAGCTCACATGAACCTAGATATCTGGCAAATGTATGTCAAAACCGCATTTCTAAACGGTCACCTTGAAAAAGGTAGGGACATCTACATGAAACAGCCAGATGGTTATGTGAAGGAGGGCGAAGAGCATCTAATTTGGAAGCTTAAGAAGTCTATTCATGGACTTAAGCAAGATTTCCGGTTATGGCACCAGCGTTTTCGACGAAGTAGTCAAATCCTATGGATTTGTATCCTGTCTTAACGAGGTGTGTGTAACTTATTTGTGTTAACGGATCAGTGGTGTTTCTTGCATTTTACGTAGATGACATCCTTCACATTAGCAATAATGTTGAAGTGTTATCAGACGTAAAGACGTGGTTATCCGAGCAGTTTCAAATGAAGGACTTAGGTGAAGCTGCTTACATCCTTGGGATCAAGGTTATTCGAGATTGCAAGAAAAAGATGTTAAGCTTGTCACAAGCATCCTACATTGATACTGTTATTACTCGTTTTAGCATGCAAAATGCCAAGAGAGGTTCAGTACCTTTCAGACATGGCATTTTTCTATCCAAGAACCAGTGCCCTAAAACGCCTGAAGAGATAGAAAGTATGAGACTAATACCATATGCTTCCGCTGCCGGTAGTCTCATGTATGCAATGCTTTGTACGAGACCAGATATCTCATATGCTGTAGGCATGGTCTCAAGATATCAGTCTAATCCTGGACAAGAGCACTGGACTGCGGTGAAAAATATTCTCAAGTACCTTAAACGGACTAGAGATTATAGAATTGTTTACCAATCAGACAATCTTGTACCTTTGGGTTATACAGACTCGGATTTCCAGGCTGACAGAGACGAGAAGAAGTCGACCTCGGGCTATGTGTTTACCTTGGGAGGTGGAGCCGTTTCATGGAGGAGTGCAAAGCATAAATGCATTGCGGACTCAACCATGGAAGCAGAGTATGTGGCTGCTTCAGAAGCTTCGAAAGAGGCAGTTTGGCTCAAGAATTTCCTCCATGATCTTGATATTGTTCTGAACTTGCCTAAGACTATCACAATTTATTGTGATAACTCGGGTGCAGTGGCAAATTCTAAGGAACCTAGATCTCACAAGGCGTCTAAACACATAGACATGAAGTACCACATTATACGAGTATTCGTAAATCGAGGTGACGTGGTGATTGACAAAATTGGAACCGAAGTCAACCTAGCTAATCCTTTCACGAAGAGCTTACCACTCCCGGCGTACGAAAAACATGTTCGTGGCTTAGGGATGGTAGAGATGCCCCCCACTTAGGACTACAGAAACTTTTGTATAAGTGGGAGAAGATGTCGTGATAGATAGGATAGGATAGATAGCTAACATATAGCTGGGTACTAGTTTGTACCTAGATAGCTGAGATATAGACACATTGTATACTAAAAGTTTACTTTAGTATAAGTGGGAGAATTGTTGGGATTTTGTATACTGGAAGCACTTTTTATGCTTGTATACAATGTGTTTTTGTCCTTACCACTGTTTTATTCTCCTATCTGATAAATATGTATATTTGCACATGTTATCCTTTATCTTGTATAAAAGTTAGATTTGTGTGGTGTGTCGGGTATCACAGAAGACAACACAAATTGGTTGAACTAACAAGATATAAACAGTTAACACAGCTGAGACAACTTAAGGATGAAGTTGTCGGTTTAAGCTGCAGTTTAGATAAGAAGTGGCTTGTCTTAGCTGCTTGTCTTTACTGGTACACTTAAGGTGGTGTATTGACGGATCACAGTGAGATGTGTTTTCCTAACTGACATTAGTGGAAAACCAAGATCTCGGTGACTTAGCTAGTCTTAAGCTTGGTAAGACTTCAGCTGAGTGCATTTGGCTATCTATCACTTTGACCTACTATGGTGAACGTCCAATGAGCGACCGGATCTACGTATCTTGGGTGTTAGTAGTCATTTGTGGCTCAAGCTGGTTGTCTGTATCTTGCAGCCGTATCCCAGGAATGGGTTGATAATATCCCCTGAGGAACTCGAAAGGATTAGCACACTAAACCCGGCCGGTTGATTAAGTTCAGGTGTGTTAATAAGGTCGAGTGGTACTACTCAAGAATACAAGATGTTAATTAATTTAAGCAGTCAGTAAGCTTAATTAATTAACGGATATTTCTATCTTAAATACGGAGATCGATTAAGTCTAAAATACAAGCCCTTGCTCAAATTGGGATAAAGGGGTAAGTCAGCACGGATTCTCTAGTGGAATGAATCTGTGTTAATTAATTAATTTTGCTCTGGGCTGAGCATGGATAATTAATTAATAGGAGGCCCAGCTTTATTTCTTGTATTGGATCCCTGATCTGGCCCAATTAGTTGCCTAGTAATTTATTATCTCTCATAATTCATTATTAATGGATTAATGTATTTTACATTATTTAATAATATTATTTATCTGGAATTAATTGGCTGGGCCAATTAATTGATAAATATTAGTAGCCCAATAAATTAATTAATTATATTATGGGCTGATTTAATAGAAGCCCATTGGATTATAATTAAATTAATGGGCTACAAATATATTAATATTATATAGGTTTTTGAAGCCTATATATATTAGTATTCTGTTCAGAAACTCATACAATTGATTCATAAAAATCGAGAGTGGCGTGAGTTTATAGAGAGAGAATAAATTTATTTTCTTCAGATCTCTGACCACCCAGAGGGAGAAAAAGGCCGGGACACAGATCAGAAGATCTGACACAGGAGCAACAATCGGAGCCGCGACAACACACCAGGAGGAAGGTAGCCTTACTGTAAACCCTATTATTCCTTCACATTTTGTGCACACATTGAAACCTTTGTGTTCGTACCCATTTCTGGGGTTATATGGACATTGTGATCTAGTTCGTACCAATTTCTACGCTTTATATGTACATTTTCTATGCACATTAACCATGAAATGTATGCACATTAACTATGAACTATATGCATAATCATATTTTCGTATGAATATGCAGAGTCTGTGAGTTAACCGCAACTATTTTATATGCACATTTCATAATCATTATATGCACATTAATGTTATCGATTATGCACACAAATTTTTTATGCATATTTATGTATCAAAATGTTCACATATTTGTCTAATATTTATAAACGTACAGATGAGTGGCAAGAGAAAGGCAGATGGAGATGTGGCAAGAGAAAGACAACTATGTTCATGGGTGGCAAGAGAAAGGCAGATGAGTGGCAAGAGAAACGTACATATAAGTATACACATTTTGTTTGAAACATGTATTGAATGTACATATGAGTAGCCAGAGAAAGACAACTATGTTCATGGGCGACGACAAAGGGTGACGGAGATGTGGTTTATAGGAAAATGTGCATACAAATTATAGAGAATGTGCATAGAACACACACAAAATGTGCATATAAATTAAAAAAATATGCATAAAACACACACAAAATGTGCATATAAATTTTAAAAAAAATGTGCATAGAACACACAAAATGTGCATAAAAAATATTGACGAAATCAGGAGAAGTCGATCCCCTTCTTCAAAATCCCTGGTTGACTAAATTAGAAAGACAAAATACCAAAATACCCTTAATGAGGCTTCAAAAATTATGAAAATTACGAAAATGAGCTCCTCAATCTTGACCACACATCTTGTAAAGGAAGGGTTGAGATTTGTTCTCTATTATCTTAATAAGACCTTGTTCTCAAATTATCCTTCTTCTATATATATATATCTTCATAAGCAGATTTTTTTTAATATCAACACATCTTAAACCGAGGCAACACAAAAAACAAGATATATATATATATATATATATATATATATATATATATATATATATATATATAATGACGTTATTAGTTATATAAATTAATGAGAATGGATATTGGTATAATGGTTTCAAAGTCTGGAAAAACATGTTACGTCTCCGGTTCGATCCTTATTTGCGTCTTAAATTTTCATTTTATTTTGTTTAGTCTACACTTATCTTCTAGAGATAAAAAAGTTACAAGTTTTATGAGAATTCATAATGGCACAGGGGTATCTTTGTTTGGGAATATTTAGGAGGCCTCGTGTTCGACCTTTTTCACCTCAAATATATATATATATATATATATATATATATATATATATATATATATATATATATATATATATCTTCAGAAGCAATTTTTTTTTTAATATCAACACATCTTAAACCGAGGCAACACGAAAAACAAGGCTAAAGCAGCCGGCACACACTACACACACAATGCACACACAATACATGTGAAGTTGGTCAATTTGTACATTTTTGCATTTATGGAACATCATGTATATTTTTGCATTTTCCAACTTTGAAATGTATAGAGTTAACATTACCATCATATTTTTATTTTTAAATTTTACAAATTAATTTTAAAGGCAATCATTTTATATAATTAAATTAAACATAATAATATATTTATTCAAATACATAATTAAAATACTACATTAATTGCAAAAATAAGAATTCATATTACTTAAATAAAAATGAATGTTTATATAATATTGAATTTTCTAAAGATGAATATTTATTCCACAAATGATCAATTAGTGCATTCCGAAAGTCGAAATGAGCGTTTGTATCTTTAATTTCACTAAACCGCTTCGCCAAGCTTCTAATTCGATCGGGTTGAGGTGCTTCAAATTTAATATCTATGGCTAACACATCTCTTTTAACTTCAATCGGAGTATCAATGTCTTGTTCATCCTCAATCATCATATTGTGCATGATTATGCAGGAAGTCATAATATCCCCCAAATAACTTGTGTCACAAAAACGTGCTGGGCTTGCCACAATCGCAAAACAACTTTGGAGGACTCGAAAGGCACGTTCAACATCCTTTCAACACGATTCTTGTTTTATCGCAAAATATATTTTTTTGGGATGAACTGGTGCACGTATAGTTTGCACAGCAGTTCTAGAATTTATTCTCGGGCACTGAAACATCTAGAGATGATATTCCTGATTATTAGATAATTAGTGTAGAATTTAAACTTATGTCATGTATTTTCCTTTTATATAATAATAGTAATATGTATCTATGCATTGTATTTTTCCAAAAATATACAATGTATTTCAATATTTTACAAATGTATTTAATATTATATTTTACAAATATAAAACAATGTAAAATGATTAAATTACCCATTCCACCTACAATTTACAAAATTTGACTCTCTCCTCTCTTCTCTCTCATTCGAAGCCAAAATCAATCCAATTAAAATCGATCGGTAGAACTCCAATTAACAGACGACGAGCACCAACAACAGACGGCGGCGGCGTAGAGCTCTGGTGGAGGGGCGGAGCGTCGCCATAGATCTCTCGTCTCTGGCGGTAAGGCGGTTTGCCGAATCATGCATTTGGTGAAGGGGAGGAGCGCCGCCGATCTCGATTCATCTCCGACGGCGACGACATGATTTCTTCTCTTTTGATTTCTGCCGAATTAGTTGCTTTCTTCTCCTTTGGTTTCTGCCAGAACTTAAAAAAACAAAGAAATTGAAAGGGCAAAAAGATAGGGGAGCCAATCCCCCCCCCCCCCCCCCCATGTATAGGGGAGTATTCTTGGGTCCTTCAAGAGATAGGGGAGCGTTGGAGGAATATTTTAGGGGAATCCCTAATTTGAAGGACCGTTGGAGAAGGCCTTAGACTATGAATATCCATGACCAATCCAAATAGCCAACCCAACCAATCATTTTGATATTTAATTAAGCTGAGCTCTTAACAACTTCATCTCATACTAAATTGATATCTATTACTGCCTCCGTCCCGTTCGAAACGATACGTTTCTTTCCAGCGCAATAGTTAATAAAGTGGGTGATAAATTATGAGAGAAGAGTAGATGATAATGTAAGAGAGAGAATATGAGTGGATAGTGAGAGAGTAGATAATAAAATAGGAGAGAGAAATGATAACGTAGAAGATAATATGTAGTACTCCCTCCATCCCTATTTTATATGCACATTTGCTTTTTCACATAGATTAAGAAAAAATTTAATGATAAGAAAGTTAGATAAATGTTGGTATTGGAATTTGAGTAAATTAAAGTAAATTACTAAAAAGTTAATGTCATAATTGTGTTTGCTATTATAAAAGTTGGATAAAATAGTCTTTTTCTATGTTATCATATTAATTAGATCTATTAAAGTTGGTGAAAGATTTAGTTAGATACAAAAAATTACTAATATGCATATAAATTTGAGACACACGAAAAAGGAAACTAGACATATATATTTGGGACGGAGGGAGTATTTTTTTAGAAAGTGTTGTTTGTGACGGCCCCGTTTGGTTCGTAAAAAGGAATGGAATCGGTATCAGGTATCATACCTTAGAGGTATGGAATTAGGAATCATTCCAGAAAACAATTGTTTGGTTTGTGAAGAGGAATGAAATTAATTTAGCACCCAAATTCCCAATTCATAAACCCTAAAAATTCTAATTGCAAACTTATTAACTGGATAAAAGGCCTTAATTTGGGATTAATCTTCGACAACAAAGGGTTGGTGGTGGTGAATGGAGAGTGAGGTGAATGGAGAATCAGTATCAGCGATAAAGGAGATGCGGCAGCAGCTGGAATCCCGCGCCGACAGCCTCCACGCCGCGCAGCTTGACCTCATTGTTTCCCTTCAAAGCAGAAGCCTCTGCTTCCCTTTCCAGGCCTTCTCCTAGGACGCTCATTGAGGAGAGCGGCGGCCCGCTTTCGCGGTGGTGGTATCGATGGTGACGGTGGCGGCATGGATGGTGGCGGTGGTGGTGGTGGTGGTGGCGGTGGTGGTGGCGGTGGTGGTGGTGGTGGTGGTGGTATCGATTTTGGGAGTGAGAGATTAACAGAATATTTGCAAGGAGAAGAAGAGAAGCAGCGAGAGAGTGAGAGATTAGTGAGATGAGAGAGAATATTTGGGAGGAATGAAGATGAAAGTGCCCAATTGTGAGGGTTTGAGAAAGTGTTGTTTGAGGGGGATGGAAGGGGGAATGAGGAATGATACCCGAGCAATTTTTTCGATACCAAACACGAGGAATGGAATAATTCCTTTAAAATCTAGGATTAGTCGGTTGGCATCATACAAACCGAAGCAGTTTTCTTTAGCTTTCTCTGCTCTTGGCATTCTTCCTTCAATGCTAACTTCTTATATCCTTATCAGGACCTTTCATGATATTTATCTCGACAAAGTTAAGTAAATCACAAATATCCCAATGATTTCTTGTATCGACCCGTATTTTAGTTATATACAGAAGGTTTAAAATCTTTATTATTTAGGAAAAAAGAAAAAGTAATTAAATTCGATTAAACTGAGGTTATAACATATGAGACGTATATCATAACATAAGTGCGTGTTGGGTGATGATTTGTTATAAGATTTAAAGATTCAAAAAACACCTAGTTGAGTTTTAATATAATTTAATAGATGTATAGCTTAGTTATTAGGAGCTTAGTAGGGTAGATAGAGTAAAATAGCTATTGTTAAACTCAGTAGTGCAAGACACGCACAAGCATAAGCCTCAACTGTTTTAAGTAACGAGCGTTTTTCATAAGAGATGACTAAAATAGGCCTTACACTATTCCACACAATTTTTTGTATTGAGTCGTATGTCTATTGATTTCAGTAGCGAACAGTGTTCAGTACCCACGCAATCAGAAAGCTTACTTGGCAAGCGGAATCCTTCTGCGAGCAACTTCATTTTAAGACTGACTTTCGCGTTTGAGCTGAAATTGGTACTCAGATGTATTCACCCCCTCCCTACTGAAGATTCATCTCTGGACAAATAATACAGTTTAGAATTAAGGTGTTTATTTCATAAGATCATATCTAGTTTAACATGAAATGTGTTACATAATTATTGAAGCACTATGAGCATTGGTCTAAGATTTCATGTCACAACAATGATACAAGTCTTACAAGATTATGAGTCACATTATGTGTAACATATATAATCATTGTCTCCCTAAGGATATAATGTACGACTTTAATTCTCTTAATTAGGTATCATACTAGTATAATGAGTTAAAGCAACTGATAGTAGTCGCTAGACCCAATTAAGATTCAGTATATCCATATTGGGTTAGTGAATCTTAATAGGGTTTAGAGACTACTATTAATTGCTCACAGCTTGTGTCAAGTAGTATGATAAGCCATGATAAAGAATAGTGAAGGCATTACCTCTGACACCCTTACTCAATCACGTGGACTGCATGCAATAACAAAGGGGTAAGCTTTATTTGAACAAACCTTCCACTCTTCCAATATTACATCTTATGGCCATTTCCTTCATTCTCGATTATACTCCACAACTTCAAGGGAAAACTCCAAGCGTTCGTCGGGTTGTGTCAAGAAATCCTTGGATTTTGAAGCATCTCCTCTAAACTAGTATGTGTGGATTTTAAGTAAGATCTCCTCTTTTCCTTCAACTTTGATCTCTTGATTAGAACGTGTACACAACTAGGTGTTCTTAAAGAGAAATAGGAAGTAATGAATCAATAATATGCAACTCTTTCCCTTTTTGGTAAATTGACTTGTTTTGATTTGAAGATTTCTATATCTAGTTGTCTTGAGTTTAGAGGGTAGTCGATCGACATGATATTTGATTGTTAATGGAAACTAGGCCGAAATTAAAAGAGGAAATTGATTAATGAAGTATTGTATGTATTGAGTTTTGGCCGGGGAATGAGTTCGAATTATTTACATTCTCTTATTTGTTTGCCTGTTCTGTTCTGCTGCCAAATTGTGCTATTGCATGTCGCATGCAAAGGCCTTTCACTCTGTTAAATTTATGTAGTCTGCATGAGATCGAAGTGAGGGTCCATTAGATGAAATTAAAATTGCAATAATCTGATTTGGAATAGATAGGCAATTAGACAGATTCTGTCCCGAAATTACCCTGTTCTTCTGTGAAGTTTTTCCTCTAAAATATGACTTTGTGATACTTCGAAAATCCCATAATTTTTTGGATTAGTCTTTATAATTTTCAACAATTTGTTCTCACTACCCAAATTCTATGATTTTTGGATAGAGTCCATTAAAATACTTATATATCATTCCGCACAAGAGCTTTTGTCCCAATTCTTTTTCCTACATAATCTAGACACCTGTATTTTTAAAAATGTTCGGTTAGTATTTTTATCATGCACACATGAAGTTAGTTTTCACTCTAAATTTGACTGTCCAGTAGAGCATGTAACATTAACCATGCTTCTAGGTTTTTATAGTTCGATAGCTACAGGGTTATACCTAGTTGAAATTATGTGAAATTTCGATAGAACCCCCCTTCACCTATCATCTGTCTATATATTAAATCTCAGAAATTCTGGAGTCGACAAAGATTTTGAACGAACAGCTTAAAGACAGCCTACCGAAACTATCTCAATTTGAACCTTGTACGCTAATTACAGTATATCTTTTCAATGGCTTGCTTTCTTTGGATGAAATGAAACATGTTCTGGAATGACAGACTTCCTAAGGTATCTATATGTATGTATATGAAAGTTTTGGAAGAAAAAAGAAATTATGGCACCCTCTTGAAAGGAGGTGTTCTGCACTAGCTTTTAAGGGGATGAATGAGACCTAATTATATAAATAGGTATATAATTGTGGCCTTGATCATAATCTTATGACTCTTTGAAATTGGTGAGTGTGTTGTATGTGCACTCACTTCTGAAACATGTCTTTGGGATCGCGAGTGAGTAGACTTGGAGTAGGAGAACATCGTTTAGATCTCGTGCTCTAAAGTTCGAAGCTAGGAAAATTATTAGAATTTCTAAGGACTTACGGATTCCGAAACACGACTAAGATTATAAGATGTTGTGAGAAGATTTAGATGCTAAAGATATTTCTAAAATGAAACAAAAATTATAACAAGAATATTTTAGATGGAGATTAATTGTGGATTAGGGTTAGGATTAGGGTTAACTTTAAAAATTATTTCCAACGCCCCTCTCTCTCTCTCTCTCTCTCTCTCTCTCTCTCTCTCTCTCTCTCTCTCTCACTCTTTGATTCCTCTCGCTCAGAATCTCGCTCTCTCACTCAGAGTCTCGCTCTCTTTTATTTTTCTCGCTCTATTGCTCTATTTAAATTCACTTTCTTGGAAGAACTCTATTACTGTACTGCATGTTGGTGATTGTTGTTTTCACCAAATAAATCCTGCAAAAATGCTAGAACTTAAATCAATATAGAGTATAGCAAACAGGTATCAAACATAGGGAACAAAGATTTTAAACTTAAAATTCCTATTAATCTAAGGGTTGGTTAACGACCATGCAAATTTTGGAGTTTTTCTAAAACTGTTGGGTGATGATTCAATCCTCAGCATGATCATACTTATGGGAAATGACTTATCTTCTATACTGGATCACGCTCAGTAGCCTCGTGCTCTGAACTATTGAGAAGATTTGAAGATCCCAAAACCCTATCTGATTGGTGAACCATTCCTTTGTATTTGTATTTGTCTCTGAGGTTTCAGACTCAGTAGACACTCTGCTCTGGTCAAGGCGCTCAGTAGCTTATTTGCCTCAGCACCAGTACAGAAGACTCAGTGATACTGGACTCAGTAGGAGCAAAGATATCGAAAGACTCGGTGATCTTGGACTCGGTAGGAGCAAGATATCTTGAAAGACTCGGTGATCTTGGACTCAGCGAGAGCAAAGATATGCGAGAGAGTCGATCGAACTAAACTCGGCGAGAGTAGTTCACTGGACTCGTAGCCGATCATCGATAGACTTATCTTCGGCAGCCTATCTACGAATACGAGGTCGGACTCAAAGAACGGCGGATAGTCTTCGGGATCGTCGAGAATCTTTTGAAAGACAATCGGCGATCATGTACGAGGAAGAGAGAAGTCGGCTTCGGCCTATCTCGAAGTTTGTGTTGTCTCAACCACTACATCCACCTCAACGAATGACAAGCATACACGTGTCTTCTCACCGCTAAAGCCGCAAGTCAACACTTTCCGGAAAAGGAGGAAAAGGCACCGTTGCCTACACCAAAAGAGCCGTTTGCTACCAAAAAGAGAGAGAGAGAAGAAGATCGTCTCCAACGGATCTATTTCAATCTCTCGCTCTATAAATAGAGGGATTATTCAAGAAGAATACACGGAATGCACGTATCTAGAGCAAAAATCAAGAAAGCATTCAACGAGCAAAGAACCCAAAGAACTACGTCTTAGCAAAAAACTCGAAGAACATTCTCCGCGAAAGACTACATTCTAGCTCATAGGGAATCAAGCTAAACCAACATATAAAGCCTCTAGTATCCAATCGACGTTACACGAACTTATAGCTTACCTTCACTGTTCGTCGATCTAGAAGCTACTCTTTCATATTCCCTATCCCTCTAACCCTAAGCTCAACCGTTCTTATCTATAGCTTAGACGAAGGAGTTCACATCGAACCCAATCCTTATTGTATAAGGACTCCTTGTCCCTTTGTTGGAGAAGTTTGTCAAACACTTTAAGTTTGATAGTGTTGTAAGCGAGACTTGGATCGTATAAAAACCAAGACGCGGCTTTGCCCAGTGTGCAAGCCGACCGAGACTAACTCGGGATAATAAATAGCCTCCCGATCATTCGGGGACAGTGGACGTAGGATTTGAGCGATATCCGAACCACTTTAAAAATCCTCGTCTCTTACTGCTTTCTTAAGCTGTTGCATTGATTTTACCATTCATCCTGAGTTCTATATCTCTCGAATCGAGACAACGTTTTCTCACAAAAACCGATTTGGGCCTACACTATTCCGCACACCGAACTCTTATCGTAGATACCGAATTCGACCTAGTCGGTTAGCGGATCTCGGCTGAGTCGATACTTTTCTAGCCTTTAACACGATTCGAGCAGGTATGCAGTCCGTCTGAACTAGTTCGATGACGGCACCTTCCCTGAATAGGACTGTTCGTGTTCGAAAGTTGAGAAATCGAATCGGGTGTATTCACCCCCCCCCCTCTACACCCGACCGTACACTCGGGACCAACAATTGGTATCGGAAGCGGGAGTTCTTTGACTCTTGTTATCCTTGAGACTGGTCTATTCGAACGGATCCGAGGGAAAACATTTTCACTGCATATCACTCTACATTCATATCTATATTTTTTTTTTCATGGCTGATATGTCAGGTATAAGGATGGTACCCATGTTCTCGGTGGAAAATTATGGAGTATGGCGAGTCAGAATGGAAGCACATCTGACATCCCTCCATGATAGTATGACTGAAGTGCTTGAAGATGGACCTATCGTTCCTATGATTGATAGTGTCGTGACTCAGGACCAAGCTCAAGGAGGAGGAATGGTGACTGGGAAGAAGATCCCCAAAGACAGAAGTCTCTTCACTCCAGAAGAGAAGAAGCTTCACAATCTAGATCGAGTCGCCAGAAATGCTATACTAACCACCCTTAGTGATTCTTATCTTGGCGGGGGTTCGGGAATGCAAGGCTGCTAAAGAACTCGGGACGCTCTTGCGCTACCGAGTCGAGGGACTCGGAAGATTAAAGCCAACAAATTAGCGCCGGAACTCCAAAAGCCGGAAAGCTTGTCTCTCATGCCCGGTGACAAAATCGAAGATTCGAACGTCGATTTACCAATCGATGAACTCTATCAATGGGCCGGGAAAGACATTCGAAGAACCGAGAGATGAATCGAAGATTCCGAGTGCACCGCCGGACGGACACTCGGACACCTTTTGCCACTCTATTGCGACATTCGACTTAGATGTTGTGTCTCCCGACCATATCTTTTCGTAATTACAGAGAGGAGTTTGAGTTCGACAGACCTCAAAGAAAGCGAGAGTGAAGGCGACACAAAAATCGACCATGCTTTCAAAGCATCGGTCAAGCCACAACATCTCCGAAGCAACGAGCAAAACGACGAGTAAGACCGAACCTTCACTCAATGATCTACAAGAAGGAAGCCTCGCTCGAAGTATGCACCGCTCGCGTAAAGTATCGAAGGAGAAGGAGCGACGCGAGAAAAGTGACTAAAGCCTATCGGGAAACGAAAGGTAAGTCAAATTATATGTCGAAACACACTCCCGACTCACAATCTTCCGAATGCGAAAGAAAGATGACTCGGAACCATCAAAGAATAGCGAAAGCAAAGAAGAAAGAGTCATTGCTTGTTACAACCGCAAGAAGCCGGGACATTATCGGTATGATTGTCCCGAGCTCGATAGTGCTTCGAACGCGCAAAGCACGCAAAGCAAGGAGAGAGAAATTCGCCCGGAAGAGACAATCCTACATAGTCGGCGAAATCTCGGACGACTCGAGAAGAGATCGACTCCTTTATGGATTCATCGACGATGAAGCGGCTTTCATGGCCTTAGAGCATGAAGCGGATGAATCGGTGAAAAGTGCATGATGGCGGGCGAAGAGGATGAGGTAAATTCTCATGAACCATTTAACTCCTCTTCACACCGCACACACGACACTATTTCGAAGTGCGAGATGAGAATATGGACGTCGCAACCGCATACGAAGAACCGCTCGACGAACAAATTCGGATGAGTGCCGGCTCGGCAAAAGACGCTTCGGGAGTTGGATACCCCGAAAGTAGAGAATCGGAGACTTTCTCGGGAGAGTCGAGGTTGCTGCGAGGCCGAAGGACTTGTGTTGAGACTCGGGGAGGAAATAAACTCTCGATGGCCAAGTCTCGGCATCAAGAAGATCGGATTTCAGTTTTGACCAATGACTTGACTCGTAAAGATCTTGAACTAAGTCTGGCTGAAGCAAGAAATGTCGGGACTTCGAGACCGAGCACGACACACCGAAGAAGAGTGATGATGTCCGGAGGAGCTTGATGACCGAGAGGTACATGGGTGCTGAAAAGAAATTAGAGGCTATGCTAGCATGCAATAAGTCAAAGCACCTGCAAGGAAGGACTTGGATTCGGCCAGGGGAGCTTCCACATACGCCCCAATACACTCGGAGTACGGCTTTCCGATAGATTTGTTCGAGGGGAGACTATGACCGCAAATATACGAACCCCCTAGCAAAGAACAAACGAGAAGATGAAAGCACCTCATCCCACACGTCGGCATTCGACAAGAAGATCGGTGCCAAGAAACCCCAAAGACACGGTCAAGGGGGAACCAAAGAAATTAAAATTGGCGGATCAAGTATGGACCTCCAAAGGCGACACATCCGGCTCGGTATGGGTCATACTATTATGAACCTATAGTCGAAGAGGCTCCAAAGGTCGGAAGAAAAAGGAAAGCCACATAGAAGGCTAAGGCTCGGCGATCCACCAACTCGGAAGATCGGGACTCCCGAACCTCGAAGCCTCGAAGTCACCTTTGACCAGTCCGGTGGTCGGATATGTTGACTCTAGTGGAAAGAAAATGTCCGAAACCACCGGGGTTGTTAGACAGATTTGGGTTATGAAAACTAACATCTAAGGACCCAAAATCAAAAATAAAGGGTACCGAATATAATTACATTTTTGCGGGTGCGTAAAGACCCATGGTATGTGGACCGGATGCTCAAGACACATGACATACCAAAGGAGTCTCTGGCGAAGAATTATATCACCGAAGAAGGACCCGAATTGAGTTTGGAGATAATGCCAAAGGCTACACGAGAGGATACGGCACACTCAAAGCATAGGAACCGCCAAAGTTCCAAGAGTATCATATGTTGAAGGACTTCAAAGCATAATCTTCTCTCTGTTAGTCAATTTTGTGATAACTCAAATAGAGTGATTTTTGACGCCGGTTTTACGTGATGTTATTGATAAATCCACGGGGAAAACAAGTGTTATCGGGTTCGCGCAGAAAGAACATATATGTGGCCGACCGGAACTCAGTTGAACACGAAGCTTGCTTACGGCGAAGAATGACAACCGCACGGGGTGGCTATGGCACGTAAGACTCGGCCATCTCAACTTTAAAACGCTCAACAAGCTTGCAAGAAACACTCTAGCAAGGGGACCGCCGAATGAAGTATTCAAAGCAAAGACACTCGGTGTGAAGCATGTCTCGAAGGGAAAGCAAACAAGGAATCAAAATCCTCCGGTTCCATCGCCTTCCACGGATGGAATCCTTCAGCTGCTACATATGGATTTGTTCGGTCCAGTCTCCCCGGTGACGATCGAGGCGTAAAATATGCATTAGTGGTCATAGATGACTACTCGCGCTACACATGGGTCATATTCATTGCCAACAAGTCGACGTCAAACAGAGTTACCAACGCTTCGAAAAGGCCTCGGTGTCGAGAAGAACACCAAGATCGAGAAAAATACGTTCGGACGCAGGAACCGAGTTCCTTAATTCCATGGTAAAGGAGTTTCGCAAAGCGAAGGAATAGAGCATGAGACTTCACCGCACGCACACCTCGGCGAGAATGGAGTTGCTTGAACGAAAGAACGAGAACTCTAAAAGAGGCGGCTAGGACTCTACTCGCAGACTCGGGACTCCCAACCAAATTCGGGCGTAAGCTCCGATACCGCATGTTATACTCGAGAATAGATCTCTACCGACAAAGCAAAGATAAGCGGACACCATATGAACTATGGAACGACGAGGAAGCCTTCTCTATCTTATTTCCATATTTTTGGTTGTTCATGCTTTATCCACAATAATGGGAAAGATCAGTCAAGACTTTTGATAGCAAGTCGGATCGGGGAGTATTCTTAGGATACTCTCGGGTCAACAAAGCTTTCGAGTATTCAACTATCGGACTCTTTGCGTAGAGGAAAGCCCTCATGTTGTCTTTAACGAGTTTGCTATCGAAGACAGGAGCAATAACTCAAATTCGAATCCGAGGACATCAAGAAGCGGCTACGAGGATCTAAGCTTAAAAGACAAATTTGAAAAGATCCGGCTATGTTGGGATGATGATTCGGACGAAGAAACCGAAGACAAATCTATCGAATCTCAACCACGGTGAGCAAGTAGGCGAGCAGATTGATTCTCCCGAACGGAATCAATCCCGTGTAACTCGAGTCAATGAGGAAACCGTAGAAGTAATCGAGACCACTACCGAGAATAACAACTCGGGGGGGAACGTCCCAGTAATGTTCCCGAGCTGAATGCCCCCGAACACGGTGACTCGGTAGATCATACTCTTGTTCTCGAACTACTTCAATCTCGGAATAGTACAACCGAAATGCCTAACTCACCTACTATCCGTATTGAACAAATTTCGGATGAAGAGTTAAAACATCGTAGATCGTGGCTAGATGCTCACACCGCCGATCTTATAATTGGAGATCCTTCAGCACATGTCAAGACAAGATCCGGATTCGTCAAGGAGAAAGCGCATTATTTTCCCGCTTCTTGTCTACTGAAGAACCTCGGAATATTGAGGATGCACTTAAAGATGCCGATCGGATTATTGCTATGCGAGAAGAGTTGAATCGGTTCACGAGAAACGAAGTATGGGAGCTTGTAGACGAGACCCTCGCATCAACATGTCATTGGAACCAAATGGGTCTTCAAAAACAAGCGAGATGAAAACAACGTTATAGTCGGGAACAAAGCAAGGCTCGTGGCTAAAGGCTACCTTGTCAAGTGAAGGAATAGATTTCGATGAAACCTTCGCTCCGGTTGCAAGATTGGAGGCAATTAGACTATTCCTAGCCTACGCAACACATCAAAGATTCGAGTTTATCAAATGGATGTGAAGTCTGCATTCCCGAATGGCGTCTTTGAAAGAAGAAGTCTATGTGGAACAACCGCCCGGCTTTCAGCAGGGACATCAAGTATATAGACTCGGAAAAAGCTCTGTATGGGTTAAAACAAGCACCCGGGGCTTGGTACGATACCCCGTCCGAGTTTCTTCTTCGAAAGGTTTTCGTAAAGGCACGATGAGACCGCACTCTATTCAAGCATTCGACCGGAAGAAGACTTATTACTTGTGCAGATCTACGTGGATGACATTATCTTCGGTTCGAAGAATGTCATCATGTGTCGACAATTTGAAAAGATGATGAAGGATAAGTTCGAGATGTCAATGATGGGAGAAATGAACTACTTCCTTGGTTTTCAAGTCAAGCAATCGAAAAGGGAACGTTCATCAACCAAGGCAAATACACTCGAGACCTCATCAAAAGATTCGGCCGCACATCCAAGCAAATCAATCAAGATCCCTATGAACACGAATATGAAGATAGATCTTGATAAAGAGGGAGTATCAGTAGACCAAACCGAATACCGTGCTATAATTGGTTCTTTATTATATCTAACGCCTACTCGTCCCGACATAACTTATGCCGTAGGTGTCGTGCTCGATTTCGGGCGAATCCCAAGCGAGTCATATGGACTCAAGCAAAGAAGATTCTCCGCTATCTACGAGGAACACCCGACATGGGTTTGTGGTATCCAGGTGATGATAATATTGAACTAAGCTGGTTATTCGATGCCGACTATGCGGGATGTAGAATCGACCGAAAATCAACTTCAAGAACATGTCGGTTCCTTGGCGGCAAGTCGATCTCATGGTTTTCAAAGAAACAGCACTCGGTGGCCACGTCGACTACCGAAGCCGAATACATGGCTGCCGGAAGTTGTTGCGCCTGCATCCTTTGGCCGAGACAAGGCACGAGAGACTATGACGTCATTCGGAATGAAGTGCCGATTTTCTGCGACGGTACCGGTGCTATTGCAATCACTCGGAATCCTCGTTCTTCACACAAGATGCAAGCACGTGGACATCGGACATCACTTCATTCGTGACCATGTCGAAAAAAGGATATCGGAATGGAAAAGATCCATACCGACAAGCAAAGGGCCGATATACCGACTAAGCCTCTAGCCGAATCCAGATTCAGAGAACTTTCAGTAGAGCTAGGTCTGCTGGACCCTACTGACCCTAGTCAGTAATAAGGTTTCAGGAGAGGAACATTCCAGTGAGGGGGAATGATCACTCTCAGTACGAGTAAGTTCAGTACATAGGGATTCCAGAAAACCATCTACACGAGGTATCGCCGACTACTATGTTCGGTCGACGGGTTTGCGTATCTCTACTCGGTAGTAATTTAATACTACGTACTTTGCATTTATGGCAAAGATTCAGCATGACATTAATATCTTTTGGTTTGTCTTTATTATTAACGACTCACATTTAATGCACGACATTCCATACATAAGCTTGCTCGAACTCGCACGCATTTAATGCATGTCTTTTCACAGTTACTACTTAGGCTATTTTACAACTGGCTTTGACTTAGGCGTCGTTTGTGATCATTGCTTATTTTTAAACTTCTAATCTTAACCGTCCATATCATAAAGCAAGTTTACATTCAGCCTTCGATCGAAAACCGTTCACCTTCATAGTTTGATATATATATTCGATCATATCCTTGAACCGCCATTAGCATACTTCATAACTTTCAAATTCGAAAAATCCGAGATCTCGCATTCGCAATCCTTACTTGCAATTTTCACTCTATCTTATCTCGAATTTTATCCATTGGTATGCTTATATCTCGCTAATATATTTGTTATATGTTTCAAGTATCGCATCGCACAAAGACTTGTTCTATCCAAAAATAGTAATCGACTCATTTCTTGTCACAGGTACAATGGCGGAAACCAATATCTCTATGATATCTCCAGCAGATATGCAGAACATTTTGGAGAAGGATCGCGTATGGTGTGAACCCACCATGGACTTCTATTCATGCGATCTGGAGTACATGGACGATGTATTCTCAGCTCTGCGCGAGTCAGGGCTGGAGAAATTTCGTCTAGGAGGCCTTCGTTCTTCCCCCGAGACAAGGTTGCGTAGCCTGTACTTGAATTCGGTACATCGTGTCCGGAGATATAATGGCAAGATTCGTTGCACATTCTATCCAACACGCCACTACGGAGTGAAGCGGATGTCCATCAAGGATGCCTTGAAGCGGAGTTTTGATCTATCCTCCGAAGGGATAAGTTCGATCGGGTACGAGACGACCGAGTTGATGAATATCTTACCGTCTTACGTGGAAAGCCCACTACATTCGTAGTCGCTTTTCCGAAGAACAAAGCATGTTGCCTCGGTTCGGGGCACTTGCCTATATAGTGACGCAGCCTGCACGACAAGCCAAGCAGGGTCGTTTGACCAGGTGTCGAGGCCTAAGATTCAGATGATGATGGCCATATACGACCGAGCCCGGATAAATTGGACGGAGTTCTTTCTCCGAGAATTCATGGCTCAGCCGCTAAGTTCGACAAAGCATCGAACATGCCGAGCGCAAAGGGCAAATTCTTTGTATGGACTCAAACCGTCCATCATGATCGAAGATTTATGTGGATCTCGAGCCTATCACCTACGGTGACAAGGAGTACTTCAATGTGAAGAAGGTCGGATTTCACAACAAGACAAGCGGCGCTTCGGCAGATAGGGTCGGGACCCTCGGCAGTCTCTCCGAAATCAAAGTCTCAAGACAGGCTACGCCTATAAAGAAAAGAACCCCTCCCACTAAAACTCCTAAGGCACCGGCAAAGAAAATGAAGAAAGCCGCCGAGGTGCCGGCCTGCGAGGAGGTTCCACAAGTGCCTCGCCGAACGAGGCTCCCGAGAAGACTACTCGGCCCATGCACTGGTTGATGAGTCCGAGTCTTCGAGAAGACTCGGTCGATGGAAAAGATTGTTTCCACCGAAAGGAACCAAGGGGATGCTTCGAAGCTCGAGCGCAGATATTCGGCGCCTAGACGGCCCCCTCTTCTGTCCCTCCACTCGGCTCGGTCCCTCCAACCGAAGAGCGAGACTTCACACATAGACTTGGAGTCTCGAGACCGCATCCGAAGGTGAATCAATCGGGATGGAAGCTTCAGTGATTATATCCAGAGCATCCCGAGAAATTCTACAACTAGTTCCGGAGCTTGCTGACTACTCAGACTTGTTGCTCATCGCCAAAACAGCAAGGCTCCACATGTTGCTGCGACATCAGGAGTGGCCTCGTCTACAGCGCCTTGTCCTACACTACTCCTGTCAGCAGCTGCATGAAGAGGAATTGAAACTGAGAGAGGAGATAGGCTATTCAGAGCCTGAGGACCTCGGCTCAATGGACAATCCCGAGGGCTGCAATGCCGGCCATGATTCATGATCGGCAAGCACGCCCGGCCCAAGCACCCTCGGACGGGTCGGACCATGACGACCCACCCGATGATTCGAGCCCCGGAAAGCCTGATGAGGGACATCCACAGGACAAGGATACCCATACTGAAACTGCTCCACCACTCAGTATCCTTGGTCCTGAGAAGTCCAAGGCTGGTGCTTCGTCCTCAGCAGAGCCCGCTCAGCTCTTGCTGCAGTCGACCTTCGAAGCAGCGCCCAGCCAGACCGCAAAGAGATCTCGATCAGTGGCAAAAGCCTTAACTGCCCAAGGGATCAAAAATCGAGATCTTGCGAAGGCTATCCATAGGACATGGAAGCGGCATCGCTCAAGCCACGTCTAAAGAACTTCGGGGGCTGAAGTCTTCGTCTCTTCATCGGCCGCCCCGATGTTTCCGCGCTTATTTCGAAGCGTTGGCTCAGCACAGCAAGTCAAATTCGAAGCTCGGCTAAAGATCTTTCGAGAGAGCCAAGCCAAGCTACTTGATGAATTTTTGGCTTCTAAATTGGCTCATACTGACGCTATCACTGAACAATCCGAGGCCACTGAACAGAGACTTGAGAATATCCAACTGGCCTTGGAAGACACGATCACCGAAAAGCTGAAAGACTTCAAGGAAGCAATGACCTCTCTCACAAGCAAGACAAGGAAAACCTTACCATGGAGAGGAACGAGTTGCATGAGGCTCGACTAAGCTCCATGATCGTCTCGATGAGCCGTCAACCTCCTACAAAAGTCCGAAGAAGTCGGTCCTAGTCCCTACCCCGGTGATCGGTGATGATGCCAAAAAGGGGGAAAGTGAAGGAAAAAGGGAAGGAAAGAAGAGTACCGGGAAGCCGACCCTCACCAAAAGTCCAAAGTCTAAGGGGGAAGCTACACCGAAGTCATCCCGCACTCGGTCTCGAAGGGTGAGGCCCGGGGGTGTTTCACCTGCGAGCACACCGAAACCGGCCCAAGTGGCTCGGGACCCCAAAGCCAGACTACTCGAGGCAACCCAAACTCCCAAAGATATCATTAAGGAGGTTGCTTCGAGTACGCCGAACAAAGCGGTGGAGGACTCGGAAGAAGAAGAGGCTCCTCTTCCACCACCGGTTCAAGAAGGCAAGGGCAAACAAAAGCTTAACATTCCAACCCCTCCAAAGAAAGAGATTAAGATACATATCTGGCGAGGAGGAAGCCCAAATAGCTGCGGATGAGAAGGCCGGCGAGAGATTGCGAGAGGCCGAAGCGGCTAACAAGCCAAAGTCTAAGCTCGCCAAAGGAAAGACTAAAGCCCCGGCCCGAGGATGAAAGAGAACCGCTAGATCGCCTCCGAGAAAGCTCATCATAATGATGAAGAGGACAGAGAAAAAGAAAAGGAGCAAGAAGCAGAAGAAGAATCGAAAGGCGTGGTACATCCAAATCTAGATCTAGTACCCCTGCTGAATCAGAACAAGCTCCTCAGAAGCCTCAAGAGCAGGATGCAGAAATTGAAGACATATTTGCTCAGATGGATAAATATCTCTACAGAGGAGAGGAAGCTAGACGGATAGAGGCCGCCGGACGGAGGATACATTTGGCGCACCTTGAGGCACTCAGAGAAACGCATCGAACAAGAGGCCAGCCGAGAATTCCTTCGAAAGCCGACATTCCTTATCGATACATAAGGTTCAAGAAGCCAAACGATCTGAAAACACATAATGGCCAAGATCCGACGAATGGATGCCTATTCCGTTCAATCCAGAGATGGGAATCGGCCAAGATAAGGTTATCAAAGAGAAATTATTTCTGGCGATTCTGGCCTGAAATGTCTAAGGCTGATGCCTATGTCGAGTGGATGACCATTACTGAACCTGATCTTTACCCATATATGCACAGAGCAGTAACTGAAGGGGTAGTAGTCAGAGTTCCTGAAGCAAGGATCATTCCTCCACCCAGAAGACAAGACGACTCAGTACATCTCGGAATGATTGAACAAGAAGTGAAGAATGCTTTGCGTTGAACGAGAGGACTAGAACAAGATGATCCGCAGACTTCGCCGAATATCCGAGGCCGAGGAAGAACACGTTCGGGAATGTATGGAGTTCCACCGCCCGAAGATAAATCCCAAGGTTTCATGAATAGGATTCAGCAGTTTAAGGGTTCTCCCTCTTAGTTCTTCTTTTAGCTTAGCAAGATTTGTAATGTACTGAACTGTGTATTATATATATACAAATTCTTCTTTTGGCTCGACAACTACTTGTTGTCTAAATAGCCGTGTTTGCTTTATGCTTTAACACTCAGAATCACTGAAGTGATTACTGACACACACGTTGATTATTTACTTGTCAGTTTTTGCTCGGTTAGATCTCTGATAGACTAGACTTTCGGAGAGTTATTATTTCTCTTAAGAGAAAATTGTTGTATTTTTTTCTTAAAGGGAAATTACTCGTTAAAGGGAAAATCGTTCGCCCTCGTCTCCCTCGGTAGTCTAGCACTTACCGCACAACTCCACCGATTCTACTTGTAATATTTGTAAGGAGCTCGTTCTCCCGAGTAAGTTAGTGTTTAGCATAGTTGATAGGACATAGATGATAGGTTTTGGCATCATCAAATAGGGGAAATTGTTAGGTGATGATTCAATCCTCGGCATGATCATACTTATGGGAAATGACTTATCTTCTATATTGGATCACGCTCGGTAGCCTCGTGCTCCGAACTATTGAGAAGATTTGAAGATCCCAAAACCCTATCCGATTGGTGAACCATTCCTTTGTATTTGTATTTGTCTCTCGAGGTTTCGGACTCGGTAGACACTCTGCTCCGGTCAAGGCGCTCGGCAGCTTATTTGCCTCAAGGCACCAGTACATGAAGACTCGGTGATACTTGGACTCGGTAGGAGCAAGATATCGAAAGACTCGGTGATCTTGGACTCGGTAGGAGCAAGATATCGAAAGACTCGAGTGATCTTGGACTCAGCAGAGCAAGATATCGAGAGAGTCGATCGAACTAAACTCGGCAAGAGTAGTTCATTGGACTCGAGCTGATCATCGATAGACTTATCTTCGGCAGTCTATCTATCCGAATACGAGGTCGGACTCAAAGAACGGCAGATAGTCTTCGGGATCGTCGAGAATCTTTTGAAAGACAATCGGCAGTCATGTACGAGGAAGAGAGAAGTCGGCTTCGGCCTATCTCGAAGTTTGTCTTTGTCTCAACCACTACATCCACCTCAACGAATGACAAGCATACACGTGTCTTCTCACCGCTAAAGCCGCAAGTCAACACTTTCCGGAAAAGGAGGAAAAGGCACCGTTGCCTACACCAAAAGAGCCGTTTGCTACCAAAAAGAGAGAGAGAGAAGAAGATCGTCTCCAACGGATCTATTTCAATCTCTGCTCTATAAATAGAGGGATTATTCAAGAAGAATACACGGAATGCACGTATCTAGAGCAAAAATCAAGAAAGCATTCAACGAGCAAAGAACCCAAAGAACTACGTCTTAGCAAAAAAACTCGAAGAACATTCTCCGCGAAAGACTACATTCTAGCTCATAGGGAATCAAGCTAAACCAACATATAAAGCCTCTAGTATCCAATCGACGTTACACGAACTTATAGCTTACCTTCGGCTGTTCGTCGATCTAGAAGCTACTCTTTCATATTCCCTATCCCTCTAACCCTAAGCTCAACCGTTCTTATCTATAGCTTAGACGAAGGAGTTCACATCTGAGCCCAATCCTTATTGTATAAGGACTCCTTCACTGTTGGAGAAGTTTGTCAAACACTTTAAGTTTGATAGTGTTGTAAACTGAGACTTGGATCAGTATAAAAACCAAGACGCGGCTTTGCCCAGTGTGCAAGCTGACTGAGACTAACTCAGGATAATAAATAGCCTCCTGATCATTCGGGACAGTGGACGTAGGATTTGAGCGATATCCGAACCACTTTAAAAATCCTGTCTCTTCTCGCTTTCTTAATCTGTTGCATTGATTTTACCATTCATACTGAGTTCTATATCTACTGAACTGAGACAACGTTTTCTCACAAAAACTGATTTGGGCCTACACTATTCCGCACACTGAACTCTTACTGTAGATACTGAATTCTGACCTAGTCAGTTAGCAGATCTCAGCTGAGTCAGTACTTTTCTAGCCTTTAACACGATTCGTAGCAGTAATGCCCGGTCGCCGAACTAGTTCAGTACGGCACCTTCCTGAATAGGACTGTTCGTGTTCGAAAGTTGAGAAATCGAATCAGGTGTATTCACCCCCCCCCCCTCTACACCTGACCGTACACTCGGGACCAACAAAAACTAATGCAGGAAAATAAATAGCAAGAATTAAATACGAAGTTAAATTATGCAAAGAAAACGGGTCCAGCAAGATGATTCACACGCACACACAATCGATCATCGATACTAAAGATAAATTAATCCCTATAAATTAATCAGTTGTAGGACGCCGTAATTAAACTGACACATCGCCTATTCCCCCTTAATTATTCGGTAATCGTCATGGTGGACATTGAAACGACTACTTCTCTAAATTAGATGCAACCTACGTACTAATAGATTTAACACCTAATCAGCTTTAAGAACTAAGGGAACCCGATTTAGGAGCCTACTCGTATGGTGAACATCTAATAGTCTCCTACCAAATTAATCCTATTATTCTTAGAACAATTGTGCTACTTATTTAGCCTAATCCCACGAGAAACGATGGAAGTACTAAATTGGCTATGAATTAGATTAACCTAGGGTGATCAAGCCTAAATTAACTAATCCAATTAATTAATCAAGACTAATTTGGAACATAAGTGATTAATTATTAAAGCCCAAGTCTCACGAATTCATAAAAGTTTGTGTTTCACATCTCGCCGGCCCTTAAAAAGAATTTAGCTACGCATATGGGTCCGACTGGGCAGGCGGACCGTAAAACTGAGCAGAACCCTAAACATGCCGAAATTCAGAAATTAAATGCACGAAAATTATAACAACTAGACGAACTGAATTAAACACGAAAGCAAACGAAATTAAATCTTGATAATCTAAAAATACCAGTTCGAAGGATTTCAAACCATCCAAACGATAAGCAAAGTCGAAAACTCCAAATCTAAACTAAGAAACGAAAGCAAAATAATGTTTGTGTCTCCAAATCTGATGATCTCCAAATCTCGGTTCTCTCTCTCGCTGATCTCGTGCGCGGAATGAGAAATAAAAGTTGTGATTTTTGTTCATATATCTCCCTTATATATGGTTGCCCTTCTTTCCTTGTAGAAATAGGTTTTCCTTATACGATATGAAAAGATATTTATTAGATATACTATATTCAATTCTTTCTATATATTTTGTTTTCCTTATCCTCCACATTCCTCCCACAATTTTTCGTCCGAAATTCCATCTCTTAGACCCCAAATCGAGCTTGCCACCTCAGCAACTCATCACCGCCACATCAACATGAAAAATCTGCAAGACAGCACAGAAATACGGTCCAACTGCCTAGGTGGGCGCCAAAACAGACAGAATTTGTATAGTATGAATTAGGCTCATCACATGTGACGAAAAGAGAATTATATTCCTCTTCTACTATGTATAGGCACGCCTGCATCTCTAATTTTTGCACCTATAATTTATGCATGTGACTTTGGTGATTGTTGGAGAGATATATACTCTATCACTGTGTTGCATGTGACCTTCTAGAAAAGCAACTTATAAAGCTAATCACGAAAGCAAGTAGAAGATGTCTGTGTGAACAGAGGTTAGCATGATTCGTCATTTTCGCTCTCTCGCTCTCTATCAAAATTTGTTTTTTTTGCATGCTTTCTGTCACTCTGAGCTATATTCCGGAATTTTCTTTTTTTTTCTTTCTTTCTTTCTATCTCTATGAGCTTCACATTTTGGGCCAGCCCAATTTTCATTTGATGCTTGATAAAAAAAAAAAAAAAACGCAAAGAATCAGAATTTCAAAACTCAGAAGTGGGTTTCTTCTTCTTTGCCATGGCCGCTGCATGTGTTTTGTAAGGAGAGAGGAAGGAAATTCTAATAATATAAGAGAAAGAAGAGAGCTGCATGTGGGTTCCAAAACAAACAGAAAATTATACTCCCTCCGTCCCGCCCGACTTGTCTATATTTCCTTTTCGGGTTGTCCCGCTCGACTTGTCTTCTTTCCAAAAATAGAAACTTATTAGTCCTTAATGAACACATTAACTATACTAATTACACCTACCTAAACTAATTACCCGTATACTAACTAAACAAAATACATCCTAAATACACTAACTAAATTACAATATACATTAACATATTTCTGAAACCCTAAGTCTAAGATCTCATACCATTGTCTCTCTCTCTCTCCTCTGATTCTTGGCGACGCTGCCTCCTCTTCTCCGAAACCCTACCACCTCCATCGCCGCCACCCCCAGCTCCGCTGGTGAAATCCCCATGTCCTTCTGCTTTTTCCTCCTCCGATTAAGCTGTATCTTAGACGCGGAAGGGACGTGTAAATCTTCCGCGTTGAGCGAAACCCCAGATGCCAAATCGGAGCGAAAAACCTTCGGTCGGCGTCCATATCGACGAAGCTTGTTTCCCCTCCGAAGAGTCGATGATTATCTGTGAGGCTAGCCCCGAATATGTCCGTTCGTCCTAGGGGTGTAAGTGGTTCCGCTCCGAACCACGAAACTGATAAAACCGAACCGAACCAAACCGAAAATTGTGGTTCGGTTCGGCTTCGCGGTTTGGTTCGGTTTATTTTTTTAGGAACCGTTTACATTCGGTTTGGTTCGCGGTTTCAAGAATTTTTGAAAGGTTCGAACCGAACCGAACCAATATCTTATTTTTTATTTTTTTATTTAATATTTGTCTTTATTATATGAGAATGTTATTGGATTTAGATATTAGATTTAAGTTAATATCAATTCTAATCTATACAAAGGAAGAGAAATGAGTAACAACTCTATACTTATGAGTTTGGAACGAGTGACATCCTATAAACTATTATTCTTGCATTATTTAGGATTTAAAAAATAAAAAAATAAATAAAAAGGTGAACCGGTAAACCGAACCGAACCAAACCATTTATAAGCGGTTCGGTTCGGTTCGGTTCCGATATTTAAAAACACATCGAACCGAACCGAACCGAACCATTTCTATGTGTTTGGTTTGGTTCCTAAAATGCATAAGAAACCGAACCGAACCAAACCGTTACACCCCTAGTTCGTCCGTTCAGGCGCTCATTTTGCCGTAGACAAAAGGCCACGAAGGAGGAGGCAGGGTGTCGCCGATTTGGCGATACCGCTGAGGAAGCGTTATAGAGATGATTTCCTGAACTATTTCTCTCTGTATTGAATCCGGTGAGATCGTTCCATGTCCCTTCCTTAAGATTTTTTGCGTTATTGTTATTGTAATCGTAGGCAGTTTGGATAAGATGATGTGGTTATGTGTGGATGAAATGATGAATGAACGCTCATATTTAGATAATGCGAACCATCTCGATGATGGGATTAATATAATCTAAGATTTGTTACTTGTAGTCAAGTATTTCTCTGTTTTGAGTCCTTTATTTGGTGTTCATTTGGAAATTAATTGCTGTTTGTGATGCTATGTTGTTGAGATTGTCCCTTATACTTGTTGTGAAGCTGGTGATTGTGTTGGCTGGCCCACAGTTTTGTAGTGTTATCATTTTGTTTGACATTTTAACCTTACAAAGTGTCTAGACTATAGTTGCATATTACCTTCATGGTTTGATACTATGCTGCTGAAATAGTCCATTAATGATGCTCTGATGTTGATCATTCATGCTATGATGTTCATATAATCAATTATTGATGTTCTATATCAAACATGAAATGCTATGATGTTGGTATAGTCCATTATTGATGCTATGAAGTTTATCATTTATATGTTGGATGATGCACTTGCTTAGTATCCTGTCTTCTCTCTTTGTTGACCAACTTATTTGCAGCTTTCCACGGACGAGTTACCGTTCTAGGTGCGCATCCATACTTCGTGGCGGCTTCGAGCTTCTTCCTGTGGGCTGGCTTTCCATTGATGGAGTTCGAAAGCAAGAACTGGACCAAACTATTTCTAGAACTAGTACTTAGATCTTTGCTAGTCATATTTGTTTTTTTCTTGTTTGAAGTAGAAAGGAGAAGTTGGAGTGATTTTTTTGGTTTGTAACTGATTTATGTACTCCCTCATTGATTTCAAAACACTGATTTTTTCTCTCTCAAATTTTTAGAACAGTGCATAGGTACTTGATTGTATTGTTGATGCAACATGATTAAGATGTTTTTTGTTGGGAGATTGAAATTTGGGGAGAGATTTCAATTTGGTGGAAGATTGAATTGTTTCAATACAACTCTGTTTCAATACATCCATAAATTTGATTTCAATTTCTCCCTCTCATCTTTATCTTTATATATATAAAAACCCAATAATTTCAATTGCAATTGATTGCAATTCAATTGCAATTATAATTGATCATATTTCAATTGATTTTAAGTCTTAATTTATCCTTTTGTCCTTTTCTTTTAATTGCAATTCAATTGCAATCAACCTTATTCCAATTGAATTTGAGCCTTTATTACCCCTTTGACATTTTTTAAATCTTATATATATAAAAATCATTAATTCATTATGAATTAATGATGGAAGTTACAAATAAAACATACAAGTATGCACCAAAGAGTACGGATGAAAACGGGTAGAATACGGACGGATAGTGCTCTTCCCATATTTTATCTCATATTTTTTCTCGGATTCGGAGTTGAATACGGGAAGGACGAATACGAATATGGATTTGGAATATTCGGGATACGAATACAGGGTGGATATATGACGAATCCGGATCGAATTCGAATAACAATAATCGGATAATATGATTCATAAATAACCATCTATTTGTGATTGCAACACATGAAAAAATCACGTATACAATATTTAATAGAAGTTTTAATGCAAACTATAGTTAATATACTATCCATTATGAATAACATAATCGGATATATGACGTCGGCGCGTTGCGGCGGCGAGAGGTGGCACGCCGGTACGGTGAGTTTTGAGGGAGAGACGATCATATGAGAGTTTTGAGGGAGAGATGAGGTTTTGAAGGTGAGCTGAGACGATCTTTTTAAAAATATTTTTTCTTAATCTTAATTTAGTACTCCCTCCGTCCTAGCTCAAGTGACAAAATTATTTCCGGCACGGAAATTAAGAAGGTGGAAGATAAAGTGTAAGAGAGAAGTTTATGATAAAGTAAGAGAAAGAAGATTAGCGAGATTGTGAGAGAGTAATTGATAAAGTAGGAAAGAGAAATAATAAAATAAGAGAGATAAATGATTAAAGTAGGAAAGATAAATAAAAAAGTATGAGAGAGAATTGATAAAGTAGGAGAAAATTTATTATTTTTTTAAAAATTATTTCCATTTTTGGAAGTGTGTCACTTGAGAGGGGACGTCCGAAATGGAAAGTGTGTCACATGGAGCGGGACGGATGGAGTATTATATTAAAAAATTAATTATTAAATAATTTGAATATCCGAATTCATAATCCGGGAAATATCCGATTAAATACGAAAAAGATCAGATACGGGGCGTATAATGTGAAATCCGTATCCGTATCCGATTTAGACTATCTGGATTCGAACCCGTATCCGACCGGATACTATATTTGCTCCCCGAATTTAATCCCGATCGGATCCGGCTCCAGATCGGGCTGATAAATAATATCTGATCTGTTTTCACCCCTACCAAAGAGCTTGATATCACAATTTAAGAATATATTTATGCATAATACATAGTTGTATACTTCAAAAATATAATTCCAATTTTCTTAAAATATTATTAATATGATCATAGTTATAAATGATATTATATTCTCATATATCCATTTCTTGAGCTCGTTCATAGATAGAATTACGTTATGCACAGTTCAAAGTCGTACCACTCACTTGAAGCGATTTTCTTCTTCACCACACCGCCATAGTCTAATTTCTCATTCACATGTAGTTTCTTTTATTTATTCCCAATGTAACTTATACATATCTAATATGAATGTGAGCATTACCAACATCAAACACCACTTAACAAACCAATTGGATATCAGCAATTTACCTTCATAAATGAAAAAAAGATGATGCAATCAGTAACAGTTCCCAAATTAATGAATACAGAGTCTATAACACTATATTACTTGCCTATCATCGATGCATTCTCTCCTATTAAGATATAATCTTCTACATTTACATCATAGATGCACCCCGGCAGACAGGAGAAAATAAAGGAGAAGAGACGGCGTGCAAAAAAGAAACACAATTTAAAAACTAAACATGTTGCTGCTGCTCACCTTACTTTGTCACCAGTCGGTCAGTCGAGACACTGCCTCCTAGTGAGAAAAATAAAATAAAAATAATCTAAAATTGGGTAAATATATAAATAATCTATAATTGGGTAAATATATAAATAATCTCTTAAATTATCATTACCGAAATTAATTACTTCTAGTGGATGATTCGTTTAACATGATTTGTGGTACTTAAAGTTTGTTTTCAATACATTTATGTTATTTCTGACAATATTATTTTAAATTAGATCTATAAATGGTTAATAATTTATTTTTAGTTGTAGATTAGGATAATTACTATTTGAATAATCAATAATTCATATTTAGTTAAATATATGCCCACTATGGATTTTTTTTTTTAAATATTTGAAATTCTTTTTTTGTTTGGTTTATTTGTACATTAAAAATTATTTTGACAATTGAAAAAGTGAAAAATGTATCATTTTAATTGCATAACTCATTTCCTTTTTATTTTTATTTTTTTAAAAATTATTATTACTAATGAAACTCTCTTTCTTAACTAATTAAATATAAATATATCAAAAGAAATGAGAAATCATATAAAATATGTAAATACAATTTTTGAAATAAGGGTAATGCCCTTGCTTTTAGATACTGAGAAATTGAAATAATAGATAAGTTAGATTGATTATTAATTAAATATATTATTAATATTAATGAATATAAATTGAATTGAATTAAGATTGAATTGATTTTTGTAAAATATTATGAATTTGGATTGAGATTGTTTTAATTGAATTGTGTATTTTTTTTAGATGTAGTTGTGCATCTATAAATTAATAAGGAGAAGTAATATATTTATCGCTAAATTTAATGAAAGTTAAATTGATTTAAAATTAGAATATATGATTCTTATATAGAAAATAATAGATTATTTTGAATAATTTAAAAATAAATTATTTATTAAAGAGTTTAAAAGAAACTTAATGTAAATATTTTTTGGAAAAAAATTAATTACATTGATTTCAATTAGATTTTAAATTAAATTTTTAATGTAGATGTGTATCTATTGAAAATAAAAGAATAAAACATTTGCCCCTCAATTTAATGAATTTCCAATTGAGTTCAATTGAATTGAAATTGAGATTGATTTGGATTAAAATCATTCTATATATATATATATATATATATATATATATATATATATATATATATATATATATATATATATATAAAAGATATATTATAAATGAATGAATTTCTAAAATAAAAATTAATTAAAAATAAAATTGTGCGTTATTTTGATAAGTTGTGGATTGATCAAATTTATTTATTGAATATCAATATTGTTGGATTTTTAAATAATGATTTAAAAAAATGATTTCAATAATATTGTAATTGAATTGATTTAAATAAGTTTAGGGATGATGTTTATTATATAATTTACAAATCTAAAGTTTGAGGGGAAAAAACACAAAAGTTAATATAACGATGTACATCTAGTACAATCGCTAAACAAATATATTTGTATTTGAGAATGAATTTGTATATGCAATGCAAAGATTAATAAACAGAACTTTGAGGCAAGAATTCTCTGCAGAGTGTCAATTAGCTCCTCCTTTGAGAAGCATCCCCGAAGATTCAAATGGTGATTCTAGGATAATCGTATCTAGAAGATCAACAAACCCAATGAAGATGCGGGTGAAGCTCTCTTTTCAATACTTAGAGCTTCATCCTTGACTTTACATATAAATATAGTTGTATAGTCTGCATTCTTTTTGATGCACAGCTAGAAGTCACAAACCAAACCTTCATAATCAAACAAATTCTGCATTGTAAATCCAGATATAAAAATTGTAGTTTACTATTTCAAAAGCGCATAAAATAAATATTCATTAAAAAATGCAACGAATACTGGGAAAATAACTATCACACTTTTCAAAATCACAGTATGAGAATCCTCAAAGCGTGAAAAGAAGAAAAAAAAAGACTAAATATTAAATATTAATAATGTATAATTACATCTAATTATGGTAGAAATGTGATAGACTGATAGCTAAATTACACAATTAAAGACGAATATTAACTCTCAATAACAACTAAGCTCACTTTTCCTATTTACCAAATCAATTAGATGAGAAAAAAAGGCTATTTACCTTGAAAATTATAAATATTTATTATCTTGGTAAATATTAATTTTTCTATTGTATTTAATTTTATGTAGTAATTTAGATCAAATTATGAGATGTATATCCAAGTTAACATTGATTAAATTTTAGAGTATATGGTAAATATAGGACACTAATTGAGGCTACATTTTTAATAGTGTATAATTACATCTAATTAAGCTACAAATGTGATAGACTGATAGCTAAATCACACAATCAAAAACGAATATTAATTCTCATTAACAACTAAGATAACTTTTCCTAATTACCAAATCAATTACTTGAGAAAAAAGGCTATTTACCTTAAAAAATTATAAAATTTATTATCTTGGTAAATATTTATTTTCCTACTAAGATTACTTTTACTATTAACCAAATCAATTAGTTGAGAAAAGAAAGCTAATTACGTTGAGAATTATAAATGTTTATTACCTTGATAATTATTAATTTTCCTATTGTATTTAATTTTATGTTGTAATACAAATTAAATTATGAGATGCATATCCATGTTAACATTGATCAAATTTTAGAGTATATAATAAATATAGGGCACTAATTGAGGCTACATTTTAATAGTGTATAAAAATTAATGAGTATATTAATTTTCCTATTTATTTTTTATTTTCTAAAATATTATAAATAAATGAATTTCTAAAATAAATAGCAATTAAAAATTTTGATCATTGTGGATTGATCAAATTTATTTATTGAATATCAATATTGATGGATTATTAAACAATGATTTTTAAAAAAATATGATTTCAATTATATTGTAATTGAATTGATGTATTAGATGAAAGTGAATTAATTGTAATTGGATAGATGAAATTGATATAAAAGAAAATATCAAAATAGTAAATTTGGGTGCAAAGTAGATTTCAATTAAATTGAAATTAATTTGAATTGAATTTACATGCATAGAAAGACGGATATAACCCTAAAATTGATTAAAATTGTAAAATTATGCAATTTAATTGAATTGCAATCAATAAAAAATGAAATTATTCATTTTTTATATATACTAATAATATATAAGATATATTAGATTTAGCATGATTAGGCGTAAATTGAGGGATATTTTCAAAATATTAATATTAACAATTAATGGGCGTAATTTGAGAAACATTCTAAAATTATTTCATAATTGAGGGACATAATCTTATATATCTAAACCCCTCAATTTAATGAAATTCCAATTGAGTTCAATTGAATTGAAATTGAAATTGATTTGGAATTGAAATCATTCGGTTTTTATATATATAAGATTGTAATTCAATTGCAATCAATCTTATTCCAATTGATTTTAAGCATTCATTTACCTTTTTGCTTTTAAAAAAAAAAAATTCAATCCAATAACAATTTCTAATTCCAATTTTAATTCAATTCAATTTTATACAATCTTTCTTCCGATCTCAAATCAAATATATATTTCATATAATTCTATATTTCAACCAAACAATTTTAATTTAATTTAATCAAATCTATTTTACCTATTTCTTATTTTTAGTTTAAAGTATTTAAATTAGTTATGAAATTTTTTAAGCTCAGTTTCTTATACTTGATAATAGGAATTATATATATATATATATATATATATATATATATATATATATATATATAGTGTGTGTGTGGATCTGGTGAGAACCATAATTAAAGTGATAACTGCGAACCATGCATAATCCTTATACATTTTATGCAGAAAAAAAACTAAAATTTAATATTTTTGTCTTCTGCCTAAAACATATAAGAATTATGTTTTTTATGCATAAAACATATAAGGATTATACATAGTTCGCAGTTCTCGCGTTAAATGCAGGTTCTCACATGATTCACCTCCTATATATATATTATTTATTAAAAACACTTACTCTTACTTAAAGTATCGAAAATCAAAAATATTTTTAAAAATTTATTTATTTTTATTTGACAACACAAATATACTTAATCAAGTATTATAATGCACAATGCATAAAATGAACGCACGTCCAAAATCAATCGCCGTTTATTTATTTATGAGATCTAAATAATATTTCTCATAATTTATTGCTACTCAAATTATTCATATAATCAATAAATATCCTAATCTAATTTCAAATCATATATACTATAACTCATCTAGAAAATAAATTATCTAAACAAGTATGATTTTTATATGATATCACTAATGTTTTTCTTTGTTTATCTTTTAAGTATTTTAAATAATGAAATTATTTTGCAAGTCACCTTCTCGATGGCCCTGGGTCAGCAATCTCATTATCCTGGGACAAAATGGTATGATTGCTATTTAATAGTAATTGAGTATTCTGTTGATAACCTTGTATATGGCTCAAGGGATCCCTATTAGCTCGACATTAACTAAAAGTCTTTAAATAACTGTTATTTAATAGTAATTGAGTAGTTTGTCATGTAAACAAAATGATATATGTGTTTATCATATATATGCTGAATAAAAGCACAGTTTCTTTTAGACTTAGTTTTCTATTTATATTTTTATCATAAAGAGTTTATGAATTTTTATATTTTTTGGTGCAATCAATTTTCCAAAAACTATTGTATAAGGTAGATTTATGTTTGAACTGTCCATATATAACTGAGAAAATATTATAACTTCGTTATTAAGTAATATTTTATATCCTTGCATACATTTTTTCTTAAAGACATTTGCAGAATTTGAGTATTTTTATATCTAAAACAGGTGTTGAACCTCTTGGCTAAGATATTGCTTTTCTTTGTACATCATAGTAGAAATTATTTTTAAAAATATATTGTAATATGTATTCATGTGTATATATTCTACTTAATTTTTGAATAAACACATGAGCATGATTCTCAAAGTTAATATAAACCATCATCTTGAATTTTTTTTACATATTAATTTAGTATTCTGAATTGTAATATACGTGATCTATATATATATATATATATATATAGATCACGTATATTACAATTCAGAATACTAAATTAATATAAGGAGTGGCATGTGAGAATCTGCATTTAAAATGAGAACTGCGAACCATGCATAATCCCTATACAATTTAGGCATAATCGTTATATATTTTATGCAAAAAATATATAATTTTACATTATACATATTTTTATGTAGAAGGGAAAAAGTGTAAATTATAAAGTTTTTGCATAAAATATATAACGATTATGCATAAATTATATAAGAATTATGCATGGTTTGCAGTTCTCACGTTAAGTGTGGGCTCTCACCAGATCCACACCTTATATATATATATATATATAATATAATATTTATATATAAAATAAAATAATATAAAATTATATATTATGTATATATTATATAATATAATATATATAATATATTATGTAATGTATGTATATAATATATTATACATTATATATTATATAATGTATATATTATATATTATGCATTATATATATAATATATTATGTGTATATTATAGTAGTATATAATATAATATGTATATATATGTATATATTATATAATATATCATATATAATATATATATATATATATATATATAAAGTTATATATATACTCTCTCTCTATATATTATTTAAGAAATTTTACTTTATAATAAAGTTATAATATTATTTTTTCGTGCGTAGCATGAATGTTGTTCTAGTTATATAGAGAAATATGGAATAAAATATTTGCCTCTCAAATTTTGTCATTTTCGGATATCTTTATTTATCGTTATAGATTCTATGTTAATTTCGACTATAATTCTCAAATCATAGAATCATGTTAAAAACTTAACCATATCAAGATGGAATTTTTGGGTTTAGCGATTCGACTATACTTTGTTTTGTTGTTATAATTACTCAATTATTAATTATACATACATATTCAGTTTTTGTAATGATAAGTCAAATGCTCATAAAAATTGCTAAGCCAAACTGCAATATTGGTAAACCCATAGATACTTAAATCATCCAAGAAACATGTCAATCCAAAATTAGGTTACATTAAGACTCCAGATCAATACAACAGTTCCATCATACAATTGAAAACATAATTTACCAAGTTTCATTTGGTTACCATACCAAAAAATATAACTTCTACAAACAAGATTGAATGTAGCGTAGCCAAACGGTTCGAAATTCATTGCCACCTCCCTTCATTCAGTACCTAGGCTGCAACTGTGATAGCTATCAAGTGAAGGGTCAAGTTAGAACCATATCATCATAAACCATCACAAACCATCATAATTCATCATAAACCATATCATCATAGAACCAAATTACCAAATCGAGATCTGAATTCAGATTTATGCTTAAATTCATCACAATTCAGAATCCATATCCATACTTATTTCATCACACATCTTCAGTCATAATTCATAATGAAACCAACATTCCAGTATTAAATCCCATAGCAAACAATATTTTATAAACTACGAAATTGCAAAATGAATTCAGAATTCACATAGAATTCATCACAATTCACAACCAAACCCATCCAGACACGAACCATTTCACGCATTCTTACATTTAGTTGCTGCAACTAGGAGATCATAGACACTGAATTAAAATTGAAACATAATTCATCACAATTCATAACCAAACCACCAAACACAAAAGCCCAAAATTAGCACAGTGCAAAGATAGGAACTTTTAAGGACAGATCTCACCAGACGGCCGTAAGCTGGGAACATAATCACAAAAAACTCCTCAAAGAGGAGGATTTTCTCCAACTCTGCTCTGTCCTCGGCGTACTCAAGCCACATATGAGATTCATCGTATGGTATCATCATCGGTACGGATTGAGGGTTGTTTCTTTAGGGCAAAACAGCTTCCTTCTTACCGTCGCCTTCCGACCAAAGTTCAGACATTTTGGTCTCTCGGACCACATATTCGCTCCCGCCACTATCATCCTCAGCGAAGAATGTATCTTCGACAATAACGTTGCAAGCGGCGCTCTCGTGGCCGAACAAAGTGTCTTCGACCATAGATTTGCCAGTAGCGCTGTTGCCGTGCTCGTGGCCGAAGAAGGTTTCGTCGACCATGGAATCGTAGAGGACGATCTCTCCCACCATCGTTTCGCTCAGAAACGGATCTTGGACCGTCATATCCCTTTTCGATTGCAAGGGATCAAGTAGATCGGAATGAGAACCAGCGAATCCAGTATCCATTATCCTCACGGTGGCTCGAGGTGGGGCGACGGTGGGGGCGACAAAGGAGGAGGGTTACCGCTCGGAGAAGAGAAAGAGAGAGAATGGATGAAACACAAAGAAGGGATGAAAGAGAGGCAAATTATGTCCCGCATAGCGGTCAAGGTGGGTGGCCTGGAACTAGGTCATGAGTTCAATTTCTACTGGACACGCTATGTGTGAGTCTGTTATCCTTTCACATTAAGGGTGGTTTAACTCTCTTCTGTGTAGTTTGCATACTATTGCATAGGAGCGAGATTTACCCTATGCGCACTAAAGATAGCAACTGCGGGTTTCTCGTCAACAAAAAAAAAAAAAAGAGGCAAATTATAATCCCAATTTATATACGTATTTTGCCAGACCATATATTACCCTAAACATATGTATAAAAAATAAACTAAATATGAGTATTTTTAGTGTGAGAAATATTGGTATTCCTGGCCTGATTAGTTGTAATAGAATAATAGTATTATAAGTGGGCCATCACAATTATCATACAATTAAAAGCTTGCAAAAATATCTGTGTTGAAACCAAACTCAACAAGTCGGATGGATGGAGTAATACATTCTTCTACTTTTACTGCAAAGTGTAAGAAAAGTGAGAGAGGCTAGGGTATAGGTTTGCTTTATAGACTTAAAATAATGTAAATGTATATTTTGCATTTTAAGAAAATTGTGTATATTTTTATATTTTTACAAAAAAGAATTTAAAAAAAGTTGGAGTATTTAAAGGAGAATATTCTTTTAAATTAATATGATATATTGTAATACGATAAAATACTATGAATCAAACAAATTTAAAAATAAATAATTTCGTTTTTTTTATTTTCATTCTTAGTAGAATTTGGAGGTACAGGCTTAGAAATTTGTTAATTTCTCATTTACCTCTCTACACGTGCATTTTGCCTTTTTTGTAGAAAGCCCTAATGACAACTTTTTATAATTGTCTGATTTCTCAATCTTGTAAATTATCAATTGGAGATTAAAAATTAGTAAAAAGAAAAAGAGGAGGCGGCCCCTTTTGAGGAAAAATTCTACCTTAGATCGGGTCTTTTATACTTTGTGGCGTGGAGCAATGCCACATCATATTTTGAATTTTATAAATATTTCTTATTTTGAAAAATAAGTAAGATGTCATTATTTTACACCATAAGGTCTACAAGTAGAGAATGAAAGGTGAAGCCGTGGCGCGAACTTCCTTCGGACACACACTGCTACCAATTTGGAATATGCCCACTTGTTATTCTCTCTCTCTCTCCCCACCACGATTTGTTTGAAAATTTGAAAATAGGCCCCACCCGCCTCCCCAAATAATTTGTTTATGCAGCGTAGTTGCGCTGTCCGTTCCCTCTTAAAATTGGCTGTCAATGGGGTGGGCGCGTGCGCCCTACGGCCCCCATATCCGGTTGAAAAGGAAATTCAACGATTGTATGTGAATCATGTGATGGAGCGGGAGAGATTTACCGATTAACATCTATATACGTACAATTCGCTAATGGAGATTGGGCCTTGGCGCGTAAATGCTGACGGACGGAGAAGGCCCATGACGACGAGTGGAAATTAGAAACCCTAGAGAGAGATTAGGAAATTATAGACAAACATCCCTTTTCTTTTGCCTTTCCCAGATATTCCTTTAAGCTACCTGCCTGCCTGCCTGATTGCCTTTTAGTTTCGAACTTTACACATCACAACTTAATTTTTGCTTCTTCTTCCGGTTTTCAGGGGTTCCTCCTGGTATTTTCAACCAATTTGACTTGATTCGGAAACACCTGAATCCGAGGTATGCCCTTTTATTCTCTATCGGAGGTTTTTCTGTTTATCTTTAGTTTCTCTAAGCTTTGAATTTTGCTGTTATTTATTCAATTCTTGAACGCGAGATTGTTTACGGAAGCCTCCCATCATTTGTTTTTATGAACACGATCTTCGTTTTTTTCGTGATTGGTCTGATGTTGGGTTTCATTTGAAAAGAGCGTAGCTTGAGTTATTCATGTTGATTCTTTCGGCTGTTGTATTCAAGTAGAGATATGGGAAAGCCTACTGCAAAGAAGAAACTCCAGATAGGATCCAAATCCAACGAGGGAACGGCGAAGCCAGCCAAAGCTACGGACCGCAGCTCCAAGACGGCTGTTGATGAAGACACCGCGATTTTCATCAACATGTCTCAAGAATTGAAGGAAGAAGGGAACAAGCTGTACCAGAAACGCGATCATGAGGGGGCTATGTTGAAGTACGAGAAGGCCCTCAAGTTACTGCCTCCGAACCATATTGATGTTGCTTCATTACGGACTAATATGGCTGCTTGTTACATGCGAATGGGGATTGGTGAGTTCCCGCGAGCAGTTAACGAATGTAATTTGGCTCTTAAAGTAGCTCCCAAGTTTAGCAAGGCTCTGTTGAGGAGGGCAAGATGCTATGATTCTTTGAATAGGCTTGAGCTGGCTCTAAGAGATGTTAATAGTGTGTTGAGCATGGAGCCCACAAACACGACCGCTTTGGAGATTGCTGAGAATGTGAAAAAGGCTATTGAAAAAACCGGCGTGAAGATTGAAGACAAGGAAGTTGTTTCGCCCCCTGATCATGTTGAGCCAACTACTACTACTACACCATCTCGCACTAAAATTGCCAAAGACAAGGGCAAAAGGAAGAAAAGTATCAAGATTGACAAGAAGGCTATTGAGGAGCCTAAGGTGAAGAATGTCAGTGAAGTTGAGGAAAAGACCGAAGATAAGGTGGTTGTGGAAGATAAAAGAAGTGTTGTTGAAGAAAAGATAGTCATGAAGTCGGTGAAGCTGGTCCATGGTGAGGATATACGACAGGCACAGTTGCCTGCAAATTGTGGGGTTCGTCTAGTAAGGGACGTGGTGGTGGACAGATTCCCTAGTTTGAAGGGTGTGTTGATCAAGTATAAGGATCAAGAAGGCGATTTGGTTACTATCACGACAACTGATGAGCTGAGGGTAGCTGAGGGGCTGGCTGATCGTCAAGGCTTTTTGAGACTTTACATTGCTGAAGTTAGTCCTGACAAAGAACCGATTTACGAAGGAGCGGGCATTGAAGAGGCATTGCACAAAAGCCATCAGAAGCCATTGGTGGTGACAAAGAACATCAGCACAGACGACAAAGGACCAACTTCTGTTGATGATTGGATCGTCCAGTTTGCAAGGCTGTTCAAGAATCATGTCGGGTTTGACTGTGATGCTTACCTGGATATTCATGATATTGGAATGAAATTATATTCAGAAGCACTGGAAGATACTGTTACAAGTGAAGATGCACAAGAGTTATTTGATATTGCTGCTGCCAAGTTCCAGGAGCTGACTGCTTTAGCCTTGTTCAACTGGGGTAACGTTCACTTGTCTAAGGCAAGGAAGAGGATGGTTACTGCTGAAGATAGTTCTTCTGAGTCCACGCTGGCACAGGTTAAAGATGCTTATGATTGGGCACAAAAGGAATACACAAAGGCGGGTATGAAGTATGAGGAAGCTCTAAAAGTCAAGCCAGACTTTTATGAAGGGTTTCTTGCACTTGGTCTGCAGCAGTTTGAGCAAGCGAAGCTTACTTGGTGTTATGTACTTGGGAGCAAGACTGACTTGGAGATAGGCCCATCTGCACAGGTATTGGAGCTATATAACAAGGCTGAGGATAGCATGGAGAAAGGGATGCAAATATGGGAGGAGATGGAAGAACAGCGCCTTAATGGACTCTCAAAGCATGACAAAGATAAAGCTTTGTTTCAAAAAGTTGGTTTGGATGGGATATCTAATGATGTCTCAGCGGATGAAGCTTCCGATCAAGCTGCTAATATGAGGTCCCAGATTTATCTCTTATGGGGTAAAATGCTGTATGAGCGTTCTGTTGCGGAATATAAGTTGAGCCTACCAACTTGGGAAGAATGCCTGGAGGTTGCAGTTGAAAAGTTTGAACTTGCAGGAGCATCATCAACGGATATTGCAGTCATGATCAAGAATCATTGCTCGAATGAAACTGCTTTAGAAGGTAGAATATGGGTTATTAGAGATTCTCTTGATTGGTGTTTTCATGAATGGCTCTTACAATGCTCACTTTTTCCGTCTTTTAATTTGTTTAATGTAGGATTCAAGGTTGATGAGTTAGTAGAGGCATGGAATGAGATGTATGATGCTGATAAATGGAGAACTGGTGTGACATCTTCCCATGTTGAACCACTTTTCAGAAGACGCTCTTCCAAACTTCATTCATTTATTGAGAACTTCGATTGATAATATTGGTCATTTATTAGGAGGCAGTAGCATCAGAGTTAATCCTAAATTCTCCTCTTGTTGTTCGTTTGCCTCCAAGATTTGTAGGTAAGCTGATGGCGAAAATTTATATTTGAATAGCCAATATCTATCTGCTCTTACTCTTTTATCACATTTTGCCTTTAATCTCTGAATGGCTGTACATGTTTTTTGCTTTAAGTCATTCCTCTAGGTTATATTGCTCTAGTGTAGAACTAATAATTGATTTCGAGTATGAGGAAAGTTACAAAATAGGTGAATTAGATAGAAATAGGAGATTTTAGCACTCAGCAGTCTAAAGTTAAATGAATTGCTGTTAGTGGATGATGGATTTGAAAAGTTCAGTTATGGTAGAGGCAGCAAATTAATTTGTCAAGAACTGTATTGAGATCTAGAGAAGTAACTGATTTTCCAAATAGAATACATACAACTCATTATCTGTAACTGGGATTTACTTGTAATTCAAATCTTGAATTCGGCTAAAGGCCAGGCAAACTCGAGCTGTTTAATGGGTAATGTAGAATGATTTTTTTTTTTTTTTTTTTTTTTTTTTTTTTTTCTGATGATCTCATCCTTTACTCATTTTGATTTGTTATTGTTGTTTATAGCTGATGAAAATGTCATTTTATCTCTTGCAGATCACAGATAGTTGTTGTGGGTCTGTTTTCGGTTTGGTTTGAAGCCAATAACTACGCGTTCTGGTGTCTGAATTCATGTTGGTTCGTGGCAATATTCTTCTTTTTTTGGTTTAACTGTAAACTTGTTTGATTGTATGGACCTCAAGGTTCTGGTCCGGTCTGTGTTTTTTGTTTGAATTGTTGAGAGAAAGAGAGAGAGAGAGAGGGAGCATACACACATACAAAATTTGGATTGAATGGTTAAGTGTTTTTGTTGGGGGGTGGTAGATAATATATGACGATTGAATGTTTGTTTTGGTGTACTAGTGTTAAAATTACATTACATTCTTTTCTACATTGCAAAACTTCAAATTACTGGATTTTATTGTTCTTATCTTCATGTTACGAAACTATTTCAATGGTCTTTTGTGGTATTTTTAGTTTATGACCGTTTTGCAACTGCTAATATCTTGATTAATTATGAACTACTACTTCTTAAACAAATTTATTTGGGTATGGCGCAGAAGCTGTGAAGTAGTTTTTGTAGCAAGTTCCCAGAACAAACATAACCAAATCTTATTGCTGACAACAGCCTTTCATTTTTCTTGTTAATTCTTTGAATATCTGAATCTTGCAGGTATTTTAGATGTTAGGATAAGAGGAGCCGTGGTTATCTCGCTAACATAATTAGAGGATCTTCTAACATGATTCAATATTGAATCAATCAAAACGGATCACGCTAACGAGGAGGATCATGAAACGTGAATTATGATAAATCGAACTTATTGTTTACATAAATCATAAATAAATAATGGATTTTTTTAGAGGGGAATTTCAAAAGTGTACATTTTAAAGTTGGAAAATGCAAAAATGTACATGCTTTTCCATAAATGCAAAAATGTACAAAAAAACCTATTTCACATGCAGTGTGTGTGCATGTATGTGTTGGATTTTTTCTCCTTATTTTACTCATTTGCCTCGATAATTACAAAATAAATGCATGCATGCTTGAAAATAAAAGCTAAAGATATTCTAAAAAAAAACTTCCCATGCATGTATGCATAAATCCGAGTGCTGAAGATATTATTAAAAAAAAAACATGCATGCATGCATGAAAACAAAACCTGAAGATTCCCATGCATGCATGAAGCCGAGAAATTTAATTTAATTGTAATATTTTCGTAAATTTAATTATAATATTTTCGTAAATTTAACTTAGGAAATTTCCTCAATTTAATATATTGAATTTCGTTAATTTAATTTATGGAATGTCGTAAATTTAATTTAGGGAATTTTTTTAATTTAATTTAGGTAAATTTGTTAATTTAATTTAGGGAATTTCTTTGATTTAGGCAATTTCGTTAATTGAATTTAGACAATTTTGATAATTTAATTTAGGCAATTTCATTAATTTAATTTAGGCAATTTCGTAAATTTAATTTATGCAATTTTGTTAATTGAATTTAGACAATTTCGATAATTTAATTTAGGAAATTTCATTAATTTAATTTAGGCAATTTTGTTAATTTAATTTAAGCAATTTCGTTAATTTAATTTAATCTAGAATTTTTTCGTCTCCTTTTTCTAACATTATTAAGATTTCCTTGACTAATATTGCAAGTCTATTAGTTAGAAGATTCTACTGTAATAAAGGGGAGAAATTAATTAAAATATAACATATATCGTCAATTTCGATAATTTAATTTATGGAATTTTCGTTAATTTATTTTAGTGATTTTCGTTAATTCTGAACTAACTTTCCGTGGATTAAACAATTATTTTTTATAAGACAATTCTAATACTAGTTTGTGATTCATGAATATTAGGTAAAACCTTGATAAATATTATCATATATATTATATAAAATCATAGATTAGTAATTATTCTTACGTAAAACCTTGATATATATATATATATATATATATATATATATATATATATTCGAAAAATATTCAAGATTATCCTATATATTATCCAATTCCGAAACTAAATAGGATTCAATATTATCCTAACCAATAATTGAGTTTCGTATATAATACTTTATTTTATGAAATCTAACCAATAATTGAGTTTCCTAAATAGTGTAACATTTAGGGAATTTCGAAACTAAATAGGATTCAATTTTATGAAACCTAACCAATAATTAAGTTTTCGTAAATAGTGTAACATTTTCAAACCCTCTTAAAAGTAGTCAACAAATCCGAACCATTGGGAGAAAGCATGTTGAAAAGAATACATTGGAATTCGTTTTTGACTGAAGGTACACGACATGTTTTTTACTATATATATGGACATGTTAGTTTTATTTTAGGTTTATATATTTTGGTTTATGATCTTTGTAGAGCATGCTTATAGAGAATATTTTTATAGAAAAAACGTAATTAGTCTAGTCAATTTAAAGGGAAATTGAATAAAATATAACATATATATTTCGTAATTAGTTTAGTCAATTACCATAATTAAATAAAATACGGTAAAATTGAATATATATATATATATATATATATATATATATATATATATATATATATCGTTTGAGATTAGCTTAAAATATTAGGGGGATAGTAGATATATAAGTATGTGGTTAGTTTAATGTATATGTGAAGTCGCGTGAATAACATAAAAAAGTTAACTCACGGTATAACTATGATTATATTATAGTTATTCTGTTTAGGTATAAAATAGAGTAATTTGATTTATTTTAGTAGTGCTAAGATAATTGTAAAAACACGAATTCATATTATGTATCAACAAGTTCTTTACTGGAGAATAGTATGATTTAATTGTGTTATTCGTGTTCATATCGGCTCTATTGGTGTTTATTTCAAAAAACTAGGTTATTCATATTGCATTTGTAATACTATCTTGTGGTTCATGAAAAATCACAACATGTAACTTCGAAACTATCCGATCAGAAATTTTCTAGTGTACTGAGACTAAATATTACTTTTTTTTTGGTTCGACTAGGTTCTGAGTTTTTTCTTTCTTCGCATAATACGTCGCATATTAATGTAACGGTTTAGGGAGAAGTGTGAACATGTATTTCTGTAGTGCTAACGTTATTTTAAAGCTTAATTTGTCGGTGTAATTAATTCTATACTACTACAGGGTAACTGGAGATGGAAATATCTTAGTAATTTACTACTAAGTTAATGAACTGCCCTTTGTTTGAGAATATCTTGACATGTATTTATTTAGGATCTGACCTTTGTTTGGGAATATCTTAGTAATTTACTACTTGCATTTCAGTGACATTTTTATTTATTAGAGTTCTGAACTGGAGAAAATTAATCTTCGTACTTCGTTAATAAAACTTCATACTTCGTTAATCAAACTTCATACTTCAAATAACACATAGAAAACAAAGTAGAAATAAGACACGACAAATGTAATCTTGTGTCTCTCTCTCTCTGAACATGTCCTCCTTGTGTGGCCTCTTTCGTGACAAACACCACATAGCAGACCTTGACTTGAGCTTGGGGAGGCCTCCGCCCCCGATCGGTAACGTCTTTGCTTTGGGCGACCGGTCTGACGCTTCGCTAGGGGTGGTAACAGTAGATCTGCATCTCGAATGTGGTCAGAAATGGTCCAAAGCTCCAATGCAGGTAACGAAGTAAAGTGGTGTTCGCATATCTCCTTGTGGTTGCTTGTAGTGTACATATTGTGAACATAGTTGTAAAATTGGTCTCCGCTCTCCCTGTCAGCGACAACATATTTGTAAAACAATAATGTGTTAGATATATAATAAAAGATTAATAAGTGTAAAAAAATTCATACAAAATAGCAGCGGCATCGTGGGAGCATGGCATTAGGTCCATATCAAATTCGTGATACGTGCACGTTTGGTTCTCCAAGTCCATCTTATAGTTGGGATTTTTCCCGTCGTTCACTTTGTATCTTCCTCTGGCGGTCAAGGTCACAGTATATGAGCTTGCAAGGTCAATCTGTGCGCTTAACTTTCTCTTCGCAACGTCCACCAACGGATGGCTATTCTCACTCAGCAATTATCGCCTTTCATCCCTCCATGACTCCATGATCGCTCGTATAGTGTCTATCATCAAACAAATCGGCAATCGACGGGCCCACAAAAGTCTTCCGTTGAAAGACTCGACACAATTTGATGACAGAAAACTGTAGCGACGTCGCGGGCATTGCGACCGTGCCCAACGTTTGGGACCAACCTCTATCAGCTTGATGTATGCTCCTTCACTCGCCATCAGGATTGATGCCATGTAGTTCCTAAAGTCCGACTCACGGTATGCAGTGGCTGCCTGACGGAACATGTATGGTACTTCAATCTTGTAAGAAGTGAGCTTGTTCTGAAGATGGACGTTGCATATGCAGTAAGGAACTCCGGGAAACACTACTTCGACAACACTTTTAATACTGACGTGCTGGTCAGACACGATCAGTAGGTCGCCGCTCGAACCGTACACTCGCTTAAGATTCTGCAGAAACCACGCCCAAGAGTCATTATTCTCAATTGGTCCAATGCCAATGACGAGCGGTATAAGCTGTTCGTTGCAGTCTTTAGTAACTGTAGCAAAGAGAATGCCGGTATTCTTTCCCTTCAGGTGGGTCCCATCCACTACAATCACCTTTCTCAAATGCCACATAAATGCGGGGATGCACTGGCCCCATACAACAAACGCGTACTCGAACCTCCCGTCGCCGTCGGCACAAAGATTAGTTACCGTTCTGGGGTTTGCCTACTTTAACATGTGCAAGTATCGAGGGAGCATCTTGTACGAGTCTTCGTGACTCCCATAAATCAACTGAATCGCATTGTTTATAGCACGTAGGGCCTTATAATACTCCACCTTCACACCAAATTTCCGACGCATCTTATTGATCATGTCTCGAAGTCGCAACATCGTGCCCTCCATATGCATTCTTTGCCCAAAATAGGCTCCGATAGTCTTCGCAATAAAAGTTATCGGTCCGACATTATTAAAGTCGTACTGACATCTGTGCACCGACATAAAATCGTAAACTGTCTAATACATACCATTATGTCGTGCACGTACTCTGAATGGACAAAGATCGCCTAACAGACATTCAAACCACTGATACTGAGGACTTGAACTCTTCACTTTATAAGATCGTCGACACTTTAAATGCCAGAGACCAACGGCTATTGTTAGGGCGTCCTTCTTCCAAAAGATATTGGCATTTCCGAGAATGCCCTCTTCAATCTTCTCTATATCCATAAAACCAATTACTCCTGTTTGACCTGGCGGAATAAATGACACTAGCCAATTTCTGACTTCATCGACAACATTAGCCGGTTTAAACCGCCTTCCCTACGAATCCACGATGCAAACTCGTATATGGTTCCATAAATGTTTTTAGCAACAACATGTCCGTCTTCCTCATCCTCTTCCTCAACCGTATAATCTTCGTCATACGCATCAACATCATCATCGTTATTATTATCCGCACCGTGATCCTGTTGTTCTGCTTCTTCTTGCTCCTCTTGTTTCTCTTCTTCTTCTTGCTCTTCTTGCCTTCCAAACTCATATGCAGCTCCGCTTTGACAATATGCATCACCAAAAATATCTGAAAAACTAAATTGGCCACTTCAAACAAATGTATTATTCGGCAAAGCGTAATCAAATGAAGGGACGTAATGTCCTTATTGTGATGTTCAGGCACAATCAGCCGGAGCCATCAAAACGACGCACACAGTTGGATCGGCCTCTAAGTTGATAAGTCGAACCAATCCGTCATCATTAATGACTTAATCAACTTTCCAGATTGAGCATGCTCCAATGAATAAAGCACATAGGGGGTAAGCCGTGAGTTAATTTGTGTACGGGCTTCGATGCTTGCTCTTAAGGACGACAACGTTAATTGGTCGGTCCGAAGTGGGGCAAACTGTTCATCCCCACCTTTGTAATCTGAACCCAAGAAACAACCTCCATACTTTACAGTTACACGTGTCCAGGTAGACATCTGGAAAGAATTAAAAAAGAAAAAAGTATCTTAGTACTCTGCAAAACCATACTAAGTACTCCGTAAACAACACATAAGATAAAGCTAACATGCGGAGAGCTAAGATAATACGTGAATTTAAAAAAAAAATATTAAAAAGTAATTATAATAATTTATTCCCGACTGTGTGCGTCAATTGACACTAAGTAGATGAGTCAATTTCATCTAATTTAAAAACAATATTTAAAAAGATACATTGTATTTTTCCGCTTTATTTTTCTACGAAAAGATTGGCAATTAAATTCATATGTTAAACCTAATAATATGTACATATTTGCTTAAAACTGTGTATATTTGCTTAAAACTGTGTATATAATATGTAGATATTTGCAATGATTTTTGGATATAAATTTTTGACGCGATAATACGTACATAGTTTCAATGATTTCCTACAATCAAATTTTATACCTAATAATACGTAGATATTTACTCAACTAGAGATTTGCAGGGAGATTTACATGCTAATTATGTCCCTAAAATCAAGCAAAAAATATAACAAATTATGGAATATGGTTACCTTTAAAGATTGTTTCACCCTAAACAAGCGCCCTCCACCCTCGCTCTCTCGCTCCCTCTCGTTCTCTCTCTCGCGCTGTCTTGCTCTCTCGCTCCCTCTTGCTCTCTTTAAATTCTATTTCATGGAAGAATATAAATGTGCTGCATGTGAAGACATCTCCCTCAATAGGAAAAGAATCAGATTCCTCTCCTACTGTGTATAGAGTTCTGTTCTTGTCTGCGTCTTTGTGTTGCATGTGACTCTGAAAAAGGTAAGTAAATATCTCTGTGTCAGCATTTCTCTTTATCTCGCTCTCTCGCTCTATCTATTTCCAGAATTTTTTTCTCTTTCTCTAAATAGTTCACGTTCTGCTGAACTATGATGCTTGATTAAAAAAAATAAAATAAATTAAAACAGCTGGACGAAAATATTCTGCATTCTGAGGACGAAAAGGCATGCATGAAGGAAGCATTCCCATGGTCAGCAGTAACGACGTATATTCCACCCACTTGCTCTATCACGTCAAGGAAATATGAGAGACTAAAGCAGGAGGAGAGAGAATGAAACTTGCTCACCTATTCAAGTACAAGACAAGACATTTTATGCAAAAGTAGAAGGAGAGAGAAGGAGACTACTCACCTAGGCACCTTTATAGGTTTAAAAAGTAAAAATGTATATTTTTGCATTTATGGAATGTCATGTACATTTTTGCATTTTCACATGTTTGATATGTACATTTTTGCACATCACCCTTTCTTTAATATATAAACCCCCTTTTGATTTAAAATAAAAACCCTCTCCACAAGTGACAAAAGTAGGTGGAGGTGCAGGTGTAGGGGCATCGCTTTCTTTTGCGTCGGAGGAATCTAATCTGTTGGTTCGGAGACGAGAGTCAGGTGTAGAGGGGGGGATGAATACACTTGAGTACAAGTTCTTTTTCTCAAACGCGAAGGACAACTGAGCTGTAGGTTGCAACTGATGAACAATGCCAAAAAGTAACCTTCTGATCGCGGGTCAGAGTGACTCAACTACTGAGTTTCTCCTACTGACTTTTGTCATTATCAAATCCTCAGGCGGAGAGTTAGTACAGATAAGTGTGTAGGGCCCGATAGACTTCGTCTCGATTTGAAAACGTGTTTTTCGCAAACCAAATAGTTTTGGCTAGTGCATTTCAAATACGTTTTATGCAAACTATGAGTTTTATGATAGCTGAAGACAATGCAATAAAACAGTAAAAGACACAAGCGATTTTGAACATGGTTCGGATACGCAAGATCCTATGTTCACGGTCCTGCTGAACAGGAGGTCTTGTTGATTAATCTGAGCAAGCCTCAGCAAGGTATCTGTGCACTGGACAAACCCTTCTAAGTTATAGTCCTTAGCGACTTTACAATCCAAACCGAAGTTTGAAGGGGGGAGGATGTTCTCCAACTATGAAGGAGTTCTTACAATAAGAACATTCACGAAATGTGAACTCCGTCGAAGGTTCTAAGCTATGGATATAACAATGGAGCTTAGATAGAGAAGAGAGATCTAAAGAAAGAAACTCTAGAGAGAAGAACTAAATATTCTAATAAGCAAGTTCTTCGCTGGATCTTCGTGAAAGCGCTAGAGTGTTTCAACAGTGTTGAGCGCTTCCCCCTAAGTCACCTAGCGCTTCCCCTTAAGTCACCTAGCGCTTCGTCTTCCCCCTAAGTCACCTAGCTCTTTCATATCCCGTGCGTCTTCCCCTTAAATGAGTCATTCCCCCTAAGTTTAAGCAATTTCCCTTTGATATCCCATACGTTGAGCTTGGAAAAGCTTCTCTATTTATAGTTGTGACCCAGACATTTTTCCGTTGGAGGGGATGATGCCACGTGTCACAAACGTCCAAGGAAAATGGCCATATGTTCGAAATATTATCGCAGAGTAGTTGGTCACTGTGCATGAGAGCAGCTTTAAGTGGTCAGAGCAGGTAAGGCTTAGACCGCTTCTCATTAGTCGAGGTTTGTGGTAGGTGAGACTTGTCAGACATCAGTCTTCATCTGAGTTGACTCTCACTCATCCTCGTATGATCTTCTGCCGACTTTCGAATGATATTAAAGGTCGGGTCGTTTCCTGTATCCGACAGTAGATCTGACTCGATCTCTATCTTCTTCGTCTGAGTCTGCTGATAGAAGGTCTTCTACTGAGTGAAGTCAGCTGATGACTCTGGAGATACTGAGCTTTGTTCTGTGTTCTTCTACTGATGTGGGTCAGCTGATGAGAATTCTTCTATTGATGTTGAGTCAGCTGATGACCTGAGAACACGAGCTCTTACAACTGATGACGTGGGGTTCTGGAATGTAACTTCCTACTGAAGTTCAGACCAACAAGTACCCCTTACAAGACTTAGACAAAACAGATAATGAAAATACGATCAGTCTAGCCTATTACATCATCTAGTCCTAGTGACACTACACTAAGGGTACAAGACGGGTTTTGGGATCTTCAATTCCATAGCATTAAATTACTATGATTTCCCCCATTACCGATAAACAGATACGTCCTATTACAAGAACTACTGATAAAATAATACTAAGTACCCTCCAAGTGTTGATTAAATCAACCACTGACTCATAACCCAACAATTTCCCCCTAATCGATGATGCCAAAACCACTAAAACCACTAAGTATTGAACTACTGACCAAAAGACTTCAGTAAGAACTGAGCAGTTAAAACAAGTTAATCAGCATAAAAGACAGGCATATCAGAGAAAAGGTTACGTGTGTGTGTGTGTCAGATCACTTCAGTGATCAATTGTGATAAAGTAAATAAACACAGCCATAAGACAATGAGTAATTGTATGGCCAAGTGAAGAACTGATATAATATATATGAGAAGAAATTACAATCAGTCTACGCTCTATACAAGGAGAATATCAGCTACTGCTTACGTCTGAACTTCTTGATCTTGTCTTTGAACTCGACAGACTTAGCAGCAGGAGGATCCAACCCATAAGATCTGTAGATTCTGGCTCTGAGGGTCTGGATATCGTCAAGATCGTCTGGCTGCAAAGGATCTAAGTCGTTGTGATGTGCAGCAGCTTTGACCTCATCCTCGATCTCCTTAGTGCATATAACTCCTCGTGAAGTCATGGGAGGAGTTAGCTGTCTATAGGCAGGGGCAGTGAGTGGCAGCTTCTCCTTGAAAAGAAGTAACTTAATATGTGCTCTGAAGTTGGCGTCGTACTTATAGATGAACTCGTCGAAGAGATCAGTTGCTGACACTTCAGCAGGATAGCACTGCCACACGTAATATGCCTTGATGAAATCAATCTTCAGCTCCTCCCACTCCTCATTCAGGTTCCAGGGGATCCACTTGTCAACACGGCGGTGCGGAGTCTTCTAAAGATATGCTTTCTGTGCACCTCGCCGGAAGAACTTGGATGTCCTTGACACCTGCTTGCTCTTGTCGAGGATTGGTTCCCTGGCAATTTTGTCAGTAAGCTCGATGATTTTCGCTAGGTCGTCCAACCTCTTCTTCTCCCTAAGGGCCGCAGCTCTCCTATCTCCTCTCTAGAGATTTGGCCCTTGCTGCGTGGCCTCCTAGGTAGCCTTATCCTCTGCCTCCTGCTCAGGCGTTAGAGTAGAAATTTTCTTTAGCCTCTGAGCAAGGGGCAGATTGTCAGTGTCCGAGTCGGCAGGCTCATCAGCAGATTGCTGAGCCTTCTTCTTCTGCTCATCCAAGATCTTCTTAGCCATACTCTTAGACATCCTGACACTTGGCTGTCTCTTCTTCTTCTTAGGCTTTTGAGCCTCTTCTTCAAGCTTCAACTGATAATTGATTTGATCTTGTAGTTGCTGAGCTACCACCTTATCGAACTCCTCCTACTCCGCTCGGGTTTTGAACTTGGGCATCGGGGAAGGAGGTGGAGTAGACTCTGTAGCTTTCTCCTTCTCGGGCCTTTGAGGCGGCAGGGATTCGTCCTCCTGGTCGACAAATCGTGCGACCTCCTAGATGTGTTGTGCCTGAGCCGAGGATCCTTCACCTGATCCTCCGACTGGCTCAGACAGCTGAGTTGTTTGGACTTGAGGGATTTGGACTTCGGGAGGGGGAATGGAGCTGGTTCCAGCCTGCCCTGCTGAACCTTCCCCCTTGAGGATTTCCCTCACTTCTGACTGCCCAGCCACCTGAGCTCTTCCTTCCCTTTCTTCCCCCTTTTTGGCATCATCAGCAGCCGGGGTCAGAAGGGTCTTGATTGCTGCTACTTCCTTCTGGAGCTCGAAGATAGTAGTCTTGATGGAAGTGGTGGTGGTGTTGAAGTCTCCGACGACATCGCAGTAATGTTCCCAGTCAGCCTCTTGATCCTTGCGGATTTGGCGAATGTGGGCTGCTGCTTCTTGCCTCTGTTTCAGAAGCGATGCATCGTGGGAGGCAGTCATCTCTGCCTGGATGAGCTTCAGGGCGGCCGCCTGAGTTTCTAAGGTTGTCTGCACGATGGAGGTGGAGGTGGTGACTCGCCCTTCTCGCTGGGAGACTTTCCCTCAGCAGAATCTCCGTGTTTTGCGTCCTTGGGGGGTGCCTGGTCATCATCATTGTCATCATCGTCATGATGAGAAGGCGGCGACGGGCTCCTGGCAGTCTGCTGTGAGGACCTCAGCTCCAGAAGATAGAGCATTGCTGAGTGCAGGTCCTCGAATAACGTTATGTCAGCGGGTTCCCCAAACCCTATTGCTGACTGCAGACTCTGTTCCTCTGCCAGGAGGGACAATGCAGAGTGTTGCTGGATCAGCTCTGCAAGTATGTCCCAGTTCAGGAACCTCAGCAACATCTGAGTCCTTGCCCTTATTGCTATGTCGACAAGATCCTAATGAGAAAAGATCTCAGGAATCTGTGCGGCGACTTCTCCTGTGGCGCGGAGACAAGTTATCGCCACCGTCAATGATTGTTCGGATGAGACCTCAGAACCAGCCGGTTCCTCAACTTCCTCCGGTTGAGTCTCATCCGAGCTGACCCGCTGTACCTTGTCTTTTAATGTGGCACCCTCAATGCCGGTATCAGCGTCCAAAATCTCCTCCTCCTGAGGTGGTGGAGGGGAAGCAGGCTTCGCTGGGGCCTTAGAAGCTCCAGCCTTGGAGAGCTTCTTCCGCTTCGGCTGATCGGCCCATGGAGGTAGATCAATAGATGATCGCTTGAGCTCAGATGCTCCACATCCGATTGACTTCTCAGCCGCTGCTCTAGTTTTGAACTTGATGAGCTTTCTGTCGAAGTACTTAGAATCAGCAAATGATGCGTGATTCGTTACTGAGTCTTCGATCAGTACGGACACCTTGGTCCCGTACAGTAGTTTACCCACACTAATAAGTCTTCTCTCTCCAGACTCCGTGGTTGTAAAGTTTTGTGCCTGAGCCTTTAGCTCGGCCACAAAGAACTGTGTCCAGTTCACCTGGACTCCATCAACTATCGCCATCATCAGTTGGAGTCGCGGCTTGGCCAACTGGTTGAAGGAACCTGCGGCGCTTGCCAGGATGTGAATGACTACGTAAGCGAGCCCTCTGTACTCCGGCAGGAGTTGGTTCTTCGGCTACGCGGACTTGATGGTGATGTCGTCCCTTCCACAGAAACGGTGGACATATGCATTGAGTTCCTTCTCCTTGTAGCCCACGGGAGAGATCAAAGGAGGATTTCAGGGCATTCCTCATGTTGATGTTGACGTGGCTGGATTCCCACTTCTGAGGGGCCACTTCCCTCATGTATCCAATCTCCGACACTTCTCCGTCCGTATCCTCCACAGATCGCCAGTTATAATAGAGTTCAACCACTTGGCGGGGAAGATACGATCGGGGGTGCTTCGTCACGAGAAGCTTCAGGCCAGACTCCTCCAGAGCCGAGAAGATGGGCTCAAGGAAGGGGAGCTCTGCCTGATGGAAGACCATCGTCGGTTCGAAGAGAACCCTCGACTGGATGATCTCCTCGATGTTGTGTGGGGTCTGAACAATCCCCATGGATATCTGCAAAACTCACGTTAACACTTGAAAATAGAGTAAGTTAGATTCGAGAGTTGCAGATAGTTAAGAAATTACCGTAAACACAAAGCTTAATGAAGATATAAGTAGTTTGAGAGGATGACTGATGCAGTAAAACTGAATGCTCGAGAAAGCTCAAAGTGTGTAAATGGCGTAAAAGATAGGATTAGAGTAAAAAGGTAAGATTTTATAAGATTTGAATATCAAGGGTTTTTCAATCGAACGGTTGTTATAAAATATCGCTTTTTGATGACGGCTGTAATCTGATGTTATAAACGGAATGATTACTTTAGCCGCCTCTAATCTAGACCCACGTAAGATAAGCGCAGATAGACTAAGGTGAGAAGACATGCATTAAATGCGTTGCAGACAGCATTAAAGGCTAAGCATTTTAAATGAGAACGGTTTTCTACTGACTTAAACCTTAAAAATTTATGGTGGGAAATAAATGCAAGTCGTGCTACTGAATGCAAACGACCGACTTATTAAATGCGAGCATGCTTCTGAGAATATTAAAGAATCTAACTACACAAACCTCTTCAGCTGAACTTTTACGATCAGCTGGTTACCGTAATGACTCAGGAGGATCTTTGTGGTACTGATGACCATGTTCCCCCTTACTATGTACTGTATGATTCACCCGACTGAATCAAGGTACTGAGTCTGACTTCTGACCTGTCGTACTGACTTCTCTTACTGACTCGAGTCAGTAGGATCTAGTAGACCTAGCTCGATTGATAATTCTCTGAATCTGTTCTCAGCTAGTGGTTTGGTCAGTATGTCTGCCCTTTGCTTGTCAATATGGATCTTCTCCATCCTAATATCCTTCTTTTCGACATGGTCTCTGATGAAGTGGTGTCGAATATCCACGTGCTTGCATCTCGTATAAAGAATTGGGTTCTGGGTTATAGCAATTGCATTGGTGGAGTCGCAGTAGATGGGCACTTCATCTTGAGTAATTCCATAATCTCGCAGTTATTGTCGAAGCCAAAGGATCTAGGCACAACAACTTCCAGCAGCCATATACTCAACTTCAGTGGTGGACGTCGCCACTGAATGCTGTTTCTTTAAAAACCATGACATCAGCTTGCTGCCTAGGAACTGACACATTCCGGAAGTTGACTTTCGATCTATCCTGCATCCTGCATAATCAGCATCAGAATAACCTGTTAGAATCAGATTATCATCAGCAGGATACCATAACCCTGCGTCAAGTGTTCCCTTCAGGTATCGCAGAATCTTCTTTGCTGAATCCAGATGACTTCAATTGGGATTCGCCTGAAATCTTGCGCATACACCTACAACATAAGTTATGTCAGGTCTGCTTGCTGTTAAATATAGTAAAGAACAAATAATAGCTCTATAATCAGTAGAGTTAACAGAAGCTCCCTCTTTGTCTAGATTGATTTTAAAATTTGTGTTCATTGGGATCTTGACTGGCTTGCTTGAGTCGCAGCCGAATCTTTTCAGGAGGTCTCGAGTGTATTTTGCTTGGTTGATGAATATTCCTTCAGTTGATTGCTGTTGGGTCATGAGTCAGTGGTTGACCTTAATAACCACTTAGAGGGTACTTAATATTATTTTAACAATAGTTCTTGTAATATGACTTTCTGTTTATCGGTAATGGGGGAAATCATAGTGATTTGATACTATGGAATTGAAGATCCCAAAACCTGTCTTGTATCCTTTGTGTACTGTCTAGATGATGTAATAGGCTAGACTATTTGGAATCGTTTTTTTTTGTCTAAGTCCTATAAGGGGTAAGTATTGGTCTGATCTTCAGTAGGAAGTTACTTTCCAGAGCCCCACGTCATCATTGTAAGAGCTTGTGTTCATAGGTCATCAGCTGACTTCGATCAGTAGAAGATTTCTCTTCAGCTGACCCACATCAGAAGAAGAACACAATATCAAAGCTCAGTACCTTCAGAGTCATCAGCTGACTTCACTCAGTAGAAGATACGTTATCAGTAGACTCAGATGAAGAAGACAGAGATCGTATCAAGTCTACTGTATCCGACAGAAAACGACCCGAGTTTAACATCTTTCGAAAGTCAGCAGAAGATCATACGAGGATGAGTGAGAGTCAACACAGATGAAGACTGATGTCTTACAAGTCTCACCTACCACAAACCTCGACCAATGAGAAGCAGTCTAAGCTCTACCTGCTCTGACCAGCTAAAGCTGCTCTCATGCACAGTGACCAACTACTCTGCGACATTTCGAACATATGGCCGTTTTCTTTGGACATTTGTGACATGTGGCATCATCCCCTCCAACAGACAAATGCCTGGGTCATAACTATAAATAGAGAAACCTTTCCGAGCTCCACGTATGGGATATCAAAGGGATTACATGCTCAAGATTTCGAAACACTCTAGCGCTTTTCACGAAGATCCAGCGAAGAACTTGCTCATTAGAATACTTCTAGTTCTTCTCTCTAGAGTTTCTTTCTTTAGATCCCTCTTCTCTATCTAAGCTCATTTGTTGTATCCATAGCTTAGAACCGTCGAAGGAGTTCACATTTCGCGACTGTTCTTATTGTAAGAACTCCTTCATAGTTGGAGAACATCCCCTCCCCTTCAAACCTCCGTTTGATTTGTAAAGTCGCTAAGGACTATAACTTAGAAGGGTCTGTCCAGTGCACAGATACCTTGCTGAGGCTTGCTCAGATTAATCAACAAGACCTCCTGTTCAGCAGGACCGTGGACGTAGGATCTTGCGTATCCGAACCATATTAAAAATTGCTTGGGTCATTTACTGTTTTATTGCACTACATTCAAACCTTCTTACAAACTCATATTTTGCATAAAACGTATTTGAAATTGCACTAGCCAAAATTATTTGATTTGCGAAAAACACGTTTTCAAATTGAGATGAAGTCTATCGAGCTCTACACACTTATCCGCACTAACTCTCCGACTGAGAATCAAATACTGACAGAAGTCATTAGGAGAAACTCAATAGTAGACTCACTCTGACCCGCGATCAGAAGGTTAATATTTGGCACTGTTCATCAGTTGCAACCTACAGCTCAGCTGTCCTTCGCGTTTGAGAAAAAGAACTTGTACTCAGGTGTATTCACCCCCCCCCCTCTACACTTGACACTCGTCTCCGGACCAACAATTGGTATCAGAGCGACGGTGTTCTCCTGATCATCGGTTCTGAAACTCTGGTCTACTCGAACAGATCCTGAAAACGTTTTTCACTTCACAAGCATCTCTTCATACATCCTTATACTCTCACCTATTATGTCTGACATGTTAGGTATTCGGATGGTGCCGATGTTCTCAGTGGAGAACTACACGGTATGGCGCGTGAGAATGGAGGCGCACCTTACATCGCTGCACGACAGCATGATTGATGTCCTAGAGACAGGAACTATCATTCCCATGATCGACAGCGTTCAATTTGCCGCTATGGAAGTGTAGGAGCACAGACTGGTGCTAAAGTTGCGAAAGATAAATCAGCCTTCACGCCTGAAGAGAAAAAGCTGCACAACCTCGACCGAGTTGAGCGGAATGTAATCTTGACTACGCTCTGCGATTCACACCTCGGGAGGGTGCAAGATTGTAAGACGACAAAGAAACCTTGGGACGCCCTGGCTGTACTGAGCCAAGGAACCCCGCAGACTAAAGAGAACAAGCTCGAGCTAGAGCTTCAAAAGTTCGACACATTTGCCATGGAGCCCAACGAGACCATTGAAGAGCTTAGCGTCAGATTTACAAACCAGATCAATGTGAGCAATAGGTTGGGGAGGACGTTCACCAACAAAGAGATGAACACCAAGATCTTGAGAGCATTTCTCGACTGAAGTGGCTTCCTTTTGCTACTTATTTACGTCGCTCAGATCTTAATTCTCTAACTCCTGATGTTATATTTTCAGAATTAAAGACGGAGGAATTCGAGCACAGCCTACCCCAGCGATGTTCCAGTGCTCCAGCTGACACCCAGATAGATCATGCTTACAAAGAAACAGTCAGCAAAACTGGAGCCAACCCTATTTCTTCCGGCAAGACAATAGCTGCGTCAGATGCTAAGTCTTCAGAGACTCCTGCTACTGATCAGCTTGCACTCATGGCTCTCAAATATCAAAGAGAAAAAGAAAGAGTCAGAAAGTAGAAGAAATATCACAGAGATTCTCCCTTAGGTAAAAAGGATTATCGAAAAAGAGAAGAATCTAAAACTTCTACTGATTGTAGGAACGCAGAATCTGCTGCTAATCCATCCAACGACTCAGCTGGAAAAGGCGGCAAGACCTCTGTATGCTACAACTGCAAGAAGGAGGGACACTATCAGTACGACTGTCCCGAACTCTCAGCTGCTCAACGAGCAGAATGGTAGGCCAGACGCAAGAAATTTGCCGGAAGGAGGCAGGCTTATATCACCGGAGAGATATCTGATGACTCAATCGAGGAAGATACATTCATATATTCTTCTAAAGACGAAGATGCATTTATCGCCGTTGAGGTCGAAGAAACAGATCCTAAATCAACAGCTGAATATCTTTTGATGGCCGGAGAAGAGGCCGAGGTAAACTCGAAACTTAATATAACCTCTTCTTCATAAAGCACACACGACACATGCTCGGTCATAGATGAACCTCTAGACGTGGTACAAGAATATGATGATCTACTAGAGGAGCAGATTCAGCTAAGTAGTGAGTTCAGCAGAACTATTCAGGAATTGTAACAGGTAAAGACTGAGAATCAGAGACTTTCTTCTGATTGTCTGGTCTCTACTGATTCAGAGAATCTGGTTGCGAGATTGAAGGAAGAGATTAAATCTCTTATGACTAAGTCTCAACTTCAAGAAACTCAGTTATCAGTTCTGACCAAGGACAATTATGAGAAAGATACTGAAATAGCCCGACTCAGTCAGAAACTCGCAGAAGTTGAAAAAGATTATGAATCACTTCGGAAAAGTGATGATGTCTGGCGAAGACTGATGACTGAACAGTACCTAGGAGCTAAAGAGAAGTTGGAAAGCATGCTTAGAGCTCAAAGGCCATTAGCCATGAAAGAAGGACTTGGCTACACTCATGAAGCTTCCACTTCCACCTCTAAAAGCTCAAAAATGCTGGCTGATAGGTTCGTCAGAGGGAAAGTTCAGATATCTGAACCAACAACTCAGGCGAAGAACAAACAGAAAATGATTGCACCTCAGCCGAGCAACAAGAATCGAATGACCAAAGGTTCTAGCCCCAGGACACCACGATCAAATTCAGGGGGAACCAAGAAGGTCAGGTGGGCAGAGCAGTACAACGAGCCACTGTATGAGCATCCAACACAGTTTGGTTCGTATTACTATGAGCCCAAGGTCAGGAGGAGCACAAAGCCTTAGAAGAAGAAAGCTCCTAAACCCAAAATTGCCAGAAAGTCAGTATCTCCCAGTCCAGTGGAGAAGAAAACTGACAAGGTTCAGAAGAAGAAGTCTCAGACTACTAAGGTTCCGAGACAGATATAGGTCGCAAAATCACCAACTAATGCTTAAGGACCTAAAATGAACCAAAGGGTACCTAAAAATGCTTCTGTTTTGCAGGTGCATAAGGACCCTTGGATTGTGGACAACGGCTGCTCAAGACACATGTCATATCAAAAGAGCCTACTGACCAATTACGTACAAGAAGATGGTCCCAGAATTGAGTTTGGTGACAACTCTAAAGGCTATACAAGGAGTTCCAAGAGTAAGATATGTTGAAGGACTTCAACATATTCTCCTTTCTGTCAGTCAATTTTGTGATAATTTGAAAAGTGTTATTTTTTACGCTGGTTTCTGTGATATTGTTGACAAATCCACTGGGAAAACAGTGTTATCAGGTTCGCGGAGGAAGAATATCTACGTTGCAAACTGGAAAACCGCAGAACCTGAGGCTTGCTTACTTGCTCAGACGAAATCCAGTGATAAAACAGGATGGCTGTGGCACAAGAGACTCAGTCACCTAAATTTCAAGACTATGAACAAGCTAGCAAAGAACTCTAAAGTCAGAGGACTGCCCAATGAAGCTTTTATCAAAGACAGAAATTGTGAAGCGTGCTTGAAGGGAAAGTAGACAAAGAAGAGTAATCCACCAATTCCATCACCTTCCACTGATGGAATCCTTCAACTGCTACACATGGACTTGTTTGGGCCAGTTTCTCTAGTGACTATAAGAGGCAAGAAGTATGCCCTCGTCGTTGTTGATGACTATTCTTGATATACGTGGGTCATCTTCACAGCCAACAAATCTGATGTCATGACTGAGTTGCCAAGACTGCTAAAGAAACTCAGTGTGGAGAAAGACATCAAGATACAGAGAAGCCGCTCAGACCGAGGAACAGAATTTCTCAACTCAGTAGTTAAAGAGTACTGCGATAAAGAGGGAATCAAGCACGAGACATCAGCAACTCGCACCCCTCAGCACAACGGACTTGCTGAACGAAAGAACAGAACACTTAAAGAAGCAGCAAGAACACTCCTAGCAGACTCTAGACTACCCTCAAAGTTACGGGCCGACGCCATCGACACCGCTCCGTTACACTCGGGAATCGCTCACTACTTACACAGCAACACATGAAGACGCCTTATGACTGTGGAAAGGGAGAATTCCTTCTATTTCTCATTTCCATATTTTTGACTGTCCTTGCTTTATCCACAATAATGGGTAAGATCAGTTGAAGGTCTTTGATAGCAAATCTGATCAAGGAGTATTCTTAGGATACTCTCGAGTCAGTAAAGCTTTCAGAGTCTTTAACTATCGGACTCTTTGCATGGAGGAAAGTCCTCATGTTGTCTTTGATGAGTTTGTTAATAGGAAATCTAAGAAGACAAATCCTGAAGATGTCAGCAGCAAGCTACAGGATCTCACACTGAACGACAAAGCCGAAAAGATCCAGCATTATTGCGATAATGAGTCAGAAGATGAGGAAATCCAGACCCATCCCGCAGGTACTATAGAATTACTCAAGATGAAGTGCCCATCTACCGCGACTCCACCAGTGCGATTGCTATAACTCAGAACTCAGTTCTTCATACGAGATGCAAGCATGTGGACATTCGACATCACTTCATCAGAGACCATGTCGAAAAGAAGGATATCAGGATAGAGAAGATCCATACTGATAGGCAAAGGGCAGACATACTAACCAAACCACTAGCTGAGAACAGATTCAGAGAATTATCAGTTGAGCTAAGTCTACTGGATCCTATTGACTCGAGTTAGTAAGAGGAGTCAGTACGACAGGTCAGAAGTCAGACTCAGTATTTTGATTCAGTCGGGTGAATCATACAGTACACAGTAAGGGGGAACATGCTTATCAGTACCACAAAGATCTTCTTGAGTCATTACGGTAACCAACTGATTATAAAAGTTCAGCTGAAGAGTTTTGCGTAGTTAAAATACTTAATATACTCAGAAACATGCTCGCATTTATTACATCAGTCATTTGCATTCAGTAGCATGATGTGCATTTATTTCCCGCCATTAATTTTTAAGGTTTAAGTCAGTAGAAACCGTTCTCATTTAAAAAGCTTAGCCTTTAATGCTGCCTGCAACGCATTTAATGGATGTCTTCTCACCTTACTTTATCTGTGCATATCTTACGTGGGTCTAGGTTAGAGGCGGCTAATGTAATCATTCCGTTTATAACATCAGATCACAACCGTCATTAAAAAGCGAGATTTTATACCAACCGTCCGATTAACAAACATTTGATATTCAAAACTTATAAAATCTCCCCTTTTATCTCTAATCCTATATTTTTACGCCATTTTCGCACTTAGAGCTCTTCATGCATTCAGTTTTACTCTCGCTCTCTCTCAAAACTGATTATGTTTTTCAACTCAAGCTCTGTGTCTATGGTAATTTCTTAACCTTCTGCATCACTCTTATCTAACTTACTCTATTTTCAAGTGCTAACGAGTTTCTTGCTGATAACTATGGCGATTGTTCAGACCCTACACAACATAGAGGAGATAATCCAGTCAAGGGTTATCTTCGAACCGACGATGGTCCTCCACCAGGCTGACCTTCCATATCTTGAGCCCATCTTCTCGGCTCTTGAGGAGTCAGGCCTGACGCTTCTTGTGACGAAGCAACCTCGTTCATATCTTCCCTGCTAGGTGGCCGAGCTATACTATAACTGGCTTTCTATGGAAGATACCGATGGAGAGGTATCAGAGATCGCTTACATGAGGGAAGTGGCCCCTCAGAAGTGGGAATCCAGCCATGCCGACATGAACATCAGGGCAGCGCTGAAATCCTCATTCGATCTTCCGTGTTACGGGATATCTCCTGTGGGCTACAAGGAGAAGGAACTGAACGCCTATGTCCACCGCTTTTGTGGAAGGGACGACATCTCATTGAAGTCCGCGCTGTCGAAGAACCAACTCCTGCCGGAGTACAGAGGGCTCGCGTACATAGTTGTACAGATTCTGACGAGCGCTGCAGGTTCTTTTGACCAGCTGTCCAAGCCCAGACTCCAGCTGATGATGGTTATAATTGATGGAGTCCAGGTGAACTGGACGGAATTCTATGTGGCCGAGTTGAAGGCTCAGGCGCACAAATTTGCACCCACTAAGTCAGGAGAGAGGAGACTAATTAGTGTGGGCAAGCTACTATATGGGACCAAGGTGTCCAAGACTCAGTAACGAATCATGCATCATTTGCTGATTCAAAATACTTCGATAAAAAGCTCATCAAGTTCAAGACGAGAGCAGCGACTGAGAAGTCTGTCGGACGTGGAGCTACTGAGCTCAAAAGATCTTCTACTGATCTACCTACACGAGCCGACTCGCCGAAGCGGAAGAAGCTCTCCAAGGCTGGAGCTTCTGAGGTTCCGTGAAGTCTGCTTCTCCTCCACCACCTCACGAGGAGGACATACTGGACGCTGATATCGGGATAGAGGATGCCACCCTCATGGACAAGGTACAGCGGGTCAGTTCGGAAGAGACTCAGCCATAGGCAGTTGAGGAACCGGCTGGTGAAGTGTCATCCGAGTGGTCGATGTTGCAGATGACTCGTATCCGAGCCACAGGAGAAGTCGCTACACAGGGCCAGGACTCAGATGCTGTTGAGATTCATGAACTGAGATATTCTTGCAGAGCTGATTCAGCAGCACTCTGCATTGTCCCTTCTGGCAGAGGAGCAACGTCTGCAATCAACCATAGGGTTTGGGCAACCCGTTGACATTGTATCCTTCGAGGACCTACGATCAGCCATGCTGTTTCTATTGAATCTGAGGTCCTCCCAGCAGACAGCCAGCAGCCCATCGCAGCCTTCCCATCATGATGATGATGACAACAATGATGAGGATCAGGCACCACACAAAGACGCAGATCAGGGAGAATCTGCTGAGGGTAAATCTCCCAGCGAGAAGGGCAAGTCACCACTTCCACCTCCTACATCAGGTGACGCCCCAGTTGTTTCGAAGCCCAGTCGGAAGCAACAACTCGCAGCCTCAGAGCAGAGGCTCGGAACCTCATCCTATCAGGCCAAACCTATAGGTTCCGTGTCTTCAAAGTCTGTCAACCGAGCGATAAGGAAGCAAGGAGACAAAAACTGTCTCCTAGCTAAGGACGTCCATCTGAAGTGGACGCAATATACTAAGTCTCAGACGAAGACTGTTGACAGACTGGCAAGCGCAGTCAAGAAGATCTCGGACACTCCATCTCCAAACATTCAGGAGATCGTCCAGACTACGCTGGCCGCTCAGAAGGCAGACTTGGCTGCTCAGAGTAAGCAGCTGCTCGAAGCTCAGCAGAAATCCTTTTCTGAGCAGCTGACGAAGAGCTTAGCCACAGTCCAAAAGACTATGGATGAGCGGAATAAAATGGCCACCTATAGCGTATATAATGCTTTGGAGAATCAGGCGGCCGCCTTAAACCTCATCCAGTCAGAGATGACTGCCTCACACGATGCATCGCTCCTGAGACAAAGGCAAGAAACAGCAGCCCAAATTCGCCAAATCCGCAAGGATCAAGAGGCTGACTGGGAACATTACTGCGATGCCGTCGGCGACTTCAACACCACCACCGACTCCATTAAAGCTTCACTTTTCAAACTTGAGAAGGACGTTGCAGAGATCCGTGCTCTTCTGACCCTGGCTACTGATGATGCCAAAAAAGGGGAAGAAATGGCTGAGACAGCTCAGGTGGGTGGGGAGTCTGAGGTAAGAGAAGTCATCAAGGGGGAAGGTTCAACTGCTCAAGCTGGAACCAGTTCAGTACCCCCTCCCGTAGTCCAAATCCCTATAGTCCAAGCAACTCAGCTGCCCGAGAAAGTCGGAGGATCAGGTGAAGGATCCTCGGCTCAGGCGCAGCATATTGAGGAGGTCGCACAATTTGTGGACCAAGAGGATCAAGAGGACGAGCCCCTGTCACCGCAAAGGCCCGGGAAGGAGAAAGCTACAGAGTCTACTCCACCTCCTTCCCCGACGGCCAAATTCAAAACCAGAGCGGAGCAGGAGGAACATGATAAGAAAGTGGCTCAGCTCCTCCAGGATGAACTGGACTATGAGATGCGACTGGAAGAAGAGGCACAGAAGGCCAAGAAGAAGAGGCAGCCTAAAGTCAGGATGTCCAAGAGCATAGCCAAGAAGATCTTAGATGAGCAGAAGAAGAAGGCTCAACAATCTGTTGATGAGCCGGCTGGCTCGGACACTGACAACCTGCCACTTGCTCAGAGGATGAATAAAATTCCTAGTCTTACACCTGAGCAGGAGGCAGAGGATAAGGCGACCTGGGAGGCGACGCAGCAAGGGCTGAATCTCCGGAGAGGAGATAGAAGAGCTGCGGCCCTTAGGGAGAAGAAGAGGTTGGATAACTTGGCGAAGATTATAAAGATGACTGACAAAATTGCCAAGGAGCCAATCCTTGACAGGAGCAAGCAGGTGCCCAGGACTTCCAAATTCTTCAGGCGAGGTGCACAGAGAGCTTACTCAAAGAAGACGCCGCATCGCCATGTTGATAAATGGATGCCATGGAACCTGAATGAGGAATGGGAGGAGCTGAAGATCGGATTCATTAAGGCATACTACGTATGGCAGTGCTATCCTGCTGAGGTACCGGCTGCTGATCTCTTCGACGAGTTCATACATCAGTACGATGCCAACCTCAGAGTGCAGATCAAGCAAATTCTTTCCAAGGAAAAGCTGCCACTCATTGCCCCTGCCTACAGACAACTGACTCCGCCCATGACCTCTCGAGGAGTTTTGTGTATGAAAGAGATTGAAGATGAGGTCGAAGCTGCTGCACATCCCAATGATCTAGATCCTCTGCAGCCTGATGATCTCGAGGACATCCAGACCCTTCGAGCCAGAATCTATAGATCTTACGGGTTGGATCCTCCTACTGCCAAGTCTGCTGAATTTAAGGACAAGATTAAGAAGTTCAGACGATAGCAGTAGATGTTCTCTCTCTGTATAGAAGTTAGGACTGATTGTAATCATCTCTCTTATATATATCAGTACCTTTCTTCTGGCCACACAACTACTCATTGTCTTACGGCTGTGTTTATTTACTTTTTCACAACTGATCACTGAAGTGATCTGACACACACACACACATAACCTTTTTCTCTGATATGCCTATCTTTTAGCTGCTAATTACCCTACTTTTATTGCTCAGTTCTTACTGAAGTCTCTTCGGGTCAGTAGTTTAGAACTTAGTGTTCGTAGAATTTTTAAATGGTTTTGGCATCATCAATTAGGGGGAAATTGTTGGGTCATGAGTCAGTGGTTGACCTTAATAACCACTTAGAGGGTACTTAGTATTATTTTAACAATAGTTCTTGTAATTGGACTTTCTGTTTATCGGTAAATAGGGAAATTATAGTGATTTGATACTATGGAATTGAAGATCCCAAAACCCGTCTTGTATCCTTTGTGTACTGTCTAGATGATGTAATAGGCTAGACTATTTGTATTTTCATTATCGTTTTTTTTGTCTAAGTCCTGTAAGGGATAAGTGTTGGTCTGATCTTCAGTAGGAAGTTACTTTCCAGAACCCCACGTCATCATTATAAGAGCTTGTGTTCACAGGTCATCAGCGGACTTCGATCAGTAGAAGATTTCTCTTCAGCTGACCCACATCAGTAGAAAAACACAGTATCAAAGCTCAGTACATTCAGAGTCATTAGCTGACTTCACTCAGTAGAAGATACGTTATCAGCAGACTCAGATGAAGAAGAAAAAGATCGTATCAGGTCTACTGTATCTGACAGAAAACGACCCGAGTTTAACATCTTTCGAAAGTCAGCAGAAGATCATACGAGGATGAGTGAGAGTCAACTCAGATGAAGACTGATGTCTAACAAGTCTCACCTACCACAAACCTCGACCAATGAGAAGCAGTCAAAGCTCTATATTCACTGACCAACTAAAGCTGCTCTCATGCACTGACTAACTACACTGCGACATTTCGAAACATATGGCCGTTTTCTTTGGACGTTTGTGACACATGGCATCGTCCCCTCCAACGGACAAATGCCTGGGTTACAACTATAAATAGAGAAGCCTTTCCGAGCTCCATGCACGGGATATCAAAGGGATTACACGCTCAAGCTTTCGAAACACTCTAGCACTTTTCACGAAGATCCAGCGAAGAACTCACTCATTAGAATATTTCTAGTTCTTCTCACAAGAGTTTCTTTCTTTAGATCCCTCTTCTCTATCTAAGTTCAATTGTTATATCCATAGCTTAGAACCTTCGAAGGAGTTCACATTTCGTGACTGTTCTTATTGTAAGAACTCCTTCATAGTTGGAGAACATCCACTCCCCTTCAAACCTCCGTTTGATTTGTAAAGTCGCTAAGGACTATAACTTAGAAGGGTCTGTCCAGTACAAAGATACCTTGTTGAGGCTTGCTCAGATTAATCAACAAGACCTCCTGTTCAGCAGGACCGTGGAGGTAGGATCTTGCGTATCCGAACCACGTTAAAAATCGCTTGTGTTATTTACTGTTTTATTGCACTGCATTCAAACCTTCTTACAAACTCATATTTTGCATAAAACGTATTTGAAATTGCACTAGCCAAAATTATTTGATTTGCGAAAAACACGTTTTCAAATTGAGACGAAGTCTATCGGGCCCTATACACTTATCCGCACTAACTCTCCGACTGAGAATCAAATACTAACGGAAGTCAGTAGGAGAAACTCAGTAGTAGACTCACTCTGACCGGCGATCAGAAGGTTAATATTTGGCATTGTTCATTAGTTGCAACCTACAGCTCAGCTGTCCTTTGCGTTTGAGAAAAAGAACTTGTACTCAGGTGTATTCACACCCCCCCCCCTCTACACCTGACACTCGTCTCCGGACCAAGAATTGCTTCACATGAAATCCAAGGAAATAGTTCTTCTCCCCCATCATGGACATCTCGAACTTCTCCTTCATCATTTTCTCCAATTGTTGACATATAGTCACGTTCCTTCAACCGAAAATGATGTCGTCCATATAGATTTGCACCAGTAGAATGTCATCCCCTGACTTGATGTTGAACATAGTGCGATCTACTGTCCCCTTCTAAAAACCTTTCTGAAGCAGAAAGCCTGATAGGGTATCGTACCAAGCCCTGGGTGCTTGTTTTAACCCATACAGAGCTTTCCGAAGTCTGTACACCTAATGTCCCTGCTGAAAGCCGGGCGGTTGTTCCATGTAGACTTCTTCCTGCATCCTGCATAATCAGCATCTGAATAACCTGTCAGTATTAGATTATCATCAGCAGGATACCATAACCCTACGTCACATGTTCCTTTTAGATATTGCAGAATCTTCTTTGCTGAGTCTAGATGACTTCGCTTGGGATCCGCATGAAATCTTGCACATACACCTACAGCATAAGTTATATCAGGTCGGCTAGCTGTTAAGTATAATAAAGAACCAATAATAGCTCTATAATCAATAGAGTTAACAAAAGCCCCCTCTTTATCTAGATCGATTTTGAAATTCGTATTCATGGGGATTTTGACTAGCTTGCTCGAGTCGCATCCAAATCTTTTCAGGAGATCTCGAGTGTACTTGGCTTGATTGATGAAAATTCCTTCAGGTGATTGCTTTACTTGAAATCCAAGGAAATAATTCATTTCTCCCATCATGGACATCTCAAATTTCTCCTTCATCATTTTCTCGAATTGTTGACATATAATCACGTTTCTGCAACTGAAAATGATGTCGTCCACGTAGATTTGCACCAGTAGGATGTCATCTCCTGACTTTATGTTGAACAGGGTGCGATCTACTGTCCCCTTCTGAAAACCTTTCTGAAGTAGAAAGTCTGATAGGGTATCGTACCAAGCCCTGGGTGCTTGTTTTAACCCATACAGAGCTTTCCGAAGTCTGTACACCTGATGTCCCTGCTGAAAGCCGGGCAGTTGTTCCACGTAGACTTCTTCCTTCAGTACGCCGTTCAAAAACGCTGACTTTACATCCATTTGATATACTTTAAATCTTTGATGCGTTGCATAGGCTAGGAACAGGCGAATGGCTTCCAATCTGGCGACTGGGGCAAATGTTTCATCAAAGTCTATTCCTTCTGCTTGACAGTATCCCTTGGCAACAAGTCGAGCCTTGTTTCTGACTATGACATTGTGTTCATCTCGCTTGTTTTTGAAGACCCACTTAGTACCGATCACGTGCTGATGTCTAGGTCTGTCAACAACCTCCCAAACTTCGTTATGGACAAATTGGTTCAGCTGCTCTTGCATGGCAATGATCCAGTCAACATCGTTGAGAGCATCCTCTATCGTCTGAGGTTCTTCAGTAGACAAGAAGCAGAAGTAGAGAGAACTTTCTCCTTGGCTTAGTTTGGATCTTGTCCTTACTGCTGCTGATGGATCTCCTATGATTAGATCAGAAGAGTGAGCTTCTTCTTCTGAGATTACTTCTGTACAGTCAACAGGAGTGTTAGGCATTTCAGTAGTACTATTTTGTGACTGAAGCAATTCAGTAAGAAGGTTAGGATCTACTGAGTTTCCAGGTTCAGGGGCATTTAGCTCAGGAACATTAGTCGTTCCCCCTGAGTTTATATTTTCAGTAGAGCTCTCAGTTACCACTGGGGCTTCCTCATCGACCATTGTTACCTGATGTTGATTCTGTTCAGTAGAATCAACCAAGTCAGCTATAGTGCCTACGGGATGGGTCTGAATGTCTTCATCGTCTGACTCATCATCCCAACAATGCTGAACCTTCTCAGCTTTGTCGTTTAGTGTGAGATCCTCTAGCTTGCTGCTGGCATCTTCGGGATTTGTCTTCTTTGGTTTCCTGTTCTCAGTAACAAACTAATCAAAGACAACATGAGGGCTTTCTTCCACGCAAAGGGTCCGATAGTGAAATACCCTGAAAGCTTTACTGACTCGAGAGTAACCTAAGAATACTCCTTGATCAGATTTGCTATCAAAGACCTTCAACTGATCTTTCCCATTATTGTGAATAAAGCAAGGACAGCCAAAAATATGGAAATGAGAAATAGAAGGAATTCTCCTTTCCACAGTTCGTATAGCGTCTTCATATGTTGTTGTGTAAGTATTGAGCGATTCTGAGTGTAGCAGGCAGTGTCATTAGCATCAGCCCATAACTTGGAGGGTAGTCCAGAGTCTGCTAGGAGCGTTCTTGCTGCTTCTTTAAATGTTCTGTTCTTTCGTTCAGCAAGTCCGTTCTGCTGAGGGGTGCGAGCTGCTGAAGTCTCGTGCTGAATTCCCTCTTTATCGTAGTACTCTTTAACTACTGAGTTGACAAATTCTGTTCCTCGGTCTGAGCGAATTCTCTGAATCTTGATGTCTTTCTCCACACTGAGTTTCTTCAGCAGTCTTGGTAGCTCAGTCTTGACATCAGATTTGTTGGCTATGAAGATGACCCACGTATATATCGAATAATCATCAACGACAACGAGGGCATACTTCTTGCCTCTTATAGTGACTGGAGAAACTGGCCCAAACAAGTCAATGTGTAGCAGTTGAAGGATTCCATCAGTGGAAGGTGACAGAATAGGTGGATTGTTTTTCTTTGTCTGCTTTCCCTTCAAGCACGCTTCACAATTTCTGTCTTTGGTAAAAGCTTCATTGGGCAGTCCCCTGACTTTAGAGTTCTTGGCTAGCTTGTTCATTGTCTTGAAATTCAGGTGACTGAGTCTCTTGTGCCACAGCCATCCTGTTTTATCACTGGATTTCGTCTGAGCAAGTAAGCAAGCCTCAGGTTCTGCGGTATTCAAATTTGCAACGTAGATATTCTTCTTCCGCGAACCTGATAACACTATTTTCCCTGTAGATTTGTCAACAATATCACAGAAACCAGCGTCAAAGATAACTCTATTCAGATTATCACAGAATTGACTGACAGAAAGGAGATTATGTTGAAGTCCTTCAACATATGTTACTCTTGGAACTGAAGCAATCCCAATGTTTAGTGTTCCGTATGCCCTTGTATAGCCTTTAGAGTTATCACCAAACTCAATTCTGGGACCATCTTCTTGTACTTAATTGGTCAGCAGGCTCTTTTGATATGTTATGTGTCTCGAGCAGCCGCTGTCCACAATCCAAGTGTCCTTATGCACCTGCAAAACAGAAACATTATAAGGTACCCTTTGGTTCAGTTTGGGTCCTTAAGCGTTAGTTGGTGATTTCGTGACCCAGATCTGTCTCGGGACCTTAGGAGTTTGAGACTTCTTTTTCTGAACCTTGTCAGTCTTCTTCTCCACTGGACTTGGAAATACTGACTTCCTGACAGTTTTGTGTTCAGGAGCTTTCTTCTTCTGAGGCTTTGTACTCCTCCTGACCCTGGGCTTATAATAGTACGAACCATACTGTGTTGGATGCTCATACAGTGGCTCGTCGTACTGCTTTGCCCACCTGACTTTCTTGGTTCCCCCTGAATTTGATCGTGGTGTCCTGGGGCTAGAACCTTTGGTCATTTGATTCTTGTTGCTCGGCTGAGGTGCAATCATCTTCTGTTTGTTCTTCACCTGAGTTGTTGGTTCAGAAATCTGAACTTTCCCTCTGACGAACCTATCAGCCAGCATTTCTGAGCCTTTAAAAGTGGAAGTAAAAGCTTCATGAGTGTAGCCAAGTCCTTCTTTCATAGCTGGTGGCCTCTGAGCTCTTAGCATGCTTTCCAACATCTCTTTGGCTCCCAGGTACTGTTCAGTCATCAGTCCTCACCAGACCTCATCACTTTTCCGAAGTGATTCATAATCTTTTTCAACTTCTGCGAGTTTCTGACTGAGTCGGGCTATTTCAGTATTTTTCTCAGAATTATCCTTGGTCAGAACTGATATATGAGTTTCTTGAAGCTGAGACTTAGTCATAAGAGATTCAATCTCATCCGTGAGTCTCGCAACTAGATTCTCTGAATCAGTTGAGACCTGACAATCAGAAGAAAGTCTCTGATTCTCAGCCTTTACCTGTTCCAATTCCTGAATAGTTCTGCTGAACTCTCTGCTTAACTGAATCTGCTCCTCTAGTAGATCGTCTTATGCTTGTACCACGTCTAGAGGTTCATCTGTGACTGAGCATGTGTCATGTGTGCTCTGTGAAGAGGAGGTTATAATAAGTTTTGAGTTTACCTCAGCCTCTTCTCCGACCATCAGACAATATTCAGTCATTGATTCAGGATTTGTCTCTCTGACCTCAATGGCTATAAATGCAGCTTCATCTTTAGAAGAATACATGAAAGTATCTTCCTCGATTGAGTCATCAGATATCTCTCTGGCGATGTAGACTTGCCTTCTTTGGGCAAATTTCTCACGTCTGGCCTACCGTTCTGCTCGTTGAGCAGCTGAGAGTTCGGGACATTTCGTATTGATAATGTCCCTCTTTCTTGCAGTTGTAGCATATAGTGGTTCTGCCGCCTTTTCCAGCTGAGCTGTTGGATGGACTAGCAGCAGGTTCTACGTTCCTGCAATCAGTAGATGGTTTAGATTCTTCCCTTTTTCGATGATCTTTCTTACTTGAGGGAGAATCTCGGTGGTATTTCTTCAGCTTTCTGATTCTTTCTTTCTCTCTTTGATACTTGAGAGCCATAAGCGCAAGTTGATCAGTAGCGGGAGTCTTGGAAGACTTAACATCTGAAGCATCTACTATCTTGCCGAAGAAATAGGGTTGGCTCCAGTTTTGCTGACTGTTGCCTTGTAAGCATGATCTATCTGGGTGTCAGCTGGAGCACTGGAACATCTTTGGGGTAAGCTGTGCTCAAACTCATCCGTCTTTAATTCTGAAAAGATAACATCAGGAGTTAAAGCATTAAGATCTGAGCGACGTAAGTAAGTAGCAAAAGGAAGCCACTTCAGTCGAGGCAATGCTCTCAGGATCTTGATGTTCATCTCGTTGTTGGTGAACGTCCTCCCCACCCCGTTGATCTGGTTTGTAAATCTGACGCTAAGCTCGTCAATGGTCTCGTTGGGCTCCATGGCAAATGTGTCGAACTTTTGAAGCTCTAGCTCGAGCTTGTTCTCTTTAATCTTCGGGGTTCCTTGGCTGATGTGAAGCAATCGGAAGATGGAAAGAAAGATTTCGAGATATGAGAAGATTTGACGAGATATGGAAAGAAAGATTTCGAGATATGAGAAGATATATTCGTTCCCTTTTTATGATTATTTCTATATTTTAAATTATAGTATTTTTGGTATGTTTTGTGGGTATCCATCCTTATAAAAAGGGATGAGAACCCTTAGTACTAAGCACGTTTGTTTTTGGATTTGGAATAGGGCAAGACCTCGAGTCTTGAGGGCGAAACCACGTCGGTTTCGAGGGCGGATATCAATTCCGTAGGGTTTGTTTTTCTTGAGTTCGTTTTTATATTTTGATTTGATTATCATCCTTTACTTTAATATTGTAGCCGTGAGATTGGTATTCATACACCATAAAATGTTTCCTTTGATTTAATAGTTCAGCCGTGAGACTTGGATTTATAAATTGATAGTTACAAAATCTTTATTTCCGTGATTTACATTTTTTTTTGCATCAATTGGTCCGACCTACCGGATCTGACGGTGTACGATTTCAAATGAGAGCCAGTCAAAATTTGCAATCAAATTCATGGCGAAGTGTATAATGACCAATGAGCAATTCATGGGGTGGGAGAATGCCCGAGATCCAGATAGGCCTAAAAATGATAAAGCAGCTATTATCTCGAATATGATTCAAATGATTAAGGATTTGACCTCTCAAATTGAAAGATCAAACTCCAAATATGTTGCACCCAGTGAGGAGTCCCGTGAGCTGATCCAGGAGAAGAATGATTTAAGAGAAGAAAAGGCATATCTTAAAATCGATATTGAGAACCTTCATGGGCAGAACTTGCAGAGAGTTAAGACCGTGGACCCATGGACTGGAATGGACCACTCTGTTATGATGCATCCACTACCGATTCCTTCGCGAAATTGGGAGGATATTTCAATGGATTTCATTTCCGGTCTTCCGTCACCAAAGGGAAATTCTTGTGTTTAGGTTGTGGTGGATAGACTGCCAAAATATGGACTTGTTATCCCATGCCGTACTCCGATCATGGCTCGTCGCGTGGCTACTCGATTTGAGTTGGCCTATGGACGGCCGCCGCCTAGAGGGATGAGGCATTTGTCAGTGGAATGCTGCATGGCCGCGGTCTCGGACGTAGTATTGTCCCGAGATGAATTTGAGAAGCAATTACGGGTGAATTTAGAACGGGCGCAGGATCGAATACGGAGAATGTGGAATCAAGCAAATAAAAGTCGCCATGGAGTGAAATTTAGGGTGGAGGAGTTACGCAATCAGTTTCCGGATTTCCGCCTTGAGGACAAGGCTGTTTTTGAGGGGGCGGAAGTTGATGTGAAGCGATCGGAAGATGGAAAGAAAGATTTCGAGATAGGAGAAGATTTGACGAGATATGGAAAGAAAGATTTCGAGATATGAGAAGATATATTCGTTCCCTTTTTATGATTATTTCTATATTTTAAATTATAGAATTTTTGGTATCTTTTGTGGGTATCCATCCTTATAAAAAGGGATGAGAACCCTTAGTACTAAGCACGTTCGTTTTTGGATTTGGAATAGGGCAAGACCTCGAGTCTTGAGGGCGAAACCACGTCGGTTTCGAGGGCGAATATCAATTCCATAGGGTTTGTTTTTCTTGAGTTTGTTTTTGTATTTTGATTTGATTATCATCCTTTACTTTAATATTGTAGCCGTGAGATTGGTATTCATAAACCATAAAATGTTTCCTTTGATTTAATAGTTCAGCCGTGAGACTTGGATTTATAAATTGATAGTTATAAATTCTTTATTTCCGTGATTTACATTTTTATTTGCATTATTGGCTCAGTACAACCAGGGCATCCCAAAGTTCTATTGCCGTCTTATAATCTTGCACCCTCCCGAGGTGTGATTCGCTGAGCGTAGTCAAGATTGCATTCTGCGCAACTCGGTCGAGGTTGTGCAGCTTTTTCTCTTCAGGCGTGAAGGCTGATTTGTCTTTAGCAACTTTAGCACCAGTCTGTGCTCCTACACCTCCACAACGGCATATTGAACGTGTTGGTCCAGAGACAATAGTCAGGTGTAGAGGGGGGGGGGGGTGAATACACCTGATCACAGTTTCTTTTTCTCAAACGCGATGGACAACTCAGCTGTAGGTTGCAACCGATGAACAGTGCCAAATAGTAACCTTCGATCGCGGGTCAGAAGTGTGCCAACTACTGAGCTCTCCTACTGACTTTTGTCAGTACTTGAAACTCAGTCGGAGACGTTGTGCGGATAAGAGTGTGGGGCCCGGAGATTCGTCTCAGTTTGTAAACGTGATTTTCACAGATCAAGTAATTTTTGGCTAGTTCGCTTTGAGAATACGTTTTATGCAAAGATATGATTTTTAATCAGTTTGTATGCAATACAATAAAACAGTAAATAACACAAGCAATTTTTAACGTGGTTCGGATACGCAAGATCCTACGTCCACGGTCCTGCAAAACAAGAGTTCTTGTTGATTTATCTGAGCAAGTCTCAGCAAGGAATCTGTGCACTGGACAGACCCTTCTAAGTTATAGTCCTTAGCGACTTTACAAATCAAACCGAGGTTTGAAAGGGAGGGGATAATCTCCAACTAGGAAGGAGTTCTTACAATAAGAACAATCACTAAAAGTGAACTCCTTCGAATTTCTAAGCTATAAATTTGGCAATGAGCTTAGCTAGAGAAGAGGGATCTAAAGAACTCTAGAGAGAAGAACTAATGATATTCTATTGGGCAAGTTCTTCGCTGGATTGATCTTGAATGCGCTAGAGTTGTTCGAAAGCTTGAGCGTCTTTTCCCTTGATATCCCGTGCGTGAAGCTCAGATTTCTTCTCTATTTATAGTTGTGAGCAGGCATATGTCCGTTGGAGAAGACGATGTCACGTGTCACAAGCTTTCAAAGAAAACATAAATTCGAATTGTTGCTGCAGAGTTGTTGGACACTGTACATGAGAGCAGCTTTAGTTGGTCAAGAGCAGATAAAGCGTTGTTGGCTTCTCATTGGTCGAGGTTTGTGGTAGGTGAGATTGTGTCAGACATCGGAGTTGACTCTCTCAAATCCTCGTATGTCTTCTGCTAACTTTCGAAATGACTTTAGCGGCTGAGTCGTTTTCTGTCGGATACAGTAGACTTTAAGCAGTCTCTGTCTTCTTCCTCTGAGTCGGCTGACAAGAGATATTCTCTTGAGTATGGTCAGCTGATGACTGCGAAGGTACTGAGCTTGCATAGAGTTCTTCTGCTGATGTCTGTTAGCTGATGAGATGTCTTCTACTGAGGCGAAGATCAGCTGATGACTTAAGAACGCAAGCAATTACACTGATGATGTGGGGTTTTGGAAGGTAACTTCGACAGAAGATCAATCCAACAATTTACCCCGTACAGGACTTAGACAAAAAGATAGATAATAAAAATAGTCTAGCCTATACATCATCTAGTCCTACCAAGACACTACACTATTGATATCAGTTGGGTTTTGGGATCTTCAATTCCATAGTACTACTATGATTTCCCCCAATATTATTTTAACCACTAACAGCTGAATACCATCTACTGACTCATAACCCAACAATTTCCCCCTAATTGATGATGACAAAACATCTATAAAATATAAAGAAAGAATACTAAACTACTGACATAGATAGACTTCAGTAAACTGAATCAGTTAGCCTTAAGAGTTCAGCAGTTGAGAGATAGACAAAATCAGAGAAACGATTATGTGTGAGTGTGTGTCAGATCACTTCAGTGATCAGTTGTGATAAGCATAACACAACTAAAAGCCTTAAGACAATGAGTAATTGTCTGGCCAGAAGAAAAGGAATTGATATATATGAAGAAGATTACAGGGTTCCTATTCTTCTATACAGGGGATGAGAAGACTATTGCTAACGTCTGAATCTCTGGGTCTTCTTCTTGAAGTCTTCAGACCTGTCAGCAGGAGGATCCATGCCATAATATTTGTAAATCCATTGCATGCAACGTCTGGATTTCCTCGAGATCAGCAGGAATATCAGAACTTAGATCATGATGGTAAGCTGCTGCTTCGATCTCATCTTCTATCTCCTTCGTGCAAAGCACGCCACGAGTAGTCCTAGGAGGAGGGATGCGTCTGAAAGCTGGAGCTCTGAGGGGTATCTTCTCTCTTTCCATAATCTGTAGGAGCTGATCTCTGAGCTGGGCATTGTATTGATGAATAAATTCTTCAAAGAGTTGATCAGCTAATATCCCAGATGGATAGAAGCCCCGTACATAGTATCCCTTGATAAATTCTTCTTTGAGTTCCTCCCACTGCTCGTTCAGTTCAGCTGGCACCCATCTGTCTATATGTGGAATAGGAGCTTTATTGATGTAAGGTGCTCTGGGTGCTCCTCTCCTGTAAGACCTTGGGATTTGCCTTCTCCAATCTACTACTGGCTCGCTGGCTATCTTATCTGTCAGTTGAATGATCTTAGCCTGGTCAGCCAATCTTTTCTTCTCTCTGAGACCCACTGATCTAGCATCTCCTCTTCGAAGATTTAATCCATTTAGCGTGGCCTCCCAGGTTGCTCTAGCCTCGGCCTCTTGCTCAGGTGTAAGAGTAGGAGTATAAGAACTCTGAGCTAAGGGTAGGACTTAAGTAGAAGACGCTTTGGCTAGCTCCTCTTGAGCTTTCTTCTTTTGTTCAACAAGGATCAGTTTAGCCTTTTCTTTGGTAATCTTGCCAATTATTTTTCTAGGCTTCTTAGCCTTCTTAACTTCTTCAATCTGCTGTTCATGATCCAGCTGATCTTGTAGCTTCTGAGCAACTTCTTTATCAAATGCCTCCTGCTCCGCTTTGGATTTAAATTTAGGCGTCGGGGAAGATGGAGGAGTAACTTCAGTTGTAATCTCCTTCCCCGACCTTTGCGGTGGTAGTGGCTCATCGAGAAATCGAGCAATATCTTCAATGTGCTGAGCAGTTGAAACATTTGCTGGCTCAGTCACAGCTGGTTGGACTTCTGGGACTTGGACATTTCCAGGAAGGGATACTTCAGAAGTGGTTCCAGCCTGTATAGCTGAACCTTCCCCCTGATTTCCTTTCCCTTGATTTCCTTTCCCCTGATTTCCTTCCCCCTTACTAATAGCTTGGACTTCTGGGCTCTTCTCCACCTCAGCCTGTTCATCTATCACGGCTTCTTCCCCCTTTTTGGCATCATCAGCCAGGGAGAGGCGAGTGCGGATGGCTGTCACCTCCTTATCCAAATTAAAGCAAAGATTCTTGATAAAGGTGGCTGTGGATTCGAAGTCTTTGACTGCATCGCAGTATTGCTCCCATTCATTCTCCTAATCAGCTCTAAATTGTTTGAGTTGGGCTGCGGACTCCTGTCTGAGTTTCAGCAGAGACTGATCATGAGATTCTGTCATCTCCTTCTGAATTTCTTTGAGTGCCTCCGCCTGTTGTTGAATGGCTTTCTGAAGACTCGAGGAGGCCACTCTGTTCCTTTCATCCATAGTGGCTTGGACTACCGCAAGGCCCTGAGTCAGCTGCTCAGAGAATGAATTCTGCTGAGAGATAAGGAGCTGCTGACTTTGAGCGGCTAAGTCCGCCTTCTGAGCTGTAAGGGCGGCCTCGACAATCTCCTGAATGTTGACTGAAGAAGTAGGAGTTTTGGAGACCTTCTCAACCCCTGCTGCCAGTCGGTCGACGCTCTCAGTCTGGGCTTTGGTGTACTGAGGTCATTTGAGATGAACGTCTTTTGCAAGGAATCGATTCTTATCTCCCTATCGCTTGATGCCTTTGTTGACCGACTTAGAGGTTACGAAACCGATAAGTTTGATCTGATAACTGCTGGTTTCGAGCCTCTGCTCAGATGTCGCGATCTGTTGCGCTCGACTCGGCTTCGAGGCAACTGGGGCATCACCTGATGTGGAGGGTGGTGGTGATCGGCTCTGTTCGCGAGGAGTGCTACCCTCAGCAGATCCTCCCAAATCTGCATCCTTGGGTGGGGGCTGATCCATGTCATCATCATTGTTGTAATCGTCGTTGTCATCACCATGATGAGATGGAGGCGAATGGGTGTTGACTGGAGCTAAGGATCTTAAGCTTAGCAGATAGAGCATAGCAGCGCGAAGATCCTCGAAGGAAGCTAGATCAGCTGGTTCCCCAAACTCTATAGCTGATTGCAAGCTCTGCTCTTCTGTCAGTAGGGACAAGGCTGACTGAGTCCTTATAAGTTCTTCAAGAATATCCCAGCTAAGTGATCTCAGCAGCATTTGTGTCCTGGCCCTTATGGCAATATCGACCAGATCCCGATGTTCAGCTATTTCGGGGATCTGAGCTACCGAGGGCTATTTCGGGGAAGAGTAGGCCCAAAAGAATATTCGTCTAAGTCTGAAAACACCGTTTTTATGCTATTTGATTTAAAGTCAGTTTTATGCAAGTGAACAATTAAGCAGAGTGACAATAAATCAACACAGAGTTTTTAAAGTGGTTCGGATACACATGATCCTACGTCCACTGTCCCGAAAGATCAGGAGGCTATTTATTATACTGAGTTAGTCTCAGTCAGCTTGTACACAGGACAAACTGCGGCTTGGGGATTATACTGAGCAAGTCTCAGTTTACACGGTTATCAAACTAAAGTGTTTGACAAACTCTCCAACTATAAAGGAGTCCTTTTACAATAAGGAACAAGTTCAAATATGAACTCCTTCGTCTAAGCTATGGATATTACAATAAGATCAGCTTAGATTAGAGAAGGGGAACGAGATAGAACTCTAGAGAGAAGAACTATAAGAATATATCTATGAAAGATTAAGTTCTTCTCTAGATATGGCTTGAATCTTCTAGAGTGTTTGTTCGGTTGAGCTCGGTTCCTTGGATGTGTCCATCATCGTCATGATCGACCTCCCATCCTTTTTCTTCTCACTTTTCTGCGTGAAGACCCTTCTCTATTTATAGAGGTGACCTAGGCATATGTCCGTTGGAGAGGACGATGCCACGTGTCACTCTATGGGTAGCAAACGGCTTTATTTGAATTCTGTAGAGTCCACTATCTTTAATGAAAGTGGTTGACTTGCAGCTTTATGTCGGAGACTCTGCCAGCTGGCTGCTTGTCATTGGTCGAGGTACAGAGAGTGGTTGAGATCTATTCAGACTTCAAGGTGATACTGAAGCTGACTTCTCAGATGTACTACATCGGACAACTCTACTGAATTGTTCTTCTGAAGTCCATGGTCAGTTAAAGTAACTGACCGACCGTTGCTGAGTCTGATCTTGATTCAGTAGATAACTTCTGCTGAGTCTACTCTTGATTCAGTAGATAACTTCTGCTGAGTCTGCTCTTACTGAAGATCAACTCTGAGTACAGTGAACTTCTCCTGCTGAGTTCAGTTCGACTGACTCCTTTCAATATACTGCTCCTGCTGAGTCCAGTATTTACTGAGTCTTCTACTGAATGCACAACTATTGAACTTTAGCTAGTCTACTGAGTTCCTAATACGGTGAACTCAGTTAAGCTATAACAATATCGAAAGCTCATCATCCAGCTAGGGTTTTGGGATCTTCAAATCTATCATAGTGAAACTAATTCCCAACAATTTCCCCCTATTTGATGATGCCAAAACTTCTACAAACTTCTCCTAAACACTTTCTACATGCAACTACTAATCTAATCAACACAGTTCCCCCTTTTAATCATGATACCAAATCCCCTAAAACATAAGACATAAGTCTGACAACTTCCCCCTGGGCAAGGGCACATAATTACGAGACACATAGATATATATCACTGAAGAGTGTGTGAGTGTTGAAATATAAGAACATGCTCTGAAATCTGGGACACTACAGATCTAATTGATAGACACTGAGGATCTGATCTGTAGGCCTTTTCGACCTCTTGGTTCCCCCTGAGTTGGATCTGGGTGTTTTAGGGCTTGAACCTTGGATCTTCCTTTGATAGCTGGGCTGAGGTGTTTACATCTTCTGTTCATTCCTTTTTTGAGGGGTTGTAGATTCTGCGTGTCGAGTTCCCCCTTGGACAAACCTATCAGCCAGCTGATCGGAGCTTTTCTATCCTTCAGTAGTCGCTCAGCCATTAAGATCTCTTCAAAGTCCTTATACCTGAATTATCTAACATTAAGAACATGGTATAGGATGCTATGAATATTATACAATATGCGCATGCTGAGAAAACGGTTTTTCAGGATCAGTCCAGTTAGACCAGAGCTCTGATCAGAATAACACCATCCACTTTGATCAGAAGTACATCGTGGGCTTTGATCAGAAAAACACTGTGCGCTTTGATCAGAAGAACACCGTGCGCTCTGATACCAATTGTTGGTCCCGAGAGTAGACGAGTCTTCAGGTGTGGAATACACCTGAGTCAAAGTTCAAGAACGAAGCGCGACGGTCGATCTTGTTGAATCGATCGCTCGAACGCGCGGGTAGAGAATCCTTCTATCGAGTACGGTCTCATGAATTCGGCCGGAGAACAAGTAGTTCAGTATCAGGTTTCGAGTGCGGAAAAGTAGGCCCAAAAGAAAATTCGTCTAAGTCTGAAAACACCGTTTTTATGCTATTTGATTTAAAGTCAGTTTTATGCAAGTGAACAATTAAGCAGAGCGACAATAAAATCAACACAGATTTTTTAAAGTGGTTCGGATATCAAACGATCCTACGTCCACTGTCCCGAAAGATCAGGAGGCTATTTATTATACTGAGTTAGTCTCAGTCAGGTTGTACACAGGACAAACTGCGGCGTGGGGATTATACTGAGCAAGTCCCAGTTTACACGGTTATCAAACTAAAGTGTTTGACAAACTCTCCAACTATGAAGGAGTCCTTTTACAATAAGGAACAAGTTCAAATATTAACTCCTTCGTCTAAGCTATGGATATTACAATAAGATCAGCTTAGATTAGAGAAGGGGAACGAGATAGAACTCTAGAGAGAAGAACTATAATAATATATCTATGAAATATTAAGTTCTTCTCTGGATATGGCTTGAATCTTCTAGAGTGTTTGTTCGGTTGAGCTCGGTTCCTTGGATGTGTCCATCATCGTCATGATCGACCTCCCATCCTTTTTCTTCTCACTTTTCTGCGTGAAGACCCTTCTCTATTTATAGAGGTGACCTAGGCATATGTTCGTTGGAGAGGACGATGTCACGTGTCACTCTATGGGGTAGCAAACGGCTTTATTTGAATTCTGTAGAGTCCACTATCTTTAATGAAAGTGGTTGACTTGTAGCTTTATGTCAGAGACTCTGCCAGCTGGCTGCTTGTCATTGGTCGAGGTACAGAGAGTGGTTGAGATATATTCAGACTTCAAGGTGATACTGAAGCTGACTTCACAGATGTACGACCTCGAACAACTCTACTGAATTGTTCTTCTGAAGTCCATGGTCAGTTAAAGTAACTGACCGACCGTTGCTGAATCTGATTGATTTAGTAGATAACTTCTGCTGAGTCTGCTCTTGATTTAGTAGATAACTTCTGCTGAGTCTGCTCTTACTGAAGATGAACTCTGAGTACAGTGAACTACTCCTGCTGAGTTCAGTTCGACTGACTCCTTTCTGTAGATTGCTCCTGCTGAGTCCAGTATTTACTGAGTCTTCTACTGAATGCACAGCTGTTGAACTTTAGCTAGTCTACTGAGTTCCTAACACGGTGAACTCAGTTAAGCTATAACAATATCGAAAGCTCATCATCCAGCTAGGGTTTTGGGATCTTCAAATCTATCATAGTGAACCTAATTCCCAACAATAATGTACGCGAGCCCTCGGTACTCTAGTAGCAGCAGATTCTTCGGCAGAGCTGTCTTGAAGACTATATCGTTTCTGCCACAAAATTTCTGAACATAGGAGTTAATCTCTTTCTCCTTGTATCCAATGGGTGAGACTCCGCGCGCTGGGAGATCAAATTTCAGTTCCACGGTGGATCGGATATCGATGATGTGTTCACTGGCATCCCAAGATTGAGGGATAACTTCCTTCATATATGATAACCTGGATTTCTCCACGCCTGTATCTAGGGTTCTCCAGTTGTAGTAGACTTCTGCAACTTGTCTGGGCAAGTATGCTCTTGGTTACTTCAAGACGATAAGCTCTAGTCCGGAAGTCTCGAGAGCCGTGAAGACGGGCTCAAGATATGGAAGATCAGCTTGGTGTAGCGCCATCGTCGGTTCGAACAGGATTCGGGACTTGATGATTTCGTCGATGTTGGTGGGTGTTTTGACAGCCATATTATCTGCAAATTTTCTGTTAGAGACTGAAATAATAGAAGTCAAAACACAATTTATTCGCGATAATGTAGATGATGTTTACCGTAAATGTAGAGCTTGGTTGAAAAGAACGTTCAGATTTAGAAGAGAAGATGAATCGAAAATGCTGAAGTTTCTTAAGCTCTAATGGCGATAAAAGCCGCCTCTACCATAGACCCACGTAGGATTATGCGCAGTTAAGGTAAGTGAAAAGACATGCATTAAATGCGATGTAGGCAGCATTAAAGACTAAGTCATTTTAAATGAGAACGGTTACCTACTGACTTATCCTTAAGAATAAATGGCGGGAAATAAATGCTCATTAACTACTGAGTGCAAGCGACTGAGATAATAAATGCTAGCATGCTTCTGATAAAATTAAGTATATTAAGACTACACAAACCTCTTTAGCTGATTCTACGATCAGCTGGTTACCGTTTAGACTCAGGAGGACAATTGATGTGCTGATGACCACGTTCCCCCTTACTGTGTATAGTTTGATTCTCCCGACTGAATCATTGTACTGAGTCTTTGATCTGTCATACTGATTTCTTCTACTGACTCTACTCAGTAGGTTCCACTAGACCTAGCTCAACTGATAATTCTCTGAATCTGTTCTCAGCTAGTGGTTTGGTCTGTATATCTGCCCTTTGCTTGTCAATATGGATTTTCTCCATTCTGATATCCTTCTTCTCGACATGGTCTCTGATGAAGTGCTGTCGAATATCTATGTGCTTGCATCTCGTATGGAGAACTGGATTCTGAGTTATTGCAATAGCACTGGTGGAGTTGCAGTAGATGGGCACTTCATCCTGAATTATACCATAGTCTCTCAGTTGTTGTCGAAACCAAAGGATCTGGGCACAGCAACTTCCAGTAGCCATGTACTCAGCTTCAGTAGTGGACGTTGCCACTGAATGCTGCTTCTTTGAAAACCAAGATATTAGCTTGCTGCCTAGGAACTGACACCTTCAAGAAGTTAACTTTCGATCTATCCTGCATCCTGCATAATTAGCATCAGAATAACCTGTCAGTATTAGATTATCATCAGCATGATACCATAACCCTGCGTCAGGTGTTCCTTTTAGATATCGCAGAATCTTCTTTGCTGAGTCTAGATGACTTCGCTTAAGATCCGCTTGAAATCTTGCACATACACCTACATCATAAGTTATATCAGGTCGGCTAGCTGTTAAGTATAATAAAGAACCAATAATAGCTCTATAATCAGTAGAGTTAACAGAAGCTCCCTCTTTATCTAGATCGATTTTGAAATTCGTATTCATGGGGATTTTGACTAGCTTGCTCGAGTCGCAGCCAAATCTTTTCAGGAGATCTCGAGTGTACTTGGCTTGATTGATGAAAATTCCTTCAGGTGATTGCTTTACTTGAAATCCAAGGAAATAATTCATTTCTCCCAACATGGACATCTCGAATTTCTCCTTCATCATTTTCTCGAATTGTTGACATATAATCACGTTTCTGCAACCGAAAATGATGTCGTCCACGTAGATTTGCACTAGTAGGATGTCATCTCCTGACTTTATGTTGAACAGGGTGCGATCTACTGTCCCCTTCTGAAAACCTTTCTGAAGTAGAAAGTCTGATAGGGTATCGTACCAAGCCCTGGGTGCTTGTTTTAACCCATACAGAGCTTTCCGAAGTCCGTACACTGATGTCCCCGCCGAAAGGTGGCGGTTGTTCCACGTAGACTTCTTCCTTCAGCACGCCATTCAGAAAAGCTGACTTTACATCTATTTGATATACTTTGAATCCTTGATGCGTTGCATAAGCTAGGAAGAGACGAATGGCTTCCAATCTAGCGACTGTAGCGAATGTTTCATCAAAGTCGATTCCCTCTGCTTGACAGTATCCTTTGGCAACTAGTCGAGCTTTATTTCTGACAATGACGTTGTTTTCATCACGCTTGTTTTTGAAGACCCACTTAGTACCAATCACATGCTGATGTCTAGGTCTGTCAACAAGCTCCCAAACTTCGTTTCTAACAAACTGGTTCAGCTCTTCTTGCATGGCGATGATCCAGTCAGCATCATTGAGTGCGTCCTCTATTGACTGAGGTTCTTCGGTGGACAAGAAACAAGAATAGAGTGAGCTTTCTCCTTGACTTAATCTAGATCTTGTCCTTATAGTTGCTGATGGATCTCCAATAATAAGATCTGAAGAATGAGCGTCAAGCCATGAACGTCTGAGTCTGGCTTCTTCTTCTGATACTACTTCTGTACAGTCAGTAGGTGTGTTAGGCATTTCAGTTGTACTGTTCTGTGATTGCATTAGTTCAGTAAGAAGGTTAGGATCTACTAAGTTTCCAGGTTCAGGGGCATTTAGCTCAGGAACAGTATTTGTTCCCCCTGAGTTTATATTCTCAGTAGAGCTCTCAGTTACCACTGGGGCTTCCTCATCGACCGTTGTTACCTGTTGATGATTATGTTCAGTAGAATCAACCAGGTCAGGTACATCGCTTGTTGGCTGAGTCTGAATTTCTTCATCGTCTGACTCATCATCCCAACAATGTTGGATCTTTTTAGCTTTGTCGTTTAGTGCGAGATCCTGTAGCTTGCTGCTAACATCTTCAGTATTTGTCTTTTTAGTTTTCCTGTTCTCAATAACAAACTCATCAAAAAAAACATGAGGGCTTTCCTCCACGCAAAGGGTCCGATAGTTAAAGACTCTGAAGGCTTTACTGACCCGAGAGTATCCTAAGAATACTCCTTGATCAGATTTGCTATCAAAGACCTTCAACTGATCTTTTCCATTATTGTGAATAAAGCACGGACAACCAAAAATATGAAAATGAGAAATTGAAGGAATTCTCCCTTTCCATAATTCGTATGGCGTCTTCATGTGTTGCTGTGTAAGTAGTGAGCGATTATGAGTGTAGCAGGTGCCGTGCCGCAGCATCCGCCCGTAACTTTGAGAGTAGTCCAGAGTCTGCTAGGAGTATTCTTGCTGCTTCTTTAAGTGTTCTGTTTTTGCGTTCAGCAAGTCCGTTCTGCTGAGGGGTACGAGCTGCTGATGTCTCGTGCTTAATTCCCTCCTTTTCGCAGTACTCTTTAACTACTGAGTTGAAAAATTATGTTCCTCTGTCTGAGCGAATTCTCTGTATCTTGATGTCCTTTTCCACACTGAGCTTTTTCAGCAGTTTGGGCAACTCAGTCTGGAGATCAGATTTGTTGGCTATGAAGATGATCCATGTATATCTCAAGTAGTCGTCAATAACGACGAGGGCATACTTCTTGCCTCTTATAGTCACTAGAGAAACTGGCCCGAATAAGTCCATGTGTAGCAGCTGAAGGATTCCATCAGTGGAAGGTGATGGAATAGGTGGATTGCTACTCTTTGTCTGCTTTCCCTTCAAACATGGTTCACAATTCCTGTCTTTGATAAACGATTCGTTGGGCAGTCCTCTGACTTTAGAGTTCTTGGCTAGCTTGTTCATAGTCTTGAAGTTCAGGTGGCTGAGTCTCTTGTGCCACAGCCATCCTACCTTGTCACTAGATTTAGTCTGTGCGAGTAAGCAAGCCTCAGGTTCTGCGGTTTCCCAGTTTGCAACATATATATTCTTCCTCCGCGAACCTGATAACACTGTTTTCCCTGTAGATTTCCCTGTAGATTTATCAACATATATATTCTTCCTCCGCGAACCTGATAACCTGATAACAATATCAATTCTGGGACCATCTTCCTGTATGTAGTTGGTCAGCAGGCTCTTTTGATAAGTCATGTGTCTCGAGCAGCCGTTGTCCACAATCCAAGGGTCCTTATGCACCTGCAAAACAGAAGCATTTTTAGGTACCCTTTGGTTCAGTTGGGTCCTTACATGTTACTGGGTGATTTTGGAACCCAGATCTGTCTAGGGACCTTAGAAGTCTGAGACTTCTTCTTCTGAACCTTGTCACCTTTCTTCTCCATAGGACTCAGAGATACTGACTTTCTGATGTTTTTGGGTTCAGGAGCTTTCTTCTTCTGAGGCTTTGCGCTCCTCCTGACCCTGGGCTCATAGTAGTACGAACCATATTGAGCTGGATGTTCATACAATGGTTCCTTGTACTGCTCTGCCCACCTGACCTTCTTGGTTCCCCCTGAGTTTGATCGTGGTGTCCTGGGGCTGGAACCTTTGGTCAGATGTTTCTTGTTGCTCAACTGAGGTGCAACTATCTTCTGTTTATTCTTCGTCTGAGGTGTTGAGTCAGTAGTCTGAACTTTACCTCTGACAAACCTATCAGCCAGCAGTTCTGAGCTCTTTGAACTGGAAGCTTCATGAGTATAGCCAAGTCCTTCTTTCATGACCGGCGGCCTTTGCGCTCTAAGCATACTTTCCAACTTCTCCTTAGCTCCTAGGTACTGTTCAGTCATCAATTCTCGCCAAACTTCATCACTTCTTCGAAGTGACTCATAATCATTTTCAACTTCTACGAGCTTCTGACTGAGTCGGGCTATCTCAGTATCTTTCTCAGAATTGTCCTTGGTCAGAACTGATATCTGAGTTTCTTGAAGCTGAGACTTAGTAATAAGAGATTTAATCTCTTCCTTGAGTCTCACAACAAGATTCTCAGACTCAGTAGAGACCTGACAATTAGAAGAAAGTCTCTGATTCTTAGCCTTTACCTATTCCAGTTCCTGAATGGTTCTGCTGAACTCTCTGCTCAGCTGAATCTGCTCCTCTAGTAGATCATCGTAGGCTTGTACCACATCTAGAGGCTCATCTGTGTCCGAGCATGTGTCGTGTGTGTTGTGAGAAGAAGAGGTTAAATTAAGTTTAGAATTTACCTCAACCTCTTCTCCGGCCATCAGACAATATTCTGCATTTTCTTCATGATCTGTTTCTCCGATCTCAACGGCAACAGATGCAGCTTCGTCTTCAGAAGAATACATGAATGTATCTTCCTCGATTGAGTCATCGGATATCTCTCTGGCTATGTAGGCCTGCCTCCTACGGGCAAATTTCTCGCGTTTGGCCTGCCGTTCTGCTCTTTGAGCAGCTGAGAGTTCGGGACATTCGTACTGATAGTGTCCCTCCTTCTTGCAGTTGTAACAAACAGATGATCTGCTGCTTTTTCCAGCTGAATCGTTGGATGGACTCGCAGCAGGTTCTGTGTTCCTGCAGTCAGTAGAAGGTTTAGATTCTTCCCTTTTTCAAAAATCTTTCTTACCTGAGGGAGAATCTCTGTTGTATTTCTTCAGCTTTCTGACTCTCTCCTTTTCTCTTTGATATTTGAGAGCCATAAGCGCAAGTGGGTCAGTAGCAGATATCTCAGAGGACTTTGTTTCTACTGTAGCTACTGCCTTGCTGGAAGAAATGGGTTTGATTCCAGTTTTGCTGACTGTTGTTTTGAAAGCATGGTCAATCTGAGTGTCAGCTGGAGCACTGGAACATCGTTGGGGTAGGCTGTGCTCAATTCCTCTGTTTTTAATTATGAAAAGATAACATCAGGAGTTAGAGCATTAAGATCAGAGCGACGTAAATAAGTAGCAAATGGAAGCCACTTCTGTCGAGGTAGCGCTCTTAAGATCTTGGTGTTCATCTCTTTGTTGGTGAACATCCTCCCCAGCCCGTTGATCACATTGACTTTGTTTGTGAATCTGACGCTTAGCTCGTCAATGGTCTCACTGGGCTCCATGGCAAACGCGTCGAACTTTTGTAGCTCTAATTCGAGCTTGTTCTCTTTGGCTCGTCTATGGTCTCACTGGGTTCCTTGGCTCAGTACAGCAAGGGCATCCCAAATTTCTTTCGCCGTCTTTCAGTCTTGCACCCTCCCGAGGCGAGAATCATTGAGTGTAGTCAGGATTGCATTACTCGCAACTCGGTCGAGGTTGTGCAGCTTTTTCTCTTCTGGTGTGAAGGCTGATTTTTCTTTAGCGACCTTAGCGCCAGTCTGCGCTCCTACACCTCCCACAACGGCAAATTGTACACTGTCGATCATGGGAATGATGGGTCCTATCTCAAGGACGTCCGTCATGCTGTCATGCAGCGATGTGAGGTGTGCCTCCATTCTCACACGCCATACCGTGTAGTTCTCTATTGAGAACATCGGTACCATCCGAATACCTGACATATCAGACATTTATGGGTAAGAGTATAAGGATGTATGAAGAGATGCTTGTGCAGTGAAAAACGTTTTCAGGATCTGTTCGAGAAGACCAGTATTTCAGAACCGGTTATTCAGAAGAACACCGTGCGCTCTGATACCAATTGTTGGTCCGGAGACGATAGTCAGGTGTAGAGGGGGGGTGAATACACCTGATCACAGTTTCTTTTTCTCAAACATGAAGGACAGCTCAGCTGTAGGTTGCAACTGGTGAACAGTGCCAAATAGTAACCTTCGATCGCGGGTCAGAAGTGTGCCAACTACTGAGCTCTCCTACTGACTTTTGTCAGTACTTGAAACTCAGTCGGAGACATTGTGCGGATAAGAGTGTGGGGCCTGGAGATTTGTCTCAGTTTGAAAACGTGATTTTCACAGATCAAGCAATTTTTGGCTAGTGCGCTTTGAGAATAAGTTTTATGCAAAGATATGATTTTTAATCAGTTTGTATGCAATGCAATAAAACAGTAAATAACACAAGCAATTTTTAACGTGGTTCAGATACACAAGATCCTACGTCCACGGTCCTGCAGAACAGGAGTTCTTGTTGATTTATCTGAGCAAGTCTCAGCAAGGAATTTGTGTACTGGACAGACCCTTCTAAGTTATAGTCCTTAGCGACTTTACAAATCAAACCGAGGTTTGAAAGGGAGGAGATAATCTCCAACTAGGAAGGAGTTCTTACAATAAGAACAAACACTAAAAGTGAACTCCTTCGAATTTCTAAGCTATAAATTTGGCAATGAACTTAGCTAGAGAAGAGGGATCTAAAGAACTCTAGAGAGGAGAACTAATGATATTCTATTGGGCAATATCTTCGCTGGATTGATCTTGAATGCGCTAGAGTTGTTCGAAAGCTTGAGCGTTTTTTCCCTTGATATCCCGTGCGTGAAGCTCAGATTTCTTCTCTATTTATAGTTGTGAGCAGGCATATGTCCGTTGGAGAAGACGATGCCACGTGTCACAAGCTTCCAAAGAAAACGGCCATAAATTTGAATTGTTGCAGCAGAGTTGTTGGACACTGTACATGAGAGCAGCTTTAGTTGGTCAGAGCAGATAAAGCGTTGTCGGCTTCTCATTGGTCGAGGTTTGCGGTAGGTGAGATTGTGTCAGACATCGGAGTTGACTCTCTCAAATCCTCGTATGTCTTCTGCTGACTTTCGAAATGACTTTAGCGGCTGAGTCGTTTTCTGTCGGATATAGTAGACTTTAAGCAGTCTCTGTCTTCTTCGTCTGAGTCGGCTGACAAGAGATATTCTCTTGAGTATGGTCAGCTGATGACTGCGAAGGTACTGAGCTTGCATAGAGTTCTTCTGCTGATGTCTGTTAGCTGATGAGATGTCTTCTACTGAGGCGAAGATCAGCTGATGACTTAAGAACGTAAGCAATTACACTGATGACGTGGGGTTTTGGAAGGTAACTTCGACAGAAGATCAATCCAACAATTTACCCCGTACAGGACTTAGACAAAAAGATAGATAATAAAAACAGTCTAGCCTATACATCATCTAGTCCTATCAAGACACTATACTATTGATATCAGCTGGGTTTTGGAATCTTCAATTCCATAGTACTACTATGATTTCCCCCAATATTATTTTAACCACTAACAGCTGAATACCATCTACTGACTCATAACCCAACAGAACGCTGTCGATCATGGGAATGATGGGTCCTGTCTTAAGGATATCAGTCATGCTGTCGTGCAGCTATGTAAGGTGCGCCTCCATTCTCACGCGCCATACCGTGTAGTTCTCCACAGAGAACATCGGTACCATCCGTACACCTGACATATCAGACATTATGGGTGAGAGTATAAGGATGTATGAAGAGATGCTTGTGCAGTGGAAAAAAAATGTTTTCAGGATCTGTTCGAGCAAACCAGTAATTTCAGAACCGATGATCAGGAGAACACCGATGCTCTGATACCAATTGTTGGTTCGGAGACGAGAGTCAGGTGTAAGGGGGGGGGGGTGAATACACCTGAGTACAAGTTCTTTTTCTCAAACGCGAAGGACAACCGATTTGTATGTTGCAACTCATAAACAGTACCAAAAAGTAACCTTCTGATCGCGGGTCAGAGTGACTCAACTAATGAGTTTCTCCTACTGACTTTTGTCAGTATCAAATCCTCAAGCGGAGAGTTAGTGCGGATAAGTGTGTAGGGCCCGATAGACTTCGTCTCGATTTGGAAACGTGTTTTTCGCAAACCAAATAGTTTTGGATAGTGCACTTTCAAATACGTTTTATGCAAAGTATGAGTTTTATGATAGTTGAAGACAATGTAATAAAACAGTAAAAGACACAAGTGATTTTTAACGTGGTTCGGATACGCAAGATCCTACGTCCACGGTCCTGCTGAACAGGAGGTCTTGTTGATTAATCTGAGCAAGCCTCAGCAAGGTATCTGTGCACTGGACAGACCCTTCTAAGTTATAGTCCTTAGTGACTTTACAATCCAAACCGAAGTTTGAAGGGGAGGGGATGTTCTTCAACTATGAAGGAGTTCTTACAATAAGAACAGTCATGAAATGTGAACTCCTTCGAAGGTTCTAAGCTATGGATATAACAATTGAGCTTAGATAGAGAAGAGGGATCTAAAGAAAGAAACACTAGAGAGAAGAACTAGAAATATTCTAATAAGCAAGTTCTTCGGTGGATCTTCGTGAAAGCGCTAGAGTGTTTCAAAAGCTTGAGCATGTAATCCCTTTGATATCTCGTGCGTTGAGCTCGAAAAAGCTTCTCTATTTATAGTTGTCACCCAGACATTTGTCCGTTGGAGGGGACGATGCCACGTGTCACAAACGTCCAAGGAAAATGGCCATATGTTCGAAATATTGTCGCAGAGTAGTTGGTCACTGTGCATGAGAGCAGTTTTTGTTGGTCAGAGCAGGTAAGGCTTAGACCGCTTCTCATTGGTCGAGGTTTGTGGTAGGTGAGACTTGTCAGACATCAGTCTTCATCTGAGTTGACTCTCACTCATCCTTGTATGATCTTCTTCTGACTTTTGAATGATATTAAAGGTTGGGTCGTTTCCTGTCGGATACAGTAGATCTGACTCGATCTCTATCTTCTTCGTCTGAGTCTGCTGATAGAATGTCTTCTACTGAGCGAAGTCAACTGATGACTCTGAAGGTACTGAGCTTTGTTCTGTGTTCCTCTACTGATGTGGGTCAGCTGATGAGAATTCTTCTACTGATGTGGAGTCAGCTGATGACCTGAGAATACGAGCTCTTACAACTGATGATGTGGGGTTCTGGAATGTAACTTCCTACTGAAGTTCAGACCAACAAGTACCCCTCACAGGACTTAGACAAAACAGATAATGAAAATACGATCAGTCTAGCCTATTACATCATCTAGTCCTAACGACACTACACTAAGGGTACAAGACAGGTTTTGGGATCTTCAATTCCATAGCATTAAATTACTATGATTTCCCCCATTACCGATAAACAGATAAGTCCTATTACAAGAACTACTGATAAAATAATACTACGTACCCTCCAAGTGTTGATTAAATCAACCACTGACTCATAACCCAACATAATCTTTCACTTTGGAATTCTTCCAACAATTTTGAGTGAATAACTCAAGGACTGGTAATTAAATTACATTAGGGCTTCTTTCCGCGATGGAGAAGATCAGGAAACCATCTCACGCCGGTTCTTTGTACACCGACAATCGCAAGCTACTCGAATCTTCTCCTAATCACACTTTTCACCCTCCCGGATAATTTTGTATTTTGTGGGCTTGGAAGGGATTTGCCTTTTTCAGGGATGTAATTCGATTGAGGCACTCAAGCTTCAGTTGTATACAGTTAAACTTCGATAAAGTAATAACCTTGTGACCGAGAAAAAATATTCATTTAACGAGGTTATTACTTTATCGAACATTATTTTAGTGCATTGACCCATATCGGGACCGGAAGAAATTATTATCTTAGTGAGATTATTACTTTATCGAGGTTTAACTGTACTATCTTTTTTGCAAGAATGATTCTTGGATGCTATGCTACCTGTTGATGAATCATGATTTGATATGTTGCTTGTCTTGTAAAGTTGCTTTCAACATGGAAGTATGAAGTACATCTATTGTCTATCAATGCTTATTTGGTCAGCATGCAAGTGTGAAATAAATTTATTGCAATTTCCATTTATTAAGGTTTATGCTGTGTATGATCTTTAGCAAAAGAATTAGGTGAAGAGCTTGAGGGTTGGCTCAGGGCTGCCGGCTTGCCAAAATCCTCCCATGTTAGAGGTGTAATTGCACCGTAAATCATTCTTGACACATAACTAAGATGGGGGATGTGCAAGAAGGTGCACATCAAACACCCATAAATGCAAAAATATACACAAGATTCCCAAAATGCAAAAATATACATTCACATTATTTTAAACCTATAAAATGCTCTACACTCTAGCCTCCTACTACTACAACCATCAATTCTCTCTCTTCTCTTACATTTTGCTGGAAAAAGTACAAAGTGGTGTGATGAGTTGGACATACATACAAGCATCAATTTTCGTGTCTCTCTCTTCTATAATTTTAAACTTTTGTATCTCTCTCTCTTTAAATAACATGCATGCAATGTAAGACAATTAATTATTTCAATTCTTTACGTAAAATGCATGCAATCTAAGACAATTTCATGCAACATTAATTCTTTAAATTATTTACGTAAAATGCATGATCTTCAGGTAATTAATTATGTCACTTATATTTAATATTTTCTAAATATCTGTTTACATACATAATATGTACATAATAAATAGAAAAATTCTAATTACATAATTATTACGTAATTACTAATTTATTATTACGTAATTGCTTATTTATTAACTAAGTATGAATTACGTTTGCGCATTTTATCCCAAATTCGATAAATAAAAAAATTCAATGTACATATTATTACATAATTGCTAATTTATTCAATGTACATATTATTTTTGCGCATTTTATTAACGAAGTACGAAGCTTAATTATCTCCAGTGCAGAATTCTAGTAAATAAAAAAAAATTACCGAAATGCAAGTAGTAAATTACCTACATATTCTCAAACAGAGTTCAAATCCTAAATAAAGATATCCAAGAAAACTAAAATAGAGATACGTCCAAGCAAACCCAAATGCAATGTCTATGAGATCAAACATAAATACTAAGGGATACAACTGTCCCTCATCATAGCCGCCATCCTTTTCCGGTACTCGATTAGCGTGGACAGGCGATACATCATTGTCGATGTCGGATACCCGAATAACAGCTTCTCCACGAACATGGATGCATACAAGCCGTAATTTATGCGGTCAAACTGAGTGAAGTGGGGGTCGGGGCCTAGCTTAACAGGACAGTCGCGGCTAAAAAGACATTGAGGCCGTCCATATTTGTGCTCCCACACGCCCGCATGCTCTAGAAGCTTGTACAAAAAAAAAATCAACGGTATAAGAGTTTCAATTCTTGTAGAGCCGTCATTCGGAGTACCCCTATACCACATTGAATCATATAACTCAACCTTCCAGTCGTCAAGGCAGATACAGACTGTTACCCAATGGTCCGCGGGAACGAGACATACTGTTATAACCTATACAACACAATGCAAATTGTAAGACAACGTAGTTTGCAAGGGTTTAGGATTTTTTCAAAAGTTACATAGCTCGCCCATCGCCATCTTGTGGCTGTGTCAATGAGCTCCTCCGAGGGAGTCCACAAAGTAAAGTCCGCATATAGATCAAAGCTTCCAGTTTTCGAGTTGCAGCAATTATTTCTCCACTCTTGCATGAGTGCGGCCTAAACCATTTGCAGTGTTAAGCTATTATATTGGCAAGCTAAGTTAGATTCACAGTGTACATTGTCAACTAAAACAGTATACTTACAAAAAAAATCAGTATCAACCAAAATTGTTGAAACCGGATTAATGTTCGGGAGCAAGCCTTCCCCCTTCCCTAAATGGCGTCTCATAGAAGCTAACCAAAGGTCAATCATCTACACAAAATTTCTGTAATACAATGTTAAAAATTAATGATATCGTACAGTATACAAACATAAATTCATTCTTGTACCTTCGAGTCCATCATTTCCTTGACATTTTCGACCTTGGTGAAGAAACTCTAGTGCAATATGAAGAGAGACTTAGGAACCCTAATGTACGCCATAACATCCCCCTCGTGCCACTCATTATATGCTTGAATAATTTTTTCTATATACTCATCCTTGTCATCCGTGAGATTGATCAAGGTTTGTTTCTTCTTTCATCCCCGCTTGGTAAGGGCCTTACCCTTGTCAAACTGGGTGGCTAATGGATGTACAAATCCCTGTGGATATTGAACTCGCTGGGGCGAGACTCTTAGGATATGTTCTAAGACTGACTCCACTACAGGATTACGGCTCTCTTCGAAATTCCTTGGTGGACTATTCTGATCCTGAAATTGATTTATAAAACTATGTTATTACTCAGTAATTTATATAGTTCTAGAGTTGCATGTGGAGTAATAGGTTATTAAGATAGAGGACTAAGTTCAAATACCATATCATCGTTCCAGTGAGCAGTTGATTCATCTCAGTGAGCAGCTGAGTGCCAGGAACCCTCGGGCTCTAGCTCGGCTCGGTGCGAGGAGGAGTGGCGGGAAGCTTCGGGCTCGTGCTCGTTTCGGTGCGAAGAGGATGAGTAGCGGGAAGACTCGGGCGCTGCTCGGTGTGAAGAGGAGGAGTGGCGGGAAGCCTCTGGCTTGGCTCTAGGCGACGTAGAGTATTTCGAACCTTCAGACTCTGCTTGGTGCGAAGAGGAGCGGCGGGAACCCTCGGGCTCTGTTCGGTGTGAGGAGGAGCAGTGGGAAGGCTCAGGCACTGCTCGATGCAAGGAGGAGCGGTAAAAGGCTCGGGCTCAGCCCGATGTGAGGTGGACCTCGTCTTCAACCCCATACTCTTCAACACTCCATTCAGATAACTCTTCAGTTTTGGGAGGATAGTTTTCTCCACGTCTTTTGCACATTTCTTCCTAAACTCGGCTTCATTGAAATTTGGAGGATAATTGGTGCGAGTCCGTCAACCTCTGGGTCGCCTCTCAAGAGAAGAATCTGAGCCATTATCTTCCACATACGTTTTTCCTTTTGTACGGGTGGATCGTTGCATACCTATCGGTAGTGACAACGGAGGGGACACTTCCCTTGCTCTACCACGTGGCCTTGGGATTCCCATGTCCCTCGCAGCCTCAGAACCAAACAATACCATCTGAGGCCGACGGTAATGCACCCCAAGTGGTTGTCCAATTTGGGTGCTCAGATACCAACGTGATTCCTATTCCAGTCCACTAACTACGAATGTACCACATTCAACATTCTCGTCAAAGAAACCACGAAATTGATCTTTCCGTAACGGAAAGTACTACTTTAACAAACGGGGATAGCATTTGCATTAACAATGCTTCCGGCACGGGCCCCAAGTGAAGGGATAACTCCATATGCCCAAACATGCAACAAAATGTGTCAGTAATTAGTGTATACTTCACTAATATGATGAAATTCGTCCATAATTACCTGTATAGCCCATATGGGCCCGACAAAATGGTAGCTACTCCCGCAAGCCCTTCTTCCCAATAGTATGTGCTGCTTATAGTGTAGTAATGCTTGGTATGCATATGCACCCCATGGAAATATACTCCATCTCTCTAGTTCATCCACCAACACCCAGACGAACTCATCCACCAACCTCAGCTTCGGGACGCCCATGATCATCAAGTAAAGCATTAGAATATTAGAACCTAATCCAACAAAAAAATGTATTATTTCGTATCAGTACAATATACGATTTCAAACCAGGCTCTGTCGAAGTTATAGGGCATGATTATTCATGAACTACAAACTAGTATTACAATTGACATATGAATAACCTAGCTTTTTGAAATCAAAACCCTAGAATGCCAATATGAACATGAAAACAAAAACAATGAAATAATCATTTTCTCTAGTAAATGACGTGTTCATACATAAGATATATTCTTGTTTTTAAAATTATCTTAGCACTCTCCAAATAAATCTTAATACTCCGTCTTATAAAAAAACAGAATAACTATAATATACTCATAGTTATACTGTGAGTTAACTATCTTATGTTATTTATGTGACTTCACATATACAATAAGCTAATATCAATCTCTATTAGTAATACCAATCTTTAATGATAATAATTATATCATACTCACACTTACGAAAATAATTCTAGCAATCTCCAATTTCTTTTAGTCTCAGTACAATATACTATTTAGTCTAATCCAATAAAAGAAAATGTAATATTTAGTCTCAGTACAATATACTATTTCAAATCAAATTGTTTCGAAGTTATATGTTGTGATTATTCATGAACCACAAACTAGTATTACAAATGCAATATGAACAACCTAGTTTTTTAAAATCAAACCCTAGAAAGCCGATATGAACACGAAAAACACAATGAAATCATACTATTCTCCAATAAATGACTTGTTCATGCGTAAGATGCTTTCATGTTTTTACAATTATCTTAGCACCACATAAATAAATCTTACTATTCTGTTATATACCTAAACAAAAGAACTATAATATAATCATAGTTATACAGTGAGTTAACTATTTTATGTTTTTCACGTGACTTCACATATAGATTAAGCTAATCTCATACTTATATATCTATTACCCCCTAATATATTTATATATTAAAATATATTATTATATTATCCACTATATATTTAAGTAAATATTAAAGTATATATTCACGTGACTTCACATATAGATTAACCTAATCAACAAACGTACCAATCTGACAAGGATTCATGCTAGCCATATGAACCTGCAGCTACTGCAGGTATATAGTAATACCAATATCTATAATAATAGTAATAATCCTAGCAAACCTACACTTACGGAACTCATATAGTAATAGCAATATTTGGGGTATGCGGAAGATTAAACTCAAACTCCTCTGCTTTCAGTTCTGAAAATGTATAATCAGGACTAACAGAGTTTAAGTCAGTTTTTCGCAAAAAGGTAGCAAAAGAGTACCTCTCTGGCCTAGAAAGAGCCCTTAGAATCTTAGTATTGGTCTCCTTGTTGCTGAATGTTTTTCACAGCCCACTGATGATGTTGATTTGATTCGTGAATCGAATGCTGAAATCATCAATCGACTCTCCGGGTATCATTGCAAATGCCTCGAGCTTCTACAACTCCAACTCCAGTTTATTTTCTTTGATTTGTGGAGTTCCTTGGCTCAGTACTGCGAGAGCATCCCAGAGCCCTTTTGTAGTTTTGTAGTCGTGCACCCTCACGAGGTATAATCACTGAGCGTAGTCAGTATTGCATTGTGTGCAACTCGGTTAAGGTTTTGCAACTTTCTCTCTTCTGGTGTAAAAAGGCTCTTTTCCTTGTGAACCTTTTCGCTAATTCTGGCACCTATTGCTGCTGCGATTGCAAGTTCAACGTTGTCGATCATTGGAACAATATGTCCTTTCTCCAGGACCTCAGTCATGCTGTCATGCAGCGACGTTAAGTGCGCCTCCATCCTTACACGCCACATCACGTAGTTTTCTACTGAAAACATTGGTACCGTATACCTAAAATATCAGACATTTTAAACAATATGGTATAAGATGCTATGAAGAGATGCAAGTGCAGAGAAAACGATTTTCAGGATCTGTTTGAGTAGACCGGTTTTCAAAAAATGATGATTAGAAGAACACCGCTCGGATACAAATTATTGGTCCAGTGATGAGCCTTCAGGTGTAGAGGGGGGGGGGGAGTGAATACACCTGAATGTAAATTTCAACTCAAACGCGAAAGTTAGTGCTACTGAATATATCTACTGAACTAGTCAGCTGAACTAGTCAGTTTGCCAAATAAGCTCTCTAGATTGCGTGGGCAGAGTAACCTTCTACTGAGTCCTATCTACTGGCTGAAGTCAGTGAACAGTAGTTCAATATCATATATTGTGCGCGGAAGTGTAAGGCTAAAACTATGTTCCTCTCAGTTTGAAAACACATTTTATGTTAATTGATTAAAAAGCCAGTTTTATGCAATAAGAACAGTAATCAATGCAACAGTAAAAATAACACAATATTTTTAAAGTGGTTCGGATACACAGAATCCTACATCAACTATCCTCAACAAAGCATGACTACTTATATTAGTTTATGAGCAAGTCTCAGTTGATCTGTTCACTGGACAAATACAGTTTTGTTTGCTTATACTGAGCAAGCCTCAGTTAATCTGTGCGCTGTACAGATATCTACTTATACTCGTAGTGACTTTACAGTTTCAAATACAGAGGTTTGATTTTGTCCAACAATGAAGGAGTTCTTACAATAAGAACAGTTCAGAAAGCTGAACTCCTTCGAATTTTTTAAGCTAATGATATTGCAAGAAGCTAGCTTAGAATAGAGAAAGGGAACTGATGAAACTCTAGAGTGAAGAACTAGAAAGGATCTCTTTGTATGCAAGTTCTTCACGGGTTTGACTTTGAGTTTGCTAGAGTGTTTGTTCGCTTGAATGCTTGTGTTCCCGGTGATGATCTTCTCTGCATGAAGACTCTTCTCTATTTATAGTCTCGAGGTATGACTAGATCCGTTAGAGGGAGTCTAGACATGTGTCGAAAATGACAAGAAAAACGGCCATCTTCAATTTGAATATTACTGTAGAGATTCCCACTTTTTCAGCCTAAGAAGCAGCTTTGTGTCAGAGCAGGTACACTGCTGGCGGCTTGTCATTGGTTGATGTTAGCATGTAGGTGAGGTTTGTTCAAACTCCAATAGTATGTTGATTTGACTTCCTTTGATTCCTCGGAACTTTTACTGAATTGTCTCGTACTTCCATTCTTCTTAGATTTCAGCTCGTGGTTCGAATTCCTCTGTAGATTTAGTGGGTTATAGCATTCTCAACTGAGTTCCTGAAGCTGAGTTATTCGGCTGAATGACAGATGATCTACTGAATCCTATCAGCTACTGAACTCCAACTAGCCTACTGAGTTCCTAACAAGCTGAACTCAACTAAGCTATTACATTAAACAAGATTCATCATTTAGCTACGGGTTTTGGGATCTTCAAATCTTATCATACTGAATCTCATCCCAACAATTTTCCCAAGTTTGATGATGCCAAAACCTTTTACAAATCTTCTACATCAACTCTGACTGTCAACACAATACATCAAACACGATTCCCTCTATCTTCCCCAAGTCTTCTTCATCCCTTATCTAGGATAGAATCAGAGCTCACCTATCTACCTTTTATCTAGGATAAAATCCTTCCCCTCATAATCTAAGTTAGAGTCATAGCTATCAACACAATACTACTGTGTAAGATAATATCCTTCCCCCTATAAGAAGATATCAGATCTAGACTCAGCTAAGCACCGAGGGACAAACACAAAGATAAATAACATGTGTGTGTGTGTATTCTAGTCACTGAAGTGATCAGTAGTGTTGAAATATAAAAACATAGCCTGATGACAATGAGTAGTTGTTGGAGGCCAAAAGAAGAGAATTTTACATATGATCAGAGAGATTACAAGTACAAGAAAATCTGTTATATCCCAGAATTATCAAAGCTAGAGAGAAGACTAAACATAGAACATAAGAGGATCAGCTGGACTTCCTGAATTGTTGCAGTAGTGCCTTGAAGTCAGCAAATTTCTTCTCTGAAAGGTCAAGACCATAAGCTTTGTACAATATTCTCCTCAGCTTTCTGATCTCTTCTTGATCTTCAACATCATTCAGGCATAGCGCTTTTCTCATTGCGGCGAATCTGATCTCATCCTCAATCTCCTTGGTGCAGATATTCCCTTCAAGAGTGCAAGGAGGAGAGAGAGTTCTAAATGAAGTTGCCTTGAGAATATTGCTTGATTGTTAGAGAGCGATCTGGATCTCAACATAGACTTCAGGTTCTTAAATAATCAAGAGTTCTTTGAAGATTTTGTTTGGATCAGTCTGCTTACTTATTGACTTCTAGATGTAATAGCTTTTAATGAAGTCGACCTTGATCTGCTCCCACTTTTTATTGATCTTCCAAGGGACCCACTTGTCAGCCCTTGGATAAGTGATGTTGTTAATGTTGTTTCTGTTGGGTGATGATTCAGTCCTCAGCACGGTTTTACATAGTGGGAAATGATTCTATCTTCCGTACTGAAATGAACTCAGTAGTCTTATACCCTGAGTGATCCCATGAAGATTTGAAGATCCCAAAACCCTATCTGATTGGTGAACCATTCCTTTGTAATTGTTTTTGTCTCTGAGGATTCAGACTCAGTAGACACTCTGCACTGGTTCAGGCGGTCAGTAGATTATCAGCCTCAGCACCGGATGTAAAAAGACTTAGTATGTATTGGACTCAGCAAGAGCAGTATACTGAAAGACTCAGTGGAACTGAACTCAGCAGGACTAGTTCACTGAACTAAGAGCTGACCTTCAGTAGAGTAAATTCAGTACTCTCTACAGGATCAGACTCGAAGAACGGCAGCATGCCTTCCGAACCGCCGATCTTTTGAACAACAATTAGCATAGTCAAATACGAGGAAGAGAGAAGTCAGCTTCATTATGCCTCGAACTCTGTTCTGTCTCAACTACTCTGCAAAACCTCGGCAAATGACAAGCCAACACCTGTCCTTACCTGCTAAAGCTGCAAGTCAACAACTTTTTGGAAAAGGAGGGAAAGGACACTGTCACCTTTTTCAAAAGAGCCGTTAGCTACCAAAAGAGTGAGATAAAGGGATCATCGTCTCCAACGGATCTTTCCTAATCTCTTCTCTATAAATAGAGGGATGATTCAAGTTTTTTTATGCGCACGCAGAGAGCCAAAAAGCAACGAATGAGCCAACACACTCTCGAGCAAGAAAACGGAAAAACGAGCAAAAACAGAATATCGCATAAGTCTTCCGCAAGAACTTAAAGAACATTCTCCGGCGAAAGACTACCTTTTAGCTCTTAGGGAACCAAGCTAAACAGATATAAAAGCCTCTAGTATCCAAATCGACGATACACGAACTCAAAGCTACAACTCAGGTGTTCGTCGATCTAGAAGCCACTTCCTCGTTCCCTATCCCTCTAACCCTAAGCTCAACTGAATTTATCCATAGCTTAGATGAAGGGGTTCACCTTTGAACCTTATCCTTATTGTAAAAGGACCCCCCTTCATAGTTGGAGAAGTTTGTCAAACACTTTAGTTTGATTCCCGTTGTAAATTGAGACTTGCTCAGTATAAATTCCAAGACGCGGCTTTGTCCTGTGTACAAGCTGACTGAGACTAACTCAGTATAATAAATAGCCTCCTGACCTTTCGGGACAGTGGACGTAGGATCCTGTGCATCCTAACCACTTTAAAAATATCTGTGTCTCTTATTTACTGTTGCATTGATTTTAATTGTTCATACTGTATATCATATCTTTAAAATCATTCAACTAAGTTTCAGCATACTTATCTGATTCACTCTTCTGAACTGAAACTGTTTTTAAGAAAATGTTTTTTCCACTCAACTGATTTGGGCCTACACATTTCCGCACCACTGAACTCCATCTGAAGATTATGAATTCTGACTTAGTCAGCTAGCAGATCTCAAAAGAGTCAGTACCTCTTTGCATTAATACGATTCGGTAACGACTATTTGGTCCGCCGAACTCTTTCGATCGGCACACTCCCCGAACGGGACTGTTCGTGTTACAAGTTGAGAAATAGGTTTTAGGTGTATTCACCCCCCCTCTACACCTAAACGTGCTCTCGGGACCAACAATTGGTATCAGAGCAGGAGTTCTATAAGACTCTTGTTATCTTGAAACTGGTCTACTTGAACGGATCCGGAAAATCGTTTTCACTGCATATGACTCTTCATTCATATCATTATTTAACATGTCTGATATGTCAGGAATAAGAATGGTACCTATGTTCTCAGTAGAGAACTATGGTGTATGGCGAGTCAGAATGGAGGCTCATCTGACTTCCCTCCACGATAGCATGACCGAAGTACTTGAGGAAGGACCTATCGTTCCTATGATCGATAGTGTCGTGACTCAGGATCCAGCAGCTGGAGGAGGAATGGTGACCGGGAAGAAGATTCCCAAGGACAGAAGTCTCTTCACTCCTGAGGAGAAGAAACTTCACAATTTAGACCGAGTTGCCAGGAATGCCATACTAACCACTCTTAGTGATTCTTATCTCGGCAGGGTTCAGGAATGCAAGACAGCAAAAGAGCTCTGGGATGCTCTAGCGCTACTGAGTCGGGGGACTCAGAAGATCAAAGCTAACAAACTTGCGCTGGAACTCCAAAAACTGGAGAGTTTGTCTCTAATGCCTGGTGACAAAATAGAAGATCTAAATGTCAGATTTACGAATCTGATGAACTCCATCAACGGGCTGTGAAAGACATTCTCCAACCGAGAAATGAATCTCAAGATACTGAGGGCACTGCCAGATGGACATTGGACTCCTTTGGCCACCTTATTACGCCATTCTGATCTAGATATTGCTACTCCTGACCATATCTTTTCAGAACTTCAGGCAGAGGAATTCGAGTTCGACAAACCTCAACGGAAGCAGCAAGCTGAAGCTGACACCAAAATTGACCATGCTTTCAAAGCATCCGCTAGCACACCATCTGCCGCGTCAAGCAAAACTGAACATTCACTAACTGACATACAAGAAGGAAGTTTAGCTCAGAAGTACGCGTTGCTCGCTGTAAAATATCAGAAGGAGAAGGAGAGGCGCAGAAAAGTGACTAAAGCCTATCGAGAAACAAAAGGTAAGTCCGAATATACACCAAAACGCGCTACTGACTCGAACACTTCTGAATACAGGAAAAGTTATGACTTAGCACCTTCAAAAGAAAGCGAAAACAAAGAAGAAAGAGTCATCGCTTGCTACAACTGCAAGAAGCCAGGACACTATCAGTATGATTGTCCGAGCTCGCAGTAGTCTTGAACGGGCAAGCACGCAAAGCAAGGAGAGAGAAGTTTGCCAAGAAGAGACAAGCTTACATTGCTGGCGAACTCTCAGACGACTCAGAAGAAGTCGACTCCTTCATGGATTCATCAGATGATGAAATTGCTTTCATGGCTTTGGAGCTTGAAGCTGAAGGAAGCACTGAAAAGTGTCTGATGGCAGGAGAAGAAGATGAGGTAAACTCTCATGCATCTTTTAACTCTCCTTCACACTCGCACACACGACACTATTTCGAAGTGCGATGAGAATACGGACGTCGGCTCAGCATATGAAGAACTATTAGACGAACGCATTCGGATGAGTCTTCAGGCTCAGTAAGACTCTTCAGGAATTGGATACCCTGAAAGTGGAGAATCAGAGACTTTCTCAGGAGAGTCAGGTCTCTACTGAGTCTGAAGGACTTGTGTTGAGACTCAGGGAGGAGATAAACTCTCTGTTGGCCAAGTCTCAACATCAAGGGGATCAGATCTTAGTTCTGACCAAGGACTTAACTCAGAAAGATACTGAACTGAGTCTACTGAAGCAACAACTATCAGGACTTCAGACCGAGCACGACACACTGAAGAAAAGTGATAATATCTGGAGGAACCTGATGACTGAGAGGTACATGGGCGCTGAAAAGAAGCTGGAGGCTATGCTAGCAAGCAACAAGCCCAAGCACTACAAGGAAGGTCTTGGTTTCAGCCAGGGTGCTTCCTCATCTGCCCCCGTACACTCAGAAGTGCGACTTGCTGATAGGTTTGTTCGAGGGGAAACAATCAATGCTGAAATATTGAATCCCCTAGCCAAAAACAAACAAAAGATGAAGGTACCTCATCCTACACATCAGCATTCTGACAAGAAGTTCAGTACCAAAATACCCTAGTTCAGTTAAGGGGGAACTAGAAAATCCAAATGGGCTGATCAGTATGGACCACCTCAGCTGACACATCCTGCTCAGTATGGGTTATATTATTATGATCCTATAGTCAGAAGAGGACCCAAGAGTCAGAAGAAAAAGAAGAAAATCGCACAAAAGGCAAAGGTCAGCAGTCCACCAGCTCAGAAGATCCGGACTCCTGAACCTGAAAAGCCTAAGAAGTTAGCTTCGACCAGTCCAGTGGTCAAGTACGTTGACTCAAGTGGAAAGAAGATGTCTGAGACCACCAGGGTCGTAAGACAAATTTGGGTTACCAAAACTAACATCTAAGGACCCAAAATAAAAAATAAAGGGTACCTGAATATAATTCTATTTTGCAGGTTCACAAAGACCCATGGTACGTGGATAGCAGATGTTCAAGACACATAACGTACCAAAAGAGTCTACTGAAGAATTGTATCCCTGAAGAAGGACCCAGAATCGAGTTTGGAGACAACGGCTAAAGGCTACACAAGAGGATTTGGAACACTCAGCATTGGAACTGCCACAGTCCCTAGAGTATCATATGTTGAAGGACTTCAGCATAATCTTCTCTCTGTTAGTCAATTTTGTGATAACTCGAATAGAGTGATATTTGACGATGGTTTCTGTGATGTTATTGATAAATCCACAGGGAAAACAGTGTTATCAGGTTCGCGCAAGAAGAACATATATGTAGCTGACTGGAACTCAGCTGAACCTGAAGCTTGTCTGTTGGCGAAAAACGACAACCGAACGGGGTGGCTATGGCACAGGAGACTCAGTCATCTCAACTTTAAGACGCTCAACAAACTTGCAAGAGACACTCTAGCAAGAGGACTGCCGAATGAAGTATTCAGCAAAGACACTCAGTGTGAAGCATGCTTGAAGGGAAAGCAAACAAGGAAACAAAATCCTCCTGTTCCATCTCCTTCCACTGATGGAATCCTTCAGCTGCTACATATGGATTTGTTCGGTCCAGTCTCTCCAGTGACGATCAGAGGCAAGAAATATGCTTTAGTGGTCATCGATGACTACTTGCGCTATACTTGGGTCATATTCATTGCCAACAAGTCTGACGTCAAAACAGAGTTACCAAGGCTTCTGAAAAGGCTCAGTGTCGAGAAGAACACCAAGATTATCAAAATCCGTTCTGACAGAGGAACTGAGTTCCTCAATTTTATGGTGGAGGAGTTCTGCAAAACTGAAGGAATAAAGCATGAGACTTCAGCTGCACGCACACCTCAGCAAAATGGAGTTGCTGAACGAAAGAACAGAACTTTAAAAGAGGCAGCCAGAACTCTACTCGCAGACTCAGGACTCCCAACCAAATTCTGGGCAGAAGCTACTGACACTGCATGTTACACTCAGAACCGATCTCTACTGACAAAGCAACAGAAGAAGACACCATATGAACTATCTATCCTATTTCCATATATTTGGTTGTTCGTGCTTTATCCACAATAATGGGAAAGATCAGCTGAAAACCGTTGATGGCAAGTCAGATCAGGGAGTGTTCTTAGGATACTCCCGGGTCAGAAAAGCTTTCAGGGTATTCAACTATCGAACCCTTTGCGTGGAGGAAAGCCCTCATGTTGTTTTTAATGAGTTTGCTACTGAAGACAGGAGCAATAACTCTAATTCTGAATCTGAGGACATCAGTAGACAGCTACAGGATCTAAGCCTAAAAGATAAAGTCGAAAAGATCTAGCTTTGTTGGGATGACGATTCAGATGAGGAAATTGAAGACAAGTTTACTGAATCTCAACCAGCAGAAAACGTAGCTGAACAGATTGACTCTCCTGAACAGAGTCAATCCCAGGTAACTTAGGTCGATAAAGAAACCCTAGAGGTAACTGAGACCACTACTGAGAATAACGACTCAGGGGGAACATCTAGTAATGTTCCTGAGCTGAATGCCCCTGAACCTGGTGACTCAATAGATCATGCTCTCACTACTGAATTGCTTCAATTTCAGAATAGTACAACTGAAATGCCTAACTCACCTACTATCTGTGTTGAACAAATTTCAGATGAAGAGCTGAAACATCGTAGATCGTGGCTAGACGCTCACACTGCTGATCTAATTATTGGAGATCCCTCAGCAAGTGTAAAGACAAGATCCAGATTCTGTCAAGGAGAAAGCGCATTATTTTCTTGCTTCTTGTCTACTGACGAACCTCAGACGATTGAGGATGCACTAAAAGATGCTGACTGGATCATAACCATGCAGGAGGAGCTGAATCAGTTCACGAGAAACGAAGTTTGGGAGCCTGTTGATAGACCCCGGCATCAACATGTTATTGGAACTAAATGGGTCTTCAAGAACAAGCGAGATGAAAAAACGTTATAGTAAGGAACAAAGCAAAACTCGTGGCAAAACACTACTGTCAAGCTGAGGGAATAGACTTCGATGAGACTTTCGCTCCAGTTGCAAGATTGGAGGCAATTAGACTATTCCTGGCCTACGCAACACATCAAAGATTCAGAGTCTGTCAAATGGATGTGAAGTCTGTGTTCCTGAACGGCGTGTTGAAAGAAGAAGTCTATGTGGAACAACCGCCCGGCTTTCAGTAGGGACATCAGGTTTATAGACTCCGAAAGGCTCTGTATGGGTTAAAACAAGCACCCAGGGCTTGGTACGATACCCTATCTGAGTTTCTTCTTCAGAAAGGTTTTCAAAAAGGCACAGTAGACTGCACTCTGTTCAGCATACAACTGGAAGACGATCTACTACTTGTGCATATCTATGTGGATGACATCATCTTTGGATCAAAGAATGTCATCATGTGCCAACAATTTGAGAAAATGATGAAGGACAAGTTCGAGATGTCAATGATTGGAGAAATGAACTATTTCCTCGGTTTTCAAGTTAAGCAATCTGAAAAGGGAACGTTCATCAACCAAGGCAAATACACTCGAGACCTCATCAAAAGATTCGGTTGCACATCCGGCAAACCTATCAACATCCCAATGAACACGAACATGAAAATCGATCTTGATAAGGAGGGAGTATTAGTAGACCAAACTGAATTTCGCGCTATAATTAGTTCTTTATTATATCTAACAGCTACTCGCCCTGACATAACTTATGCTGTAGGTGTCTGCGCTCGATTTCAGGCGAATCCCAAGCAGAGTTATATGGACTCAGCAAAGAAGATTCTCCGCTATCTCAGAGGAACACCTGACATAGGTTTATGGTATCCAGCTGATGATAATATAGAACTAACTGGTTATTTTGATGCTGACTATGCAGGATGTAGAATTGACCGAAAGTCAACTTCAGGAACGTGTCAGTTCCTTGGCAGCAAGCTAATTTCATGGTTCTCAAAGAAACAACACTCAGTAGCCACGTCAACTACTGAAGCTGAATACATGGCTGCCGGAAGTTGCTGCGCCCAAATCCTTTGGCTGAGACAGCAGCTACGCGACTATGACGTCATTCAGAATGAAGTGCCGATTTTCTGCGATAGTACCAGTGCCATTGCAATCACTCAGAACCCTGTACTTCACACGAGATGCAAGCACATGGACATCAGACATCACTTCATTCGGGACCATGTCGAAAAGAAGGACATCAGGATGGAAAAGATCCATACTGATTGACAAAGGGCTGACATACTGACCAAGCTTCTAGATGAAGCAAGATTCAGAGAACTTTCAGTAGAGCTAGGTCTGCTGGACCCTACTGACCCCAGTCAGTAAGAGGTTTCAGGACAGGATCATTCAGTAAGGGGGAATGTTCGCTCTCGGAACTAATAGTTTCCGGTACATAAGACTCCAGCAACCATCTACACGAGGTATCAGCTGACTACGATGTTCAGCTGACAGGTTTGCGTATCTCTACTCAGTAGTAACCAATAAAACAGTAATATGCATTTATTGTTCAGATTCAGCATCATATTAAATATCTTATGAATTGTCATTTAATATTAACGGATTACATTTAATGCACGACATTCCATACATAAGTTTGCTGAACTCTGCCATGCATTTAATGCATGTCGTATCATAGTTACTACTTAGGCATATTACAACTGGCTTTTGACTTAGGCGGCTATTTGATCATTACCTATATATGTCATCCTATCTTAACCGCACATCTCATAAAGGAAGTTAAATTCAACCATAGATCGATAACTGTCCATCTTCTTCTTAGATATAAATATTCGATCGTATCTTTGAAACCGCCATTAGCATACTTAAATCTTTTCAACTTCGAAAAATCCGAGATCTCTCTAGCAACCCTACTTGCAAATCCTTTTATAAACACTCAGATTTTTCATTGGTATGATTGTATATCTGTTATAGTTTTATTCTATTATTTGTTCAGCATCGTAGTAATAACTACTTTATCAAACTCGATACTGACAACGTTTCTTGTAACAGATATAATGGCGGATACAGGCCTCTCTGTAATCGTCCCTAAAGACATGCAAGAGATCCTTGACAAAGACCGTGTCTGGTGCGAACCAGTCATGGAATTTGATGCATGCGAACTGGAGTATATGGAAGAGATATTCGCGGCCCTTCGCGAATCTGGATTGGAGGCGTTTCTCTCCAAGAAGCCCACCTTTTTCCTCCCAAGGCAAGTCGCTGAACTTTACCTCAACTCTGACTCAGTAGCGGGCGATATCATCGGACCATTCACCGTTCACATAATCGGTGAGGCTGCCATAAGGATAAAGAAGATGTCAGTGAGGGAAGCACTGAAGAGGAGCTTCAACCTACCCTCGAAAGGATTCAGCACCGTCGGGTATCTGGATGATCGGGTGGATGACTACCTTTCAGTCTTCTACGGGAAGCCCACGGCCTTCAGAGCGGCCTTCCCAAAGAACGCCATGCTGCCTCAGTACAGGGCACTGGCTTACATAGTCACTCAACTGCTGACGAGCCAAGCCGGCTCTTTCGATCAGGTATCTAGGCCAAAGATTCAGCTGATGATGGCGATACATGATCGTGCCCAGATTAACTGGACTGAATTCTTCCTCCGAGAATTCATGGTCCAGGCTACCAAGTTTGACAAAGCCTCATTCATACTGAGCGCTAAAGGAAAATTACTGTATGGGCTCAAGCTCTTATTAATAATTGACGATTTCTACGGCGATGACCAGATCACCTTCCACGAGAAGACTTATTTCAATGTGAAAAAGGTCAGGTTCCAGAACCGCACCGCAACACTTCAGCAAATAGGGTCAGGACCCTCAGCTCAGCAGACACCGCCTCAGAAGGCCGCGCCCATGAAGAAGCGGTCTCCTCAAGCAAAATCTCCTAAGGCACCGACCAAACGTCTGAAGAAAACATTCACTGACGTGCCTACTGAATCAGAGGCGACTGCTGAAGTTCCTGAGATCCCTACTGAACAGACACAACCACTGCAGCTGGTTGATGAATCTGAGTCCTCTGAAAAGACTCACTCAGTGGAGAAGGCCATCTCCACTGAACAAGCACAAGAAGTGGACCAAGGGGTTCAGATTGAAGAGGTCCAGAGTGGTGATTTGGAGACTCTGGACAGTCCCCTTTACATCCCTCCACTCAGCAGTTCTGCTGAGAAACAGATGTCCGCCATAGACATTGAAGATTCAGAAACGGCGTCTGAACAGGAATCGATCGGAATGGAAGCTACAGCTCTCCGATCTCATGCATTCCGAGAGATTACTGAACTCATACCGGAGATTACTGGCCATCCTGATATGGTATCTCTTGCTAAGCAGGCCAGGCTCCACATGCTCCTAAGGTTTCAGGAGTGGCATCCTCAGCTCCGCCTCATCCTACACTACTCCTGCGACCAGCTACATAAGGAGGAGCAGTTCTTAAGGCAGCAAATAGGCTACTCCCAGCCTGCTGACCTTGGAACCTTCGACGATCTGAGGGCCGCAATATTGGCCCTACTGAATGATAGACAAGCAGGCAACTGGCTCGCCCCCTCAGATAGGTCTGACCACGACGGTCAGGACCCACCCCATGATTCAGGCCCTGAGAAGCCTGATGAGGAAACTCACCAGGACGAGGATACAACTACTTAACTAGACCTACCACTGCGTATCCTTGCTCCTGTGAAGTCGGCGGCTGGTACTTCGTCCTCAGCAGAGCCTGCTCAGCTCTTGCTGGAGTCGACCTACGAAGTAGCGCCCAGCCCCAGAGGTCGAAGCTCAAAGTCAGTGGCAAAGGCTCTCCGAAGCCAAGGCACTCAGAATCGTGCCCTCGCCAAGGCTGTCCACAAGACATGGAAGCACACTGCTCAGGCCACTAGTGCAGAGCTTCAGGGGCTGAAGAAATCATTGTCAAAATCAATCACCTCTGATGTCTCCTCCATCGTATCAAACGCACTGGACCAGCAGAAAGCTGAGTTTGAAGAACAGCTCACACTATTCCAGGAGGGACAGGCTAAACTACTTGCTGAATTCAAGGCCTCTCAGTCCCTTCATACGGAGTTAGTCTCCACCTTATCTCAGGCCAATGAGCTCCGTCTCACATCTATTCAGAAGGCTCTGGAGAATTCGGTCAGTCTGAAGCTGAATGAGTTCAAGGCTGCAGCAGACACTTCTCACCAGAAATATAAAGATGAACTGATTAATGAGAAGAATGAGCTGCACGAGGAGCTGAACAAGATCCACACTCGACTTGATGAGTTGTTAGCATCCTACAAAAGCCTAAACTCTAAGGTAACTGTTCCTAACCCGGCTCAATTTGCTGATGCCAAAAAGGGGGAAAAGAATAAGAAGCATGAAAAGGAAAAGACACCTAAAAAGCAGCCATCAAGCAAGGGGGAAGAGAAAACCCAGAAGGCTCAGGAACAGGCACCAAAGTCTTCAAGGAAGACAAGGTCAGTGGCTGGAGCAAGCACTGAACCAACTGGTGAGGCCCAGGGTGTCTCTGTTGGAATCCCAGCAAGGACTGGCCCAAGTGGCTCAGGAACCAGAACACAAGCAACTCAGGCAACTCAGACCCCGTTGGATATGGTCAAAGAAATTGCTGAGTATGCTGAGAAGGATGAGTCTAAAGAGGAAGAGGCACCTCTCCCATCTCCAGTAGAAGGCAAAGGCAAGAAAGCCTTGAAACTCCCGACCCCTCTCTCCAAGAAACTGAAGAGATATATAAGTAAGGAGGAGGAGGCTCAGATCGCAGCTGATGAAAAGCTAGCCAGGGAGATAGCAGAAGCTGAAGCAGCGAATAAGCCTAAGGCCAAAACTAAGGCTCCTGCTCGTAGAGGAAAGAAGAAAGCTCCTGCTAGGCTGCCTCCCAGAAAACTGGTACTTCTGGATGATGAAGACAGGGAGCAGCAGCAACAACAGAAAAGTACTGAGAAGGGTACATCTAATGACAAATCTAGTACCCCTGCTGACTCAGAAGAACAGTCGTCTCAGAAGCTCTCACACACAAGATCAAAAGGACAAGATGCTGAGATCGAGGCCATCTTTGCTCAGATGGATCGGTATCTTTACAGAGGAGAAGAGGCGAGACAGATAGAAGCTGCCAGACATAGGATTCATATGGCAGACTTAGAGGCACTCAGAATCCGCACTGAACAAGAGGCCAGGCTGAGAGTACCTTCCAAAGCTGATATTCCATACAAATACAGAAGGTTCAGGAAGCCAACAGACATGAAGATTCAGAGATGGCCTAGGACGGATGAGTGGATTCCTGCTCAGTTCACTCAGAGATGGGAATCACAGAAAATAGAATTCATCAAGAGGAATTATTTTTGGAATTTCTGGTCAGATAAGACAAAGGCTGATGCCTACGTGGAATGGATGATGATCACTGAACCGGACTTATATCCCTACATGGAAAATGTTGTAAGAGCAAACATTGAAGTCAAGGTTCCTGAACCCAGAATTCTGCCACCACCAAGAAGACTTGATGATTCTATTCACTTTGGAGTGATAGAGAAGGAAGTGAAGGATGATGCTGCACGCAAAGGACTTGAAGAAGATGAGCCAGCAGACTTCGCTGAGTATCTGAAGCTGAGGAAGTACACCTACACAATGTATGGACTGCCCCTTCCCGAGACTCAATCGCAAAATTTCATGGATAGGATCAAGCAGTACAAGCGTTCATAGTTCTTAGACTTTTCTTGTACTTTCCTAGCTTAGCAAGAGATGTATCTGTACTGAACTTTCTTTATCTGATATACATATCTCTTTCTTTTGCTTCGACAATACCTTATTGTCTCTATAAGCCATGTTCTGTTTTTATGCTTAACACTCAGAATCACTGAAGTGATTACTGACACACACTCACTTGTTGATCTTTTGTCAGTAGCTGCTGAGATTCTGTTAGACTAGCTGATATGTTATAGAGGGAAATTGTTTACTTGTAATAAGGGAAATTGTTAAGACAAGGTTACGCTTAATCTTTTTATTCTGACTCCCTGCTCTGCTCCCTTCAGTAGTCTAGAACTTGCAGAACAACTCCACTGATTCTTCTTGTAATATTGTAAGGAGCTCTGTTTCTGTATAAGTTTAGTGCTTTGATAGCATAGATAGTGTTAGGTTTTGGCATCATCAAATAGGGGGAAATTGTTGGGTGATGATTCAGTCCTCAGCACGATTTTACATAGTGGGAAATGATTCTATCTTCCGTACTGAAATGCACTCAGTAGGCTTATAACCTGAGTGATCCCATGAAGATTTGAAGATCCCAAAACCCTATCTGATTGGTGAACCATTCCTTTGTAATTGTTTTTTTCTTTGAGGATTCAGACTCAGTAGACACTCTGCACTGGTTCAGGCGGTCAGTAGATTATCAGCCTCAGCACCGGTGTAGAAGACTCAGTATGTCTTGGACTCGGCGAGAGCAAAGATATCGAAAGACTCGGTGGAACCGAACTCGGCAGAGTAGTTCATTGAACTAAGAGCTGACCTTCAGTAGAGTAAATTCAGTACTCTCTACAGGATCAGACTCAGTAACGGCAGACAGTCTTCTGAACTGCCAGATCTTTTGAACAACAATTAGCATAGTCAAATACGAGGAAGAGAGAAGTCAGCTTCATTATGCCTCAAAGTCTGTTCTGTCTCAACTACTCTGCAAAACCTCGGCAAATGACAAGCTAACACCTGTCCTTACCTGCTAAAGCTGCAAGTCAACAACTTTCAGGAAAAGGAGGGAAAGGACACTGTCACCTTTTTCAAAAGAGCCGTTAGCTACCAAAAGAGTGAGATAAAGGGATCATCGTCTCCAACGGATCTTTCCTAATCTCTTCTCTATAAATAGAGGGATGATTTAAGTTTTTTTATGCGCACGCAGAGAGCCAAAAAGCAACGAACGAGCCAACACACTCTCGAGCAAGAAAATGGAAAAACGAGCAAAAATAGAATATCGCATAAGTCTTCCGCAAGAACTTAAAGAACATTCTCCGGCGAAAGACTACCTTCTAGCTCTTAGGGAACCAAGCTAAACAAGATATAAAAGCCTCTACTATCCAAATCAACGATACACGAACTCAAAGCTACAACTCACTGTTCGTCGATCTAGAAGCCACTTTCTCGTTCCCTATCCCTCTAACCCTAAGCTCAACTGAATTTATCCATAGCTTAGACGAAGGGGTTCACCTTTGAACCTTATCCTTATTGTAAAAGGACCCCTTCATAGTTGGGGAAGTTTGTCAAACACTTTAGTTTGATACCCGTTGTAAACTGAGACTTGCTCAGTATAAATTGCAAGACGCGGCTTTGTCCTGTGTACAAGCTGACTGAGACTAACTCAGTATAATAAATAGCCTCCTGACCTTTCGGAACAGTGGACGTAGGATCTTGTGCATCCGAACCACTTTAAAAATCTCTGTGTCTCTTATTTACTGTTGCATTGATTTTAACTGTTCATACTGTATATCATATCTTTAAAATCATTCAACTAAGTTTCAAAGATACTTATCTCGATTCACTCTTTCGAACCGAAACTCGTTTTTTAAGAAAACGTTTTTTCCACTCAACTGATTTGGGCCTACACATTTCCGCACCACTGAACTCCATCTGAAGATACTGAATTCTGACTTAGTCAGCTAGCAGATCTCAAAAGAGTCAGTACCTCTTTGCCTTAACACGATTCAGAACAGCTATTTGGTCTGCTGAACTCTTTCAGTACGGCACACTCCTGAACGGGACTGTTCGTGTTACAAGTTGATAAATAGGTTTTAGGCGTATTCACCCCCCCCCTCTACACCTAAACGTGCTCTCGGGACCAGCAGTTTCCCTGATCCCTGCTTCTAAAGAATTTAGAAGTTGTAGGGACGCTCCTATCTTTCTCAAGGATTCTCTCTTTCGCTTCTTTCTCAGTCCTCTGCTTGAGGGCCTCAAGATCTGCTAATCTTTGTCTCTCCTTTCCAGCTTGAACTTGGCGAGCCTCAACAGTCAATTCCAAGCCTCTTTCGCAGGCATCCCATATGTCTTTCATTCCAGCTTCTTGTGTCTTAGAGAGTTTAGTAGAGGGGATAGTCTGCTCAGATTCAGTTGCAGCTTCAGCATCAGATGGTTCAACTGACTTGGGCTTAGGCTTAGAAGCATCAAGTTCAATAGATTTGGGTTTTTCTTTGCCTTGAGCTTTGGATTGAGATTATCTGGGCACTACAGATCTTTTCCTTTTAGGAACTGGAGATCGAATATGTATACCCTTCTTCTTGGCTTTCGCCTATCCTCCTCCTGAGCTTGTAATTCCTTGGCCATGTTCTCATCATAGATAATTTGTTTGTCAGGCATTCGGAATTTTAGCTTCTTTGCCTTAGGAGGACTGGGAGGGGCTAAGGCTTTACCTTCCTCTAGGAACTCAGCTACCTCAGTAATTGTTGCTTTAATGGGTTCTCCTAACCCTTGCCCTTTCTCCTATTTCTTACTGGTTCCTGCCTCTTCAGCTTTAATGAGGGTCAATAGTTGTTTCCTCCTACTTCCTTCCCCCTTTTTGGCATCATCAATTATGCTTTCCAAGGCAATAACCTTCTTAGTAAGCCTTGATACCGAAAGGTTGATCGTATCAATATTTGCTTCCACATCCTGAACGACATCAGTATACTCATTCCAATGTCGATCATGCTCTGACTAACCTAATTGTAGTACTCAAGATTTAGTAGCTTTAAGCCATGTCAGGTTCAACCAACTCAATGGCTTCTTTCTTATTGGCTAGGCCAGCGTTGTGCTGTTCCACGAGTGCTTTGGATACACTCTCGGTGGTCAGTTTATTATGCTCTTCGACAACCTTAAGGACCTGATCTAATGCAGTGGCCATTTGATGAGAGAATGTGTCGGCCTGAGACTGCAAGATGTTCTAAAACTGAACGTTTAGATCAGTCCTCTGAGCTTCAAGTGCACGGCCAAAGATCTCTTCAGTATCTAGAGTAGATTGTCCGATCCTTTGCACTTCAGCAGTTAGGTCGCCTAGCTTTAGGGTCTGGGCGTCAGTAGATCGGCTCTATTTAGAGTTCATGTCTTAGACGAGAAGACGATTCTTGCGACCCTAACGCTTAAGACAACTGTTTATAAATACCACATATGCATTTTTGATATCAGCAGCCTGATAACTGGATTATTTTGACTTCTCCTGAGACGTAGACGGCGCTGAGATGACGACACCAGATGAAGGCGGTGGAGGTGGTGAGTCATCATCTCTGGGAGATTTTCCCTCAGCAGATCACACCTGGTCTGCTTCCCTGGGTGACTCATCAAGACTAGGGCTGAGTAGACGTTTCAGCTGTACCCTTCAGACTCAGGAGCATGAGCATTGTTGAGCACAGATCGTCCATCGACGCGAAATCTACTGGCATTCCGTAGCTAATCTCTTCTCTCAGTGTTTGCTCCTCCTGCATCAGTATAGGGACAGTCCTGAGGTCGATGGTCTCATCTAGAAGATCCCACTCTAGGAATCTGAGATGCATCTGGACCCTAGCCCTGACTGCTATGTCCACTAGATCAGAGTGATTTAGGATTTCTAGAATCTGGTGCGCGACCTCTTCAAAAGCTCTTAGCTGAGCTGTCAGTACTGAAACCAGGACAGATGTGGAGATCTCAGCCTGAGGTAAATCAACAGGTAAGTCCGACTGAGTGTCCTCTGAGTGTATCCTCTTGACCTTATCAGCCATAAGTATTAAGTTTGATACATTCTGACTGGTGTGGGCCTATGTATACAACATCTCATGGAGGGTATGCATATTTAGTCACGTTTACTGATGATTACTTAAGGTTTGGATATGTTTACCTTCTTTGCCACAAGTCGGATTGCTTTGAAACCTTTAAGGAATTTAAGGTAGAAGTGGAGAAGAATCTAGGTAAAGTAATCAGAACACTACGATATGATCTTGGTGGTATCTCTCGAACGAGTTCAAGGATTACTTAACAGAATGTGGGATTATATCCCAGCTGATAGCACCGGGCACACCTCAGCAGAATGGTGTGTTAGAGAGAAGGAACCAAACTCTTTTAGAGATGGTTTGGTCGATGGTGAGCTATGCAACTTTGCCAGTTTTCTTTTGGGGATATGCACTAGAGACTGCAGCATACTTGTTGAACCGTGTGCCTTCCAAGTCAGTACAAAAAACCCCTTTCAAGTTCTGGAGCGGTCATAAGCCCAGTTTGCACCACTTGAGGATTTGAGCTTGTCTTGCTTATATGCTGAATAAGCAGGCCGACCAGTTGGAATGACGTTCATAAGTAATGTTGTTCATAGGGTATCCGAAGAAAACGAAGGGTGGATACTTTTATGATCGTAAAGAACGGAAGATCATTCTTAGAACCAACGCTCGATTCTTAGAAGAGGATTACATTAGTAAACACAAGTCTAGAGTCGACATCATTCTTGAGGAATTACAAGGTGGTCGATATTCACTCGAACAACTAGTTGTGCAAGATAGTACTCCACGAGTAACTGCACAATCCGTTAACACATCGCTTGATACTATTCGACGTAGTGGGAGGGTGATTTTTACACCTGATCGATTTATGTTCACTGGGGAGACGTCTAATCATCTCCCGATTGATGAATAAGATACCGTGGATCCCTGGACCTACAGAGAAGCAGTATGAGATGTAGATGCGGATTATGGCGAGTCGTCATGGACTCGGAATTTAAGTCTATAACTGATATAGATGTATACGAGGTCACATAACTACCTAAGGGCTGCAAAGCTATTGGTAATAAGTGGGTACACAAGAGAAAGAGTGGATCGAATGGAGAGATAGTGACATTTAAGGCCAGGTATAAACAAGAGAAAGAACCAGGTATAAATCTTGTGATGCTCTCTCTCTCTCTCTCTCTCTCTCTAAACTTTTTTTCACATCAACAAGAGAATCTCTCCCCACAGCAGGCGTGAATTATTTCTAGGCTTTTTTTTATTATTATTTTTGGCTTTTTTGTCTACTTTTGATCAAGAATTCGGAAATAAGATTTTGCCTTTAATTAGATGATTTTGAACAATTTTCTCGAAAAAATATTGGAAATAATTCAAAAATAAAGAGAGTAATGATATTATCCTAATATCTAATATTTAATAAATATTATCATATTATTTGAAGTAAAGAGAGAGAATATTAGGGTTGATAACAGAAACAATATTAGGGTTGAATATTTTCACGTTTCCATCTCTTTCTCGTCTCTTTCATCATTCCATATGTATGTCGTTCTCTCCTCTCTTTCTCCTTCCAATACATTAGATTCCCTCCTTCAAAAAGATATTAGTTGCAGCAAAAATCATGAGATTGTTAGTCCTCTTTTTCTCCTGCCAATACATGAGATTCCATATGAGGTTGCAACAAAAATCGTGGGATTCCCTCTTGCCCAAACGTCCATTTCCATGCCCCTTCCCCATGTGGCTTGGATTGTGATATTAGTTGGTAAGTGATTCTTTAATTTTTAAAAACCTAGAGCAATTTATGGAAAACCCTAATCTACACTACATAACCCTAATTATCGATCTTTCTCGTCTATCTCTCAATCTCTCTCTTCTGTATTCTAGTAATATTTTCTAAAAATAACATGTTACAATAAATTATTATTGGTCACATTCAAAAAACTAATATTGCAAAACCCTAATTATTCTTACATAAAACCTTGATAAATTGATGCAAGAAATATATATTCCAAAGATAGATTCCAAAAATTTTCGGGACATTATATATATATTCCAACAATAGATTCCAATATATTTTCCTAAAATATTGTGATAGAAATCGAGAATAAACTGAAACCTTTATTTTTTTTAAATCGAGAATAAATAAAAGTATGCAGATGCAATATCTTTCACTGTAGTATACTAGTACTCCCTCCGTCCAGCTATTACTGTCCCCCTTGGTTCTAGCACGGAGAGTAAGAAACTTTGTTAAAGTGTGTATTTTATGAGTTTTAGTTGTATTAATAAATGGACACAGTTTTTGAAGAGTGCTTAGTGGAAAGAAATAAGAATTCATCCAAATTTTGCATAGCATAGTTGAGCCAATCGATTTTTTTTAATGTTGTAATTGACGAAATAATCTAAAGTTTGCAAAATGTAAAAAATCACAAATTTCCGAGTTCAGAGCCAAACGGAATCGTGTGAGAGAGTATAAGAATGTGGGGATGAGTAGTGGATAAGGAGGGGCCACTTCATTCTAGGTTTGAGAATAATTTTTTGCCATTTAAGAAAGAGGACAGTAATAGCGGGACAATCCGATTAGGAAAGTACGACAATAATAGCGGGATGGTGGGAGTATTGTCCAATTTGAAAACTAAAAAAGATTCAATATTATCCTACAAATTATATAGGATCATTTTAAGCAATACTACTGTAAATATCACAGGTGGCTGTGGGGGTGTGGGTGTGGGTGTGTGGGGGGAGGAGGGGGTGGGGTGAATACACCTGAGTACAAGTTTCTAATCAAACACGAAAGTCAGTGATTACTGAAATTGCTCGCTGAATGGTTCAGCTTGCCAAACAGCTTTCAGATCGCGTGGACAGAGTGATTGGGTCCACTGAATCTCGTGTACTGACTTTAGTCAGTATACAGTAAACTCAGTATATGAATGAGTGCGGAAGTGTAGGCCCGAATTTTATTGTCTCTTGTTTGAAAAACGTTTTACAAGGAAATATCTTTAAGTCGTGCTTGTGCGTTAATTTAGTTTCTGAAACTTAGTTCATGCTTTGTAAAAAAAATTATGCAGTGTGAACAGTTATGTAATAAAACAGCAAATGCACAGAGATTCTTAAACTGGTTCGAATACGCAAGATCCTACGTCCACTATCCTGAACAAAGCAGAATTTCTTGAATTAATTTATACTACCAAGTCTCAGTCGATCTATTCGCGGATAGATACTCTACTTATAGTCGTAGTGACTTGATCTGTATGCAGGACATATAATCCATTATAGTCGTAGTGACTTTATAATTTCCAACACAAGGTTTGAATTTTCTCCAACTAGAAGGAGTTCTTACAATACGAATAGTTCACAAATTGAACTCTTTCGGTTTTTCTAAGCAAATGATCTAACAAGTGTAGGCTTAGAATAGAAACAAATGATCTCTAGAGTGAAGAACTTTGAAGATAGGTTCTAAGGCTGAGTTCTTCACTTGAGTGAGCTTTTAGTACGCTAGAGTGTTGAGTGCTTGAATACTTTTGGTTCTCGGTATCTTCATTGCTTGAAGATCGAACTCTATTTATAGTTGTGACTTATGAAAAGATCCTTTGGAAGAGACCTAGCCATGTGTCCAACATGACAAGAATTATGGTCATATCAATTTGAACGTTATTGCAGAGATTCTCTCCTTTACAATCTTGAGGGCATCTTATGTTAATGCAAGTACAATATTGTCAGCTCCTCATTTGTCGAGGTTGAATGTTGGGTGAGATTTGTTCAAACTTCAAGGCAGATGCTCAGTTGATTTCCTTTGATTCCTCGGACACTTTATTTGTGTAACACCCCGAAATTTTACTAATATATATATATATATATATATATATATATATATATATATATATATATATATATTCATCTGTGTAACACCCCGACATTTGTTTTTCATTGTGCTAGATTGTTTAACTATAATTTTTGTGTAATTGAGTAGGTAGAACTTTGTAAGCTAATTATGTGATTTATTATAGGAATTACGTGGGAAATTTTTGGATAAAGCCATAATTACAAAATTCTCAAATAATTGGAGAACCTTTTAGACCAAATCTTTTGGATTTTTTTTTTGATAATGTGGCCATCTATATTATCTTTAAAAAATAAAAAATATTTTAAATTTTGAATAGTGTTGTAGATAAGATTTACTATATATATGATGATCATATCTAAACCCTAGCAGTCTATCTTGTACTCTATAGAGCGCTTTTGTTCTCTACATCTCTTTAGTTTATAACACGTTATAAGGCTCTCGAATAAATAAATGAATAAAACACGGGATGTTGACATCGCCACCCTTGCGCAAATTCGGTTTCAATTGTGTGTCTTGCCCATCATTGAGTTTGGATCGTGGAGGTTTTTTTTTCATTGATTAAAATATTATTTTATTGTTTATGTTATGTGTTGCGGCTCATCAAATGAGGATTATAGAAGATATTCAACTGCAATTTAATTTATGTTGATTATCCTTTATATATTATTATAATTGTTGCTCCAGAAGTAGCACAATACACTAATATTCCTGAAGAATATTACACGCTCTTGAAGAGCAATTGCAAAACATATTTTTAACTTAACTTGTTGCTCCAGAAGTAGCACACAATTTAAAATTCTTGAAGACTATTACATGTTTTCGATGAGCAATTCATATATTTTGTCTTATTGATGGGCGAGTCTTGGTTCTTGAATTGTTATTGTTGTTGCTCCCAAAGTAGCATTGATATCCCCAATGAACACTATATGTTACTGAAGAACAATTGGGTTTCTCGAAAATGTTAGCCTTTCGCTTGAAATTGTTTTATATAGACTAAAATTGTTGCTCCTAAAGTAGCACAATTGGTATTCCTGAAGAATACAGTATGTTCTGGAAGAACAATTCAAGCTCTTGATTTTGACAAATGCTATATGTTCATAACTCTATATGTTCTTGGAACAACTAAAAGTTGTCATTTTGATATCATATATCACAACAACCTTAGTTTAATTGTTGCTCCTGAAGTAGCACAATTAATATGCTTGATGAATATTGCATGTTCCAAAAGAACAATGTATATATAAGGGCATGTCGTAATTTAAAGTATTACCTAATTACATGGAGTGGTAGAACGAGATCCTCTATGTTTGACAACTGCATTTCCATACCTATTATTGCTTAATTTCTTTTCAAGAAAAGTTGTGAGATCAGGTAGATCTCAAAATCTGTAATTCATTGATTTCACTTATCGTGAAACTAAATTGTTGCTCCTGAAGTAGCACAATTACATTCCTAAAAGAATGACCATATTGTGATAGTAACATTACTATCACGTTTTTGTGAAAATGCCTCAACTTTTTTGCTCCTGCAGTAGCATCATTTATATTCTAGAAGAATATTAAATGCTCTTAAAGTGCAACTCGTTCTTTCGATGATATATGTTATTCCTGAATGAAAAATAGTATTTATGTCTTGTTGACATTAATGAAATCTTGATATCGATGCTCATCTGCCAATACGAGGCATGGGGAGATAATAATAGAATGAAACAAAGCATCCCAGTAGGATTGCTTAAAGATATTAATTACTTATCCTCCGTAAAGTTGGATACGATTAGATGCATCTTAAATTGCAAGATTTTAAAATCTAGTGCACCGAACATCATTAAAAGTTCCCGAAGAGCTTGTATCATTCTATCATATGATACTAAATTAACTATTGAACATGCTCTTTACTCTAGTAAGTTTAGAAGACACTTACTAAGTTTTAATGATATGCAATGGATAGCATATTGAAATTATGTAAGGTAGTGATTCTTTTATATTTAGCCGGAAGCTAACAAAATAAAAGTTATCACACTACCACCTTGAATGTATTACACTTTCATAAAAACAAGTGAGACAGAACATGTCATGAACGTGAAGTTCAAAAGAGCTTTATGCTTTGACATAATAAGTTTGGATATCTGCAAGCAACTATGATGCGCAACATAATTGAAAATTCATATGGGCGACGCAGAGAGATCCTGAAGAATCTATTAATTTCCATGAGTGCTTGATTTCTAGAAGAAATGAAGCAAATGCTAGAACTAATAGTTCAAAAATAAAGATCACAATTCCATTAAGAAGATTTGTCTTGATAAAGCGAGTGAGTTTATTAAACTCCAAGTTCCACCTGAAGAAGATTTAATATTATAATACTTTGGGATTGAGATTCGACACCTAGTTGCTCATGTCCATAATCAAATTGGTCTTGTACGTATAAAAATGAGTCTCACACTAAGATTGTTATTCTGATAAAAAGATAATTTCCAACATTAGTTGAAACATATGTCACATTTGGATTCCTGAAGTAATCAATGTGAAATCTACATCCAACACAAAGCATAAGAACAAACTAGTCACATTTGGATTCCAGAAGTAACCAATATGAACAAGAAGTTGAACGATTCATTTGCAAAAGAATGCAAATCAACTTCTTGTTGCTTTTGTATATATATAAGAAGTGACAATGTTATACATTTTGATGGGATGTGATTCAGTAGTTGATTTGATTGATCCCAAAACCATATATTGATTGGTGAACTATTCCCTTGTAAAAGTTAAACACCTTTGTCTCTGAGTGTTTCAGATTCAGTAGGCTAGCATTCTGCATGGTTCCGGCTCAAAAGTTCTGTCTGCTATCCTTCAGTAGACTATCCGCCGCAGCACCATGGAGTGAAGATTTAGTAGTGCTGGACTCAGCAGGAGCAGCATACTGAAAGGTGTTCAAGATTCAGTAGTGCTGGACTCAACAGGAGCAGCATACTAAAAAGTGTTCAGGAGTCAGTAGAACTGGACTCAACAGGATCATTTTACTGAACTCAGAGTCAACCTTCAGTAGAGTTGAACTCAGCAGGAGTATACTACTGAATCTATGGGTCAGACACAGCAACGGTCTGTCAGTTTTCATGACTCACAGAGGACTTCAATGTCATTTTAGTAGAATGGTCCGAGGTCGTACAACTGAGAGAAGTCAGCTTCAATATCTACCTTGAAGTCTGCAAGTGTCTCAACCACTCTTCGTACCTCAACCAATGATAAGCAGCCAACTGTTAAAGTAACTGGTAAAAGCTGCAAGTCAACCACTTTCCTGAAAAAGATAGTGGACTCTGCGGAGTTTGAAAAGAGTCGTTAGCTATCCAAATAGATTGACACGTGGACAATTGGTCTCCAACGGATCTATCCACAACTCACGTCTATAAATCGAGGGAAAATCAAATCGTTGAAGATATACAACAAGGGAACAATACAAGAACACGAACAACGAACAAAGTATCAAGCATACAAGAACACAAGCTATACGCGACGAGTCTAAAGATATATCTTAGCGTGATAAGCTACAATCTTCTCTAAGGGAACTCAAGCTTACATAGAACCCAATCCTTTAGCTTCCAAGTGAAGAACACGAACTCAAAGAGATTATTCCTCACTGTTCCTCACTCTAGAAGCCATTCTTGTTCCCTTTCCCTCTAACATAAGCTCAATTGTATCTATCCATAGCTTAGACCGAAGGAGTTCCATTTATTAAACTGTTCTTAGAGTTAAGAACTCCTCAATCATTGGAGAAACATTCAAACATAATTTTGTTTGACCCTGTAAACTGAGACTTGTTCAGTATAAATACAAGACGATGTTTGTCCAGTGAACAAACTGACTGAGACTAACTCAATATAATAAAATAGCCTCCTACCTTTGTTCAGGACAGTGGACGTAGGATCTTGCGTATCTGAACCACGTTAAAAATTTGTGTTCTTAATGGTTGCATTGATTTTACTATTCATACTGAAAAACCTTTTAGAAAATCATTCAACCGAGTTTCAGTAACGAAACTTAACCGAGCGCACTAACCTACTGAAACAGTTTTCTTAAACAAGCGTTTTCAACCAAACTGAATTGGGCATACACTTTCCGCAGACTACTGAACCCTGCTGAACACTTCTGAATTCTGACATCAGTCAGCTAGCAGAGCTCAGCACCTTCAGTCACTCTGTCCACGCGATCTAGAACAGCATGTCGGGTCTACTAAACTCGTTCAGTAGACAATCTATGTTATCAGACTGTTCGCGTTCAAGTTTGAGAAAAAGTTTTCAGGTGTATTCACCCCCCCCCCCTTTACACCTGAACGTTTGACTCGGGACCTACAATTAGTATCAGAGCGGTTGTTCTTCTGGACTTTCATTATCTGAAACTGGTCTACTCGAACGGATACTTGAAAACGTTTTCAATACATATCATTCTTCATGCATATCTTTACCTAACATGTCTGATATGTCAGGAATCGGAATGGTACCCATGTTCTCAGTAGAGAACTACAGGGTATGGCGAGTTAGAATGGAAGCTCATCCTCCCTCCCTCCATGACAGCATGACAGAGGTCTTGGAAGACAGACATATCGTCCCCATGATCGATAGTGTTGACTTCCAGGAACCAGCGAAAGGAGGAGCTACTATCGGACAGAAGGTTCCAGAAGACAGAAGTCTATTCACTCATGAAGAGAAGAAGCTTCACAATCTTGACCAGGTAGAAAGGAACGCCATACTGACCACTTTGAGCGACTCTTATCTCGGAAGAGTTCAGGACTGCAAGTCCGCCAAAGATCTCTGGGATGCTCTACCGCTACTAAGTCGGGGGACTCAGAAGATCAAAGACAACAAGCTGGCGTTGGAACTCAGAAATTGGAAAGATTGTCACTCATGCCAGTGACACAATAGAAGATCTCAATGTCAGATTTACGGATCTGATGAATACTATTAATGGGCTGGGAAAGACATTCTCCAATCGAGAAATGAATCTCAAGATATTGAGAGCTCTGTCTGACGGACCACGGACTCTATTTGCAATACTTTTTAAGACATTCTGACCTTGATTTTGTGTCTCCTGATCATATCTTTTCAGAATTAAAGGCGGAAGAGTTCGAGTTTGGTCTGCCACAGAGAAAGCAGAGAGATGAAGCTGATACCCAGATTGATCATGCCTTCAAGGCATCAATTAGCACACCAGCTCCCAAGTCAAGCAAAGTTGAACCTTGAACCAGTGTAATACAAGAAGGAAGCTTAGCTGAATGATACGCGCTGCTTGCGCTGAAGTATCAGAAGGAGAAGGATCGGCGCAAGAAATTAACCAAAAATTTCAAAAACTCCAAGAGTAAGTCTGATTTCTGACCAAAACACGATCCTAACTCACAAACTTATGAATGCAGGAAACATGAGGACTCTCCTCAACAGTCGAAAGACACTGACAGTAAAGAGAGCAGAGTCACAGCCTGCTACAACTGCAAGAAGCTAGGATACTATCAATATGATTGTCCTGAGCTCAGCACAGCTGAAAGAACTGCGAGAAAAGCTCGAAGGGAGAAGTTCATCAAGAAGCGACAAGCATACATTGCTGGTGAACTCTCAGACGACTCAGATAAAGTCGACACCTTCATGGATTCATCTGATGATGAAGCTACCTTCATGGCACGAGAACTTGAGGAAGAGACAGAGGAGTGTCTAATGGCAGGAGAAGAGGATGAGGTAAATTCTCTAGATCTTTCTAACCTCCCTTCACACTGCACAGAAGACACAACTTTGGTGCAGACGAGAATCTAGACGTCACGATCGCATACGAAGAGTTATTAGATGAACAGATTCAGATGAGTCTGCAGCTCAGCAAGACGCTACAGGAGTTGGATGTCCTAAAAGCTGAAAATCAGAGACAGTCTCAGAAAAATCAGGTTGCTACTGACTCGGAAGGACTTTTTGTGAGATTTAGGGAGGAGATTAACTCTCTGATGATCAAATCTCAGCAGTAAGAAGGTCTGATTTCAGTATTGATCAAAGACTTGACTCAGAAAGAGAGTGAACTAAGCTTGCTGAACCAGAAGTACTCAGGACTTCAGACCTAGCATGAAACTCTCAAGAAAAGTGATGATGTTTGGAGAAACCTGATGACTGAGCGCTACACGGGAGCTGAGAAACATCTCGCGACAATGCTGGCTAACAACAAGCCAAAGTCCTGCAAGGAAGGACTTGGATTCAGTCGCGGAGCCTCATCATCTGCCCCCACACGCTCAGAAAATCGACTGACTGATAGGTTTGTTCAAGGGGAGACAACGAATGTTGAACCTTACTAACCCACAGCAAAGAACAAACAAAAGATGATTGCAACTCATCCCACCTATCAGAAATCTGACCAGAAGTTCAGCTCAAAATCACCCCAGCACAAGCAAGGGGGAACCAACAAAGTAAGATAGGCTGATCAGTATGGACCACCACAGCTGACTCACTCAGCTCAGTATGGGTCATATTACTATGATTCTAATGTTAGAAGGGGTCCTAACAGTCAGAAGAAGAAGAAAGTCATTCAGAAGGCTAAGGTCAGCAGTCCACCAATTCAGAAGAAGCCTTAGAAGTCAACTTCACCCGTCTCACCGGTGAAGTATGTTGACAAAAGTGGAAAGAAGCTGTCTGAAACCAACAGGGTTGTCAGACAAATTTGGGTTACCAAAACTAACATTTAAGAACCCAAATCAAAAATAAGGGGTAACTGAACATAATTTCTATTTTTTCAGGTGCACAGGACCCATGGTACATGGACAGCGGATGCTCAAGATACATGACATACCAGAAGAGTCTCTTGAAGAATTTTGTCAAGGAAGAAGGATCCCAAATAGAATTTGGAGACAACGCAAAAGGCTATACCAGAGGCTATGGAACACTCAGCCTTGGAACTGCCACATCCTATGTTGAAGGACTTCAGCATATCTTCTCTCTGTTAGTCAATTTTGTGACAACTCCAATAGAGTGATTTTTTACACTAGTTTCTGTGATGTTATTGATTAATCTACACGAAAACAGTGTTATCAGGTTCGCGCAAAAAGAATATATACATTGCTGATTGGAATTTAGCAGAACCCGAAGCATGGTTGCTCGCGAAGAACGACAATAGAACAGGATGGCTCTGGCACAGAAGACTCAACCATCTCAACTTCAAGATGCTAAACAAGCTAGCCAGAAACACTCTAGTGAGAGGACTGCCGAATGAAGTGTTCAGCAAAAACACCCAGTGCGAAGCTTGTCTGAAGGGAAAGCAAACAAAGAAAGAAATCCACCTGTTCCATCTCCTTCCACTGATGGAATCCTTCAGCTACTTCACATGGATTTGTTCGGACCAGTCTCTCCAGTGACTATTAGAGGCAAGAAGTATGCACTTGTAGTCATTGATGACTACTCGCGGTACACATAGGTCATATTTATTGCCAACAAATCTGACGTCAAAACAGAGTTACCTACGTTTCTGAAAAAGCTCAGTGTCGAAAGGGCAACACGTTCAGACAGAGGAACTGAGTTCTTGAATGCCATGGTCAAAGACTTCTGCGAAACTGAAGGAATAGAGCATTAGACGTCTGTTGCACGCACGCCTCAACAAAATGGGATTGCTGAGAGGAGAAACAAAACACTCAAAGAAGCAGCAAGAATCCTGCTCGCATATTCAGGACTCCCATAAAAATTCTGGGCAGAAGCAACTGACACTGCATGTTATACTCAGAACAGATCTCTACTGACAAAGTAACATCAGATGACTTCGTATGAACTATGGAACGGCAGCAAGCCTCTTATATCTCATTTCCATATTTTTGGGTGTTCGTGCTTTATCCACAATAATGGAAAGGATCAGTCAAAGACTTTTGATAGCAAGTCAGACCAGGGAGTCATCTTAGGGTACTCCCGGGTCAGCAAAGCTTTCGGAGTTTTTAACTACCGGACCCTTTGCGTGGAGGAAAGCCCTCGTGTTGTTTTTAATGAGTTTGCTACAGAGAACAGAAGTAGAAACTCACATTCAGAGTCTGAGGACATCAACAAAGAGCTACGGGATCTGAGCTTAAACAAAAATGTTGTTCCCGAGATAAAAACGTTCAGGTGTAGGGGGGGGGGGTGAATACACCTGAAAATAAGTGTCTCAACTTCAAAGTTCCAGCGCCAACTTGTTTACTTTGATCTTCTGAGTCCCCCGACTCAGTAGCGCTAGAGCATACCAGAGTTCCTTGGCAGACTTGCAGTCCTGAACTCTCCCGAGATAAGAATCGCACAGAGTGGTCAATATGGCGTTTCTGGCGACCCGGTCTAAGTTGTGAAGCTTCTTCTCCTCAGGGGTGAAGAGACTTCTGTCTTTAGGGATCTTCTTCCCGGCCACCATTCCACCTCCTTGTGCTGGGTCCTGAGTTACGACACTATCAACCATTGGAACGATAGGTCCGCCCTCCAGTACCTCTGTCATGCTGTCGTGGAGGGACGTCAGAAGTGCCTCTGTTTTGACCCGCTATACTCCATAGTTCTCTACTGAGAACATGGGTACCATCCTGATTCCTGACATATCAGACATGGTAGATAATGATATGAATGAAGAATGATATGCAGTGAAAACATTTTCTAGATCCGTTCAAGTAGACCAGTTTCAGAATAACAAGAGTCTTAGAGAACTCCTGCTCTGATACCAATTGTTGGTCCCGAGATAAAACGTTCAGGTGTAGAGGGGGGGGTGAATACACCTGAAAAAAAGTTTCACAACTTTAAACACGAACAGTCCTTTTCAGGAGAGTGTCGGACTGAACGAGTTCAGTAGACCAAATAAGCTGTTCTGGATCGTGTGGCAGAGTGGCTGACTTTACTGAGGTCTGCTAGCTGACTTGAGTCAGAATTCAGTATCGTTCAGCTAAAGTTCAGTAGTGCGAAAATGTGTAGGCCCAAATTCAGTTGAGTTTAGAAAACATTTTTAATAAATCAGTTTCAGAGGTTAGTGCGATCGATTAAGCTTTGCAGAAACTCAGTTGAATGATTTTAGAAAATACTTTCAGTATGAACAGTAATCAATGCAATAGTTAAAACAAAAAAACGAACACAGAACACAGGCAGTTTTTAAAGTGGTTCGGATCGAACAATCCTACGTCCACTGTCCCGAAAGATCAGGAGGCTATGTATTATACTGAGATAATCTCAGTTGGTTTGTACGCTGGACAAACATTGGTCTTGAGATTTATACTGAGCAAGTCTCAGTTTACAAAGGATCAAACTAAAGCGTTTGACAAACTCTCCAACTATGAAGGAGTCCTTTACAATAAGGATCAGTTAAAATATGAACTCCTTCGTTTAAGCTATGGATATGGTCTGCTGAGATTAGGTTAGAGGGATAGGGAACGAGAAGGTGGCTTCTAGAGCGACGAACGGTTAAGTAAAGACTTAGGTTCGCGTTCAGTCGCTTGGATACTAGAGGCTTTATAATTCTGGTTCAGCTAGGTTCCCTGTGAGCAGGTATGTCGTCTTTCGCTGGAGATTACTCTTCGAACTTCTTGCGGAAGACTTAGAACATTTTGAGTTGCTCGTGAATGCTCGTGTGTTCTTTGATTTCTAGGTTCGCTCGTGTGTTCATAGATTCACTTCAATTTGAATTGTATCCCTCTATTTATAGAGTAGAGGCAACGATAGATCCGTTGGAGACGACAATCCTTGTGTCTCTCTCTTTTGGGTAGCTAACAGCTCTTTTAAAGTATGGTTGCAGTGTCATTTCCCTCTATTTCTGGAAAGTTGTTGACTTGCAGCTTTAATCAGAATATGACAGCTGGCCGCTCGTCATTGGTCGAGGTTAAGGAAAGTAGGTGAGACAGAACAGACTTCAAGGTAGATCTGAAGCTGACTTCTCTCTTCCTCGTATGACTGTGTTGATTTAGACTTAGTAAATCCTGACAGTTTGGAGGACCATCTAGTCGTTGCTGAGTCTGATCTAAATTCAGTAGCATGCTCCTGCTGAGTCGGCTCTACTGAAGATCAGCTCCGAGTTCAGTGAACTACTCCTGCTGAGTTCAGTTCCACTGACTCCTTTCAGTATACTGCTCCTGCTGAGTCCAGTATCACTGAGTCTTCTTCTTCTGGTACTAAGGCTGGTAATCTACTGAGTGCCTGAACAACATGAAGAGTGTCTACTGAGTCTGAAACCTTAGAGACAGAACAACATATTACAACTGAATGGTTCATCAGTCAAAGTAGGGTTTTGGGATCTTCAAATCTTCAGCAAATATTCAGAGCACTGGGCTACTGAGTCATTTCTCAACCGATTGTGAGAAGACTGAATCATCTCCCAACATTTTCCCCCTATTTGATGATGCCAAAACCTATCACTATGACTATCTGAAACAGAGCTCCTTACAAGTATTACAAGTAGAATCAGTGGAGTTGTTCTTCAAGTCCTAGACTACTGAGGGAATCAGGGAAGAAATATCAGAACTTATACAGAAAACAAATCAACAATTTCTCCCTTTCTAACAATATTTTCCCCCATCTAAAAGCAATCTAATAGATCATAATCTAACAAGGTAAAAACTAACAGAATAAATATATATATATATATTCAATGAGTGTGTGAGTCAGTAATCACTTGAGTGATTCTGTGTGTTAAGCATAACGACAAACAAGGCCATATAGACAATAAGGAATTGTCAGGGCCGAACAACAGTGATGCTTTATATATAATGAAAGGTCAGTACAGATACATCAACTGCTATTCTAAGAAAAACAGAACATAAGAGAAATACAGAAGTTATCTATCTCCTGAACTGCTGAATCATGTCTTTGAAATCCTGTGATTTAGATTCAGGAAGAGGCAGTCCATACATTCTGTAAGTAGTCTTCCTCAGCTTCAGTATCTCCGGCAAGTCTGCAGGCTTATCTTCATTCCAAGTGTCTTGCTTGGGCAGCATCCTTAATCTTTTTCTCAATTACTCCATAATGAACAGAGCCATCTAGTTTCAGTGGGGGAGGCATGATCCTTGGAGCTGGGACTCTGACATCAATTTTATCTGCTATGGCCTTCTGAACTCTAGCAAATATCTCTAGGTCGGTCTTCAGAAGCCATTCAGCAAATGCGATAGACTTGTGCATCTCAGGCCAGTATCTCCAGAAATAGTATCTCTTGATGTAATCTGCCTTCAGTGACTCCCACCTTTGAGTTCTTTCCTATGGCATCCATTCATCCACTCTGGGCCATCTGAGAATTTTAAGATCAGTAGGGTTCCTGAGTCTTTTGTACTTGTATGGAATATCTGCCTTCTCAGGAATCCTTTGGCTAGCTTCCTTCTCAGCCTTCAGCCTCTGAGCTTCTAAGTCTGCCAATCTGAGCCTTTCTCTTGCTGCTTCTATTTGCCTTGCTTCTGCTCCTCTGTAGAGATACCTCTCCATCTGATCCCAAATTTCTTGCATTTCAAGCTCTTGTCTCTTCGAGGGGACATAGGAGGGTACATGTTCTTCTTCTTCTGAATCAGCAGGAGTAGATGATTTTTCTTTTGAAGTACCCTGCTGACCAGTTGTCTGCTGCTGCTGCTGCTCTTTCTCCTTTTCTTTGTCAGGTTCATCGCTCAGTTTTAATTTTCTAGGAGGCAGCCTTGTCCCAGGCTTCCTACCTCCTGCTGGGGCCTTAGTCTTGCCTTTGGCTAGCTTTTTCTTTGGCTTGTTAGCAGCCTCAGCCTCAGCAATTTCTCTGGCAAGCTTTCCGTCAGCAGCTATCTGAGCTTCCTCCTCAGGAGTGATGTATCTTCTAGTTTTCTTTGAGGGAGGGGTTGGAAGCTTCAGTATCTTCTTGCCTTTTCCTGACACTGGAGGAGGCAGAGGAACCTCTTCCTCTTCTGACTCCTCTTCTGCGTACTCAACAATCTCCTTGATTATGTCACTTGGAGTCTGGGTTGCTTGAGTAGCAGAGTCCTTGGGTCCTGAGCCGCTTGGGCCAGTCTCAGCAGGCACTACATCTCCTGCTGCTAAGACACCCCGGGCCTCGCCTTGTGTCGACTGAGTGGAGGGACCAGTGGGACCAGTTGGCTCATTGAGTTGCGAGTGCATCAGTTAGGATCGTTGAGTAGTCGGGGGCAGGAGTATTCTGAATGGTCGTTCTGAGCCCCTTGTTCTCTGCACTCTAAGCCTGAGTGGTCTGCCTCCACGTCTTGTAGACGGCACGGGCGAGGAGTTGGTTCTGAGTCCCTTGACTCCTTAGGGCCTGGCCACTGACTTCGAACGTCGGCTTCTAGGGCTGGGCGCTACCTCGAAAGCAGACTCAAGTAAGAGCTGAGCTGGTTCTGCAGATTTCGAGGTACCAGCCTCCGACTGACCTGGTCCAAGGATGCTGAGAGCTGGTTTAGCAGTAGAGGTTGGAGCATCCTTGTCTAGTTGAGTACCCTCATCAGGCTTTTCAGGGCCTGAATCACGGGGTGGGTCCTGACCATCAGGGTCAGACCCATCTGAGGGTGCTGTTGCTGAAACTGGTTGGTGATCATTCAGCAAGGCTAGCATGGCAGCCCTCAAGTCGTCCAGGGAGCAAATATCTGATGGCTCGGAGTAGCCTATTTTGTCCCTTATGATTAACTCCTCTTCGTGGAGTTGTTCGCAGGAGTGATGCTGGATTAGTCTGTTTAGAGTAGACCACTCCTGGAACCGGATCAGCATATGGAGTCTAGCCTGCCTTGCCAGAGTGACTAGATCATTATGGCTGGCTATCTCTGGTAAGTGTTCAGCAATCTCTCGGGAGGCTCTTGATTGCAGAGCTGATATCTCTATCCCGATCGATTCTTATTCAGAAGCAGTCTCAGAATCTTCAACTTCAAAGGGAGACTGTTGCTTCTCAGCAGACGGAATGCTGCTTAGTGGAGGGATATCCAAAGGGCTCTCAGTCGCAGGGATCTGTTCAGCTTCGACCCCTTGGTCCACTGTCTCGCCTCGTTCAGTGGAGACGGCCTTCTCCACTGACGGAGTCTTCTATGATGATTCAGACTCGTCCCTCAGCTACAGAGGTGGTTCAGAAACTACCTCTGGTACGACCTCACTGACTTTCTTCAGTCTCTTGGTCGGCATCTTTGGAGTAGATTTTGGAGGTGACCTTGGGATCTTCTGAGTTCCTGACTTGTCGAGGTCTTCTGAGTTCCTGACTTGGGATCAGCAAGCCCTGTCCCAATCTGCTGAAGGGCCGCTGCCCTGCTCTGGAATCTGACTTTCTTTGGATTGAAATATAATTTGTCAGCATACACCACATTATCAACTCCGCAGTGGTCTTCTATCATGACAGATAGTTTTGTGTCGTATAGTAGCTTTCCCTTGACTGACAGGCAGTTGTCTGAGCGATCAAACTTGGCAGCCTGAGTCATAAACTCCTTCAGGAAGAATTCAGCCCAGTTGATTTTTGCATGATTGTGAATGGCCATCATAAGCTGAATCTTCGGCCTCGATACTTGGTCAAACGAGTCGACCTGACTCATCAAAATCTGAGTCACTATGTAGGCAAGAGCTCGGTACTGCGGAAGCATTGCGTTCTTTGGGAAGGCAGCTCGGAATGCTGTAGGCTTCCCGCAGAATACTTCCAGTTATTCATCCATAAGGTCGTCCTTATAGCCTACTGTTGTAAAACCTTCGCTCGGAAGTTGGAAGCTCCGCTGAAGTGCTTCCTTGATAGATAAATGCTTGATCTCAGGAACGACGCGAGCGGGATCTCCAAGAATATGGGTGACACATCTACAACGGATGTCCCCTTCGACTGACACGGAGTTCAGATACAGTTCAGCTATCTGGCGAGGGAGGAAGTACGATGGCTTCCTAAACAGGAACTTCTCCAGACCAGTCGCCCTCAACGAATCAAAGATTTCCTCCATGAAATATAGATCGCAAGCGTCAAACTTCATCATCGGCTCAATCCAGACACGATCCTTCTCAAGGATCTCTTTCATGTTCGCCGGAACCATAACATCTCTTCCTGCCATATTCAGTAATCTGCAAGGACAAGAAATCAGTATTGAAAGAAAAATATTGAAATTATCATATACGATACTGAATGATCATGAAAAGTTTACCAAAGAGTTTCTGAGAGTTTTAAAAATGGATTTGCAAGGAGGCAAGGCTTTTTCTCAGAAAATTAGGGTTCGAAAATGTGCAGAGTAAAAATGGCAGTTTCTAACTTTGAACGTGTTTATATATGTTAAAGAAGATGAACAGTTAATAGATCAACGGTTCAGTTTGAAATAGCTTTTGAGATGGACGGCTAGGATTTAATGTTATAAAATAGGCAATGATCATTTTAGCCGCCTAAGTCAAAATACAGTTGTAAATAGCCAAAGAAGTAACTTGATACGACATGCATTAAATGCGCCGCAGAGTTCAGCATACTTTACATAGAATGTCGTGTATTTAATGTAAACCGTTATATTAAATGACATGTCATAAGGCATTGAATACGAAGCTGAATTTGAGTCATAAATGCACATGATATTTCATTGACTACTGAGTAGAGATAGGTAAACCTGTCAGCTGAACATCGTGGTCAGCTGATACCTCGTGTAGATGGTTGCTGAGTCTCTACGTACTGAATTTTATTCAGTACTGAGAGTGAACATTCCCCCTTGCTGAATGCTTCTCTCCTGAATCCACTTACTGACTGGAGTCAGTAGGGTCCAGCAGACCTAGCTCTACTGAAAGTTCTCTGAATCTGGCTTCAGCTAGAGGCTTGGTCAGTATATTTGCCCTTTGGTGGTCAGTATGGATCTTTTCCATCCTGATATCCTTCTTTTCGACATGATCACGAATGAAGTGGTGTCTGATGTCCACGTGCTTGCATCTTGTGTGAAGTACTGGATTCTGAGTGATCGCAATTGCACTGGTGCTGTCGCAGAAGATCGGGACTTCATTCTAAATAACATCACAGTCACGTAGCTGTTGTCTCAGCCAAAGGATTTGGGCGCAGCAACTTCCGGCAGCCATATATTCAGCTTCAGTAGTTGACGTCGCTACTGAATGTTGTTTCTTTGAAAACCATGAAATCAGCTTACTGCCAAGGAACTGACACGTTCCAGAAGTTGATTTTCGGTCAATTCTACATCCTGCATAGTCAGCATCAGAATAACCAGTTAGTTCAATATTATCATCAGCTGGATACCATAAACCCCTTGTCAGGTGTTCCTCTGAGATAGCGGAGAATCTTCTTTGCTGAGTCCATATGACTCTGCTTAGGATTCGCCTAAAATCGAGCGCAGACACCTACAACATAGGTTATGTCAGGTCGAGTAGCTGTTAGATATAATAATGAACCAATAATAGCACGAAATTCAGTATGGTCTACTGATACTCCCTCTTTATCAAGATCGATTTTCATGTTCATGTTCATCGGGATCTTGATTGGTTTGCCGATGTGCAACCGAACTTCTTGATGAGGTCTCGAGTGTATTTTCCTTAATTGATGAATGTTCCCTTCTCAGATTATTTGAGTTGAAAACCAAGGAAATAATTCATCTCTCCCATCATTGACATCTCGAACTTGTCATTCATCATTTTCTCAAACTGCTGACACATAATAACGTTCTTCGATCCAAAGATTATGTCATCTACGTAGATCTGCACAAGTAGGATATCGTCTTTCAGTCGAATGCTGAATAATGTGCGATCTACTGCGCCTTTCTGAAAACCTTTCTGAAGAAGAAACTCTGACAGGGTATCGTACCAAGCCCTGGGTGCTTGTTTTAACCCGTACAGAGCCTTTCTGAGTCTGTAGACCTAATGTCCCTGCTGAAAACCGTGAGGTTGTTCTACATAGACTTCTTCTTTCAGCACGCCGTTCAGGAACGCAGACTTCACATCCATTTGATAAACTCTGAATCGTTGATGTGTTGCGTAGGCTAGGAATAGTCTGATTGCCTCCAATCTTGCAACTGGAGTGAAAGTTTCATCAAAATCTATTCCTTCAGCTTGACAGTTGCCTTTTGCCATGAGTCTTGCTTTGTTCCTTACTATAACGTTGTTTTCATCTCGCTTGTTCTTGAAGACCCATTTAGTTCCAATTATGCGTTGATGCCATACTTCATTTCTCGTGAACTGATTCAGCTCCTCCTGCATGGCTATGATCCAATCATCGTCCTTAAGTGCATCCTCAACTGACTGAGGTTCTTCAGTAGACAGGAAGCAGGAATATAATGCGCTTTCTCCCTGACAAAATATGGATCTTGTCTTTACGCTTGCTGAAGGAAATCCAATAATTAAATCAGAAGTGTGAGCGTCCAGCCACGATCTACGATGTTTCAACTCTTCATCTGAGATTTCTTCAACACAGATAGTAGGTGAGTTAGGCATTTAAGTTGTACTATTTTGTGGTTGAAGCAATTCAGTTACTAGTGTTGGGTCTACTGAGTCACCAGGTTCAGGGGCATTTAGCTCAGGAACTTCATCTGTTCCCCCTGAATTGTTATCCTCAGTAGAGGTCTCAGTTACCACTTGGGTTTCTTCATCGACCTGAGTTACCTGGGATTAACTCTGTTTGGTAGAGTCAATCTGTTCAGCTACTTCTACTGCTGGCTGAGATTCAGTAGACTTATCTTCAGTTTCTTCATCTCAATCATCATCCCAACACAGCTGGATCTTTTCAACTTTATCTTTCAAGCTCAGATCCTGTAACTGCTTACTGATGTCCTCAGATTCTGGTTTAGAGTTCCTGCTCCTGTCTTCAGTAGCAAACTCATTAAAAACAACATGAGGGCTTTCCTCCACGCAAAGGGTCCGATAGTTAAAGACTCTGAAGGCTTTGCTGACCCGGACGTATCCTAAGAAGACTCCCTAGTCTGACTTGCTATCAAAAGTCTTCAACTGATCCTTCCCATTATTGTGGATAAAGCACGCACACCCAAAAATATGGAAATAAGATAAAGAAGGCTTCCTGCCATTCCCTAATTCGTATGGTGTCTTCTTATGTTGCTTTGTCAGAAGAGATCTGTTCTGAGTGTAACATGCAGTGTCAGTAGCTTCTGCCCAGAATTTGGTTGGGAGTCCTGAGTCTACGAGCAGGGTTCTTGCTGCTTCTTTGAGTGTTCTATTCTTCCTTTCAGCAACCCCATTTTGTTGAGGCGTGCGCGCGGCAGACGTCTCATGCTCTATGCCTTCAGCTTTGCAGAACTCTTCCACCATCGAGTTAAGGAACTCAGTTCCTCTGTCTGAACGTATCTTGATGATCTTGGTGTTCTTCTCGACACTGAGCTTTTTCAGAAGCGTTGGTAACTCTATTTTGACGTCAGACTTGTTGGCAATAAATATGACCCATGTGTAGCGTGAGTAGCCATCAATGACCATTAAAGCATACTTTTTGCCTCTGATCGTCACCGGAGAGACAGGACCGAATAAATCCATGTGTAGCAGCTGAAGGATTCCATCAGTGGAAGGAGATGGAATAGGAGGATTTTGATTCCTTGTTTGCTTTCCCTTCAGGCATGCCTCACACTGAGTGTCTTTGCTGAATACTTCATTCGGCAGTCCTCTTGCTAGAGTGTTTCTAGCTAGTTTGTTGAGAGTCTTGAAGTTGAGATGGCTGAGTCTTCTGTGCCAGAGCCACCCCGGGTTGTTGTCGTTCTTCGCCAACAAACAAACTTCAGGTTCAGCTGAGTTCCAGTCAGCTACGTAGATATTCTTTTTGTGTGAACCTGACAACACTGTTTTCCCTGTAGATTTATCAATGATATCATAGAAACCAGCATAAAAAATCACTCTAATCGAGTTATCACAAAATTGACTAATAGAGAGAAGATTATGCTGAAGTCCTTCAACATATGATACTCTTGGAACTGTTGCGGTTCTAATGCTGAGTGTTCCATAGCCTCTGGTATAGCCTTTTGCGTTGTCTCCAAACTCGATTCGGGGTCCTTCTTCAGTAGTATAATTCTTCAGTAGGTCCTTTTGGTATGTCATATGTCTTGAGCATCCGCTGTCCACATAGCAAGGGTCCTTGTGCACCTGCAAAACAGAATTATATTTAGGTACCCTTTATTTTTGATTTTGGGTCCTTAGATGTTAGTTTTGGAAACCCAGATCTGTCTTATGACCCTGGTGGTCTCAGACAGTTTCTTCCCACTTTGATCAACATACTTGACCAATGGACTGGTCGATGCTGACTTCTGAGGTTTTACAGGTTCAGGAGTCCTAATCTTCTGAGTGGGTGGACTGCTGACCTTTGCCTTCTGCACGGCTTTCATTTTCTTCTTCTGACTCTTAGGTCCTCTTCTGACTATTGAATCATAGTAATATTACCCAAACTGAGCTAGATGTGTCAGCTGCGGAGGTCCATACTGATCAGCCCACTTTGCTTTGCTGGTTCCCCCTTGACTAAACTGGGGTGATTTGGTACTGATCTTCTTGTCAGAATGCTAATAGCTGGGATGAGGTGCCTTCATCTTTTGTTTGTTCTTGGCTAGGGGGTTCAGAATCTCGGCGTTGATGGTCTCCCCTTGAACAAATCTATCAGCTAGCCGGTTTTCTGAGCGTACGGGGGCAGATGAGGAGGCTCCATGGCTGAGTCCAAGTCCCTCCTTGCAGTGCTTAGGCTTGTTGCTTGCTAGCATCACCTCAAGCTTCTTTTCAGTACCCATGTACCGCTCTGTCACTAGGTTCCTCCAGACATCATCACTCTTCTTCAGCAGTTCATGCTCGGTCTGAAGTCCTGACAACTCTTGCTTCAGTAGACTCAGTTCAGTATCTTTCTGAGTCAAGTCATTTGTCAGTACTGAGATCTGATCTTCTTGATGCTGAGACTTGGCCATCAGAGAGTTTATCTCCTCCTTGAGTCTCAACACAAGTCCTTCTGACTCAGTAACAACCTGACTCTCCTGAAAAAGTCTGTGATTCTCCATTTTAAGGGTATCCAACTCCTGAAGAGTCTTACTGATCTGCAAACTCATCTGAATCTCCTCGTCGAGTAGTTCTTCATATGCGATTACGACGTCCAGATTCTCATCTGCACCTGAAATAGTGTCTTTTGTGCAGTGTGAAGCGGAGTTAAATGGAGCGTGAGAGTTTACCTCATCCTCTTATCCTGCCATGAGACACTTTTCAACGTCTTCTTCAAGCTCTACGGCCATGAATGCCGCTTCATCGTCTGATGAATCTATGAAGGAGTCGACTTCATCCGAGTCGTTTGAGAGTTCACCAGCAATATATGCTTGTCGTTTCTTGATGAACTTCTCCCTTCGAGCTTTGTGTGCTGCTCTCTCAGCAGTGCTGAGCTCAGGACAGTCATATTGATAGTGTCCTGGCTTCTTGCAGTTGTAGCAGGTAGTGACTCTCTCTTCTTTGCTTTCGCTGTGTTTTGACTGAGCTGAGTCCTCATGTTTCCTGCATTTAGAAGTATGTGAGTCAGGAGTGCGCTTAGGTGTATATTCAGTCTTACCCTTGGAGTCTCTGATGACTCTTGAGAGTTTTCTGCGCCTCTCCTTCTCCTTTTGATACTTCACGGCAAGCAGCGCGTACTTCTTAGCTAGGTTTCCTTCTTGTAAGTCACTGAGTGAAGGTTCAGCCTTGCTAGTGGTTGGAGTTACTGTGCTGACTGATGCTTTGAAGGCATGGCCGATTTGGGTGTCAGCTTCAGCTCGCTGCTTCCTTTGAGGTAGACCAAACTCGAACTCCTCAGCTTTAAGTTCTCAAAAGATATGGTCAGGAGTAACAATATCTAAATCAGAATGTCTCAGTAAAGTAGCAAAGGGAGTCCAGTGACCGTCTGGTAGTGCCCACAAAATCTTGAGTTTCATCTTTCGGTTGGAGAATGTCTTTCCCAACCCGTTGATAGAGTTCATCAGATCCGTGAATCTGACGTTGAGATCTTCAATGGAGTGACCGGGCATGAGAGACAGTCTCTCTAGCTTCTGAAGTTCCAGCGCCAACTTGTTTGCTTTGATCTTCTGAGTCCCCCGACTCAGTAGCGCTAGAGCATACTAGAGTTCCTTGGCGGACTTGCAGTCCTGAACCGCCAGTACTAGGTCCGTCCTCCAGTACCTCCGCATACTAGAGCATACTAGGTCCGTCCTCCAGTACCTCTGTTATGCTATCGTGGAGGGAGGTCAGATGTGCCTCCATTCTGACCCGCCATACTCCATAGTTCTCTACTGAGAACATGGGTACCATCCTGATTCCTGACATATCAGACATGGTAGATAATGATATGAATGAAGAATGATATGCAGTGAAAACGTTTTCTAGATCCGTTCAAGTAGACCAGTTTTAGAATAACAAGAGTCTTAGAGAACTCCTGCTCTGATACCAATTGTTGGTCCCGAGGGGTGAATACACCTGAAAAAAAGTTTCTCAACTTCAAACACGAACAAACCTTTTCAGGAGAGTGCTGTACTGAACGAGTTCAGTAGACCAAATAAGTTGTTTGGATCGTGTGGCAGAGTGGATGACTTTACTGACATCTGCTAGCTGACTTGAGTCAGAATTCAGTACCGTTCAGCTAAAGTTCAGTAGTGCGGAAATGTGTAGGCCCAAATTCAGTTGAGTTTAGAAAACGTTTTTAATAAATCAGTTTCAGTGGTTAGTGTGATCGATTAAGCTTTGCTAAAACTCAGTTGAATGATTTTAGAAAATACTTTCAGTATGAACAGTAGTCAATGCAATAGTTAAAACAGAAAAACGAACACAGAACACAGGCAATTTTTAAAGTGGTTCGGATCCAACAATCCTACGTCCACTGTCCCGAAAGCTCAGGAGGCTATATATTATACTGAGATAATCTCAGTTGGTTTGTACGCTGGACAAACACTGGTCTTGAGATTTATACTGAGCAAGTCTCAGTTTACAAAGGATCAAACTAAAGCGTTTGACAAACTCTCCAACTATGAAGGAGTCCTTTACAATAAGGATCAGTTCAAATTTGAACTCCTTCGTCTAAGCTATGGATATGGTCTGCTGAGCTTAGGTTAGAGGGATAGGGAACGAGAAGGTGGCTTCTAGAGCGACGAACGGTTAAGTAAAGACTTAGGTTCGTGTTCAGTCGCTTGGATACTAGAGGCTTTATAATTCTGGTTCAGCTTGGTTCCCTATGAGCAGGTATATCGTCTTTCGCTGGAGATTACTCTTCGAACTTCTTGCGGAAGACTTAGAACGTTTTGAGTTGCTCGTGAATGCTCGTGTGTTCTTTGATTTCTAGGTTCGCTCGTGTGTTCGTAGATTCACTTCATTTTGAATTGTATCCCTCTATTTATAGAGTAGAGGCAAGGATAGATCTGTTGGAGACGACGATCATTGTGTCTCTCTCTTTTGGGTAGCTAACGGCTCTTTTAAAGTATGGTTGTAGTGTCCTTTCCCTCCATTTCTGGAAAGTTGTTGACTTGCAGCTTTAATCAGAATATTACAGCTGGCCGCTCGTCATTGGTCGAGGTTAAGGAAAGTAGGTGAGACAGAACAGACTTCAAGGTAGATCTGAAGCTGACTTCTCTCTTCCTCGTATGACTCTGCTGATTTAGACTTAGTAAATCATGATAGTTTGGAGGACTGTCTAGCCGTTGCTGAGTCTGATCTAAATTCAGTAGCATGCTCCTGCTGAGTCGGCTCTACTGAAGATCAGCTCCGAGTTCAGTGAACTACTTCTGCTGAGTTCAGTTCTACTGACTCCTTTCAGTATACTGCTCCTGCTGAGTCCAGTATCACTAAGTCTTCTTCTTCTGGTACTAAGGCTGGTAATGTACTGAGTGCCTGAAACACATGAAGAGTGTCTACTGAGTCTGAAACCTCAGAGACAGAACAACATATTACAATTGAATGGTTCATCAGTCAAAGTAGGGTTTTGGGATCTTCAAATCTTCAGCAAATATTCAGAGCACTGGGCTACTGAGTCATTTCTCAACCGATTATGAGAAGACTGAATCATCTCCCAACAAAAAATGTAGAAAAGATCCAACATTATTGGGATGATAATTTAGAAGAAGAAAATGAAGTCACCACTACTGAGTTATAGCCAGCAACGAACGTAGCTGAAACGATTGATTCTACTAAACAGAATCAATCAAAGGTAACTGAGGTCGATGAAGAAACCCTAGTGGTTACTGAGATCTCCACTAAGTATAACAATTCAGGGGGAACAAAACCTGTTCACAATCTTAATGCCGCTGAACCTGGAAACTCAGTAGACCCTAACTCCGTTACTGAATTGCTGCAATCTCATAATAGTATTGCTGAAATGCTCTAACACTTTCTCCCGCTGAATACTTTCAGAAATATTTTTCCCTAGCATGAACCATCGTTTTTGTCTGTCAAGTTTCAGTTCTTGATTTTCTCTATTCTTCTATCAAAGGTACAAGTCGGTTTCATTAAAGTATCCCTCTGTCCCACTCTATTGGTCTTATTTTTCTTTTTTGATTATCCCACTCCATTCGTCCCATTTCATTTTTCAATTGAAATGCTCCTCTAACATATTCAATGGACCCCACAACTTTCTCTTACTTTACATACAAAAAATAATATTTTTAATCTCCGTGCCGAAAAGAAATGGGACCAATGGAGTGGGACGGAGGGAGTATATGTTAAGTTTTTTTCAATGATATATATATTTTTGTTTTCAATAATTTTTTATGATAGTATGTGTTGGGTGATGATTCAGTCTCCAGCAATAGCACAAAATGTTGGGAAATGATTCAGTCTTCTCCGTTGATAATTAACTCAGTAGTCATGTGCTCTGAAAACGTACTGAAGATTTGAAGATCCCAAAACCCTATCTTGATTGATGAACCATTCAGTTGTAATCTGTTTTGGTGTTGTCTCTGAGGATTCAGACTCAGCAGACACTCTGCATCTGGTTCAGACGCTCAGTAGACTATCTGCCTCAGCACCAGAAGTAAAAGACTCAGTGATATTGGACTCAGCATGAGCAGTATACTGAAAGGAGTCAGTAGAACTGAACTCAGCAGGAGTAGTTCACTGCATTCAGAGTTGATCTTCAGTAGAGCCGACTTAGCAGGAGCATGCTACTGAATCAGAGATCAGACTCAGTAACGGCCAGATAGTCTTCTGACTGTCAGATTCTCTAAAGTCAAATCAGCAGAGTTAATACGAGGAAGAGAGAAGTCAGCTTTAGATCTCCTTGAAGTCTGTTCTATCTCAACCACTTTCTGAACCTCGACCAATGACAAGAAGCCACCTGTCCTATATCTGTTAAAGCTGCAAGTCAACAACTTTCCAAAAATGGAGGGAAAGGACACTGCTACCATACTTCGAAAGAGTCGTTAGCTACCCAAAAGAGAGAGACAAAGGATCGTCATCTCCAACGGATCTATCCTAATCTCTACTCTATAAATAGAGGGATGAAATCAAATTGAAGCTCACCTAGAACACGAGAAATCAAGAACACTCAGAGCATTCAAAAGCAACTCGAAAACGCTTAAGTCTTCCGCAAGAAGTTCGAAGAAACAGTCTCCGGCGAAAGACTACATTTCTGCTCATAGGGAACCAAGCTGAATTAGAATTATACAACCTCTAGTATCCAAGCGACGATACACGAACCCAAAGCTTATACTCAGCTATTCGTCGCTCGAGAAGCCATTTCTTGTTCCCTATCCCTATAACCTAAGCTCAACCGTTTAAATCTATAGCTTAGACGAAGGAGTTCACTTCTGAACTGATCCTTATTGTAAAGGACTCCTTCACTGTTGGAGAGTTTTTCAAACACTTAGTTTGATACCTTGTAAACTGAGACTTGCTCAGTATAAATCTCAAGACCAGTGTTTGTCCTGTGTACAAACCGACTGAGACTATCTCAATATAATACATAGCCTCCTGATCTTTCGGGACAGTGGACGTAGGATTGTTGGATCCGAACCACTTTAAAAATCTCTGTGTTCTGTGTTCTTTGTTTTACTGTTGCATTGATTTACTGTTCATACTGAAAATATCTTTCAAAATCATTCAACTAAGTTTCAGCAAACTTAATCGACTACATTAATCTACTGAAACACTCAACTGAATTTGGGCCTACACATTTCCGCACTACTGAACTCTGTCTGAACGATACTGAATTCTGACTCTAAGTCAGCTAGCAGGTCTCAGTAGAGTCAGTCACTCTGCCACGCGATTCAGAACAGCTTATCTGGTCTGCTGAATTCATTTAGTACAGCACTCTCCTGAAAAGGACTGTTCGCGTTTTAAGTTGAGAAATTAGTTTTCAGGTGTATTCACCCCCCCTCCCCCCTCTACACCTGAACGTACTCTCGGGACCAACAGTATGCATCTGTATATTTTCCTTTGGATTAGTAGCATTTTTATATGAAAGAGATTAGCCAAGAATTCAATGTGATAGAATTTAATGATAATTTCTTTTTCCCCAACTTTCTTGATGTTATTGAAAGCATAACTCTTAAGATTTTATGGTGCAGTACTGCTAGTTCCTTGAGGTTAAAAATTTGGGTTGTATTGAAAAATCAACTATTCCCTTTTTTTTTCCGTCGGCTATGATGATACTTTTAAAATCAAGAGAAGTGGTTAAATCATCTTTTAATTTAGTCAGATGTCTAGCTAACTTGGATTATAATAATAATGGTGTTAAAATATTTTCTCTTGAGTTTATTATTTTAGGTGTTAGCTAATTAGTGACGAGAGGTTAGGGATGTTTTATAAATATAGATATTCTTATGCTTCAAGAATCCATCCAATGATTAGAAATTTACAATTCATTTATGATTTTTTTTTTTTCAAAAGAGCCGTGGTTTCACTTAAAAAATTAGAGGAGTTTTAATAAGTCATAAAATCATCTATCCATTACTAATAAAATAAGAAAGCCGAGGAAGTTAATTAGGACCTTAACCTTCAATAATTTAATTTTTCTTTCAAGAGGTTAGTTTTATCAGGTTGTTGAGTTACAAGTTTCCTTGAATTCTATAAGCTAGTCGTTATCGAATTAAGATTTATGATTTAAATTGTTTGATCGAGTGAAATGCATGAACCACTTCAAAAACAACTTGTTTTTTTTTTATAGTTTTATTGATTTACTGTTCATACTACATACCACTGAACTTTCAAAACTGCACTTAGCATAAAACGTTTTGTCAAAACCGAGGCAAAAATTATTTTGGGCCTGCACTTCCCCACACTATCTTATATTGAATCTACTGTTCATTGAATGAACTCAGTAGATATTGACTCGGTAGACAGACTCTTTGACCACGTGATCTAGAAAGCCTGTTTGGCAAATTGACATGTTCAGTAGCAATATTCAGTAACAATTGACTTTCGCGTTTAAGTTGAAAATCCCACCTAGGTGTATTCAGTAGGAGAAAAGTGTGCGGAATAGTGTAGGCCCGTTTTAATTTCATCTCTTTGAAAAACGTTTTATGCAAACCAAAACAGTTTTTGCTAGTGCAGTTTCAAGTCTGTTTTATCGAAACTATGATTTTGCAAACAGTTTAAACACGGATGCAATAAAATAGTAAATGATCGAGCAGTTTTTAACGTGGTTTCGGATACGCAAGATCCTACATCAACGGTCCTACAGAACAGAAAGTTCTTGTTGATTTATCTGATCAAGCCTCAGCAAGGTTTCTGTGCACTGGACAAAACCTTCTAAGTTATAGTCCTTAGCGACTTTACATATTCAAACCGGAGTTTGAAGGTTTTCTCCAACAATGGAAGAGTTCTTACAATAAGAACGTTTCACTAAAAGTGAACTCCTTCGAAGGTTCTAAGCTTAAGATATTACAATGAATGCTTAGATAGAGAAGGGGAACTAAAGGATCTCTAGAGAGAAGAACTAAAATGATTTTCAAATGAGCAAGTTCTTCATTGTGTTTGGCTTTTAGTTCGCTAGAGTATGTTTGCTTGAAAGCTTGTGTTCCCTCGTGTCTTTCTGCATGAAGACTCTTCTCTATTTATAGTTGTGACCCAGGCATAGATCCGTTGGAGAGGACGATGCCACGTGCCACAAGACTCCAAGGAAAACGGCCATATAATTTTGAATGTCGCCGTATAGTGGTTGGCTTCATGTGCATGAGAGCATCTATTGTGTCAGAGTACGTAAGCTTCGCTTTCTTCTCATTGGTCGAGGTGTGGCGGTGGTTGAGACTTGTCAGACTTCAGTCTTCTAGCTGAGTTGACTTTCTCTGAACCTCAGACATAAGTATCCTCTGCTGACATCCGACTGATTAAGGTCAGGCTGTCGATTTTCCTAGTACGCTCTGCAATTGAGTTGCAGCTCTATTCAGTAGATCAAGACTCATGCTACTGAGTCTTCTATCTAAGTCGGTTGGAGGATGGTCTTCCACTAAGTACTTTTAGCTTCTGACTCAAAGACAGTCAACTGAGCTCTTCTATCATTCAGTAGATCAAGGATGATCGTACTGAGTCTTCCATCTAAGTCTGTTGAAGGGTGATCTTCTGCTGAGTGCTTCTAGCGACTGACTCTGAAGACAACTGAGCTCGACTGAATCGATGACTTGGGGTTATGGAACTTTAACTTCTCTATTGAAGTTCAGTCCAACATTTTACCTCTTACAGGAGTTAGACAAAATAATCTATGAAGATCAAAGCAGGTCTAACCTATTACATCATAACGATTAATCACACATAGGGGTTAGGACAGGGGTTTTGAGATCTTCAATTCATCGTAACAATGTAGTTCAGTATCCCTAGAATTTCCCTCGTAATCCTTACTCATGTTATACAATATTCCTCTGTCAGTAGTCTCTGCATATTTTACAATACCCTCTATTAGATGAGTTATGCAGAAACATCTACTGAGTCATTTTCTATGTATCCCCCTAACAATGGTCTACTTGACCATTGACTCATATCCCTACAGTAGTGGGGTCGAAGGACGAAGAATCCATGCAAAAATTTGATACTAGTGCAAACTCGGAGGGACCAAATGAAATCAGTCCACTGCTGATTTAAAACTAGATGCAGTCGTCCACTACACCATCCACGGTCACCTCGCGACACATCAATTGATGTAGAGCCTTACTAGCACTCCATCCACCCTTCCATGATATGATGTGTCCGAGCGGACTCGTACTACAAAATTCATCCACCAGTTTCTGCCCACCCACTGCAAGCAACGTTGCTCTAATATCTCCTATGACGAAATCCTTCCAATGTGTGTTCAAGGTTGGATAGACTGTCCTGCAGTCGTACCTAACACACCTCCAGCTACCCTGTAATAGTTTAGAAATAATTAAAAAGAGAAAATAAACCTTTAACAACGTTAGAACTACGTAAATACATCTTCACACTTCGGATTAAACCGTAACATTAATATGAGCGACATTATGCGAAGAACGAAATAACTAAGAATCTAATCCACAAATAAAAAATGTAATATTTAGTCTCAGTATAAAATAACTTATTTCAAACCGGAATGTTTCGAAGTTATGTATTATGATCATTCATGAACCACAAACTAGTATTACAAATGCAATACGAATAACCTAGTTTTTTAGAAATCAAACCCTAGAAAGCCGATATGAACACGAATTGCATAATGAAATCATACTATTCTCTAGTGAATGACTTGTTCATACATAAGATGTATTGTTGTCTTTACAATTAGCTTAGCACTACCCAAATAAGTCTTACTACTCCATTTTACACAAAATCAGAAGAACTATAATATAATCATAGTTATACCATGAGTTAACTATTTTATGTTGTTATTAAGCCAAAATGTAGGGTTCAGAGACATATATTTGCTTCAAAAAATAGGCATCGTCATTGAAAGAGAGTTGACGAATTATAAGTTGTCTAACATTGTCATTCACATGACTTCACCTATACATTACAAAATTCTAAATATCTATGATAATGTTTTAATTTTGAGATTATCCTATAATATCCTATAATAATTTCCTAATATCTACGGTAATGTTATAATAATTAAAATATATTATATAGATACTATCCTAATAACAACAAATAAAAAATAGAGCTAATTATATCTTAAATAAATTCCATAAATTTATAAAATAGAGCTATTTATATCTTTAAAAAATCCCTAAATTAACGAAATCCAAAAAAAAACCCCAAAATTATGTGGCCTTCTTTTGGCTTGAAAGCCATGTATCTTGCCGTACATGAATTACCTTTCTAAGATTATATGTATCTCGTCATATATGACTTATCTTCATGCCTATATTGATTGATTGCTTTTCGTTGATTATTAACAAATTTGCTTTGCAGAATTAGCAACTCGTGACTTGTGTGTAACATAGATGCCACCAAATAAAAAATTATTGCCAATCATAATGTTATTTATTGCAATCTATTTCATCAATTACAGTATTTGTAAACAACAAAATTTATGAAAACTTTACACTCACCCTAATTACGGTATTTCTAAACAATAAAATATATTACGTATACATTAAAAATCAAGTACATGAATCATAAAATTACGGTAATTCTTTTTTAATCAAGCACGAATTCCTATCTTTAAATAATCCCTAATTTTTCATGTAAAACCATTGAAAGGGATCTTGAAAAGGATTTTTCTTGATTCATTGAAAGGAATTATATAAAATCAATATAAGATTTTATTTAAATAATAGTGTGCATCGATTATATATATCCAAAATATGTGTGCATCGATTATTGTCTCATCTAACTTTCTTGGTGATGAAGGACAAGCTACGAAAAAGGACACTAAACCAAGAGAAAGCTAGTATGTACACAAGCGAAAGTTTTTAAACCCTAAACCAAGGCAAGAGACAATAAATCATGCTCAACACGTAACTAACCTGGACTTCCATTGACGCTTCTGGTTCAGAGGGATTAAGGTGTTCTCATTTCAATAGAGTAGACTTTAGATCAAGCTTCGAAGTTGGCTTGTGAAGGTGCGGCAATGGTGTGTCAAGATGTGGATATGGCGTGTGAAGGTAAGTGTTTGATAATGATGCGTGAGAAGTATTAAGAGTGAAGGAAGGAAGTGTTAATAATTCAAAGCTCACCATGCATATGTGTACATTCCAATCTATTCTATATTGATAGACGTGTGATTGCAACAAAATAAATTTGACTACTTTTTAGTCTTACTTTTGGGAGTGTGTTTGAATTACTCATAGTTTCTCGAGAAATAGGTGGAGAGGGAACTTAAGTATTTTTGATATGGATAAAATGTGATTTCTTCTAATAATTCCTTAATAATGAAAATTATCTTAATAATTAAACGTCATAAACTCAAGTTTTAAAAAATGGAATCACTTATTTATATAATGTGGATGATTTTCGCCTTAATCACTTGATTATTTATTGGACATAAGTTATATAAGATCTAAATCTATATCAATATTTTTGGTTATTAATTTATTTTCTATCTTTTCAATATTTCATCCTAATTTCGGATGAAAGTAGGGAATATATTTTTATTCCTGTGAAAAGTAAGGTTGTGGTTTGGGTAGATAATTGAGAAGAAAAAGATAAGGACAACCCTATGATATAGGTCTTCAGCACAGAGAGAGAGAGAGATTGAAGTGGATAAACATGAGTTGAATTAAATTTTATGAATTTTGTATTATGATTATTCAGTTTCTAGAGAAAGAACCAGTATAATTTTTGTATTCAAGAACCCTAGCAGCTAGGGCGGCTTCACGTTTTAAACATGTTTTCTTATACAGATAAATAGGTATTAGTTATATAAATTTACGAGAATAGGTGCTGGTACAATGGTTCACAACTTGGGAGATTACAGTAGGTCTCGGGTTTGAGTCCTTTTCCCCTCAAATAACAATATTTCTGATTTTTTTTTTTTTTTTGTTTAATCCTTCAGGTCTAAGGTTCGAGCCTTATTAGACACAACTGAACATTTTTTTCTTTTTCTTTTTTTTGGTGTAGTAGGGTTCGGTTGCATGAATTCATGCATGGGAATTTCTTTCATCATTCCTGAGGCAAGTAAAACAAGACACACTTGCACATACTCTACACTTGCACATACTCTGAAAAGTACTATATGCACACACTACACACACATAGAGGTGAAATAGGTTTAGATATACATTTTTGCAATTATAAAGCTTCATGTATAGTTTTGCATTTTTTAAGTTGGAAATGTATAGTTTTGACATTTCCCGCTTCTTTCATTGCCCCTATCTTAGCAAATGTTATTTGATTGATGAATTATGTGATTCAGTTGGTTCATGTTTGTTATTTTATTAAATGGCTATGTAATATTGGCGATGTGTTTGTTGTGCTTTGCAGATGGAATCCATATCAAAAGCATACAAAGGTTTGATCTTTTGCCTCATTTCTGTGCTCTTTCAACTTTTAGGTATAATGCAGTGTCCAGAGGCGAAGGGAGGGGGCACGTGGGGGCCGCCGCCTCCCCGGATTTTTGTGTAGTTCCACTTTCCTCCCTGAAATTTAGCTTAAAATTTTTTTTAGTCCTTCAATTCATCCCTCTGAAATTTTATTATTTACATTTTTGACTCAGTCCTAGAAAAATCTTTCTACACGTGATATTCTTATTTGTAATCTTCCCTAATAATTATACTTTTTTTACTATATTTATGCCATATAATTATAAATGTTGTATATTTTAATTTTTAATTTATACAAAAAAAAAAGAATGATAGAAAACAAACGAAGTAATTAACAAACGAAAAAGCACTGATAGCATTTCTTATTTTCTTACTTTCCCTCAAGATCTCCCAAATCGAAGAAAAATTCCAATCCATCATGGATATCTCTTCTTATACTCGTTGTTATAGTGTATATTAAAAAAAAAATCTCGGTAGCTCCCCCCCGTCTACAAATCCTGGCTCTGCCCTTGCAGTGGCCTTGATGGCATTTGATGTTTGAAGGCTTTGTGTTACTAAACATGGCATGAAGAACCAGCCGGAGCCTGAGATTGAAGAAGCCAGTGAAGATGAGGATGAAGATGTTGGGGAGCAGAGGAAGATGAGGATCAAGGTGGCGATGAAGAGGATCCCGAAGATGTCACTGAGGCAAATGGTGGTGGTGCTGGAAGTGGGGAGGAGGATGACAATGACGAGGTGGAAGAAGAAGATGTGGGGGAGATTTCACAACCACCAGCTAAAAGGAGAAAATGAGCCAACAAACTCCTCATCTGTTTTTTTGTCTGAAAAGGATGATAAAAGTAGTTTTTTTTGTTGTTGTTGCCAATAGCTAGTTTTCTTTGGTTCAGAGTTCAGGCCATCCTAGGGGTAGTTTTGGTATTAGTATGTCTGGCATTTTGGTGCCTGATCTAATCTGTAAATACAAACTTTTGATTGGAATTGAAACTAAGAGTGTATTGACAGTTCAGGATGTAGGTGCATTTTCTTATATTTTATCAAATAGTTGGTAAATTGTATTAGAGTTATACAAGACAGAAGTTGAGTTGATGCAGAAATGGAATTACATGGGTGTGTGATTTGAGAAATAGTATTAGGAGTAGTCCGACATTTTTATGAAAAATAAGGACATTGGCTAGATTGTGGATTGTGAAATGGTTCTAGTTATGGGAGATTTACTTGTCAAGAAACTATTGTACTAGTTATAGACATTCCACGATGAGACTTGGAAACACCAAGTTGTTGATATGCTGATACAGTTAAGCCTCGATAAAGTAATATTCAATTGAGTAATAATTCCGTTTAGATAATAATTTATTTCGGTCCCGATATAGACCAATACACAAAAAATAATATTCGATAAAATAATAAACCTCGTTAAACGAATATTTTTTTTTCCAAGACCTAAAGTTATTACTTTATCGAGGTTTAATTGTATTAGGTCATGTTTTATTGGTGGGATTTCAGAATGTAATATATATATACCTATATTGCATGGAGAAAATCTACTCATAACTGTATTCAAGTTTTCTGCATTGAACTGTTCAAATCCTTTTTTTATGATGGCAGGATAATTTGTGAAACTATTTATGCCTATATGCTTTAATATGACACATTTTTTATTAGGATTTGAATCGATGAGTTGTGCATAGATATGTATAAGCGATTTCTTAATGGTGGTAAATTGCATTCTGAATTTTTGGTTGGATTTGAATTTTTTATCGAGTGGGTTAGCAGTCAGCCAGCCTTTATGGATAAGAATAAAGTCACTCTAAAATATATAAGAATATGAAGTATGTGAGTACACATGAGGTATGGAAACACATTACCCTAGGGAATTTATAAGGCTCTTTTATTAATGAATTAATTCTGATAGTTAAAGTTAGTGTTCGTGTTCATGTGCAGGGGTTTCTTTATGAGGCAGTTAACTTCATCTCTTGTTCATTTATTTAAATTATCTTACCCTGAAATGACACCAACAATTTCTTACCAAATTTCTTTTTATTTAATATTAAAAACAGCCACACTTCAAAGTTCAATCTAGACTGTCTAGTGAAACTTGAAATCAACATCAAATTATTACAAGGAGAAAATTTGTTAGAATAGCACCTAACTAGAATTTCAACGTGACAAAGCAATGATAGGAACAGCCAACAATTTTAGATAAATTTAAGAGGTTGATAGGATAATGCCGATTAAAAACGACAAAAGATCAATTATAGGCTGAAACGATACCACAACCAATATGATCCATGCATGAAAATGACCTCCAATTTCTTCAAATCTCACCCATTTTCTTCAGATCTTTCACCAGATACTATCTCTTTCTTTTGTTGGGATTTAGTCGAAAAACAAATTATTCGAATAATTTCCTTAGACAATAGTCTCATCTGGGGTGGATCTAAAATTACGATGAATGGGGCAAAATAGAAAATCTTGAAGAAAGAATACAAAGAATACTCAGACCTATAGAAATAAAATCAAAATTTATGAGAAGTAATGGCCCCCCAGCCGCCCCCCTATATTTACCCATGATTTATTCAAGGCACATTCTTAAACCCCCCCTTTTGTGGGATGTAGCTTCCTCAGTGAAGGAAGTGCTTATTTGGGTCATATCAGCATCACATGTTGCAAGTTGCTTAGTATTCCCTCAAATTAGTAGTTGTTAAAGACAAAGTTGTGCTAATCACTCTTAATTAATTGTGAAACGGTTCTGTTTTAACCTTTGTCTGCAGTTAGAGTAATGTTTGATAATCATCATGAATATAAAACAAATGAGTTGATTGGTCTTATTCTTGATATCTAATTTCCAATTGAATTCAGACCAAGCCTCTTTCACCATTTCATTGAACACAAAGAAAGTGATCTTGATGGTGGGTGATGTAGCATAATCTGAAAAAGGAAACAGCCCTCATCATATGAAAACATCACATGTAGGACTGTTAACTCATTATGTTCTGAATTTGACAATTTCTTACCTTGTACTACACTAAACCAAGAAATGTTTGTTGCCACTTATCTTAATCTGTCAAGCCTTCACCAACTAAAGAGAGGACATACATCAGTTTAAGATTGATTAAAGAATTGGCAACACTTGCAGCTGGCTCGATCTCAGCAGTTTTCCTTCTAGTACTAAAAAAAAATGCAACTATATAAAGTAGTCAATATGCACCGTACCTTTTCCAACATTAAACTTGCATTGTCTGAGCAGCAAAAGTAGTTTTCCTATCTCGCTTTGAATCTTGATCAAAAACACCCTTTTTCCAACTACTGTTGAATTAATTTACAAGAAACTGCTCTCTCTCTCTCTCTCTCTCTCTCTCTCTCTCTCTATTAATCTATATGTAGCAGATAAACACACACTTCCATGGCTTTGAGTGATGCTCATTCAGACACACTGTTATCTGAGATGGCTTCTCTGTTGAAGATTCTGGGACTAAGCTTGTGGCTCTACTTAGCCAGCCAAGGCTCATCGGCCGTCGTTTCTGAGAGCCCTGCACTTGCCAATGGAACAGTGCACATCGATGGAGCTTCTCATATTGGAGTGATAGATCAAGATTTCATCTGTGCTACGATGGATTGGTGGCCTCCTACAAAATGCGACTACGGTACTTGCAGCTGGGGAAGGGCTTCACTTCTCAATCTGGTAACATGCCTGTTCTTTCAAGTTTTCCCCATTTCTGAATGGTTCTTCTTTTCTGATACTAGCTTGATCAAATATATATTCACCGGTGTTTAGTTGTTCTGGTTAGATAATTACTCAGAATAGTTTATGCTAAGCTTGAAGTTGTATTACTTTCATGATTTTCACCATTAGATTCAACCTGTGACTGATCACGTGTATCAATCAACTAATGAAAGTCAAGTTGGCAACTTGAAGAAAAGAGGAAAGTTTAACAAGAAGAACACTTACTTTTGTGTGGTTCTAAACAGAAAAGTAAATCCAGAAATAAATAAAGATGAATGTATTAATAAAACTTGTCATTTTCATGTTTTTATAGGATTTAAGCAACAAGATTCTGCTAAACGCAATCAAAGGTACAAACTACAAACTGTCGCTATCTACTAACAAATCATTTCTTGAAGACTAAGAAGTGCATTCTGGGTGCAGCCTTTTCTCCCCTAAAAATCAGACTTGGTGGAACTCTACAAGACAAAGTCAGATACCAAACAACGAATGACGGTACTCCATGTACTGAATTTGTTAAGAACACCTCTGAGATGTTCGGATTCACTCACGGCTGCTTGCCCATATCGCGATGGGACGAGCTCAACAGTTTCTTCCGGATCACAGGGTGGGTACTTTATCATCATATTCATGCTGATGAATCCAGTAAACCACTTACAGTTTTTTCGTTAACTGCAGAGCCAAGATTATATTCGGTCTCAACGCGCTATCTGGTCGTACAATTGGACCTGGTGGTGTATGCACAGGAGCTTGGGATTTTAGCAATGCAGAAACTCTAATAAGGCATACTGTCAACAGTGGTTACACTATACATGGATGGGAGCTTGGTAAGATCTCTTCATAACAGTGGATGCATTTTTCAGTTCCTTAACTATAATCAAGTAATCTTGAACTCAGGAAATGAACTGAGTGGCAATGGCATTGGAGCAAGTGTTGCAGCAGATCAATATGCAGCCGATGTGATCACACTTTACAACAAAGTACAAGACATCTATAAGGGCTTCCAGACCAAGCCGCTGGTCCTTGGACCGGGCGGCTTCTTTGATGCAGATTGGTTTACAAGATTCGTGAAGGGAGCATCCGGCTCTCTTCACGTTGTCTCACACCACATCTACAATCTCGGCCCAGGTACCTATCACTCACTAGGTTAATCTATCCCTAGCTGTTTCACTCTTCTGAGAGATGGATATGTACATAAACAAACTAGGGGTGGATGATCACTTGATTGAAAAGATACTCGATCCATCATATCTCGACGGTGAAGCACAGACCTTCAGAGATCTCCAGAACATTCTGAAGAGCTCTGGGAACTCAACTGTTGCATGGGTTGGTGAAGCTGGAGGGGCTTACAACAGCGGCAGAAATCTAGTCACTAATTCATTTGTGTTTAGCTTCTGGTAAAAAGAATTTGATTCTATTGTATGCTATGTTTTGGGAGTAGCAGAATGACTAAACTTTGATGGATTGTGAAAGGTATCTTGATCAGATGGGGATGTCTTCAACCTATGATTCCAAATCATACTGCAGACAGTCCTTCATAGGTGGGAACTACGGTTTGCTAGACACAACTACTTATGTTCCCAACCCTGACTACTACAGGTGAAGATTCTTCAACAATACTATCATCATTGGTCACTCTTTGACTGTGAGCGAATATATGTTTGCAGTGCACTTCTTTGGCACCGTCTGATGGGAAGGAATGTTATGTCAACGAGCTTCAATGGGACAAAAAAGATACGAGCATACGCTCACTGTTCAAAGAACTGGGTGAGCAAACTAGACCTCTATTCAAGAATGATACTTCATCATCTCCTACTCACAGAGTTTATGTATCATCTCAAACTACATCAGACTCACTGCTTACTTAATTCACCTACCACAGAATGGAATCACATTGCTATTGATCAATCTGGATAACAGAACAACAGTTCAAGTTGACCTTTCAGTTAAAAATGCAAACCTGGCTGTTGGACAAGATGGCCGACTCCCACTAAGGACAACATTCTCGAGCGGAAATGAGACGCTAAGAGAAGAATACCATCTAACTGCAAAAGATGGAGACTTGCACAGCAGAACAATGCTTCTAAATGGGGAAATATTGCAAGTAAATTCTTCAGGGCAGATACCTCCATTAGAGCCTAAAAAAGTAGATCCCTTAGATCCTATATCTGTTGCTCCCTACTCCATTCTCTTTGCTCGGATACCCATCCAGCTTCCAGCTTGTAAATAAAGCATAACACAAATGCACTCTATGTATGACCATTTACAAAATAACTTGTTTCTAGGGAAGCAATATCAATGTTCACCAAGAATCTAACTTCAACCAATATAGGTTTCAAATGTATCTTTAAGGAAAACGTATATTCTTACAGACTAAATATAGTGGAGAAAAACCAAAATTGGATCATAGAAAAAAAGAAGTTGTTTTGAAAAGAGCAAGTTATAAACAGCAAGACGTCACCTCCAAAGACCCAAGCAGGCAGAGTAAAAATATTTGGTAATTTAAAATTTTCGACTAAGCTTTCCACTCAGATTCAGAAAACTTGCAATCTGAATGCTTAATTGGAGTAATACTAATGGTCTTGCAATGCCAAAGGAATAGCTGGTCTCCAAGTTGTGCCGTCTGGGCTGTCCATGAGTGCAACACCTGCAGCAGCTAAATCTTTTCGAATTGCATCAGATTTTTCATATTCTTTATTTTTTCTTGCAATGTTCCTTTCTTCAATCTTCTGCAATACTTGATCTTCCGTTAACTTTGCACGCCTCAGGCCATAATTCCTGAGCTGCTTCAATGCCTATGACATGTAAAGCGCAAGGTAAACTACTTGCTAACACAGTTTCAATGGTAATGACGGATAAAATATACAAAGTTCAGATAAGCAAACAAATGGTCTAGAACTTGAACTTACTATTGATGACACATTTAACGTGAGAATAAATTTGCATCAAATACAGATAGAGAATAACTTATTTCACCTCAGAATAACTATCTGGCAGAAGCCCCAAAATAGCCAGAATATTTCTAACCGTCTTTTCTAAAGCTGCAAGCGACTCTACTCTCAGTTGTTGCTTCTTTCCCTGCATGAAGCACCAAGATCATAAAGGAGTAAGAGGTTCAGAAATAGGGACTAAAATCATGCTGCATAACCAAAAGGCGACAATTTGGACCCTGGTTAAGTAATGGTGCACATACATCCCTGATGAATTTACAAGAAAGACCCACTTTACTATTGATGCTCCAGATACGTTATCTAAAATTAACATATTTCAGCTCAGAGATTAAAAATATTAAGATACTGCTAGGATATAATGAATCATTGGAAACACAATCACGATTACAATGTTTTGCTTCAAGAGCATCAAGGAATACCTTTCGGGTATGTAAGAGATCATTCATGGTTTTAAGTGGTTCAGAAATTGCAGCCAAAGCCACAGTAGTATGAAGATCATCTGACATTGAAATAAAACATTCATCCTGAAATTCGTTGATGCAAGTCGCAACATCTGATGGAACCGAATCCTTCAGACTAGCCTCATCATACTGGGCGGTGATAGTCTCACAATCATGTAATGTCTGCAGCCAAATAAACTAATACGAATGAGAAGCTACTCAAGAAAACAATTTGATACAGAAAATACATTAATAGAACATCCAACAGTAGATAACATAAAATGCCACATTCAGAGTGAGTGCCAGAAGAATTTAACGGTCAGACCAACAACACCACAATGAAGATAAGTCATAACATTTACAGGTGATCACAACAAGTATAGCCAAAGAGCTTACAGTTCAGGAAAGAGAAAAGATATGCGAGGAATGGAAGAAAAGTGTAGAACAATTTCCATAATCATGAGTTGAGTGTTTTAGGTACCTGATAGATATAGAAAATACGTTCTGATGCACTTTCAAGCAGTAGGTCTGAGTAATTAATAGGAGAACGATAGTGAGTTCCCATAAGGAAAAGCCTCAGAGCCAGTGGATGATAAAGTTCTATAACCTGAATTAATTATGAAAGAAAGAGGCCCAACTACTAAAGTTAGAAGCAAATACAAACTGTTTTAGAGAGTTATCATAAATTAGTCCACTAAACAACTACTATAAGATATCAAATCTGTGCACAGTGAGATAAAAAAAAACTATTGTCCTTGTACCTGTCTAATGGTGAAAAAGTTGCCAAGAGATTTAGACATCTTTTCAGAGTCAATGGTCACAAATCCATTATGGACCCAATAGCTCACACTGCTTTCATGGCAGGCAGCACAGCTTTGTGCAATCTCATTCTCATGATGCGGAAAAACAAGATCCATTCCACCACCATGTATGTCAAAAGAATGACTTAAATAAGCAGCACTCATAGCACTGCACTCAATATGCCATCCAGGCCTTCCAGGACCCCATGGACTCTCCCAGAAAGGTTCTCCCTCTTTTGCTGCCTGCAAAATAAGCAAAGGTGCTCCTAAAACCTCAATTACAAAGCGCCCAAAAGATCTTCAATGCCAAAAAAACTATTCCCCTTTTATTAAGTTACGAAAAGATTTATGCAACAACCAGATATTTAATTTAACAACCAGTTCCAAAAAGATTAGATTTGATTGCACTGTAATAGTGTAATTGCTTTTAAGCAGGAAAAGACAAAAAATGAAACATTGAGGTTAATCTTGTCATTATTTACTTCATTTCATAGAATATGAATCTAATGGTTTATCCATTTCCAAACTCCAAAAATATTTAAGGTAGATGAGCAAAAAATTCTGAGGTTTAGCACATTTTCTCTTTGTGCAGACAAAATCTTGTTGTGATACATTATTAATTTTAAATCGACCCTAACGGGAATCGGACAATAGATCAACTCTAAATCAACCACTTACGCAGAAGTGAGAATACCAACTACACTACATGTTGCCGGTAAGAATTGCAAGCTCTATTTTGGGTAGATTCGTATTATACTGACAGAAAACAATACAAGCCAATAAAAAAGAAACCCTCTGTAGCTTTAGATAACATAGAGAAAATCTAGAAAAACAGAGAAAGAAAATACACTTCAATTTAGAGGACTCACTTTCCATAATGCAAAGTCAGCTGTGTTTCTCTTCCTAGAGTCTACAGCCACTCGCTGACCAGCCCTGTTATCTTCCAATTTACGTCCAGATAATCGACCATACTCAGGGAATTTGTCTATGGAGAAGTACACATCACCAGCAACTGTGTATGCATATCCATTATCAAGTATCTTTCTTACAAGCAAAAACATAGTGTCAGCCATTGAATTATACAGATTCATTGAATTACACTATTAGAACGAGAGATTAAGGTCAAAGAAAGTTCAAGCATCAAATGTTGCAGAAGACATTTCAGAAGTCTAGTTAGAATATTGCAATTTAGGACTTAGATTCTTCACGGAAAAATGATGGAATGGTGGGGACAATAATTAGTCATAAAGCAGATACTGCAAGAAGATCTAATAGTTATCATAAATCAAAAGTACAATCAGTACCTGTCTAATCATATCAATAATTTGTGGTATGTGATCAGAGACACGAGGTTCCACCGAAGGAGGGAGGCAGTTGAGATATGCCATGTCATGATGAAATTCTTCACAAAATTTTCTGCTCAAATTGATTGGGTCTTCACCCAATTCATTTGCTCTGGTAATTATCTATGGAATTTGAAAAGCTATGATGTCATAAATATGCAAAAAGTAGATGGTACTTATAGAAAGTATAGACCCGAACTTGTTAACTGCACATATGCTCAATTTGAATCGATCTCAATGGACCCTTCATTACTACCCAGAGGAGAATAATAGGTAGGGATGACAGGATACCCGCGACGTAAAAAAGAGATACCTTCATTATATTTCATCTCTTCAACAAGTTTAGTAATGAGCATAACAAAACTATTGTTCCGTAGGAGAGAAGAACCTATGATTAGCTTTCCAGAAATTTCCAACCGAACAATTTTAACGAAATCTTTCAATTTCTTATTTTACTATGTTCAACTCTATGTATTCCTGTATTTATAGAGTACACCGGATATACATAAATAGCTATAATAGATTTTCTCTTATTCGTATCAAAAGCTTAAATTTGTCATATTTTTCACAGAGTAAATGTGAATTATACAGAAGACTTGACTACTGTAACTTCACGTGATTAATGAACTAGTACTTCTCAGATTATATGAACCAATTTGTATCTACAGATTTTTTTTCTAATGTATAAGAAATTTTTACATGCACATCTAGTTTATGTGTGTATAAAACTACTCACTCACCTGAACTTTCTATCCATGGAATGAAGACTAGATATCATCCAAAATAAAAGAGTCCCAAGTAAAGTACGGTAAAGATTTCTGTAAAAAGAAATGAGTTTTGTCAGGTCCTCTACTTACCTTGTCATCAACATCAGTAAAATTGCGGACGTAGTTGACCTCATATCCCAAGTACTTAAGGTATCTGCCCAATTTGAAGACACATTTAGTCATAAAAACAAGTTTTTCAAGGACTTCAAAAATAAAAGATAAAAGATTACAACTTTACAAAAATAACCAGAAACACCAATTGCTTCAAATGCGTCAAACTCTGCAGTAAACATTATGAGAGAGAGAGGGAAATGAGAAAGATACCTGTAAAGCACGTCAAAAGCAACGTAAACGCGGGCATGGCCAATGTGGCTGAGATCGTATGCGGTGACGCCGCACACATACATTCCTACTCTGCCTTGGACTTTAGGTTTAAACAACTCTCTTTGCCGGCTCATCGTGTTGTGCAGCCAGAGCTCTTTCTTTATTCCCCTCCAATTATTATCATCAGGACCATCCAAATTCTTTCCCAGATTTTCTTCACGGCAGGCCTTCTTAATGCTGAAATTGGTAGCAGAAAAGGTGCGAAAGCGGAATTTGGTCTTGGAATGTAAAGATTTTGAGGCGAAGGATTTGCGGTGGCAGAGCGGAAACATGGGTTTGTACCATTTTAGTACAGCAGCCATAGAATTGGGGCTCTCCCTCTCTCCCCCGCACAATCAGTGAGTGTTTAGGGAAAATTCTATCCTAGACCCGATTGTGGACCCGATGGTTATAAAACATGCCACATAAGATGTTATTAATAAAAAAATTCAAAAAACACACAACTCTAATCCTACACCACAGGTCTACAAGACCGGGTCTAGGATAGAATTTTCCAGTGTTTAGCCTTCGTAATTCCTTGGTTTCTCCATCCCATACATAAAGCTTATCCACATTTTGCCACACAAAAAAGATTTATTCTAAAAAAAAACTTTTAATATTAGCACTTTAGACCATGTTACAAGTCTAAATTTTATCAGGGGTATTTGCAAATGCTTCTTTTAAGCATTTATTTATTTACTTTTTTTTAAAAATTAAACAAAAAACATGTTTAAATGTATTTTTTAGAATTTTTTAATGTTTAAAGCACAATAATTATAAAATTACCATAAATATTTATTTTTTAATATTAATATTAAAAATCCTTCCTTTTAATTAAAAACAATTTATTTTAACTTTATGTAAAAATAAATAAAAAACACTTATAATAAGCCGTTGCAAACACACACTCCATTCTCGTCATATGAAAAGCATATTGCACTATGAAAATACACTATTTTGGCATATTGCACACTGAAAATATAATTTTAGCACAATGAACCCTAAAAATGTTTAGGATGCATCCTCAAAAATTAAAAGGACAAAATAGTAAAACATCATTTCATTTTTACAATCCCCTTTTTAAGTTTCCCTGCATGCGGCTCGTCCGTGCTTTTCCTCACCAATGTTTGCGTTACTCAAGCCGACATTCTCGCTTCCGCTTCGTCCACTGCTGCACGGCGCCTGTTTAAGACCGTAGATGGCTTTCCTTATGAAATCATATTTCATTTTTGTGATGATGGTATTGAAATCCAAAATGAGAGCCAGTACAGAGAGAAAGAGAGTAGTAACTATCAAAAGAAAAAGAAGATTCTAACAGCCAAAATAAGATGTGAAGTAGTAACATTACAACGCGGAAAAAGTGTCCTTGTAAACTATCCAAACCCTCTCTGATGTGTAGTAATGAAAAAAAAAATGAAGTAATGTCTCTCTACCACTGCAACTCCATATCTTTCTCAAGCCGAGATGCAGACCTTGTCTGCAACACCCATGGAACAATATGTTAACACAACACAAACAAAGTCTAGTTGATAAAGCTATGACCCACAACATATTCCCATTACCTTGCCCCGAGTAACTACAGCATAGATGACTGTCATCAATGTAGGTTGCTTTAAGACCCATCATCCACGACCCCACAGAAACATCGTCATGAGCATAAGCCTTCAGAGAAGCACTGCATTGTACACTTAATAGTCACAGCTGGATTTATCCACACAAAGATGGTGAATACAATAGCAAGCATGTCTTCTAGTGTCGAAAGTAAGAAGCTAATCTAAACAGTGTAAACAGGATTGGTCCAGTCCCAGTATGCTTCTTCTCTAGAACCGGAATTCAATGTTTTTTAATGAATTGAATAATGAACCACTCAAGGCAAAAACTTCTCACTCAACAAGGAAAAAAAGTAGCTGCAGCAGAGTCATTAACACCGACCTGTTAATATTTACATACTGCGCCAGATCTTTTGAGAGTACAAACAAAGATAGAAGCAGCTGCATGCCAGAAGTATCTGAAACAAAAGTTAACGTTATATACTGGGACCTTGTAAACAAAATGTAATAGACAAAAGGTTTAATCAAGTGTGTTTCTGTAGGAATCACACTGGTGCACGCCTGCAACTAACTAAGCACACACCACTGAATCAACGTAGATTAGCTCATACAGCCATGAACTAAGCAGAGATCAATTGTTGATATCATCGTGATAAACATACGATTTCTGATCACCAAATTTCCACCATTCTGGTTCATACCATGCTCTTCCCCTGAGAAACAATACTGACAAGTTAGAGCACATAATTGTCTTTCACAGCCAAATCCAGAACAAATGTACACCAAAAAGTTCAGACAAAGAAAACCTCAATCATAGATTGCAAGGAGGTTTTTGTTTTACATTTTTATCAAAAAGTAAGAATTCTTGTGTACAACTTAATAAAATTTAGAGAATATAAAATGACATAAGCTAGACCAATATAAGTGCATTACTCTTTAACTACTACTTCCCCTGACTTCATGCAACCGATGTAAGCACTTTCTTTATCACGATGGCTTTGGAGAAGTTCAATAAGACCATCTGTCGGAGGAAAAATAGTATCTTCATCAGTTCAGGAAATTAGACATTGTATGAAGTGCAACATCCACATTTACCGAAATTCAGATCAACATTGTCGTCAACTTTTACATAAAAATCTGCATCCCACATCTGGACTGCAGTACTAAAGAAGAATTTCACTTTCTTGGGCAGTTCTTCCTGGGCCTCCTCATGACGATCCTAGCAAAATAATTTTACAATTGAATGCATTTGATAAATATACAAATCACAAAGGTTCCATGAAACTATTACTAAAATTACTCAACATCAATAATAATTTTATTGAGCAGTAAATGGCATGAATAACATTTTTAATTGTGGTTTCCGAATTACCAGAGCACTAAGCAAAAAACTTACACTTGCTGACATGCTAAGAAATATACCAAATTTAACCCCAAAAAACTGATGTGCAAACCAAGATTAAAGAATTAAATGAGCCAACATTGTATTTGGATGGCCTACAAGTATCATAAGGTCTTTTTTCACAATATTTTCCTCATCAACACTGCGATCCAAGCTGTCGCCGCGATTAGGACTGCAAATCCAATTAATTGACAATCATGTTTAACTTCTAGGTTATAAATAGATGAAGATACAATGCAGCGCCATGAACATCAGCTATCAGCAGTTTTGTCAGGAAACAAATTCTGGAAGTGAGTGGGTTAACCTCCGTCCAATCACAAATCGGACGATAATTCCTATTTCTTCAAGATTTTTCAAAACATCAGCTGCAATCATAGTCAAAGTAATTCATGTCACGAGTTACAAATCAAGCACTCAGTCAAACTTACAATGATGAGGATCTCATCTGTATACACATTAACTTCAACTCACGTTGTGACATCCAAGAACCCCTGATGGTATTACGTCGCAAACGACCCCCAAAACCAGTATAAACTCCAATAACAGCAAGTAGCTTTTTACCAGAAGAAGTTCCACTTTGCTGCAGCTAGTTCTTTAGATAACCTTGGCTCTTTGCTGATGTTAATTCCACCTCAGCATCAACTATTCTCCTCTCCAACCCCCTATAAATGTTTATGTATATAAGTGGATATACTTAATCTTGAAACCAACAAACTATTGACACATCACGTACACTGATCAAGTTCTATACATTTTGAGAGAAGTGAAGCCATAATAATACATACTTGCATCCAAGGACCATTAGTTTGTCTTCCATGGTAAGTACCTTAGACCGCTGCCAACAAGATGATAAACAAATGTTCATTAGTTTTCTTTACTATTTGATTGCATTTGCATGGATGTAAAGAAACATTTAGATTCAGTGGCCATGTAGATTCATAAGCATTTCATAGAGAAATCACTAGTTTATACTGTTCCTAATTACTTTTATAGTGACAAATTGAAAACTACCAAAATATGATGCAACTGTTCTCCCAAGTCCTAACTCCTAACCAACTATTCAACACAAAGATTTAGCATAATTGGTCTTCGGATGGATGTTACAAGTCATTTACGAGACCTAGTTAGTATGTGTTTGTCTAATTACATCCTCTAGATCAACTCTGGCCGTCTTTTGAGTAAGGAAGTCCAATCACACTCACAACTTGCATTAGATTGCTAAAACATCCCTTCTCAAATACATATTGTATCAGTCTTTCTCGGGTCATATATGACGCATTCTCTGCCCTTTTTGGCATAGTTGATACCAAAAGAGCCGGCCTTTACACCCACATGTTCCACGAAGGCAAGTTCAGTCTCATTATCCACACACTCGAGCTACAGAGTTTCCCCACATCTCAACATCACTTCGTGCCAAAATCAACATAACTAATGGAAGAGAAGACCATCCACTTATCTGACTTGAGTAACTTGCACACTGAAGCTCTCTTCTATGCACTAGTTAACAATTCCATCTTATTACTGTATTCTAAGACGGAGAGCATCTCGCATCTTGAATCGACACATAGCTTGAATTCTTTACCACTAGCAATTGATCATCATAATCATCTCCTTAGCATTCCCAGTTCCAAACACATTCCCTTAAATCAAAATAATACGGGGAAATTTTCAGATTCGGGAATTTCAAACCTGACCAGAATTCTTCTTCAATAAACCAGCAAGCAACGTCCGGTTCTGTGCATCTTGCCACAACCTAAGTTAACATATACACACAAAAGTACAATCAGCACACAGAACAAACAGAAGAGTTCAATCGATCAGAAACATAAGAGAGGGAATAATGTAGAAAAGTTACCGGCCAGCGACGTAAAGCCACGCAAGGCAAGAAAGAAAACCCAAAAGAAGAGAAGATTTGTAGTTGTTATGAATCGTCTTCGGTTTCGATCGCCTATCTGATTTCGAAAACGATGCATTTGTAACAGGTAACCTGTTCTCCATGTTTCTCTAAACTAAATCTCGCGATTTACAGATCAATCGATGAAATTAACAAACGAAAACTTCAGATATTGTAGTGAGGGAACGCAGTTTTCTGAGATTAGGAGAAAACATCTAAACAGAGGATTTGAGTGTCCTGTTCATGTTTTTGGAGTAGCAGAAAGGCAGTTGTTAGTTTACTTCACAAACCAGCAAATTCAAATCAAGGAAAAAAATCAATTTTCGTCCTTCACTTGGCTCGAGTCCTATTTTACTCTTTTATGTTGTGGCAATTCAATTTTAGTCCGTCAAATTGTACACAAGTTCGATTTTAATTCTTTTTTTCAAAATTGACACAAGTTTTACAATTTCTGTCCTTCTCGCGTTTTTGCCCGCGCTTATTAAAAAAATTGAAATTATGCAATTTGCCTTGTTTTCATTTTTAGTCCGCCAGTTTGACATGTGTATCAATTTGCGTCCGTTATGTTGGTGCGCATCCAATTTTAACCCGTTATATTTAAAAATGTCCTATTTCGACCAATTTTATAAAATTTAGAAATATGTATATCTAATGTAGGTTGTATTTTGTCATTTTTTCTTCTCAATTAAACTTATGACATTTCTTAATAATTGATATTTTTGGATGTATATGTGTATACAATATTGTCACACTAAATGGTGTTGCTACCAATTTTAAACAACTTTAAAAAAAATTAAAACCACACACCTTTGTATTTTGTTGAAAAGCCGAAAACATTAAAAAAAATTTAAAAATATAGTCGCAAATTAAAAGGCAATATATAAAGTCGTCATGATAATGTAATACCAATGAAACTTAAATATTGTTTGCAAATAGCAATAAACAAAGTCGTCATAGATTGTTTATAGTTTTCGTTTCAAATATAATTTTGATTCTCACTAGGGTCCTCAATTGAGCATAATGCATCCTTTTCTCGACCGCTGCAAAGAGGTATTGAATCATTAGATGATATAAATGTGCATCAATACATCAAATAAATAAATTAAGCAATGATTCACAATTAACAAAAACACCTTACAACTTACAATGAGCAAGTCAAGTCTTTTTTTGCTTAGATCTCTTTGCAGCTTCAAATTGGGCTTAAAGTTAGGATCTTGATATTGTTCTTCCCAATGATTGTCTAACATGCACCGTGTTCCCTTGTATAGTAAGATATTTGTGTCATGTCTCTAAATCGACATTGATTCTATATTTGTTGAAACATGCTCGGTGGTTGTGTTTAAGGTTGGCCTCTTTGATGACTTGTGGCATGTTCTTCACTGTTTGAGTTGGTACCTTTTCGTAAGCTCTGGCTGTCGCCCACAAAGCAGATTTGTATGCTTCACCAGTGAATCCCGCCCTCTTGAAGTTACCCAACAAATGTCTAACACAAAACCTCTTCTCTGATTCTTTAAAGTGAACATCAAATGCTTGTAATAGCCCTTTCTGCTTATCTGAGATAAATGTGTACTCTTTCTACTCAACTAAGTGTAGGTCACTCTTCAATAACGATAAAAACCAATCCTAAGAGTCAAAACACTCATTCCACCAACTGCCCAAGCGATTGGATAGATATTATTATTTGCATCAATGCCTACAGCTGACAGTAGAACTCCTTTGTGCGGACTCATTAAATGGCATTCATCAACACCTATCACAGGTCTACATCCATCTGTCCAACCTTTTTTTAAACCCCCAAGACACACATACATTCTATGAAACCGACTGTCACCATCAACCCCTAGCAATAATGTCGAGCTGGGATTTGTTCTCTTAACCTCTCCAATGAAATCCCATAGAAGGCTATACTGCTCAACTGGATCTCCATGTATGCTGTCACGTGCTTTCCTTCTTGCCCTATAAGCTATTTGCTAAGAGAAATTTACATCCAACTCCCTTGTGACCTCATCTCTAAACCCATTCACACTAATGTCTGGGTGTGAAATGAATTTTTGCTTGTATCTTTTACTTAACCACCCAGACTTAATCATGCTGACTTTATTGGTTTCACTACAACTATGGATGGGGTTGTAGGAATGCATGTAATAGGTCTGCTCATCTTTCACCTTGTTTGCATGACATCTCCAATTGCATTTTTTACTTTTACACTTAACATGCAATCTTCCAACTTCAATTTTAGTAATCTTGAGATCTTTCTTGGTCAAGATAGTATGTGTGTAAATGACCTCCTTAAGTAATGCTCTAGAACTAAACCTCATCCCTAGCTCCAATTTTGGGTCAATTAGATCAAGATCATTAATCGAGGGTTGTGACGTTTCTTCTTAAAAATCAGAACAATGACTTCTTACCTCAATATCACCGTTGGTCCGGAGACGAGTATCAGGTGTAGAGGGGGGTGAATACACCTGAGTACAAGCCTTTCCTCAAACGCGAAGGTCAGCTGAGCTGATAAGTGCGACTGATAAACAGTGTCAATTAAGAACCTTCTGATCGCGGGTCAGAGTGTGTAGGGTTGTGCAACGGCCGGTTCGGTCGAAAAACCGGACCGGAAATTTAGTTAACCGAGTTTTCGGTTTAGCCGAAACTATGACCAAAAACCGGACCGAAAGTGTTCGGTTCGGTCCGGTTTGTTGACCGAAAATTTCGGCCGGTTTGCCGGATCGGCCGAATTGACCATTTCACTTTCGGTCCGGTCCGGTTTGTTGACCGAAAATTTCGGCCGGTTTGCCGGATCGGCCGAATTGACCATTTTTTTTAAATCGCACATGATACTATCTTGTTAGTTTTTTTAATAATTTAAACAATCGCACATATGTTATTAATAATTACATTGCACATGATACTATCTTGTTAGTTTTTTGTCCCTAATTTAGTTTGATTTGCATGTACATAGCTACTACTAATCTGGATGGTGAGAAAGCATTACTGCATTAATCTTCGTTTTTCTGCTCTTGTAGTATGCTCACCGTACGTAAGTGTGTGCAATAAATTAATAAAAGATGTAGCAATAAGATATTAAGATATTAAGATGTAGCAATAAGATGAAGATGTAGCAATAAATTAATAAATTAATTTATTCATCATATTGTTACTGTCGGCATGTCGGCTGCAGATGAAGATGTAATGCAAGAGAAACTCAGCATGTCGGCTGCAGATGAAGATTTAAAAACTTGGAGGGAGGAGCCGAGACTGAGAGCGCCGCAGGGAGGAGAGAGTCGAGAGGCTGCACAGCAGGGGAGACGAGAGTGTCGAGAGTCGGCGTTGGAGCCTGGAGGCGCTGCGCTGCGCAGCAGGGGAGACGAGAGCGCCTACGCTGCAGGGAGGACCGGAGGAGAGAGTCGAGAGTCGCAGTCGCTCGCGGCTGCGCTGAAGGCAGTGAAGGCCGAAGGGTTTGATTCAGTGAAGGCCGAAGGGTTTGATTCAATTTGGGTTGGATTATGAATTATGATTTAATATATTTTTAATTTTTTAAATATTATATTCGGTTCGGTTCGGTATTTTCGGTCGGAAAAACCGAATCGACCGAAAACCAAAAATGTCAAATTAATTCGACCAAAAACCGGACCAAAAGCTTTCAGTTCGGTTTCGACCGAACAAATTCGGTTCGGCCGGTTTCGGCCGGTTCGACCGAATAGTGCTCAGCCCTAAGAGTGTGTCAACTACTAAGTTCGTTCTACTGACTTCTGTCAGTATTGAGAGTTCAGTCGGAGAGTTTTAGTGTGGATAAGTGTGGGGCCCGTAGGACTTCGTCTCTTTTGAAAACGTGTTTTCGCAAACCAAACTTGTTTTGGCTGGTGCACTTTTAAATGCGTTTTATGCAAAGTATGAGTTTGTGAATCGGTTTGAGAACAATGCAATTATACAGTAAATAACACAAGCGGTTTTTAACGTGGTTCGGATACGCAAGATCCTACGTCCACGGTCCTACAGAACAGGAGTTCTTGTTGATTAATCTGAGCAAGCCTCAGCAAGGAATCTATACGCCGGACAGACCCTTCTAAGTTATAGTCATTAGCGACTTTACAAATCAAACCGAAGTTTGAAGGGGAGGGGATTTTCTCCAACAGTGAAGGAGTTCTTACAATAAGAACAATTCACATAAAGTGAACTCCTTCGAAGGTTCTAAGCTATGGATATAACAATGAAGCTTAGATAGAGAAGAGGGAACTAAAGAATCTCTAGAGAGAAGAACTACGGATATTCAACTAAGCAAGTTCTTCGCTGGATCGGCTTGAATGCGCTAGAGAGTTTGTATGCAATGAGCTTGTATTCCCTTTGATGTCCCGTGCGTTGAGCTTGGAAACTCTTGTCTATTTATAGTCGTGACCCAAGCATGTATCCGTTGGAGAGGATGATGCCACGTGTCACAAACTTCCAAGGAAAATGGCCATAAGTTTTCGAACTAGCAGCGCAGAGTGGTTGACTTCTGTACATGAGAGCAGCTTTAACGTCAGAGAAGGTAAGGCGTTGGTTGCTTCTCATTAGCCGAGGTTTGTGGTAGGTGAGACTTGTCAGATATCAGTCTTCATCTGAGTTGACTCTCACTGATCCTCGTATGAATAAACTCTGCTGACTTCGAATGATAATAGTCGGGCAGTTATTTCCTTATCGGATCTGCAACTGAGATGCATGCGTTCAGTAGATCTGGATCGATCATACTGACTTCTTCATCTAAGTCTGCTGATAAGAGTCTTTTACTGGGAATAGTCAGCTGGTGACTCTGAAGGTACTGAGCTCTTCTCACATTTAGTAGATAAGAGTCGTACTGAGTCTTCAACAGAGGTCTGTTGATAGGAATCTTCTACTGAGAACAGTCAGCTGGAGGACCTGAAGACACGAGCTCTACAAACTGATGACATGGGGTTCTGGAATTTAACTTCTCTACTGAAGTTCAGACCAACAACACCCCTTACAGGACTTAGACAAAATAATCAAAGAATGTAAGAACATGTCTAGCCTATTACATCATCAAGTTGAAAACACACATCGGGTACATGTAGGGGTGCAAATCGGTTGGCGGTTAATCGGTTAATACCGTTACCGAACCGAAACTGGCGGTTAACAGTAACCGATTAACCTTTTTCGGTTAACGGTAGCGGTTGCGGTTAATGGTTTCAAGATACGAACGGTTAACGGTAAACCGTTCGGTTAATCGGTTAAAACCGATTAACCATTTTTAATAATTAAATTACAAATTATAAATATATTATATATTAATATACTAATATAAATATATTATATATTAAATTATTAATACACTAATAATAATATAATATGTTATTGTTAATTCGCAGCCTGCGACTCAAGTCAAAACAAATAAACTTATAAACAATTAAACAACGGGCGATTGAGACTCAGAGACTCAGAACTTCGAAACGACGAAATCTTCTTCTAATCTTTACCTCTGAGTCTCTGACCTCCGACCGACAGGGCGATGCCACCACCACCAGCTAGCCAGCAGTCGCCGCTTGCCCGCCAGCCCGCCCAAACGCGGCTTCGCTCCGCCTGCCGCCAGCCCGCCCAAACGCGCTCCGCTCTGCTCATTGGTCAGTTCATGTTCATCTCATTCAATTCTAACTTTTTTACTTCTTATTCGGTTCTTCCAATCCTCAATTTGGAGAAATTTTCGGTCAATTGGATTATGGGAAAAAAAGGAAATGGCAAATTATCAAATTGGGATTTAGGGTTTCTTTTTCAACCCTCAATTTAAAACCGAGAATTGGTGAATTAGATGAAACAATTGAGAAAGAATCAGTTTTGGATATTTAGCAACTTGTCGTGGACTGGCCTCTCTGCACTGTGCTAAGGAAAGTTTGTGAATCGATTAAACGGTTAACCGTTTAACCGTTCGATAATAACCGAACGGTTAATAGGTTAACCGACTACAAAATGATAACGGCAACAGTTATCGATTTTTACCATTTTTCGGTAACGGTTAACCGAAAAATGGTAACGGTTAACCGTTACCGAACCGTTTTTCACCCCTACGGTACAGGACATGTTTTGGGATCTTCAATTCTATAGCGATGAAAATCACTACAATTTCCCCTATTACCTAAATATAACAATAAGTCCTAAACACATGAACTGTTGACGCCTGTTCTAAGTACCTCCTATCAATGATCTAAACGACCACTGACTCATAAACCAACAATTTCCCCCTAATTGATTATGCTAAAACCACTAAGTACTAAACTACTAACATAAGAAGATTCAGTAACAACTAAACAATGATAGCAAGGTTAACAACTCATAAAAGATAGGCACATCAGAAGAATTCAGGTTATGTGAGTGTTGTCAGATCACTTCAGTGATCAGTAAGTGTTAAAGGAAAGATAACACAGCCTTAAGACAATGAGTAGTTGTCTGGCTAAAAGCAAAAACTGATATATAAGATATGGCAGACGATTACATCAGTCTAAGCTATTACAGAAGATATGAAGAAAAACAGAAGCTGCTAACGCCTTAACTTCTTGATCTTGGCCTTGAAGTCAGCATACTTCACAACAGGAGGCTCCAGCCCATATGATTTGTAGATCCTTTCCTTCAGGGCCTGGATTGGAACGAGATCATCTGTCGTCAAGATATCGATATTATTGCAATGAACAACTCTCTCTACCTCTTCTTCAATCTCCTTCGTGTAGACGACGCCTTGAACGATTCTAGGAGGATTCCGTGGGCGGTAGGCAGGGGCTGTGAATGGGAGCTTCTCCTTGAATAGCAAGAGCTTGATCTGAGCTCTGAAGTTGGGGTCGTGATTGTATAGGAACTGATCAAATAGTTCGACCGCCGAAAATCCTTCTGGGTAGCTCTGCCATACATAGAATGCCTTGATGAAGTTCTCTTTCAGCTCTTCCCATTCCTCGTTCAAGTTCCAAGGAATCCACTTGTTGACACGGCGATGCAGAGTTTTCTTTAAGTGTGGCTTCTGAGCACTGCCCCTGAAGAATTTGGATATCCTGGGAATCTGCTTGCTGCGATCAAGGATAGGCTCTCTGGTTGCTTGTTCAGTCAGCTCAATGATCTTGGCCAGATCAACCTGTCTTTTCTTCTCTCTCATCTCAGCAGCACGTCTGTCTCTGGTTCGGAGGTTGAGGCCTTTCTGCACTGTGTCCCACGTGGCCTTGTCCTCTACTTCCTGCTCAGCTGTGAGTTTGGGAAGGTTTTTCAGCCTTTGAGCGAGAGGCAGGTTATCGGTGTCAGAGTCTTCAGTAGGCTCATCAGCAGATTGTGCTTTCTTCTTTTGCTGAGCCAATATCAACTTGCCTTGACTCTTAGACGCCCTAGCCGTAGGAAATTTCTTCTTTCTCTTCAGCTTGGCTTCTTCCTCCATCCTCACTTCGTAATCAAGCTTGTCTTGCAGCTGTTGTGCCACCCTCTTGTCGTGCTCTTCCTGCTCTTCTCGATTTTTAAACTTAGGCGACGGAGAAGGAGGAGGAGTGCTCTCAGTAGTAATCTCCTTTTCGAGCTTTTTGGTTGGCAGGGGCTCCTCTTCCTCATCAGAACCTTCGATGAAATGGGCCACCTCATCGATATGCGCCTGGGCTGAGGATCCTTCACCTGATCCTCAAGCCTGCGCTGTCTGCTGCTGAGGCTTAAAAGGCCCTGCTTCAGGAGCAATGGGCTAAGCCTCTGTTTGGACTGAGGGAGGGGGGATAGAACTGGTTCCAGCTTGAACTGAACCTTCCCCCTTAATTTGTTCCCTCTCGGTTGACCCTATCAACACTTCCTTTGCTCTTCCTTCCCCCTTTTTGGCATCATCTGCCGAGGTTAGGAGAGCCTTGATTGCTGTTACTTCCTGCTGGAGGGCGTAGACAGCTGACTTGATCTACGTAGAAGTAGTGTTGAAATCCCCGAATGCATCACAGTAATGCACCCAATCATCCTCTTGATCCTTGCGGATTTGTCGAATTTGAGCATCTGTCTGATTACGCTGTTGTAGAAGCGATGCATTGAGGGAGTCAGTCATTTCCTTCTGAATGAGTTTCAGGGCTGTCGCCTGAGTCTCAATAGCCGTGGAGACACTTGAGGTGGCAAGCATGTTCCTCTCATCCATTGTAGTCTGGACACTGGCCAGGGTCGCAGTCAGTTGCTCTGAGAATTTCTTCTGCTGAGCTTCCAGCAACTGCTAACATTGAGCGACCATGTCCGCCTTCTGAGTTGCTGGTGCAGTCTCGACGATCTCCTGAAAGTTAGGAGGAGGAGCGTCTGAGATCTTCTTGACTGCGCCAGTCAGTGAGTCAACCTTCTCTGTCTGAGCTTTTGTGTATTGTGCCCACTTCAGGTGCACATCCTTAGTCAGGAGACGATTCTTGTCTCCTTGCTTCCTTATAGCTCGGTTGACTAACTTGGAGGACACGGTTCCTATCGGCTTGATTTGATAGGAGGAGGTACCGAGTCTCTGCTCAGAGGCAGCGAGCTATTGCTGTCTCGACGACGAAGCAACTGGGGCAGCACCTGATTCCGGAGGAGGAGGTGTGAATCGCCCTGCTCGCTGTGAGTCTTTCCCTCAGCAGAGTCTCCCTTCTCTGCATCCTTGGGTGTATTGTCTTCATCACCACCATCATGATGATCTGGCGGCGAGGGGCCTCTGGCAGCAAGGGTGAGGACCTGAGCTCTAGAAGATAGAGCATGGCAGAGCCAAGTCCTCGAAGGAGGCAATGTCGGTGGGTTCTCCAAACCCAATCACCGACTGAATCTGCTGCTCCTCTGCCAGTAAAGAATCCACAGCATGCTGCTGAATGAGATCAACAAGGATGTCCCAATTCAGGAACCTCAGCAGCATCTGGGTCCTCGCCCGAATAGCAATGTCTACCAGATCCTGATGTTGAGATATTTCAGGGATCTGTTCAGCAACCTCTCCTACTGCTCGGAGATGGTTCAGCTGAATAGTTGATGATTGCTAAGAAGAAACCTCAGCAGCAGGCTCATCTCCATCTTCCTGCTAAGTTTCCTTTGTACTTACACGCTGCACCTTATCCTTCAGAGTGACACCTTCTATGCCTGTGTCAACATCTTTTAAGTCTTCCACCTGAGGGGGCGGTGGGGAGACAACCTTTGAAGCTCATGAGTTAGATAGCTTCTTCTTCTTGGGCTGTTCGGCATGTGGAGGCAAATCAGTAGACGATCTCTTCAGCTCGGCTCCTCGCCCGATAGATTTTTTTGCTGCTGATTTGGTCTTGAACTTAATCAGCTTCTTATCAAAATATTTCATGTCCGCGAAGGACGCATGGCTCGTCACTAAGTCCTCAATCAGTATGGACACCTTCGTCCCGTACAGCAACTTGCCCACACTAATTAGTCTTCTCTCTCCAAACTCCGTGGCAACAAACTTTTGAGCCTGAGCTTTCAGCTCGGACATGAGAAACTGTGTCCAGTTCACCTGGACTCCATCCATTATCGTCATCATGATTTGGAGTCTGGGCTTGGACAACTGATCAAAAGAACCGGCAACGCTCGTGAGAATATGGATCACGATATACACCAAGACTCTATACTCCGGTAGAAGCTGGTTCTTTGGAAGAGCGGATTTGAAGGAGACGTCATCTCGTCCACAGAAATGACAGATATAGTCGTTGAGCTCTGCCTCCTTATATCCGATGGGAGAGATTCCACTGTCTGGAACCTCGAAGATGGACTTCAGACCTTCAAGAATGCTGAGGTCCGCATGACTTTCCTCCCACTTTAGAGGGGAAACCTCCCCCATGTATCCAATAACAGTCACCTCTGCATCCGTATCCTCAACGGAACGCAGGTTGTAGAAGAACTCTACCACCTGTCTGGGCAGGTACGCCTTGGGGTGCTTCGACAGAAGCAGCTTCAACCTTGAGGTCTCCAGAGCGCAGAATATGGGCTCCATGTACGGCAGCTCCGCAAGATGGAATGCCATCATGGGTTCAAACCGAACCCTGTACTGTATGATCTCCTTAATGTTGGACGGGATCGATACAGGCGCCATTATAATCTGATATCTGCAAGAAGCATGTTAGCACTCGAAAATAGAGTAAGTCAGATATAGATTTCAGAGAAATAAAAATTACCGGTATTGGAAGAGCTTGAGAGAAAGATGCAGTCAAGGTATGCAGTAGTTCAGAATTTTGATCAAAAGCTCTTAGGGCGGTAATGGCGTGAAGTGTGTTTAGAGAGAAAAAGGTACAAATTTTATAAGATTTGAATGTCAAGGGTTTTAAGATCTGACGATCAAGATAAAATCTTGCTTTTTCTAAACGGTTTTGATTTGATTTTATAAATGGAATGATTACTTAGTCGCCTCTAAACTAGACCCACGTAAGGTTTGCATAGTTAGAGTAAGGTGAGAAGACATGCATTAAATGCGTTGCAGGCAGTTCAAAGGATAAGGTATTTTAAATGAAAACGGTTTCTACTGAATTTATCCTTAAGAATTTATGGCGGGAAATAAATGCAAATAATGCCACTGAGTGCAAGCTACTTAATTAATAAATGCACGCATGCTTCTGAATGAAATACGAAACATAATACGCAAACCTCTTTAGTTGAACCTAACGGTCAGCTGTTTACCGAATCAACTTAGGAGAAACTTTGTGATACTGAAGTTATCACGTTCCTCCTTACTATGTACTGTATGATTCACTCTACTGAATCAAGTACTGAGTTTGACTTTCTGACTTGTCGTACTAAGTTTTCTTACTGATTCGAGTCTGTAGGATCCAGTAGACCTAGCTCGATTGAGAGTTTTCTGAACCTGTTCTCAGCCAGCGGTATGGTCAGTATGTCTGCCCTTTGCTTATCAGTATTGATTTTCTCCATCCTGATGTCCTTCTTTTCGACATGGTCTCGGATGAAGTGGTGTCGGATGTCCACGTGCTTGCATCTCGTATGAAGAACTGGGTTTTGAGTTATTGCAATTGCACTGGTGGAGTCGCAATAGATGGGCACTTCAACTTGAGTAATACCATAATCTCGCAGTTGTTGTCGAAGCCAAAGGATTTGGGCACAACAACTTCCGACAGCCATATACTCAGCTTCAGTAGTGGACGTTGCCACTGAATGTTGTTTCTTTGAAAACCATGATATCAGCTTACTGCCTAAGAACTGGCATGTTCCAGAAGTTAACTTTCGATCTATCCTGCATCCTACATAATCAGCATCAGAATAACCAGTTAGAATCAGATTATCATCAGCAGGATACCATAACCCAGCGTCAGGTGTTCCTTTCAGGTATCGCAGAATCTTCTTTGCTGAGTCTAGATGACTTCGCTTGGGATTCTCCTGAAATCTTGCACATACACCTACAGCATAAGTTATGTCAGGTCTGCTTGCTGTTAAATATAATAAAGAACCAATAATAGCTCTATAATCAGTAGAGTTAACAGAAGCCCCCTCTTTGTCTAGATCGATTTGAAAGTTTGTGTTCATGGGGATCTTGACAGGCTTGCTTGAGTCGCAGCCAAATCTTTTCAGGAGATCTCGAATGTACTTGTCTTGGTTGGTGAATATTCCTTCAGGTGATTGCTTCACTTGAAAATCGAGGAAGTAGTTCATCTCTCCCATCATGGACATCTCGAACTTCTCCTTCATCATTTTCTCGAACTGTTGACATATAGTCACATTCCTGCATTAAAAAATGATGCCGTCCACGTAGATCTGCATTAGTAGAATGTCATCGCCTGACTTAATGCTTAACAGAGTGCGATCTATTGTCCCCTTCTGAAAACCTTTCAGAAGAAGAAAGTCTGATAGGGTATCATACCAAGCTCTGGGTGCTTGTTTTAACCCATATAGAGTTTTCTGAAGTCTATAGACCTGATGTCCCTGCTGAAAGTCCGGCGGTTGTTCCACGTAGACTTCTTCCTTCAGTACGCCGTTCAGAAACGCTGACTTAACATCCATCTAATATACTTTGAATCTTTGATGTATTGTATAGGCCAGGAATAGACGAATGGCTTCCAATTTGGCGACTGGAGCAAACGTTTCATCAAAGTCTATTCCCTCTGCTTGACACTAACCTTTGGCAACAAGTCGAGCTTTGTTTCTTACTATGACGTTGTTTTCATCTTGCTTGTTCTTGAAGACCCACTTAGTACCAATTACGTGTTGGTGTCTAGGTCTGTCAACAAGCTCCCAAACTTCGTTTCGGACAAACTGGTTCAGCTCCTCTTGCATGGCAATGATCCAGTCAGCATCGTTGAGAGCGTCCTCTATTGACTGAGGTTCTTCAGTAGACAAGAAGCAAGAGTAGAAAGCGATTTCTCCTTGAATTAATCTAGATCTTGTCCTTACTGCTGCTGATGGATCTCCAATGATTAGATCAGAAGAGTGAGCGTCTAGCCATGAACGTCTGAGTTTGGCTTCTTCTTCTGAGATTACTTATGTACAGTCAACATGAGTGTTAGACATTTCAGTAGTGTTGTTCTGTGACTAAAGCAATTCAATAAGAAGGTTAGGATCTACTGAGTTTCCAGGTTCATGGGCATTTAGCTCAAGAACATCAATTGTTCCCCCTGAGTTTATATTCTCAGTAGAGGTCTCAGTTACCACTGGGGCTTCCTCATCGACCATTGTTACCTGATGTTGATTATGTTCAGTAGAATCAACCAAGTTAACTACAGTGCTCGCGGGATGGGTCTGGATTTCTTCTTCGTCTGACTCATCATCCCAACAATGCTGGATCTTCTCAGTTTTGTCATTCGGTGTGAGATCCTGTGGCTTGCTGCTGACATCTTCAGGATTTATCTTTTTAGGTTTCCTGTCCTCAGTAACAAACTCATCAAAAATAACATGAGGGCTTTCTTCTACGCAAAGGGTCTTGTAGTTAAAGACTATGAAGGCTTTACTGACTCGAGAGTATCCTAAGAACACTCCTTGATCAGATTTGCTATCAAAGACCCTTAACTGATCCTTCCCGTTATTGTGGATAAAGCAAGGACATCCAAAAATATGAAAATGGGAAAAGAAGGAATTCTCCCTTTCCATAATTCGTATGGTGTCTTCATGAGTAGTGAGCGGTTCTGAGTGTAACAGGCGGTGTCAGTAGCATTAGCCCAGAACTTTGAGGGTAGTCCAGAGTCTGCTAGGAGCGTTCTTGCTGCTTCTTTTAGTGTTGTGTTCTTCCGTTCAGCAAGACCGTTCTGCTGAGGAGTGCGAGCTCCTGATATCTCGTGTTGAATCCCCTCTGTGTCGCAGTACTCATTTATGACTGAGTTGAGAAATTTTGTCCCTCTATCTGAGCGAATTCTCTAAATCTTGATGTCTTTTTCCACACTTTGTTTCTTCAGCAGTATCGGCAGCTCAGTCTTGACATCAGATTTGTTGGCTATGAAGATGACCCATGTATATCTTGAGTAATCGTAAATAACGACGAGGGCATACTTCTTGCCTCTTATGGTCACTGGAGAGACTGGCCCAAACAAGTCCATGTGGAGCAGTTGAAGGATTCCAGCAGTGGAAGGTGATAAAATTGGTAGATTGCTTTTCTTTGTCTGCTTTCCCTTCAAACACGCTTCACAGTTTTTATCTTTGATGAAGGCTTCATTGGGCAATCCTCTGACTATTGAGTCCTTGGCTAGCTTGTTCATTGCCTTGAAGTTCACGTGACTGAGCCTCTTATGCCACAACCATCCTGTTTTATCACTAGATTTCGTCTGGGCAAGCAAGGAAGCCTCAGGTTCAGCGGTGTTCCAATTAGCAACGTAGATGTTCTTCTTCCATGAACCTAATAACATTGTTTTCCCTATAGATTTATCAATAACATCACAGAAACTAGCGTCAAAGGTAACTCTATTAAGATTATCACAGAATTGACTAACCGAAAGGAGATTATGTTGGAATCCTTCAACATATGTTACTCTTGGAACTGAAGCAATCCCAATGTTCAGTGTTCCATATCCCCTTGAATAGCCTTTCGAGTTGTCACCAAACTCAATTCTGGGACCATCTTCTTGTACGTAATTGGTCGCAGGCTCTTTTGATAAGTCATATATCTCGAGCAGCCGTTGTCCACGATCCAAGGGTCCTTATGCACCTGCAAAATAGAAACAATTGTAGGTACCCTTTGGTTCAGTTTGGGTCCTTAAGCGTTAGTCGATGGTTTTGCAACCCAAATCTGTCTGGCGACCTTAGGAGTCTCAGACACCTTCTTTTTCTGAACCTTGTCAGTCTTCTTCTCCACTGAACTTGGAGATACTGACTTTCTGGCAGCTTTGGGTTCAGGAGCTTTCTTCTTCTGAGGTTTTGTGCTCTTCCTGACCCTGGGCTCATAATAGTACGAACCGTATTGTGCTGGATGTCATACAGTGGTTCACCATACCGTTCTGCCCATCTAACCTTTTTAGTTCCCCCTGAATTTGATCGTGGTGTTGTGGGGCTAGAACTCTTGGTCAGTTTCTTGCTACTCAACTGAGGTGCGATGATCTTCTGTTTGTTTTTCGCCTGAGTTGTAGGTTCAGTGATTTGAACTTTTCCTCTGACGAATCTATCAGCCAGCATTTCTGAGCCTTTTGAGGTAGAGGTTGAAGCTTCATGAGTATAGCCGAGTTCTTCCTTCATGACGACTGGCCTTTGAGCTCTTAGCATACTTTCCAACTTTTCCTTGGCTCCCAGGTATTGTTCAGTCATAGTCCTCGCCAAACTTCATCACTTTTCCTAAGTGATTCATAATCCTTTTCAATTTTTGCGAGTTTCTAACTGAGTCTGGCTATCTCAGTATCTTTCTCAGAATTGTCCTTAGTCAGAACTGATATATGAGTTTCTTGAAGCTGAGACTTAGTCATAAGAGATTCAATCTCTTCCTTCAGTCTCGCAACGAGATTCTCTGAATCAGTAGAGACCTGACAATCAGAAGAAATTCACTGATTTTCATCATTTACCTGTTCCAGTTCCTAAACAGTTCTACTGAACTCTCTGCTCAACTGAATCTGCTCCTGAACAGTTTGCTTGTATCATGTCTAGAGGTTCACCTGTATCTTAGCACGTGTCGTGTGTGCTCTGTGAAGAAGAGGTTATAATAAGTTTATAATTTACCTCAGCCTCTTCTCCGGCCATCAGACAATGTTCAGTTGATGTTTCAGGATCTGTTTCTCCAACCTTAACAACAATAAATGCAGCTTCATCTTTAGAAGAATACATGAAAATATCTTCCTCTATTGAGTCATCGGATAGCTCTCCAACAATGTAGGTCTGCCTTCTTCGGGCAAATTTTTCTCTACTGGCTTTCCGTTCTGCTCGTTGGGCAGCTAAGAGCTCGAGACATTCGTATTGGAAATGTCCTTCCTTTTTGCAGTAGTAGCACACAGTCATTCTGCCACCTTTTCCAGTTGAGCTATTGGACGGACTAGCATCAGGTTCTGTGTTCCTGCAATCAGGAGAAGGTTTAGATTCTTCCCTTTTATGATTATCTTTCTTACCTGAGGGAGAATCTCTTTGATATTTCTTTAGCTTTCTAACTCTCTTCTTCTCTCTTTGATATTTGAGAGTCATAAGCACAAGACGCTCAGTAGCAGGGGTCTCCGTGGACTTTGCTTCTGATGCAGCTACTGTCTTGCTAGCAGAACCGGGGTTGGCTCCTGAAGTGCTGACTGTTGCTTTGAAAGCATGATCAATCTGAGTGTCAGCTGGAGCGCTAACGCACCGTTGGGGTAGACTATGCTCGAACTCCTCAGTCTTCAGTTCTGAAAAGATAACATTAGGAGTTAAAGCATTAAGATCAGAGCGACGTAAATAAGTAGCAAAAGGAAGCCACTTTAGTCGAGGTAGTGCTCTCAAGATCTTGGTGTTCATCTCTTTGTTGGTGAACGTTCTCCCCAGCCCATTGATCACATTGATCTGGTTGGTGAATCTGACGCTAAGCTCGTCAATGGTTTTAGTGGGCTCCATAGCAAAGTTGTCGAACTTTTGAAGCTCTAGTTCGAGCTTATTTTCCTTGATCTGTGGGGTTCCTTGGCTCAGTACAGCCAGGGTATCCCAAACTTCCTTTGCCGTTTTGCAGTCTTGCACTCTCTCGATGTGAGAATCACTGAGCATTGTCAGGATTGCATTCCACGCTACTCGGTTAAGGTTGTGCAATTTCTTCTCTTCAGGCGTGAAGGCAGATTTGTCTTTGGCAACCTTTGCACCTATTTGTGCTCCTACACCTCCCACACCGGCATATTGGACACTGTCGATCATGGGAATAATAGGTCCTGTTTCAAGGACATCTGTCATGCTGTCGTGCAGCGATATAAGGTGCACCTCCATTCTTACGCGCCAAACCGTATAGTTCTCCACCGAGAACAGAAGTACCATCCGAATACCTGGCATATCAGACATTGTAGGTGAGAGTATAAGGATGTATGAAGAGATGCTTGTGCAGTGAAAACGTTTTCAGGATCTATTCGAGTAGACCAGTAGTTTTAAGAAACGATGATCAGGAGAACACAGCTCTGATACCAATTGTTGGTCCGGAGACGAGTGTCAGGTGTGGGGGGTGAATACACCTGAGTACAAGTCTTTCCTCAAACGCGAAGGTCAGTTGAGCTGATAAGTGCAACTGATAAACAGTGCCAATTAAGAACCTTCTGATCGCGGGTCAGAGTGTGTCAACTACTGAGTTCGTTCTACTGACTTATGTCAGTATTGAGAGTTCGGTCGGAGAGTTTTAGTGTGGATAAGTATGGGGCCCATAGGACTTCGTCTCTTTTGAAAACGTGTTTTCGCAAACCAAACTTGTTTTGGCTGGTGCACTTTTAAATACGTTTTATGCAAAGTATGAGTTTGTGAATCGGTTTGAGAACAATACAATAAAATAGTAAATAACACAAGCAGTTTTTACCGTGGTTCGGATACGCAAGATCCTACGTCCACGGTCCTACAGAACATGAGTTCTTGTTGATTAATCTGAGCAAGCCTCAGCAAGGAATCTGTACGCTGGACAGACCCTTCTAAGTTATAGTCCTTAGCGACTTTACAAATCAAACCGAAGTTTGAAGGGTAGGGGATTTTCTCCAATAGTGAAGGAGTTCTTACAATAAGAACAAATCACAGAAAGTGAACTCCTTCGAAGGTTCTAAGCTATGGATATAACAATGAAGCTTAGATAGAGAAGTGGGAACTTAAGAATCTCTAGAGAGAAGAACTACAGATATTCAACTAAGCAAGTTGTTCGCTGGATCGGCTTGAATGCGCTAGAGAGTTTGTATGCAATGAGCTTGTATTCCCTTTGATGTCCCGTGAGTTGAGCTTGTAAACTCTTCTCTATTTATAGTCGTGACTCAGGCATGTATCCGTTGGAAAGGACGATGCCACGTATCAGAAACTTCCAAGGAAAATGGCCATAAGTTTTCGAACTAGCGCCGCAGAGTGGTTGGCTTCTGTACATGAGAGCAGCTTTAACGTCAGAGCAGGTAAGGCTTTGGTTGCTTCTCATTGGCCGAGTTTTGTGGTAGGTAATACTTGTTAGACATCATTCTTCATTTGAGTTGACTCTCACTAATCCTCGTATGAATAAACTCTGCTGACTTCGAATTATAATAGTCGGGCAGTTATTTCCTTATCGGATCTGCAACTGAGTTGCATGCGTTCTGGATCGATCATACTGACTTCTTCATCTGAGTCTGCTGATAAGAGTCTTCTACTAAGAATAGTCAGCTGTGACTCTGAAGGTACTGAACTCTTCTCACATTCAGTAGATAAGAATCGTACTGAGTCTTCAACGGAGGTCTGCTGATAGGAATCTTCTACTGAGAACAGTCAGCTGGAGGACCTGAAGACACGAACTCTACAAACTGATGACATGGGGTTCTGGAATTTAACTTCTCTACTGAAGTTCAGACTAACAACACCCCTTACAGGACTTAGACAAAATAATCAAAGAATGTAAGAACATGTCTAGCCTATTACATCATCAAGTTCAAAACACACATCGGGTACAGGACAAATTTTGGGATCTTCAATTCTATAGCAATGAAAATCACTACAATTTCCCCCATTACCGAAATATAACAATAAGCCCTAAATACATGAACTGCTGACGTCAGTTCTAAGTACCCCCTATCAATGATCTAAACGACCACTGACTCATAACCCAACAATCACTCTCCCATATATTGTGTTCATTGTTGTCTTCATCTTGACCACCATCTGTTCCTGAATCAGATTCAGGAATCTCCGCCCTAAACCCTCCATCTTCGTTGTTTTCTTCATCCCGCGCCTCATGATCTTTCTCAATATTCTGAACTTCAACTTCAATAGTATCCTAATCCATATCAATGTTATCCCAATATCCTCCATGTGTATCATCATTTAGAGTTTCTGTCCTCAAATCAACACTACTAGTATGTGTTTCAAAATCCTCACTTTCAGATGTTTCAGTTGTATGAACCTCATCGTCATTAATTACTTGAGATTGTAATTATGTTATGTTGGGAGTGGATTGTGAGGGCACTTCTGGGACTGTTTTATATTCCACATAAAAATCTAACTTCTGTTGGTCCATGGAGGCTTTAACAAACATTCTCCTTACCTCATCATCACTAATTATCATCTTCCACCCACCTTCCTCTATAACATGAAAGTTCTCCACTTTTTTTATATTAGCACTAACACACAGTTTGTGTAGCCCTTCTATGTATGCAAAACCACCCAAAACATCCTTAAATACGAAAATCTCACCTCCAATATACTTTGCAATAGGAGTAAACTCAAACCTTCCCCCACAATGTATATTCACTTCCGCTTTATACTTCCCTTCAGCTGTACCATGTACCCTGGGTGGAGAGACAATCTTCTTTCGAGGAATATCATTATACATCTATGTACTGCACGAGGAAAATAATGAATCTATGAGAGAGGGAAAGTAAGGGCAGACTACCAAAATAGCAGAATAAGTACAGTGTTCTAACTATCATGTAATCAATACATAAATCTAGTTATCTACTTCCAAATTCATCCATGGATAAAGGATATACAAGATTCTGATTTCCAAAGATTAGGAGCATCAATAAAAAAAAATAGAAGAAAAAAAAGGGATAAAAGCCACAGTTGTCTTGCTTGCTGCTGCTAGTTTCGGGAAATTTAGCAAAACTGGGAAATTCTCGATAACTAATAAGAGTTGATTTCTGAAAATTGAAGAACATACACGTTTTATCCAATCAATTTGTTCATCCACGATTAAAGATACAAAATTGAAGAGATGCAGATTCACAAAATTAAAATTAGGTCCCCAAACGCCAACAAACTGAATTGCAAAGATGCAGATTCATGAAATTAGGTTCACAAAATTAAAATTAGTCCTTTATGCAGATTCACAAAATTGAAGAGATGGAGATTCACAAAATTTGTTCATCCACGATTAACAAACTGAATTTGGGGAATTTCGCTAAATACCAAATCAGAAGTAGAAGAAGAAAAAAATTAGATCCCCAAACACCAATTCTTACATGATGAGAAACCCAATTAGTACAAGCAAACACACATACAAACAAAGAGAAAAGAACCCACCAGCAGCAACCCACAAACCACCGAAAGAAATCCGAGAAAATGCACTTCAAATTTTACCGCAGTTGCCCAAAATAAGTTAGAAAAAAGAGGAAGAATAGTGCGCGAAATGGCGGCGAACTTATAACGGATGGAGAAAAAGGGTGCTCCACGACACGTCGTCTCCTCCAAGCCCCGCTTCAACTCCCCCTACCTCTCTCTCGCTCTTGTAGTATGAACCTCCTCTCTCTCCTATCTAGTATTGAAACTGCAGCTCATCCATCAATTTAGTGATCTTCTCTTCGGTTCTTCACGTGAGGAAGGTTAATGTGTTCTTCAATTTTGGGTAAGAATGGGAGAGAAATATTATAATTTGTTTTGTTGAAAAATAAGTGTGTGCGTGTGTTATACACACCACGCGCGAGAAGGACGAAAATTGTAAAATCTGTGTCGATTTTGAAAAAAGGACTAAAATCGGACTGGTGTACAACTTGACGGACTAAAATTGGACCGCGACAACATAAAAGACTAAAATCGGACTCAAGCCAAGCTGAAGGACGAAAATTGATTTTTTTTTCCCTCAAATCAACCCCAATTAAGTTTATTTTGGAAATAGAAAAAAATGGTCATTTTAAAAACATTTATTTACTAATATTTAATTGAAAGTAAGGCAAATTGACCTATCTTTAGGATTTAAGAAAAATTAATGGAGATAAATAGGAGAAATAAATGGACGGCGAGGCAGGCGTTGCGGACGGCGACGGTGTCACGGAAGACCGGGCGTAGAGCCGGTGGCGTTGTACTTTGACACCTAATTTAAACTTTCAAATTTTTATTTCCATACACACCAATTTAATTTATTTGCGAAAGTATATTATAATTTGGATTGAAATATCAAGGGTATGCAATGTTCAGTATCCTCAAGAGTTGCAGCTTGAAAGAAAAATCCACAATGCATCAAAACTAACACCAATAGCAAATGCCATTAATAAAGATTCAAAAACTCGTAATCTTTGAAAACACGAAAATCCAAATGTTGTGCCTCAAAACAGAAAATATCTCTACCTAATCCTCCTCCACTGACTTGCTTGAGATGTTAATTTGTCCTCTGTGCTCCAGATAGAAGGTTTGCAAGAGATGGAACACCTTGGTTTCCCATTTCCTCTTGAGCTCGTTTCAGCTCTTCTGGGTCTGTAAAAATCACCAATATTATCGAAAACAGGATGGTTAATCTTGGAAGGACAGAATTTGGTAATTAAGCCACAAACAGATGCTGCATCAAAACAATAGTAACCACAGTTGCATAGAGATAAAAGTGTTCGAACTAATACGTCAAGATCTCTACAGACAATTCATTAGTGTAAAAATGGAGACTGGATTTGTATGGCCTTCAATTGGAATGCAATACCCATGTAGTTTATTCTCAAGAGCTTATGGGATGTCTACAAGCAAGAATCAAATAAATGGCATTACAAGAATACCCTTGAAAGCAAATAATCAGAAGCTCATTTAGTACGTAGATATACCCCAGTAGTTAAAATAAATGACAGATAGTTATGCAAGTGCACTATTAAGTACTCCCTCCATCCAACATGAAACGTCTTATATTCTATTTTGGGTTGTCCCACGCAAACGTCATATTTCTTAAAAAAGAAATAAATTTATCACACAAAAAGTCACTTTTTTGTGGACCCCATTCATATCACTCTCTTTCCTAACACACAAAAATCCACCGCATAAATTACTGCGCCGAAAAGAAATAGGATGTTTCATCTGGGACAGAGGGAGTAACTAATAGGCATCGGAAGAGCGAGTTGGCTAAGTTGAAGATCCAATGAAATCAGAAAGTGTAGCTCAAAGTATTGAACTTACCAACTAGTTTAGGCATCACAAACATCACAATCACCATAAATCCAATCATCAGACCCATCGGGCTCTTCACAAGAGACAATATGGAGAATGGTTCTCTTATCTGCAAATTATCAGACAAAAAACATTAGCTACTTTGAATAAATAATTACCTAACTTAAATAGTAAAATATACTAGCCCGAATATCAAGTTTACTTCAAAATACTGTTCCTCTGTTAAAGGCTCCAAAACAAGCTCACTCAATGATCTCCTGTTCTCTGTTAGAGCTGCTTGGACCTTACCAGGATGTCTGGCACTTACATCAACCCGAACCTAGAAGAAAATTGCCATATATTACATTTCATTCGATAATCAACCAACCAAACAGAGAAAAGGAAAAAACAGGCAGCTTACAGGAGAGAAGAAATAGCCAATGGCAGACACTTCAATAAGATGAGTTCCTGCTGCAACGTTATGGCTGAAAAGTAGTTAAAGAACAACTTCTACTCCATTTACTGAACAATTACCATGACCCAGAAATTCAGTTTAGCTCTTAGTGCCTAGATGTTATAATTCGAGACTTCATTTGCAAACTAGAAAGATGGATGGAGTCTCAAAAACTAAACACAAATACTACATTATTATATACCAAAAAGTGATCAAGTCTCAAATATGTTGATCAAAATAACCAAGATGTAGGATACAATGAGAAATATCCATCAGGCCTTAGATAGGTAACATTTTCACCACCATTAAGTATAATCTTGACATTTGAAATTTTTGCTGGCAGACCAAATCCTGTTGCACTAAATCCTGGTTGAACAATAACCAAAAATAAGAAAGGCAAAGTAAGTTCATCATGCAATCAAAACATGTGGAGCTTTTGATATTACCAAAACAGAAACTTTCTGCATGTTTGTGCTACAAAAAAAGTGCCATTAGTTATATAATGTGTTCTTTCACGGTCAATGTTCTCTTTCAATATTTCCACTAATGTCATAATTTTCAAGTCATGTATCCCTTAATGATTGATTTTCACCTAAAGCTTTTGGCTCATACCACAGTTATTAATTCACTACCTCGATGCTTCACCTTTTCTTATCAGAACTAATCCAACTCAGAAATATCTTCCAAACTGCAGTTTCTTGTATTTTGTTTATTTCAGATTAAATGAAAGAGAACACTAAGAATTTGTATCTTGCAAATTAGATCTACAAATCTTCTACTGGATATTGTTTAGGAGTACTTTACTTCAAACCAGGAAAAAAAAAAAAACACAGCCAATTGGCCAGCTTGCACCTGCATATCAAATTACATTGTTTGGACATACTCCAGATTCTCTTGTAATTATCAGCAGCATAAAGGGTATATGACGGATAATTTCTCTATAGATATAAGATACTTTGAACCAATTGTTACAAATCTATTTAACAAACTCTTCAGGTAGTTTAGATCATCTAAGTCACAACACAACATATTCCAAATCCTATCATCACCCAGTGTTAGGTATATTCCTTCATGAAGCAGATATTCCAACTAAATAATAGAAGGAAAGAAAAATTACAATCCAAAACTCGAATTGAATATTCAGCACAAACCCAAATCTGAAATCCCAAAAATGTTTTGGATCACTCTGCAACCGAAACCTCGTTATAACCCAAATATTGGCTTGGAATCCACTTAAATCCCAAGGTGATTAATTCTTGGAAAAGCAAAAGCGCAAGAGCAATTGCAAACTTGAGTGCATAAAACCCTTGATATAACAGTAGTAAAAGAAAGCATACCTGGAAATCGAACTTTACCATTTATACTATAGCCTTCCGAGTTCCTAAAGGGAATGAATCAGAGAATACATCAGACCCATAATCTCCATCGATTTCAATAACTAAATAAATAATTCAATAGAATTTCAACTAAATCCGAAAGTTCAGAAGGGCTCGAGAAGAATCACCTATTGGAGATCCCGAACGCCGATGGAAAAAGTAAGATCACAGAGAGTAAAATAAAAAAGTAACGAGCAGCCATCGAGAGCGAGCGATAGATAGAGAGGAGAGAGAGAACGGTGAAACTCTACAGTTTTCTCACTTTCTGTTGATCAATCGAGTCCCTTAAATCAATCACAAATTGGGCAAATTTCTTCAGCAAATAAATTAAATACAATTAAACATAAATAAAGTAACAATCTTACGATCGAAAAAAAATATTTATTATTTTATCGAAGATGCAATGATCTATATTGGAATCGAAAAAAATTATTATCTAAGTCAGATTATTACTTTATCGAGATTTAACACTAAAGCAAAAAACAAAAACAATTTTATATAATTTTACCAATTTTGTTGTAAATTTCCTAAATACGAAATTAAATCAAGAAATAAAAATTTAGAAACAACCGATTAATTGTTACAAATAAAAATAAAATAAAATAAATAGAGAGATTTGGACAGGCTAACCTAATTAATACTGCTTGTTTGAATTCCACTCATGTTCAAAATGGATTTAAAAAAAAAAAATCCGTACGTCAAACTCATAATAAAATCACAGACTTTTCTAGTAGACCTTGTAGCACATAGCAAATCTTACAAAAAAAACATAATTAAAAGTATTATTTAAATCAAGTTAAATTTTGAAGAACAAGGACTTGGTCTAGAGTAGAAAAATCTCCTATGATTCCTCCCAACTATTCTTTCGTTCGACTGAGTTTGATTCACTTTTTTATACGGTTGTTAAAGAGAGTGATTAGCTGTTAGTAAATGAGTGAATTACACAAACAGAGAATTTTTAATTGTGAATATAAAAATTATAATTTTTAAAATGGATCAATCAGAAAAGGAAATCGTGACAAGATAAATGAAAACGAACCGAGTATTGTTTTAAAGTGCGGATTACACTTCCTTTAAATAATCCATTAAGTGTTTCTCACTCTAAAATCCTTCAAATACACGTCCTTTTTTCTCTACCTCTTTCTCCAGTTACCAATAGGGGTGGGCAAACAATTCGGGTTCCCGTGCCCGTACTCGTCCCGTTCGGGTATTTTCCGTTCGGGTCGGAAAAAATGGGTACGGGTACCCGTTACGCGGGTACCCGCAAAAAATCAAGCAGGTCGGGAACGAGAACAGATTTTATTTTTAGATATCCGTTCCCGAACGGGTACCCGCTTTAATATACAATTTTTTTTACATGAGGTCCTCTTGCGTAGAGGTGGGCACGGGACGGCGCGGGTACCCGTTTGCATGTTTTGTGCTAGCACTAGAATGTGACTAAACAGTTTTCCACGATAATTTTAATTATAAGAATCTATGGTTTCATAGTTGATAATCATATGGTCGGTTTTATAATTATAATTTATGGTGAAACACCATTGGAACATAGTTTATAAAACAGATCATCTACTCCTATAGTCCTATTTAGTGGTTTAAATATATTGGTATTTTTTAATTTTAATTTATGTTTTTAAAATTTCATTTATTAATATTTTTTAATTTTTATTTATGAATTTAAATATATTATAAATAAGTGGTAATATTTGCGGGTAAACTCGTACCCGTACCGTATCCGCGCGGGTACCCGCATGTGGGTATCCGCTCTATGCGGGAACGAGAATGGATATTAAAATCAATTACCCGCAGGCGCGGGTATCCGCAAATGGGTACCCGCAGCGCGGGTACCCGTCCCGCGCCCACCCCTAATTACCAATTCCTCCAAGTTGAGCACGAGAAATAGACTCTCGCGTCTAAATCTGCTACAGCATGCAAGAACGGAAATTGAATCATTTAGTGTGATAGTTTCCATTTAGTTAGAATTCAATTATTCCGGCCATCATGTCTCAATTCTTTTATAACTTCAATTACATATTGATTATATATATATATATATATGGTGTGGTTCAAGGGATATCCACCCTCATAAGAGATATGAGAACCAATTCACACCCTATATTCCTTCCAAATCAATGGCCTAGATTAGATCTCTAATTCACATTAAAAAAAAGGAAAAAAGGGCAAAATTGGTAAGAAGAATAAATCTAATTTGAAGAAACACTTCACTATTTTGAAAACATACTCAACACTTCCATTCTCTCTCTCTCTCTCTCTCTCTCTCTCTCTCTCTCGCTCGCTCGCTCGCTCTCTCTCTCACTCCTTCTCTCAAATCAAAAACCTCCCTAGCCCGAAAATCCCGTCGATTTCTCTCCTATTTATGTTGTTCCATCTCAATTCCAATGAATCTGAATTTTGTTTCTTCAATTTTGAAGTCGATTTGCTGAGAAATCGAATGTTTATCTCTCTCTCTCTCTCTCTCTCTCTCTCTCTCTCTCTCTCTCTCTCTCTCTCTCTCTCTCTCTCTCTCTCTTTCGCTCCCTCTCTCAAATCAAAAACCTCCCTAGCCCGAAATCCCGTCGATTTCTCTCTATTTATGTTGTTCCATCTCAATTTTACAGAATCTGAAGTTCGTTTCTTCAATTTCGAAGTCGATTTGCTGAGAAATCGAAGGCTTATGTAGTTCTGACAAAAAATTGGGGATTTCTTCGGGGTTCGTCCTTCCAATCGAAATTTTTAACCCTAGATCTATGATTCTTAAACCTAGATCTGTGATTTTTAACCATAGATCTACGTTTTTTAACCTTAGATCTATGGTATTTATCCCTAGATCTGTGATTTATTTTCGGATCTTGTTATCTTGATGTATTTTTTGGTCTATTTCTAGATATAGTCGTCGAGTCCCGCAATTACTGCCCTGTTTGGAATTCCATTTCGCGATTGCATACGTAGCATTAATATGCATGAATTTGTATAATGTTATGCATGGATGAGATGTTATATATGCATGATAATGAATGCATTGTGAAACATGTGACAGACTGTGTTTCAAATTGTGTTCGAAGTAATATGCATGAATATGTATAAGGGTATGCATGGATGAGATGTTATATATGCATGAAAATGAATGTATTATGAAGCATGTGTCGGACTGCGTTTAATATTGTTTTCGAAGTAATATGCATGAATCTGTAGAATGGTATGCATGAATGAGATGTTATTTATGCATGAAAATGAATGCATTGTGATGTATGGGACGAATTGCATTTCATATTGTGTTTGAAGTAATATGGATGAACCTGTTCGGTGGTATGTATGAAATTGTGAGTAAGTATGCATGAAATTGAGTGGCGATTTGCATGAAAGTGTAAATTGTCATGATTGAATCTAAAAATAAATAAATTGCAGGGGCATATTAAATGAGGCACATTGACACATTCAAAGGTGATGAAAATCTTTGCGTCATTTCGAGGAAATGAAGTTGAATACTAGATAAGTGGAGAACATATTGTAGACAATGAGAATTGAGATTTCAAAGAGAATTCATTGTTTTGTTAGAACTTAATCTTGTTTTTAATAGAAACAATTGTAGTTATGCTTTGTTAATTAATCATATTCTCAATTGTTACATATTTCTAGACTATAAGCTTTGAGATTTGAAGGATACTCCTGTTTTGTTAGAACTTTTGTTTTTATTAGAAATATTTTCAATGTATGATTCGTTAGACAATATTATTTTTATGAACTATGCATTGTTATAAAACAAGCTATGCATTAATTTGAGCGTAGATATGCATGTAATTAAAATGGAAAAAATATATATAGTAATTGGGTCACCAATTTTATGCATACACAAGTACTAATTTATACATATTTCTAGTTAAACTTATGCATAACATGAACTCTTTGTTGGGGAGAAAGGGAGAGAAAAGAAGTTGGGAAAGAGAAAATATATGAAGGAAAAGTAAAACAAAAGCAGATTACGAAAATACCCTTAATAAGTCTAATTTCTCCATTTTTGCTTTATTTTTAAATACCTATCTAATGAAAATTGCTAGCCATTGATCAAGGAAATGGATGGATGAGATCGGATCTCATATCTCATATGTAAAAAAGATCTCATTTAATCTATTCCCTATATATATAGAGAGAGAGCGGTTCCAGTGAGAATGCCCCTTGTTGTAGGAATTAAGAACAAATATGAAGCCATTGGATCGAGTCAATCTACGGTTGAGATTAAATATTAGGCTCTCAAAGGGTATTTTGGGCAAAACCGAAAATTAAAAATTAGGGGCAGAAGTATGGATTAAGCGTGGAATTTAAATTGTTTTCCCTCACCTTACGCCCCATATTCTCCTAAACCACAAAAATATGAAGAATTCCTCCAAAATCATAAGAAATTGCACCGATTCGCGGCCGGAATTGTGAGGCACGAACCCTAGGCGGCAGAAGAACCCCTCGGCGGAATTGTGAGGCACAAACTAGGGTTGTAATCGAACAGAGCCGAGCCGAGGTTTGCAAAGGCTTGACTCGAATAACAGTTTACAACTCGGGTTCGAGCTCGGGCTCGAGCTCGATACGAGCTTTTAATACAAATTTGAGCTCAAGCTTGATAAAATATTATTGTATTCGAGATCGGCTCGAAATCTTAATAACTCTTATTAAAGTTCAAAAAATAACTATCTGGTTTGGGTTAATACCCGATCCTGAACCGAATCGGTATTCGAAATTCAATTTTTGAACTTGCATTGGTTTCGATCGGTTTATCGAAATGTCACTCAATAGACACGCTAAAAATGAACAGAAGGGAGATGGTTTATATAAAAAAATATTGTCCTCAACTTCAACCCACTTTCGGTGTGGAATGTCAACACATTTTCAAAGTAAGAACAAAAGAAGTGCACAACTCTCACTTATCCACTTTCCCACTATCCCACATCTAATAAATATGAAAAATAAGAGGCAACATAAACCTATATAAAACCAGCGACTTCTTCCTTATTTTCTTTGTAAAATTTGCCATTTATTTAATAATAATAATGAGGAACTCTTGTAAATTTAGTTTGATATTTTATAAAACTTTGCTTATGACCGAATTTATTTCACTTATGAACATTGCTTATAATATAATCTGAAACTGATTGGTCATCAATTAAAAATATATACATATAAATTTATTTATTTTAAATTTTATATATCAATTAAATCATGATTTAATCGAGCCAAGCTTCCGAGCCAAATAGTCTCAAGCTCGAGCTTGGCTTGAATAAATTGACGAATATCAAATTAAGCTCGAATTCAAGCTCGAGCTCGAGTTATTCAAATAAAGCTTGGTTCGATTACTACCCTAGTACGAACCCATCAGGGGCGGAATTGTGAGGCACGAACCCTAGTCGGTGGCAGAATTATGAGGCACAAACCCCTCGACGACGGAAATCACAAGAAACACCCCTTCTTTCTTGTGTTGTTTTCAATTTTTGCAAGTGACTATGATGTTGGAGCTGTCCTTGGACAAAAGAATGAAAAGGCTAGTCATGTTATATACTATGCCTTGAAGACGCTCAATTCAGCCCAATGCAATTACACCACTACGGAAAAGGAGCTACCCGCTACTTTGTTTGCATTCGACAAGTTCCGCTCATACCTGCTTGGGTCAAAGGTAATCGTCTACATTGATCATGCTGCCGTGAAGCATCTACTGGCCAATAAGGAGACAAAACCACGTCTTATACGTTGGATTTTGCTGCTGCAAGAATTTGATTGGGAAGTGAGAGATAAGAAGGGAGCTGAGAATAATGTAGCTGATCACTTGAATCGTCTAGTTCATCCAGAAGATGCTGAACCTATCAAGGAATCATTTCCAGAAGGGCATCTCTATTATTTTGCCACCCCAGGATTTGACAGCACGCTGAACTTGGCCAAGCCATCTGATGAGAGTTTCATTATTTGTCCAAGTGGAAGTACGAAACTGAGACAGAATGTTATGAAATTGAAGGAAAGAATGGTAAAGCTCCTTGGTATGCCAATATTGTTAATTATCTTACTTCAAGGAGGCTACCACCAGATTTTACCATGACTCAAAAGAGGAGATTGATGAGTGAATGCAAGTACTATTTTTGGGATAATCCTATCCTTTGGAAAGTTGGAGCCGATCAAGTTATTCGAAGATGTGTACCCGAGGAGGAACAGTTTGAGATCTTGGAACATTATCATTCATCACCTTATGGAGGACATGGAGGAGTAAAGCGTACCGTACGCAAGGTTCTCGATTGTGGATTCTTTTGGTTAACTTTGAATCGAGATGCTTATGTGTTTTGCAAATGTTGCAAACGTTGTCAGATGTTTTGTAATATTGGTTCACGAGATGAGCTACCTCAACATCCGATGCTCTTTTGTGAAATATTTGATATATGGGGCATGGATTTCATGGGACCATTCCCTAGCTCGTTCGAAAATCTTTACACACTCTTACATGTGGATTATGTGTCCAAGTGGGTTGAAGCCAAAGCAACTCGCTCCAATGATTCCAAGGTGGTTGTTGGATTTCTTAAGTTTAATATTTTTAGTCGATATGGTGTTCCTCGAGCTATAATAAGTGATAATGGTACTCATTTCTGCAATCGTACCGTTGAAGCTTTGATGAAGAAATATGGATGTCAACATCGTCTATGTACTCCGTATCATCCCCAAACAAATGGCCAAGCTGAAGTATCCAATAGGGAGATCAAGCATGTTTTAGAGAAAACGGTTAATCCATCTCGAAAGGATTGGAGTACACGCTTGGAGGATGCTCTTTGGGCGTATAGAACCGCATACAAGACCCCTATTGGTATGTTCCCTTATCGTTTGATCTTTGGAAAAATGTGTCACTTACCCGTAGAGCTCGTGCATAAGGCATTTTGGGCCGTGAAAAGAATGAATATGAACTTGCTCAAGTGTGAGGAGGAACACAAGTATCATTTGCAAGAATTAGAGGAGCTTAGACTTGAAGATTATGATGCCTCTATGTGGTATAAAGATCGAACCAAAGCTTGGCATGATCATAATCTGAGATCTAAATGGTTTGAAGTCTGACAATTGGTACTCTTATACCAATCTAAACTTCATCTCATGCCCGGGAATCTTCGTTCGAGATGGATAGGGCCATTTGTTATCAGGTCAGTTTGGCCAAGCAGAGCAGTTGATCTGGAAGATCCCGCGATTAAGTCAATTTTTGTGGTAAATGGCCATCGGCTGAAGCTCTATCATCACTTGCACCAATTGAACACAGTGGACGAGGTTCCATTGTACCTCCCAACATACGCCTGATAAGCTTGGAAGAGTCGAGCCTGCGACTCTAACTCAATGCTCTTGTGGGAGGAACCCCACATGTATCCTTTTTATTATTTTTCGCATTTTATTTCTTAGTCTAGATTTATTTTATATATAGTTTTTGTGTTGGTTTCTTGTGCTGACCATTTTATGCAGGAGATCTAGCTATCTGTGGAAGAATTTCGTAACTTAGGAAGGAAGTATCAAGATTTGTGATATATAAGGAAAGAGTTTGAAGAAGGAAATAAGCCTAAGTATGGGTTGGGGATCTAATTGCAAAACATTTCAATTTTTTATGGTCCAATTGACACAAAAGTTGAAGTGTGAGGATGCTGAAGGAAGACGGGGGTGTTTCTGTGCATTAAAAGAAATCCGGGGACTCAATTGAAAACTCTCATAAAAGTTGAGCTTTAAGACCGAATCAAAGGGGGAATTCCTCATACCTGTTCCCGCTCTACTGTTTTTCTTCCCTCTCTCAAAATCGTCCTCGACCAAGCTACTCATCATCTCCTACCTTTCCCACCATCTTCTACCACATCCATGGCTCCTAGAAAGCAAAAGAAAACCGCCTCCGCTGCGAAGAATTCGGCAGTGCCAGTTTCCCCTGCATCCCAGCCGACGACTCGACAACAGTGAGCAAGTCGCCGTAAACAGCCCACTCCTCCGCCGGTTCAAGAGGAAGTGCCTACGCATGCTAAAGTTCTGCCGGCGAACGTGGATGTTGCAGTTGAAGACGAGGTTGCTACTGACACGATTCCTGAGGCACCGTCGATACCCCATGCAGAGCGCACTACATCGAAAGTGTAGAAAACTCCATCTCCGTCTCCGTCTCAAGTTCCGGAGGAAACCCCTGTTATGTCTACTCCTGTTGCTTCGCCGCGAACGTCGCCGGATAGGGTTTCCACTCCACCACTAGAACAGTCCGCTACTCCCAGAGAACAACCCGTTCTGGAGTCTATTCCGCCTTAATCACCGCCTCCAGAATCCACTATTCCAGAATCTTCCACCGCAGCTGGCAAGCGCGCTATCGCAGCCCGAGCAGCACTGGTGGGTGGCACGGTACAAGAGGATGTTACAATTCATATTCCATGTGTGAGACTGATCGTAGATGGCGTGTATCCTTTGGATGAGGAAGATGAAGATTATGTTCCGGAAGTTGCTTGCCCAACCGATATGTTGTTGGATGCCGAAGACCAAACCCTATTTCACCGATATGCCACATCCGAAGAAGATATCTCTGATTCCGAACCGGCCGAAGACGGTTACGACAACATATTCGTAATTTGAATCTTGAGTGAGGAAGATCGTCTCCGCCTTCGCTACTTCGATGAGGAAGATTGACCGTTAAGTGTGAAAAAGGCAGTTTCGGGCCTGCAAGTTAGGTAAGTTTGCCGATTCTAAGGTCTTGAGTCATTTAGGTATCCGTGATCAGTTCTTTGAGTATTTTCGCAATATTGGTTGGTGTTAGTCCAGAGACGAGTGTCAGGTGTAGAGGGGGGGGGGGGGGTGAATACACCTGAGTATAAGTTTCTTTTCTCAAACACGAAAGACAGCTGAGCGGTAGGTTGCAACTGATGAACAGTGCTAAATAGTAACCTTCTGACCACGGGTCAGAGTGACTCAACTACTGAGTTTCTTCTACTGACTTTTGTCAGTATTAAATCCTCAGGCGGAGAGTTAGTGCGGATAAGTGTATGGCCCGATAAACTTCGTCTCGATTTGAACGTCTTTTTTGCAAACCAAAAAAGTTTTGGCTAGTGCACTTTTAAATACGTTTTATGCAAAATATGAGTTTGTAGAATGATTTGAGAACGATGCAATAAAATAGTAAATAATACAAGCGATTTTTAACGTGGTTCGGATATGCAAGATCCTACGTCCACGGTCCTGCTGAACAGGAGGTCTTGTTGATTAATCTGAGCAAGCCTCAGCAAGGTATCTGTACGCTGGACAGATCCTTCTAAGTTATAGTCCTTAGCGACTTTACAAATCAAACCGAAGTTTGAAGGGGAGGGGATTTTCTCCAACTATGAAGGAGTTCTTACAATAAGAACAACCTTAGAAAGTGAACTCCTTCGAAGATTCTAAGCTATAGATATAACAATGGAGCTTAGATAGAGAAGAGGGATCTAAATAAAACTCTAGAGAGAAGAACTAAAGATTTTCAACTAGGCAAGTTCTTCGCTGGATCTTCTTGAATGCGCTAGAGAGTTTGAATGCTTGAGCGTGTAATCCCTTTGATATCCCGTGTGTTGAGTTCGGAAAGGCTTCTCTATTTATAGTTGTGACCCAGGCATTTGTCCGTTGGAGAAGACGATGCCACGTGTCACAAACGTCCAAGGAAAACGGCCATAAGTTCGAAATAGTGTCGCAGAGTAGTTGGTCACTGTGCATGAGAGCAGCTTTAATTGGTCAGAGCAGGTAAGGCTTAGACCGCTTCTCATTGGTCGAGTTGACTCTCACTCATCCTCGTATGATCTTCTGCTAATTTTCGAACAATATTAAAAGTCGGGTTGTTTCCTGACGGATACAGTAGATCTGACACGATCAACTGTCTTCTTTATCTGAGTCGGCTGATAACAGGTCTTCTATAGAGTGTAGTCAGCTGATGACTCTGAAGGTACTGAGCTCTGTCCTGTGTTCTTTTACTGAGGGTCAGCTGATGAAAGGTCTTCTTCTGATGAGGGTCAGCTGGAGACCTGAGAACACGAGCTCTTACATACTGATGACGTGGGGTTCTGGAATTTAACTTCCTACTGAAGTTCAGACCAACAAATACCCGTTACAGGACTTAAATAAAATAGATAATGAAGATAAAAATAGTCTAGCCTATTACGTCATCTAGTCCGAAAGACACTACACTAAGGGTATAAGACAGGTTTTGGGATCTTCAATTCCATAGCAATAAATTACTGTGATTTCCCCCATTACCGAAAATAAGCAAGTCCTAATACAAGAACTACTGATGATAAAACAGAATACCTTCTAAGTGATGATTAAATCAACCACTGACTCATAACCCAATAATTTCCCCCTAATTGATGATGCCAAAACCACTAAGTACTAAACTACTGGTCCAAAAGACTTCAGTAAAAACTAAGCAGTTAAAACTGGGTAATCAACAGATAAAAGATAGGCATATCAGAGAAAGATAGGTTTTGTGTGTGTGTGTCAAATCACTTCAGTGATCAGTTGTGATAAACAGATAAACACAACTATAAGATAATGAGTCGTTGTCTGGCCAAGGAAAGAACTGATGTATTATATATGAGAAATGAGGTTACAACAGTCTATGCTCTATACAATCAGAAGATAAGGAGCAGCTACTACTAACGTCTGAACTTCTTGATCTTGGCTTTGAATTCCGCAGACTTAGTAGCTGGAGGCTCCAACCCGTAAGATTTGTAAATTCTTTCTCTGAGGGTTTGGATGGAAGCGAGATCATCTGGCTGCAAAGGACTCAGATCGTTGTGGTGTGCAGCAGTCTCGACTTCGTCCTCTATCTCCTTAGTGCATATCACTCCTCGAGTAGTCATGGGAGGAGTCAGCTGGCGATAGGCAGGAGCGGTGAAGGGCAGCTTCTCCTTGAATAGAAGTAACTTGATCTGCGCCCTAAAGTTCGCCTCGTACTGATAGATAAATTCATCGAAGAGATCAGCTGGCGAAACTTCAGCAGGATAGCACTGCCACACATAGTATGCCTTTATGAAATCTATCTTCAGCTCCTCCCACTCCTCGTTCAGATTCCAAGGAATCCATCTGTCTACGCGGTGATGCGGAGTCTTCTTGAGATAAGCCTTTTGGGCACCTCACCGGAAGAACTTAGATGTCCTCGGGATCTGTCTGCTCTTGTCGAGGATTGGCTCTCTTGCGATTCTATGAGTGAGATCAATAATCTTGGCCAGATCCTCCATCCTCTTCTTCTCCCTTAAGGCTGCAGCTCTCTTATCTCCTCTCCGGAGATTTAGCCCTTGCTGCGTGGCCTCCCACGTTGCCCTGCTCAGGTGTAAGTTTAGAGATGTTCTTCATTCTCTGAGCAAATGGCAGGGTGTCAGTCTCCGAGTCATCAGCAGGCTCATCAGCAGATTGCTGAGCCTTCTTCTTCTGCTCATCTATTATCCGCTTAACATGACTCTTTGACATCCTGGCAACTGTCACTCTCTTCTTCTTCTTAGGATTCTGAGACTCTTCTTCCAATCTCATCTCATAGTTTAATTGATCTTGGAGGAGCTGAGCCACCCTTTTATCATGCTCCTCCTGCTCTGCTCGAGTTTTGAATTTGGGCATCGGAGAAGGAGGTGGAGTGCTTTCAGTTGCTTTCTCCTTCCCGGGCCTATGAGCTTGCAGGGGCTCATCCTCTTGATCTAGGAACTGAGCAATATCCTCAATATGCTGTGCCTGAGCCAAGGATCCTTCACCTGATCCTCCGACCGGCTCGGGCAGCTGAGCTTCAAAGGGCTGTGCCTCTGAATGAGTTTGGACTTGAGGGATTTGGACTTGGGGAGGGAGGACGGAGCTAGTTCCAGCCTGAGCTGAACTTTCCCCCTTGAGAGATTCCCTCTCAGCTGACTGTCCTTCCACCTGAGCTCTTCCTTCCCTTTCTTCCCCCTTTTAGGCATCATCAGTAGCGGGGGTCAGAAGGGCCTTGAGAGCTGCTACTTCCTTCTGAAGATCGTACACTGTAGTTTTAATGGAAGTGGTGGTGGTGTTGAAGTCTCCGATGGCATCGCAATAGTGGACCCAGTCCTCCTCCTGGTCCTTGCGGATTTGGCGGATGTGGGCCTCTGCTTCGTTCCTCTGCTTCAGAAGCGATGCGTCATGAGAGGCAGTCATCTCTTGCTGGATTAGCTTCAGGGCGGCCACCTGAGTTTGTAAGGCGTTCTGGACACTTGAGGTTGCCATCCTGTTGTGTTCACCATAGTAGTTTGGACTGTGGCTAAGCTCGCAGACAACTGCTCAGCGAATATCTTCTGTTGGGCTTCGAGCAGTTGCTGGCATTGAGCAGCCAAGTCTGCCTTCTGAGCTGCCAGCACAGCCTCGACGATCTCCTGAATGTTGGGAGTAGGACCGTCTGAAACCTTCTTGACTACGCTCGCAAGGTCGTCAACTTTCTCCGTCTGCGCCTTGGTGTACTGAGCCCATTTCAGATGGACATCCTTAGCCAGGAGACGATTCTTGTCTCTTGCTTTCTGATGGCATGGTTGACAGACTTTGAGGACACATAACCTATGGGTTTGATCTGATAAGACAAGGTTCCGAACCTCTGCTCTTAGGCGGCGAGTTGTTGTTTCCTGGAGGTTGAAGCAACTGGGGCGGCACCAGATTCAGGAGGTGGTGGTGGTGAGTCGCCCTTCTCGCTGGGAGTCTTTCCCTCAGTAGAATCTCCCTGTTCTGCATCCTTGGGTGGTGCTTGTTCATCATCACCATCACTGTGATGAGAAGGCGGCGATGGGCTTCTGGCAGTCTGCGGGGAGGACCTCAGCTCAAAAAGATATAACATAGCTGAGCGTAGGTCCTCGAAAGAGGCGATGTCAGCAGATTCCTCAAACCCAATCGCTGACTGCAGACTCTGTTCTTCAACCAATAGGGACAGTGCAGAGTGCTGCTGGATGAGCTCTGCGAGGATGTCCTAATTAAGGAACCTCAGCAACATCTGAGTCCTTACCCTGATCGCGATGTCGACCAAGTCCTGATGTTGAGAGATCTCAGGAATATGTGCAACGACTTCTCCTGTGGCACAGAGACGAGTCATCTGCACGGTCGATGACTGTTCGGAGGAGACTTTAGCAGCCGACTCGTCAGCTTCTTCTGGCTGAGTCTCTTCCGTTCTGACCCGTACCTTATCTTTCAGCGTGGCACCTTCAATGCCGGTATCAGCGTCCAGTAATTCCTCCTCCTGAGGTAGTGGAGGGGAAACAGGCTTGGCGGGAGCTTAGAAGCTCCAGCCTTGGAGAGCTTCTTCCGCTTCGGCTGATTGGCCCGTGGAGGCAGATCAGTGGATGATCTTTTGAGCTCAGTAGCTCCACGTCCGATAGATTTTTTGGCCGCTGCTCTAGTCCTGAACTTGATGAGCTTGCGATCGAAGTATTTGGAATCAGCGAATGATGCATGATTCGTCACCGAATCCTCTATCAGTACGGACACCTTCGCCCCGTATAACAACTTTCCCACACTGATCAGTCTTCTCTCTCCTGATTCAGTGGATGAGAACTTCTACGCCTGAGCCTTCAGCTCAGCCAGAAAGAACTTGGTCCAGTTCACCTGGACTCCGTCAACAATGGCCATCATGATTTGGAGTCGAGGCTTGGACAACTGATCGAACGAACCGGTGGCGCTCGTCAAGATGTGGATGACGAAGTAGGCGAGGCCCCTGTACTCCGGAAGGAGTTGGTTCTTCGACAGGGTGGATTTGAAGGAAATGTCGTCGCGTCCACAGAAATGATGGACATAGTTGTTGAGCTCGGTTTCCTTGTAACCCACCGAAGAAATCCCGAAGTTCGGTAGTTCGAAAGAAGACTTTAGGGCCTCCATCACATTGATGTCGACATTGCTAGATTCCCACTTCTGGGGAGCAACTTCCCTCATGTAACCGATCAAGGTTACCTCCGCGTCCGTATCCTCCACCGAACGCCAGTTGAGAAGAATTTTGCCACTTGCCAGGCAGATACACCTTCGGGTGCTTTGTTACCAGAAGCTTCAGGCCGGACGCTTCAAGAGCCGAGAAGATTGGCTCCAAGAACGGAAGCTCCGCCTGATGGAAGATCATCGTAGGTTCGAAGAGAACCCTAGAGAGAATGATCTCCTCGATGTTGGGTGGGGTCAAAACGATCGCCATAGAATAGATATCTGCAAAATAAGAGTTAGCACTCGAAAATAGAGTAAGTTAGATAAGTATTGCAGAGAAATAGGATGTTTACCGTAATCAAAGAGCTTAAGATGAAATAGAAGCAGTCGAGAGAGAGTGCAGTAAACAGGAATGCTCGAAAAGCTCTAAGATTGCGTAAATGGTGAAAAGGTGAGATTAGAGTGAAAAGGGTAAGATTTTATAAGATTTGAATATCAAGGGTTTTCGATCGGACGGTTTTTATAAAATCTCGCTTTTCTGTGACGGCTTGGATTTGATGTTATAAAAGGAATGATTACTTAGCCGCCTCTAATCTAGACCCACATAAGATAAGCGTAGACAGAGTAAGGTGAGAAGACATGCATTAAATGCGTTGCAGGCAGCATTAAAGGATAAGCATTTTAAATGATAACGGTTTTCTACTGACTTAAACCTTAAATATTTATGGCGGGAAATAAATGCAAGTCATGCTACTGAATGCAAACGACTGAGTTATTAAATGTGAGCATGCTTATGAGAATATTAAAGAATCTAACTACACAAACCTCTTCAGCTGAACTTTTACAATCAGCTGGTTACCGTAATGATTCAGGAGGATCTTCGTGGTACTGATAGTACCATGTTCCCCCTTACTGTGTATTGTATGATTCACCTTACTGAATCAAAGTACTGAGTCTGACTTCTGACCTGTCGTACTGAATTCTCTCACTGACTCGGGTCAGCAGGATCCAGTAGACCTAGCTCGACTGATAGTTCTCTGAATCTGTTCTCAGCTAGCGGTTTGGTCAGTATGTCTGCCCTTTGCTTATCAGTATGGATCTTCTCCATCCTGATATCCTTCTTCTCGACATGGTCTCTGATGAAGTGGTGTAGAATGTCCACGTGCTTGCACCTCATATGAACAACTAGATTCTGAGTTATTGCAATCGCACTGGTGGAGTCGCAGTAGATGGGCACTTCATCTTGAGTAATTCCATAATCTCACAGTTGTTGTCGAAGCCAAAGGATCTGGGCACAAAAACTTCCAGCAGCCATATACTCAGCTTCAGTAGTGGACGTCGCCACTGAATGCTATTTCTTTGAGAACCATGATATCAGCTTGCTACCTAGGAAATGACATATTCCGGAAGTTGACTTTCGATCTATCCTGCATCCTGCATAATCAACATAAGAATAACCCGTGAGAATCAGATTATCATCAGCAGGATACCATAACTCCGCGTCAGGTGTTCCCTTCAGGTATCACAGAATCTTCTTTGCTGAGTCAAGATGACTTCGCTTGGGATTCGCCTAAAATCTTGCACATACACCTACAGCATAAGTTATGTCAGGTCTGCTTACTGTTAAATATAATAAAGAACCAATAACAACTCTATAATCAGTAGAGTTAACAGAAGCTCCCTCTTTGTCTAGATCAATTTTAAAATTCGTGTTCATGGGGATCTTGACTTGCTTGCTTGAGTCCCAGCCGAATCTTTTCAGGAGGTCTCGAGTGTATTTGGCTTGGTTGATGAATATTCCTTCAGGTGATTGCTTCACTTGAAATCCAAGGAAATAGTCCATCTCCCCCATCATGGACATCTCGAACTTCTCCTTCATCATTTTCTCGAATTGTTGACATATAGTCACGTTCTTGCAACCGAAAATAATGTCGTCCACGTAGATCTACACCAGTAGAATGTCATCGCCTTACTTGATGTTGAACAGGGTGCGAGCTACTGTCCCCTTCTAAAAACCTTTCTGAAGCAGAAAGTCTGATAGGGTATCGTACCAAGCCCTGGGTGCTTATTTTAACCCATACAGAGCTTTCCAAAGTCTGTACACCTGATGTCCCTGCTAAAAGCCAGGCGATTGTTCCACATAGACTTCTTCCTTTAGCACGCCATTCAGAAATGCTGACTTCACATCCATTTGATATACTTTAAATCTTTGATGCGTTGCATAGGCTAGGAACAGACGAATAGCTTCCAATTTGGCGACTGGTACGAACATTTCGTCAAAGTCTATTCCTTCTGCTTGACAGTATCCCTTGGCAACAAGTTGAGCCTTGTTTCTGACGATGACGTTGTTTTCATCTCGCTTGTTTTTGAAGACCCACTTAGTACCGATCACATGTTGATGTCTAGGTCTGTCAACAAGCTCCCAAACTTCGTTACAGACAAACTGGTTCAGCTCCTCTTGCATGGCAATGATCCAGTAAGCATCATTGATAGCATCCTCTATCGTCTGAGGTTCTTCAGTAGACAAGAAACAGAAGTAGAGAGCACTTTCTCCTTGGCTTAATCTGGATCTTGTCCTTACTGCTGCTGATGGATCTCCAATGATTAAATCAAAAGAGTGAGCGTCTAGTCACGAATGTCTGAGTTTGGGTTCTTCTTCTAAGATTACTTCTGTACCGTCAACATGAGTGTTAGGCATTTCAGTAGTACTATTATGTGACTGAAGTAGTTCAGTAAGAAGGTTGGGTCTATTGAGTTTCCAGGTTCATGGGCATTTAGCTCAGGAACATTAGTCTTTCCCCTGAGTTTATGTTCTCAGTAGAGGTCTCAGTTACCACTGGGGCTTCCTCATCGACCATTGTTACCTGATGTTGATTCTGTTCAGTAGAATCAACCAGGTCAGCTACAGTGTTTGTGGGATGGGTCTGAATTTCTTCATCGTCTGACTCATCATCCCAACAATGCTGGATCTTCTCAGCTTTGTCGTTTAGTGTGAGATCCTATAGCTTGCTGCTGACATCTTCAGGATTTTTCTTCTTTGGTTTCCTGCTCTCAGTAACAAACTCATCAAAAATAACATGAGGGCTTTCCTCCACACAAAGGGTCCGGTAGTTAAAGACCCTGAAAGATTTACTGACTCGAGAGTATCCTAAGAATACTCCTTGATCAGATTTGCTATAAAAAACCTTTAACTGATCCTTCCCATTATTGTGAATAAAGTAAGGACAACCAAAAATATGGAAATGAGAAATAGAAGGAATTCTCCCTTTCCACAGTTCGTATGGCGTCTTCATGTGTTGCTTTGTAAGTAGTGAACGGTTTTGAGTGTAACAGGCGATGTCAGTAGCATCAGCCCAGAACTTTGAGGGTAGTCCAAAGTCTTCTAGGAGCGTTCTTGCTGCTTCTTTCAGTGTTCTGTTCTTTCGTTCAGCAAGTCTGTTATGCTGAGGGGTGCGAGCTACTGAAGTCTCGTGCTGAATCCCCTCCTTATCGCAGTACTCTTTAACTACTGAGTTGAGGAATTCTGTCCCTCTATTTGAGCGAATTCTCTGAATCTTGATGTCCTTCTCCACACTGAGTTTCTTCAGCAGTATCGGTAGTTTAGTCTTGACATCAAATTTGTTGGCTATGAAGATGACCCACGTATATCTCGAATAATCGTCAATAACGACGAGGGCATACTTCTTGCCTCTTATAGTCACTGGATAAACTGGCCCAAACAAGTCCATGAGTAGCAGTTGAAGGATTCCATCAGTGGAAGGTGACGGAAATGGTGGATTGCTTTTCTTTGTCTGCTTTCCCTTCAAACATGCTTCACAATTTATGTCTTTGATAAAAGCTTCATTGGGCAGTCCTCTGACTTTAGAGTTCTTGTCTAGCTTGTTCGTTGCCTTGAAATTCAGGTAACTGAGTCTCTTGTGCCACAACCATCCTGTTTTATCACTGGATTTCATCTGAGCAAGCAAGCAAGCCTCAGGTTCTGCAGTGTTCCAATTTGCAACGTAGATATTCTTCTTCCGCGAACCTGATAACACTATTTTCCCTATAGATTTGTCAACAACATCACAGAAACCAGCGTCAAAGATAACTCTATTCAGATTATCACAGAATTGACTGACAGAAAGGAGATTATGTTGAAGTCCTTCAACATATGTTACTCTTGGAACTGAAGCAGTCCCAATGTTCAGTGTTCCGTATCCCCTTGTATAGCCTTTAGAGTTGTCACCAAACTCAATTCTGGGACCATCTTCTTGCACGTAATTGGTCAGCAGACTCTTCTGATAAGTCATATGTCTCGAGCAGCCGCTGTCTACAATCCAAGGGTCCTTATGCACCTACAAAACAGAAACATCTTTAGGTACCCTTTAGTTCAGTATGGGTCCTTAAGCGTTGGTGATTTCGCGACCCAGATCTGTCTTGCGACCTTAGGAGTCTGAGACTTCTTTTTCTGAACCTTGTCAGTCTTTTTCTCTACTGGACCTGGAGATACTGACTTCCTGGCAGTTTTGGGTTCAGGAGCTTTCTTCTTCTGAGGCTTTGTGTTCCTCCTGACCCTGGGCTCATAATAATACGAACCAAACTGTGCTGAATGCTCATATAGTGGCTCGTCATACTGCTCTGCCCACCTGACCTTCTTAGTTCCCCCTGAATTTATTTGTGGTGTTCTGGGGATGGAACCTTTGGTCAGTTGCTTCTTGTTACTCGACTGAGGTGCAATCATCTTCTGTTTGTTCTTCGCCTGAGTTGTTGGTTCAGAGATCGGAACTTTCCCTCTAACGAACCTATCAGCCAGCATTTCTGAGCCTTTTGAAGTAGAGGTGGAAGCTTCGTGAGTGTAGCCAAGTCCTTCTTTCATGACTGGTGGCCTTTGAGCTCTAAGCATGCTTTCCAACTTCTCTTTGGCTCCCAGGTACTGTTCAGTCATCAGTCCTCGCGAGACCTCATCACTTTTCCGAAGTGATTCATAATCTTTCTCAACCTCTGCGAGTTTCTGACTGAGTCGGGCTATTTCAGTATCTTTCTCAGAATTGTCCTTAGTCAGAACTGATATCTGAGTTTCTTGAAGCTAAGACTTAGTCATAAGAGATTCAATCTCTTCCTTCAGTCTCGCAACTAGATTCTCTGAGTCAGTAGAGACCTGAGAATCAGAAGAAAGTCTCTAATTCTCAGCCTTTACCTGCTCCAATTCCTGAATAGTTCTGCTGAACTCTCTGCTTAACTGAATCTGCTCCTCTAGTAGATCGTCATATGCTTGTACCACGTCTAGAGGTTCATCTGTAGCTGAGCACGTATCGTGTGTGCTCTGTGAAGAGGAGGTTATAATAAGTTTTGAATTTACCTCAGCCTCTTCTCCGGCCATCAGACAATATTCAGTCGTTGATTCAGGATCCGTTTCTCCGACCTCAATGGCAATGAATGCAGTTTCGTCTTCTGAAGAATACATGAAAGTATCTTCCTTGATTGAGTCGTCGGATAGCTCTCCGGCGATGTAGACCTACCTCCTCTGGGAAAATTTCTCGCGTCAGGCCTACCGTTCTGCTCGTTGAGCAGCTGAGAGCTCAGGACAATCTTACTGGAAATGTCCCTCTTTCTTGCAGTTGTAACACATAGTTACTCTGCCGCCTTTTCCAGCTGAGTTGTTGGATAGACTCGTACCAGGTTCTGCGTTCCTACAATCAGTAGATGGTTTAGATTGTTCCCTTCTTCGATGATCTTTCTTACCTGAGGGAGAATCTTGGTGGTATTTCTTCAGCTTTCTGACTCTCTCCTTCTCTCTTCGATATTTGAGAGCCATAAGTACAAGTTGATCAATAGCGGGAGTCTCGAAAGACTTAGCATCTGAAGCAGCTACTGTCTTGCTAGAAGAATTGGGGTTGGCTCCAGATTTGCTGACTGTTGCTTTGAAAGCATGATCTATTTGGGTGTCAGCTGGAGCACTGGAACATCTTTGGGGTAGATTGTGCTCGAACTCCTCCATCTTTAGTTCTGAAAAGATGACATCAGGAGTTAAAGCACTAAGATCTGAGCGACGTAAATAAGTAGCAAAAGGAAGCCACTTCAGTCGAGGCAACCCTCTGAAGATCTTGGTGTTCATCTCTTTGTTGGTGAACGTCCTCCCCAGCCCGTTGATCACATTAATTTGATTTGTGAATCTGACGCTAAATTCGTCAATGGTCACGTTGGGCTCCATGGCAAAGGTGTCAAACTTTTGAAGCTCTAGTTCGAGTTTGTTCTCTTTGATCTGCGGGGTTCCTTAGCTCAGTATAGCCAGAGCATCCCAAAGTTCTTTTTTCATCTTGCAGTCTTGCACCCTCCACGAGATGTGAATTGTTGAAAATAGTCAGGATTGCATTTTGTGTTACTCGGTCGAGGTTGTGCAACTTTTTCTCTTCAGGCGTGAAGGCAGATTTGTCTTTAGCAACTTTTGCACCAGTCTGTGCTCCTACACCTCCCACAGCGGCATATTAAACGTTGTTGATCGTGGGAATGATGGGTCCTGTCTCAAGGACATCAGTCATGCTGTCGTGCAGCGATGTAAGGTGCACCTTCATTCTCATGCGCCATACCGTGTAGTTCTCTATAGAGAACATCGACACCATCCGTATACCTGATATATCAGACATTATAGATGAGAGAATAAGGATGTATGAAGAGATGCTTGTGCAGTGAAAACGTTTTCAGGATCTGTTCGAGTAGACCAGTAGTTCAGAACCGATGATCAGAAGAACACCGTCGCTCTGATGCCAATTGTTGGTCCAGAGATGAGTGTCAGGTGTAGGGGGGTGAATACACCCGAGTACATGTTTCTTTTCTCAAACGCGAAGGACAGCTAAGCTGTAGGTTGCAACTGATGAACAGTGCCAAATAGTAACCATCTGATCGCGGGTCAGAGTGACTCAACTACTGAGTTTCTTCTACTGACTTTTTTAAGTATTAAATCCTCAGGCGGAGAGTTAGTGCCGATAAGTGTAGGGCTCGATAAACTTCGTCTTGATTTGAAAACGTGTTTTTCGCAAACCAAAACAGTTTTGGGTAGTGCACTTTTAAATACGTTTTATGCAAAATATGAGTTTGTAGAATGATTTGAGAACGATGCAATAAAATAGTAAATAACACAAGCGATTTTTAACGTGGTTCGGATATGTAAGATCCTACGTCTACGGTCCTGCTGAATAGGAGGTCTTGTTGATTAATCTGAGCAAGCCTCAACAAGGTATCTGTACGCTGGACAGATCCTTCTAAGTTATACTCCTTAGCGACTTTACAAATCCAACCGAAGTTTGAAGGGGAGGGGATTTTCTCCAACTATGAAGAAGTTCTTACAATAAGAACAGCCACAGACTCCTTCGAAGATTCTAAGCTATAGATATAACAGTGGAGCTTAGATAGAGTAGAGGGATCTAAATAAAACTCTAGAGAGAAGAACTAAAGATTTTCAACTAGGCAAGTTCTTCGCTGGATCTTCTTAATGCGCTAAAGAGTTTAAATTCTTGAGCGTGTAATCCCTTTGATATCCCGTTAGTTGAGTTCGGAAAGGCTTCTCTATTTATAGTTGTGACCCAGGCATTTGTCCGTTGGAGAAGACGATGCCACGTGTCACAAATGTCCAAGGAAAACGGCCATAAATTCGAAATAGTGTCGCAGAGTAGTTGGTCACTGTGCATGAGAGCAGCTTTAGTTGGTCAGAGCAGGTAAGGCTTAGACCGCTTCTCATTGGTTGAGGTTTGTGGTAGGTGAGACTTGTCAGACATCAGTCTTCATCTGAGTTGACTCTCACTCATCCTCGTATGATCTTCTGCTGACTTTCGAATGATATTAAAAGTCGGGTCATTTCCTGTTGGATACAGTAGATCTGACATAATCAACTGTCTTCTTTATCTGAGTCGGCTGATAACAGGTCTTCTACTGAGTGTAGTCAGCTGATGACTGTGAAGGTACTGAGCTCAGTCCTGTGTTCTTTTACTCAGGGTCAGCTGATGAAAGATCTTCTTCTGATGAGGGTCAGCTGGAGACCTGAGAACACGAGCTCTTACATACTGATGACGTGGGGTTCTGGAATTTAACTTCCTACTGAAGTTCAGACCAACAAATACCCCTTACAGGACTTAGACAAAACAGATAATGAAGATAAAAATAGTCTAGCGTATTACATCATCTAGTCCGAAAGACACTACACTAAGGGTAAAAGACAGGGTTTGGGATCTTCAATTCCATAACAATATATTACTATGATTTCTCCCATTACCGAAAATAAGCAAGTCCTAATACAAGAACTACTGATGATAAAACAAAATACCATCGAAGTGATGATTAAATCAACCACTGACTCATAACCCAACAGTTGGAGTTGGTTACTTGCTCCTCATCATTTCACTTTGCCGCAAGATATTGCTCTTGAATTTTTTCACTTCTTTCCACTTTGATGATGTTGGCAATGTGAATGATGATTGCATTGCTTTCCGTTTGGGTGGACATGAGTTTCATACTTGTTTATGGGATTGGAACATGAGATTGGGATTATTAGATTATGCTGATTATTGTGTTGATATGTTTGATTCATATTTACGTGGTTTGCCTGAAATGAATCCAGCTTACATTGGACCTAGGGATGCGTGGAAATTACTTGCTCCGTCTGATCCGAATGAGTGTTTTGCCTTACGTTCTGCCATTTATCATGGTGAGAACCCTGTTCTTCGTTTGTGCCATTACTACATTGCTCATAATTTCCCGGGCACTACTACGGGTTTTTCTAAAGTGAGTGCTATGGAGCTGTATTTTCTTTGGTGTATGCATACAGGGACTAAACTTGATTTAGGGTATTGGATAGCGCATTGTTTGGATAATATAGCTGCTAGGCCGAATCGGCACCATACTTTATGTCATTTGCTTGCTACATTCTTTGTTCGCAACTATGCTTTGATATGCCGTGTATCACTCTCTATATGTGATCCTTTTGCTACTATGAGTCTCAGTCGGTTGAGGTCAGCCAAGCTGACCTATGTTAGTACTGACGGTCTAGACAAGTTCTTTAGGCCGGGACCTGGTGTTTCGAGCCATTCTGTGGGTGCAGGACATGAGGAGGAGCAGGATAGGCTCGGCCGGATAGAAGCAAGGTTGGAGAAGCTTGAAGAAAAGTTGGATGATTTTTAGAAGGAGGTGATAGCTCGCTTGGACGAGCTGAAGAACCGGTGATACCATTCCCCCAGTCAGTCAGTTTATTTTTATTTTCTGTCTTTGTTTTTATTTTTAGTCTTTTGTCTTTGTGTCTGTTTCATCCGCATGCTTAAATGTGTTTCTTTTACTTGCTCAAGGGCGAGCAAGGTTGAAGTGTGAGGAGGTTGTTTTAGGTTTGTGTTCTTCGTCCTAGGTCGAAGCATGCTAGGTTTTTCATGATTTTGATGTGATTTTGTGATAAATCTGCCAAGATTTTTGCATGTTTTTCTTGACTGAATTCTTCATGATTGGAGTGTATTTTCTCTTAGTATGTAGGATTTTGTATGTTTTGGGATGAGGAAATTTAGGGATGATAAAACTGAATTTTAAACCCCATCACTAAAGCGAGATTTGAGCATTTAAAGTGGGACACTTCCCATTATTTTCTTGAGAGTGATGTGTTGCAAAGTATCCATAGCTTGTGGTCATGTGTGATAAATGATAGGAGGCAAATTAGGGTTAACCGATTTGAACTTTTTAATTTTTTCAATTCCTACCTTTGTTCAGCCCCTAGTTAGCCACTTTGAAGCCTTGACTTGTTTTTTTCATGAGTTAGTTAAAGAAGCCAAGCCTTTCAAAGCCTTTTTCTTGACCCTATGTATGCATGTGTTTGCTGTGGTAATTCATAATTTGAGGCAATTTTGTTGAAGAGATTTTATGAGAATTGTTGGAGATAGTTGTTGAACTGATACCCCCCCTGGAGTTGTGCTGTTTTATATTCTGAACTCTGCCGGCAATCAGTTTGGCCAGACAGAATGTTGTATTGAAAAGAGAAAAATTAGAAGGGGGGCTAAAAAAAAAGCTGAATGTGCAGAAAAGAAAAGAAAAAAAAGAATAGCACCTGAAGAAAGAAAGGGAAGGATGAAATTTGAATGTTTATATTCTACCTTACCCAAGTTGAATGTGAAGAAAATCTCCATCTGTGCTGAATTTTATATCTCTTATGCTTACTATCTGTTGGGAGATTATTCAGCAATAGATTGTTTAGAAGATTTGGCTGATCCCAAAACCCTAATTTGATTGGTGAACCATTCCTTTGTATTTTGTAACGCCTTGGTCTCTGAGATTTTCAGACTCAATAGACTTACCTTCTACATGGTCCAGGCTTAGAAGTTTTGTTTGCTGAACCTTAGTAGACTATCCGCCTCAGTACCATGGAGTGAAGACTCAGTAGTCTTTGGACTCGGCGGAGAGCAAAGATGCGAGAGGTGTTCAAATTCGGTAGTCTTTGGACTCGGTAGGAGCAAAGACATCTTGAAAGATTCGATAGGCTTTGGATCGAGCAAGAGCAAGCATATCGAAAGAGTCGAGAACTGGACTCAGCAGGAGCAGTTTAGTGAACTCAGAGTCGACCTTCAGTAGAGTTGAACTCAGCAGGAGTATACTACTGAACCCCCGGTCAGACTCAGCAACGGCCTGACAGTTTCCCTAACTGACAGTGGTTTTCCAAGTTAAATCAGTAGAGTTGTCCGAGGTTGTACACATCAGAGAAGTCAGCTTCAATATCTGCCTTGAAGTTTGAATGTCTCAACAACTTTCTACACCTCGACCGATGACAAGCAGCCAGCTGTCAAATTACTGGTAAAAAGCTGCAAGTCAACTACTTTCCTGAAAAAGAGGGTAGACTCTGAACGATCTCAAAAGAGCCGTTAGCTACCCAAAGAGAGTGACACGTGGACAGTTCATTTCTAACGGATCTATCCATAGCTCACCTCTATAAATATAGGGAAAATTAAATTGAAGAAAACACATAACATACGAGCATTGAACGAACAAGAACACAAGCTTTCCGCAAGAAATTCAGAGAAAACACTCAACGCGAAAGGCATTTACACTGTTCTAGGGAACTAAGCTTCATAGAATTACAGCCTCTAGCATCCAAGTGAAAGAACTCGAACCCAGAGAGATTATTCCTCACAGTTCTTCACTTTAGAAGACCTTTATTATTCCCTTTCCCTCTAACCTAAGCTCCACTGAAATATCTATAGCTTAGAACCAAAGAAGTTCATATCTTGAACTGTTCTTACTGTAAAGAACTCCTTCATTGTTGGAGAATCTTTCAAACATCTTCGTTTGAACCTTGTAAACTGGGACTTGCTCAGCATAATCTTCAAGGCCGTGTTTGTCTAGTGTACAAACCAACTGAGACTAACTCAGTATAAGAAAATAGCCTCTTGATCTTTTCAGGACAGTAGACGTAGGATTTTGGATATCCGAACCACTTTAAAAATCGTTGTGTCTTGTACTGTTGCATTGATTTACTGTTTATTCTGAAAAACCATTTACAAAATCATTCAACAGAGTTTCAGTGAAAAGCTTAACTGAGTGCACTAATCTACTGAAACAGTTTTTATGAATAACGTTTTCAACTCAACTGAATTGGGCCTACACTCTTCCGCAAACTACTGAACTCTTACTGAACGGTATTGAATTCTAACATCGGTCAGCTAGTAGGCCTTAGTATAGTCAGTCACTCTATCAACGCGATCCAGAACAGCTTGCTTGGTCTACTGAATTTATTCAGCAGATAATCTCCGAAATCGGACTGTTCGCGTTCTAAGTTGAGAAAAAGTTTTCAGGTGTATTCACCCCCCCACCTGAACATTTGTCTCGGGACCAACAATTGGTATCATCGCAGGAGTTCTTTAAGACTCTTGTTATCTGAAACTGGTCTACTCGAATGGATCCTGAAAACGTTTTCACTGCATATCATTCTTCATTCATATTATTACCTAACATGTCTGATATGTCAAGAATTAGGATGGTACCCATGTTCTCAGTAGAGAACTACGGGGTACGGCGAGTCAGAATGGAAGCACATCTGACTTCCCTCCACGATAGCATGACAGAGGTCTTGGAAGACAGACCTATCGTACCTATGGTCGATAGTGTTGACTTACAGGAACTAGCTCAAGGAGGAGGAGCGGTGACCGGGAAGAAGGTTCCAAAGGACAGAAGCCTCTTCACTCCAGAAGAGAAGAAACTTCACAACCTTGACCGGGTAGCCAGAAACGCCATTTTAACCACACTGAGCGACTCGTATCTCGACAGAGTTAAGAACTGCAAGTCAGCAAAGGAACTCTGGGATGCTCTAGCGCTACTGAGTTGGGGGACTCAGAAAATCAAAGCTAACAAGTTAGCGCTGGAACTTCAGAAGCTGGAGAGACTGTCACTCATGCCCGGCGACACGATTAAAGATCTCAATGTCAGATTTACGGATCTGATGGACACAATCAATGGACTGGGAAAGATATTCTCCAACCTAGAAATGAATCTCCAAATATTGAGAGCACTGCCAAACGAACATTGGAATCCATTTACTACATTGCTTAGACATTCTGATCTTGATATTGTTTCTCCTTATCACATATTTTCAGAATTAAAAGCTGAAGAGTTCGAGTTTGGTCTGCTGCAGAGGAAGCAGAGAGCTGAAGCTGACATCCAAATAGATCATGCCTTTAAAGCATCAGTCATCACAGCATCTCCAACGTCTAGCAAAGCTGAGCCTTCAGCAAATGACCTACAAGACGGAAGCCTAGCTAAACGATATGCACTACTTGCAATCAAGTATCAGAAGGAGAAGGAGCGGTGCCAAAAATTCCAAAGTTGTCAGAGACTCAAAGAGTAAGTCTGACTACTCACCTAAAAGCACTCCTGAACCACAAACTTCTGAATGCAGGAAACAGGAGGATTCTGCACAGTCGAAAGACAGTGAGAGTAGGGAAGGCAGAGTCACCTCCTGCTACAACTGAGAGAAGCCATGACACTATCAGTACGACTGTCCTGAGCTCAGTACAGTTGAAAGAGCTGCAAGAACAGCTCGAAGGGAGAAGTTCATCAAGAAGCGACAAGCCTACATTACTGCTGAACTCTCAGACGACTCTGAAGAAGCCGACTCCTTCATGGATTCATCAGATGATGAAGCTACCTTCATGGCGCAAGAGCTTGAAGAAGATACTGAGAAGTGTCTGATGGCAGGAGAAGAGGATGAGGTAAACTCTCTGAAACCATTTAACTCTTCTTCACACTACACACAAGACACTATTTCAGGTGCAGATGAGAATCTGGACGTCGCGATCGCCTACAAAGAACTACTCGACGAGCAGATTCAGATAAGTCTATAGCTCAGCAAGACTCTTCAGGAGTTGGATGCCTGAAAGTTGAAAATCAGAGACTTTCTTAGGAGAGTCAGGATGCTACTGAGTCGGAAGGACTTGTTATGAGACTCAGAGAGGAGATTAACTCTCTGATGGCCAAGTCTCAGCAACAAGAAGATTTGATCTCAGTACTGACCAAACGACTCAAAAAGATACTGAACTAAGTCTGCTGAAGCAGAAGTTCTCATGACTTCAGACCAAGCACGAAACTCTAAAAAAGAGTTATGATGTCTGGAGAAACCTGATGACAGAGCGTTACATGGGAGCTGAGAAAAAGTTTGAGGTAATGCTAGCAAATAACAAACCTAAACACTGCAAGGAAGGGCTCAGGTTCAACCACGAAGCCTCCACATCTGCTTCCACACGCTCAGAGAAGCGGCTAACTGATAGGTTTGTTCAAGGGGAGACGATCAATGCTGAATCACTAATCCCCTCAACAAAGAACAAACAGAAGATGAAAGCACCTCATCCTAGTTATCAGAAGTCTAACCCAAAGTTAAGCTCAAAATCACCCCAGCACAGTCAAGGGGGAACCAATAGAGTAAAGTGGGCTGATGAGCATGGACCGCCACAGCTGACACATCCAGCTCAGTATGGGTCATATTATTATGATCGTGTTGTCAAAAGGGGTTCCAAGAGTCAGAAGAAGAAAAAGGTCGTTCGGAAGGCTAAGGTCAGCAGTCCACCAACTCAGAAGATCAGGACTCTTGAACCAACAAAGCCTCAGAAGTTAACTTCACCCAGCCCAGTGGTGAAATATGTTGACAAAAGTGAAAAGAAAATGTCTGAGACCACCAGGATCGTAAGACAGATTTGGGTTTCCAAAACTAATGCATAAGGACCCAAAATCAAAATAAAGGGTACCTGAATATAATTATGTTTTGCAGGTGCACAGGGACCCATAGTACATGGACAGCGGAAGCTCAGGACACATGACGTACCAGAGGAGTCTACTGAAGAATTATATCACCGAAGAAGGACCCCGAATCGAGTTTGGAGACAACGCAAAAGGCTATACCTCGAATCAACATTGGAACCACCACAGTTCCAAGAGTATCATACGTTGAAGGACTTCAACATAATCTCTCTTTGTTACTCAATTTTGTGATAACTCGAATAGAGTGATTTTTGACATTGGTTTCTATGATGTTATTGATAAATCTACAGGGAAAACAGTGTTGTCAGGTTCGCGCAAAAAGAACATATACATTGTTTACTGGAATTCAGCAGAACCTGAAGCATGCTTGCTGGCGAAGAATGACAACAGAACGGGGTGGCTCTGGCACAGAAGACTTAGCCATCTCAACTTCAAGACGCTCAAAAAGCTTGCTAGAAACGCTCTAGTGAGAGGACTGCCGAATGAAGTGTTCAGCAAGGACACTTAGTGCGAGGCATGCCTGAAGGGAAAGCAAACAAAGAATTAAAATCCACCAGTTCCATCACCTTCCACGAATGGAATCCTTCAGCTCATGCACATGAACTTGTTTGGTCCAGTCTATCCTGAAATCATCAGAGGCAAGAAGTATGCTTTAGTGGTCATTGATGACTACTCGCGCTACACGTGGGTCATATTTATTGCCAACAAGTCAGACATCAAAACAGAGTTGCCTACGCTTCTGAAAAGACTCAGTATCGAGAAGAACACCGAAATCAGAAGGATTTGTTCAGACAGAGGAACCGAGTTCCTAAATGTGATGGTTAAAGTGTTCTGCGATACTGAAGGAATAGAGCATGAGACGTCTGCTACACGCACGCCTCAACAAAATGGGATTGCTGAAAGGAAGAATAGAACACTCGAAGAAGCAGCAAGAGCCCTGCTCGCAGACTCAGGACTCCCATCAAAATTCTGGGCAGAAGCTATTAATACTGCATGTTATACTCAGAACAAATCACTAATGAAAAAGCAACATCAGAAGACACCGCATGAACTATGGAACGGCAGGAAGCCTCTCTTATCTCATTTCCATTTTTTTGGGTGCTCGTGCTTTATCCACAATAATGGAAAGGATCACTTAAAGACTTTTGATAGCAAGTCATATCAGGGAGTTTTCTTAGGATACTCCCAGGTCAGCAAAGTCTTCAGAGTTTTTAACTACCGGACCCTTTGCGTGGAGGAAAGACCTCATGTTGTCTTTAATAAGTTTGATACTGAGAACGGGAGCTGAAACTCAAATTCAGAATCTGTGGACATTAGTAACCAGCTACAGGATCTAAGCTTAAAAGATAATGTTGAAAAGATCCAGCTTTGTTGGGATGATGATTCAGAAGAGGATAATGAAGTCAAGACTGCTGAATCACAGCCAACAACGAATGTAGCTGAACAGATTGATTCTACTGAACAGAATCAATCCCATGTAACTCAGGTCAATGAAGAAACCCAAGTGGTAACTGAGACCTCTACTGAGAATAACAACTCAGGGGGAACAAATAACGTTCCTGAGCTTAATGCCCCTGAACCTGGTGACTCAGTAGACCTAACTCTTGTCACTAAATTGCTTCAATCTCAGAATAGTTCAACTGAAATGCCTAACTCACCTACTATCTGTGTTGAACATATTTCAGATGAAGAGATAAGACATCGTCGATCATGGCTAGATGCTCACTCTTCAGACCTTATCATTGGAGATCCGTCAGCAAGTATTAAGACAATATCCCGATTCTGTTAGGGAGAAAGTGCTCTATATTTTTGCTTATTGTCTACTGAAGAACCTCAATCAATTGAGGACGCGCTAAAAGATGCTGACTGGATCATTGCTATGCAAGAGGAGCTGAATCAGTTTAGTAGAAATGACGTATGGGAGTTGTTGATAGACCCCGACATCAACATGTGATCGGAACTAAATGGGTCTTCAAGAACAAGCGAGACGAAAACAACATCATAGTAAGGAACAAAGCTAGACTCGTGGGAAAAGGCTACTGTCAAGCCGAAGGGATAGATTTCAACAAAATGTTCGCTCCAGTTGCAAGATTGGAGGTAATTAGAGTATTCCTTGCCTACGCAACAAATCAACGCTTCAGAGTATATCAAATGGATGTAAAGTCAGTGTTCCTGAATGGCGTACTGAAAGAAGAAGTCTATGTAGAACAGCCTCCCGGCTTTCAATAGGGACATCAAGTGTATAGACTCAGAAGGCTCTGGACGGGTTAAAACAAGCACCCAGGGCTTGGTACGATACCCTGTCTGAGTTTCTTCTTCAGAAAGGTTTTCAGAAAGGCACAGTGGATCGCACTCTATTCAGTATTCGTCTAGGCGACGATATCTTACTTGTGCAAATCATGGATGACATTATATTCAGTTCAAAGAATGTAATCATGTGTCAGCAATTCGAGAGAATGATGAAAGACAAATTCGAGATGTTAATAATGGGAGAGATGAATTATTTTCTTGGATTTCAAGTCAAACAATTAGAGAAGGGAACGTTCATTAATCAAGGCAAATACACTCGAGACCTCATCAAGAAATTCGGTTGCACATCCGGCAAACCAATCAAGATCCCGATGAACACGAACATGAAAATCGATCTTGACAAAGAGGGAGTATCAGTAGACCATACTGAATTTCATGCAATTATTAGTTCTCTATTATATCTAACTGCTACTAGACCTGACATAACTTATGTTGTAGGTGTCTGCGCTCGATTTCAGGCGAATCCTAAGCAGAGCCATATGGACTCAGCAAAGAAGATTCTCCGCTATCTCAGAGGAACACCTGGCACGGGTTTATGGTATCCAACAGATGATAATATTGAACTAACTGGTTATTTCGATGCTGACTAAGCAGATTGCAGGGTTGACTGAAAATCAACTTCAGGAACTTGTCAGTTCCTCAGCAGTAAGCTTATCTCATGGTTGGCCGATCTTTTGTGAAAGGTCCAGTGCCATTGCAATCACTCAGAACCCTGTTCTCTATACTAGATGCAAGCATGTGGACATCATACATCACTTCATTCCTGACCATGTCGAAAAGAAGGACATCAGGATGGAGAAGATCCATACTGACCATCAAAGGGCCGACATATTGACCAAACCTCTAGCTGAAGCCAGATTCAGAGAACTTTCAGTAGAGCTAGGTCAGCTGGACCCTACTGACTCAATTCAGTAAGTGGATTCAGGAGAGAAGCATTCATCAAGGGGGAATGCCTACTCTCAGTACTGGACTTGTTCAGTACACAGAGATTCAGAAACCAACTACACGAGGTATCAGCTGACTACAATGTTCAGCTGACAGGTTTGCGTATCTCTTTCAGTAGTCAACCCAGTAATTAATGTTGTTATGATATCTATTCATCATCGTATTCAATGTCTTAGAGAATGTCATTTATTATAAACGGTTTCATTAAATGCACGACATTCTATGTTATGTTTGCTGAACTCTGCTTTGCATTAAATGCATGTCATATCAACTTACTTCTATAGGCTATTTCCAATTGCACTTGACTTAGGCGGCTTACTTGCTCATTGCTTTATATAATATTAAATCATGACTATCCACCAATTAAAGCGGGATTAAAACTGAACCGTCAATCATCAAACTCTCCATCTTCAAATCATATATATCGACGTATCTATCGCTAAACCGCCATTTTCACTCTGCTTAAAACATTAAAATTCTTTGAAAAACCCTAGCTTTCAACCTTTTGCTTTTGCATTTACATACTTTCAGAGATTTATACTGTAACTTTTACGTTCATTAGTACTCATGTTGATTTATTTTATTTTCTAGTACTAATATGTGACTCTGCAGATTCAGTCATGGCAAATCCAATTGGCGTAAGTGTGATCATGCCAGTGAATATGATTGAGATCCTAGAAAATGATAGAGTTTGGTGCGAGCCAATCATGGAGTTTGACTCCAGCGATTTAGATATGCTGGACGATGTTTTTGATGCTCTCAGAGCATCGGGGCTAGAGAAACTCCTGTCGAGGAAGCCAACTTATTTCCTTCTGATGAAGATCTCTGAGTTCTACCTCAATTTGGAGGAGGTAGACGGGGACGTTCTTGGAGCTTTTACAGTTCATCTTATTTCTGACCCCTTAAGAGCCGATGCTAAAGTCAGACAGATGTCTGTGAGGCAAGCCCTACAGAGAAGTTTTCAGCTGCCTAACAGTGGCATGAGCGTAGCCGGATACAAGGATGATTTACTTGACGAATACCTTGAGATAATCTGCGGGGAGCCGACCACCTTCCGAGCTGCGTTTTCGAAGCACTGCATGCTTATGCAGTATAGAGCGCGGGCATATATAGTTATGCAGATTCTGACGAGCCAAGCCATCTTATTTGATCAGGTGTCTAGACCTAAACTTCAAATGATGATGGCCATCTACGATCAGGTTAAGATCAACTGGACAGAATTCTTCATGAAGGAGTTTCAGACGCAGTCCTCCAAATTTGATAAGTCTACTGAGCGTCTAAGTGCCAAGGGCAAACTCCTCTACGGGATGAAGTTGTCAGTGATGATAGAGGATCTCTGTGGAGATGACAACGTAGCCTATGCTAACAAGGCTACTTCAACCCGAAGAAAATTAGGTTCTATAGCCGTGCCAGTGCACTTCAGCAGATATGTGCAGGCGCTGCCGAGGAAGGGAAGGAGAAGAGGAAGGCCCCTACTCCCAGTAAGAAGGGTGCTACCCCTCAGAAGAAGCAGAACAAGGCTTGTGAGACGGCCGTGATAGTAGCCCCGTTCTAAGGGATGATTCAGACTCTATTGAGAAAACAATCTCAGTAGGAAAGGTTGCGTCTGAAGAGAAGGCAGCCTCAGCTGACAAAGCGGCCTCAGCAGAACAGGGGACTGCCCCTGAGATTACAACTCCTATAGACGTAGATTGCATGGAGACAAGCACTGAAGTAGAGACTACTGGGTATGAGTTTGACACTCTTCAGGATAGAGCAACCCGAGATATCTCTGAGGCCATTCCCGAAATTACAAGTCACTCTAACTTGGTGAATATTGCTTTCAAGGCCAGACTTCAGATGCTATTCAGGTTCTAGGATTGGATCACCCTTGATCGACTTATCAGATTCAAGTCCTGCGAACTCCTGGATTTTGAGGAGCTCGAAATCCGTCAACAAATAAGCTACTCCGAGCCTGCTGACATATGCTCCCTCGAGGACTTAAGGGCGGCAATGCTGACTTTACTTGAGGATAGGAACCCCTCAGCAACCGTTCCTTCAGAGGGCTCTGATCTGGATGATTAGGACCCACCCAGTGATGCAGGCCCTAAGAAGCCTGCTGAGGGGTACTCAACAGGAAGAGGGAGCTCAACCCTCAGCTGATCTACCTATCAGCTCCCTGCCTCTTGGTTCGGCGGCAAAAGGAACCTCCCATGATACTGACCCTGAACAGCTGTTGCTGCGGTCTTCTTATGAGGTTGCCCTATTGCCAAACGCCGAAAATCAAAATCAGTAGCCAAAGCACTCAAAAGTCAAGGACACAGAACCGCCTCCTGGCGAAGAAAGTCCACAAGATATGGAAGAAGGCTACGACAACTCAGTGCAAGGAAATCAGGGCGCTGAAGACTTCAATTCAGAACACGCCTATCCCTGATTTCTCTACCATTCTTAAGGAAGCTTTAACCGCACAAAGAGCTGAGTTCGAAGTTCTAGCAAGCATCAATGACTGCTGCCCAGACCTTACTTCTGGAATCCTTTAAGGTAGCTCAATCATATCACATGTCAAGACTCTCGGCACTTACTCAGGCTCATGAGCTCAAAATTTCTTCTATTTAGAAGGAGTGTGAGGAGAAATTCGATGCCAAGCTGAAGACTATTCAGGACCTTGTCGATTCCTCTCACTGCAAATACGGTGAAGACTTCATAACTGAGAGGAATGACTTACATGAGAAATTTGAAGGTCTACAGAAGACCTTGGACAGGCTTTCCAATGCTTATTCAGCATTGAATTCCAAAGTAGTCTCACTTCCCACCCCTGGCGTATTGGATGATGCCAAAAAGGGGGAAAGAATAGCCAGAGGGAAGAAGTTAGTACTAGGGACTCAAGTCAGATCTGCTCCCACTGACCCAACTCCTGCTAAGGGGGAAGAGACTGAGACTAAGGGTAAGGCCCAGGGTGTCTCCAGCACAGGTGATTTAGGCGCTGAGATTGGCCCAAGTGGTTCAGGACCCAAGGAGATAAGAACAAGAACTTCTGCTGATTCTCAGAAGTATATTAAGGAAGTTGCTGAATTCCTGGAGGAGGACTCAGAAGATGAGGAACAACCTCCTCTATCGCCACCAGTATCGGGAAAGGGAAAGAAGCTACTGAAGGTTCCTACTCCACTGAAGAAATCCCTTAAACGATACATAAGCCCAGCCGAACAAGCTCAGATAGAAGCTGATGAGAAACTGGCAAAAGAGCTAGCTGAGGCTGAGGCAGTAAACAAGCCAAAGTAGGCTCCGGCAAAGGCCCGAACTAAGGTTCCAACTAGGAAACCAGCAAAAAGGCCTCCTATAAGGAAACCCATTCTGAGGGATGAAGCTGACAAAGAAAAGGAAAAAGAGCAGGAAGCTGAGAAGACAACTACTGACTCACAGCAGCAGCAAGGAAAGAAGAGAGCTGAGCTGATGATCGACGAGATTATAAACTTCAGCATTATTGCTCTAGATAAGAGAGCAGAATACTATCAGCTGGAGGAATACAGACGGCAAGAGGCTCTGGCTAAGGAAAATGCTCCTGAAGAAGCCAGGGAAGCAGAGAGACTGAAACCAAGACCTCCTCCGCCGAAGGACATGGAAATTCCATACAAATATAGAAGAGGCCGCAGACCAAATGATCAGAAGATGCATAGGTGGCCTCGGGTCGACAAATGGATGCCCTGGGAGAAGACTCAGCACTGGGAGACGCTTAAGACTGAATTCATCAGGCGCTACTATGTTTGGGAGTATTGGCCAGAAACTCACAAGGATGATGCCTTTAATGAATGGCTTTTCAGGTGTGATCCAGATATCTACAATATGGTCGAGAAAGCAATTGAGGAGAAAGAAAATGTTCAGACTTCGGCTTACAGACCACTGCCTCCACCTCAGAAGCTTGACGGATCTCTCTACACCGGCGTGATCGAAGGAGAAGTCAGAAGAGCAGTCTAAGCTTTGGATCTTCATCCTAATGATTCTGTAGACAATCAGAGGATTCAGAAGCTCAGGAGAGACACCTTTAAGATGTATGGACTCCCTCTGCCTGAAGATAAATCGAAAGACTTTAAGGCAATAACTCAGCGCTTCAGGAGATAGTCTTGCTAGGTTCTCTCTATGTTTGTTTGATAGTGTATCAAGAGATGTATCTGTACTGAACTCTTTATATATATACATACATCTTTGATGCTTGGCCTGACAACATCTTATTGTCTCCATTGCCTATTTTGTTTAATTTAACACTCACCTCTTCTCTGTGTTTGTCTCTTGTTGCTAGGTTTGGTTATTGTCTTGGAGGAACTGTGTTGGGAGAATTTGTCTTAATGAGATATTCTGTTAACTCCTAACGATCCTCAGTAGATTAGAACTAGAAGTACAACTCCATTGATTCTTCTTGTAATATTTGTAAGGAGTTTGTACCTGATAGTAGGGGTGTAACGGTTCAGTTCGGTTCGATTTTTTATGTATTTTAGGAACCGAACCAAACACATAGAAATGGTTCGGTTCGGTTCGGTTCGATGAGTTTTTCAATATCGGAACCGAACCGAACCGAGCCGCTTATAAATGGTTTGGTTCGGTTTGGTTCCTCGGTTCATCTTTTTATTTATTTATTTATTTTTTAAATCCTAAATAATGCAAGAATAATAGTTTATAGGATGACACTCATTCCGAACTCATAAGTATAGAGTTGTTACTCCTTTCTCTTCATTTGTATAGATTAGAATTGATCTTAACTTAAATCTAATATCTAAATCCAATAATATTTTCATATAAGAAAGACAAATATTAAATAAAAAAATTGAAAAATAGGATATTGGTTCGGTTCGGTTCGAACCGTTCAAAAATTCTTGAAACCGCGAACCGAATCGAATGTAAACGGTTTGTAAAAAAATAAACCGAACCAAACCGCGAAACCGAACCGAACTGCATTTTTCGGTTTGGTTCGGTTCGGTCCGATCGATTTCGCGGTTCGGAGCGGAACCACTTACACCCCCACCTGATAGTTTGTAGTGTTCGGTTTTAGCATCATCAAATAGGGTGAAATTGTTGGGAGATGATTCAACAGTAGATTGTTTAGAAGATTTGGTTGATCCCAAAACCCTAATTTGATTGGTGAACCATTCTTTTTTTTTTTTGTAACGCCTTGGTCTCTGAGAGTTTCAAACTCAGTAGACTTACCTTCAGCATGGTCCAGGCTCAGAAGTTATGTTTGCTGAACCTCAGTAGACTATCCACCTCAGTACTATGGAGTGAAGACTCAGTAGTCTTGGACTCAGTAGGAGCAACATGCTGAAAGATTCAGTAGTGTTGGACTCAGCAGGAGCAGCATACAGAAAGAGTCAGTAGAACTGGACTCAGCAGAAGCAGTTTACTGAACTCAGAGTCGACCTTCAGTAGAGTTGAACTCTGTAGGAGTATACTACTGAACCCCCGGTCAGACTCAGCAACGGCCTGACAGTTTCCCTAACTGATAATGGTTTTCAAAGTTAAATCAGTAGAGTTGTTCGAGGTAGTACACATCAGAGAAGTTAGCTTCAGTATCTGCCTTGAAGTTTGAATGTCTCAACAACTTTCTACACCTCGACCAATGACAAGCAGCCACCTGTCAAAGTACTAGTAAAAAGCTGCAAGTCAACTACTTTCCTGAAAAAGAGGGTAGACTCTGCACGATTTCAAAAGCGCCGTTAGCTACCCAAAGAGAGTGACACGTGGACAGTTCGTCTCCAACGGATCTATCCATAGGTCACCTCTATAAATAGAGGGAAAATCAAATTGAAGAAAACACAGAACATACGAGCATTGAACGAACAAGAACACAAGCTTTCTGCAAGAAATTCAGAGAAAACACTCAACGCGAAAGACACTTACACTGCTCTAGGGAACCAAGCTTCATAGAATTAAAGCCTCTAGCATCCAAGTGATACAACATGAACCCAGAGAGATTATTCCTCGCTGTTATTCACTCTAGAAACCCCTTATTGTTCCCTTTCCCTCTAACCTAAGCTCCACTGAAATATCTATATCTTAGAACCGAAGGAGTTCATATCTTGAACTGTTGTTACTGTAAAGAACTCCTTCATTGTTGGAGAATCTTTCAAACATCTTTGTTTGGACCTTGTAAACTGGGACTTGCTCAGCATAATCTTCAAGGCCGTGTTTGTCCATGTACAAACCAACTGAGACTAACTCAGTATAATAAAATATCCTCTTGATCTTTTTAGGACAGTGGACGTAGGATTTTGGATATCCGAACCACTTTAAAAATCGCTGTGTCTTTTATTGTTGCATTGATATACTATTCATTCTGAAAAACCATTTACAAAATCATTCAACAGAGTTTCAGTAAAAAGCTTAACTGAGTGCACTAATCTACTGAAACAGTTTTTATTAATAACATTTTCAACTCAACTGAATTAGGCCTACACTCTTCCGCACACTACTGAACTCTTAGTGAACGGTACTGAATTCTAACATCGGTCACCTAGCAGGCCTCAGTATAGTCAGTCACTCTATCCACGCGATCCAGAACAGCTTACCTGGTGTGCTGAATTTATTCAGCAGACAATCTCCGAAATCGGACTGTTCGCGTTCTAAGTTGAGAAAAAGTTTTCAGGTGTATTCACCCCCCCCCCTCTACACCTGAACGTTTTTCTCGGGACCAACACTATCTGCTTGTCTGAATCAAATGCCTCAGTGAATATCATGCTGCATACTTGTGTTTAAATGTTCAGAAGCTTCCCTACCAAGTTATATATTTGAATGAGTCCTTAAGCCCCATTACATCCGAGAGAAAGACCTCTTTGAGTTGCTAGATTGACCACTTGCTATTGTAACTGCGTGACTATGTTTTTATGAGCGGCTTACCTGGACTAGATTAGAGAGAGCTGAGTGAATCGGTGAGCTAGTTCAGTTATGCTTATGTTTTGACCAAGCTGATATCTCCATGGTTTGAGAATGACGCTGCTTGACTTGTCTGATGAAGGTTTTGATTGCATTGCATGTTTGGACAGAGATTGAGAATCATGGAAATTTCGTAGCTGCTTGGTATGCTTCAGTGTTGAGTCTATATTGTTTAAGTCTGTTTGCTTTATTTCTCTTATTTGAATCTGAGTCTTGTGTCTTAGTGTTTTTTTTTATTTCCGTTCCTTGAGTCTATTTTGAGTCTTGGGGAATGGTGATTCGAGTAGTAGTATTCTTTTGTTCACTCCATACTTGAAGGCAAGTATGATTCAAGTGTGAGGATATTTGATGTGTCGATTTTATACTACTCGAATTCACCCAGTTCTGACGCTCATCTGGTCCAAGTTGATGTTGTTTTGTGTCTAGAAATGCCTATTTTCAGCAGGTTTATAATTCGATGGTGAGGTGGCGGTGCAGAGCTGATTTGGAGTTATTTTGGCGCGTTTTGGAGATAAAAAAGGGCTTAGATTGAGAAGGAAAGATTTGTTGAAGATTTGAAAACTTGAAGATATCTTAGGGCCGAATTATATTTGGAAAAGGAGTCTTGAAGATCAAGATACACAAGATATGCCCTAGATATTATTTCCTTCGGAGGACCAACTTCGAGATCTATATAAAGGGGATGGAGACGAACACATCTACACACCACTTCGAGCGGTTAACGCCATTCATCTTTTTCGTTTCATTCTCCAGCATTCTCGATCTTAGTCCTATAGTTCAGATTTAGTTTTCAGCTCAAGAATTCGAACACTTTGATTGCTTTCTTAGTTAGTTGTTTTTGGATCCAGTTTTCAACATTCAGTTCGATATTCAGTATTACCTACAGTTTAGTATTTTCAGTTTATGTTTTCAGTTTTTCGCACTTTAATTTCTGTTCTGATCATGTTCGTTATGTTCTGCTTGTCCAAGTTAATCATGCGTAGCTAAACCTTTTAGGGCTTCGGCGAGGGTGACGAATATGAGATACAAACTTTGTGAGATCTAATTGGATGTAGTAATTAAAGACTAGGGTTTCGACTTAATTCGGGGTAGAAAGATTCAACTGGATTAACATAAACCTGATCAATTTAGGGTATGTAGATTAGTGCCAGATTGTTCAACAACTTAGGTGGCGAAGCTATCGTAACGGTAGTCGAATTAAGGAGGTTAATCGTCTATGTCAGCTTGTTCAACAACGGTAGAGATTAAAATTGGGTTCCTTCCTCGTAAAGCAATCTAATCACTAAATCTAGGATTATTCAACAAGCTAGGTTGTGGTTAGGTTAAAGAGTAGTGGAAATTTGTTCAACAAGCCACTACCGACTAAATAAGTAGGAATTGGGGTATGTACATGTCCAACACTGTATCGTATAACTGGTTGATTCTAGGAATTAATTAAATATATGCATCAATGATCGAAGTAGTTGTCTCATACAAGTTACCTGAAGCCGAGTCCGCTTTTCTTTACTTGTTTTCTTTCCGTTTACTTTTCTGCTATTTACTTTTCTTTGCCTAGGTAGTAAACCCAAAATTTATGCGTGGTGGCATCACCAAAACTTGATCAAGAGGATATATAGAGTTGATTTTCACTGTTCCCTAAGTTCGACCCTGTTTTATACAAATTATAAAATTCTGAGTGTGTGCATGAATTTTATTTGGTGTGAAAACAACGATCACCAATACTATATTGCTATTTATGGGTGTGATTCGTGTGAAATTCTCGGCTACATAAAAAGCATTTATCTGTTTTGGTTTATTGAATATTTAGCTTAAGAGTTTGTATGCGTTATGTAAGCACCACACCAAAAACACATCCCTAAATATAGATGTTTCTAATTGATCTTGTTATTTTTAAAAATTTGTACGTGAGAATTGAGAAAATTGATATTTTATTCATTTAGAATCAGTTTTTTATTAATTTATTCGCACAAACAAGTCTAACAAAACATTTATTCATCAAATATATATTTTTTTACCTTCTTAGTACTTTAAAAGCCAAAAAAGAACGGTTAATATAGAGTGGTTAGTAGACTCGCCGAAATCGAACCGACATCGATTACAGTTAATCGAAAATTGATCAGGTTACGATGTCGGTTTGCTAATTTTCTTTCTTTGAGTTTCTCAGTTAACCGAAACCAACCTGATTCTACCCCTATCCCTACATCCTCGCCTAACAACATATAAAATAATAAGCACATAAGAGATAACACCAGCAAAGCACAATTCCTATTATGGAACAGAGAATGTACACAAGTAATTAGACAAACTGATGGTCAAATAGAGGAAGATTCAACCCATGAGGTCGAGCCAAATCCCAATTGCAGTAGTGTTGGTCCCAGTATGAACTTAGGGTTGAGGTGGGGTGGGGTGGGGTGGAGGGGTATACCTAATTCCAAATTTCAGACTTTTAATCACGAAGATAGTCAATAGGCTGATAATGGAATAGAGTCCCACAGAAGAACTCCTAGATCCTTCAGGTTCAGAGTGAGTCTGACTGAGTTTTAATCAGTCAGCACGTGCGGAATACTGTGAGTCTGACTGAGTTTTAATCAGTCAGCATGTGTAGAATAGTGTGAGTCTTTAATAACTTAGTGAGAAAACTTTCCTATAAAAAAGTATTTACTTTGTGCTGCCAGTTACATGCTCTGCCTGATGGATTCATGTTGATAGTAAAACTATGTTTTTTTAAAAAATAGATATTCTTATGACAAACTATATGAAAACGCAAAATGTAAGAAAACAACAAGTTATAGTGGTTTGGATTCACAAGATCCTACATCCACTTTTTGCCTCTGCAGATATCCACTATCAATTTCTCGAAGATTGTTGGAAGTAAATTAATACAAACTATCAATCGAACTATCTATCAATTTATCAACCAAGAATCTTGGAAGATGACATCAAATATTTTTTGAAGCCCGACTCAACCCCATGATGAAGGATTTAGTGAGAAATAGCGAACATATGTTAGTAGATACTTGGTTAACCACCAGATGGAGGATATGTACAGACTACCCGGAGCTGAAGTTTTCTATCAAACATGATCCATTTCCTCTATCTTTTATTGATAAAATGTTAGAAAGACTAACCGGGCGTGAGCACTATTTTTTTCTAAATGGTATTTCAAGTTTCTATTGGGTTCCTATATTGCAATTGTCGATACTCACGGATGAGTGACATGATGAGATTATGAGGGGGCCAGCCTGAAATTCAGTTCATTCTGAGATGGGTAGCTACACATACCAGAATCATGCTTTGCTCTCAAGGAAGATTCGTGTTTGGAATTAGGTTCACTATGATGGATTTGAAGATCCCAAAACCCTAGCTGGATGATGAGCTTTCGATATTGTTATAGCTTAACTGAGTTCACCGTGTTAGGAACTCAGTAGACTAGCTAAAGTTCAACAGATGTGCATTCAGTAGAAGACTCAGTAAATCTTGGACTCGGCGAGAGCAAAGATATGCGAAAGGAGTCAGTCGAACTGAACTCAGCAGGAGTAGTTCACTGTACTCAGAGTTGATCTTCAGTAAAGCAGACTCAGTAGAAGTTATCTACTGAATCAAGATCAGACTCAGCAACGGTCGGTTAGTTACTTTAACTGACCATGGACTTTAGAAGAACAAATTCAGTAGAGTTGTCCGAGGTCGTACATCTGAGAAGTCAGCTTCAGTATCACCTTGAAGTCTGAATAGGTCTCAACCACTCTCTGTACCTCGACCAATGACAAGCAGCCAACTGGCAGAGTCTCCGACATAAAGCTACAAGTCAACCACTTTCATTAAAGTTAGTGGACTCTACAGAATTCAAATAAAGGCGTTTGCTACCCCATAGAGTGACACTTGGCATCGTCCTCTCCAACGGACATATGCCTAGGTCACCTCTATAAATAGAGAAGAGTCTTCACGTAGAGCAAAAAAAATGTGGGGTCAATCATGACGATGATGGACACATCCAAGGAACCGAGCTCAACCGAACAAACACTCTAGAAGATTCAAGCCATATCCAGAGAAGAACTTACTCTTTCATAGATATATTCTTATAGTTCTTCTCTCTAGAGTTCTATCTCGTTCCTTATCTAATCTAAGCTGATCTTATTGTAATATCCATAGCTTAGACGAAGGAGTTCATATTTGAACTTGTTCCTTATTGTAAAAGGACTCCTTCATAGTTGGAGAGTTTGTCAAACGCTTCAGTTTGATAACCGTGTAAACTGGGACTTGCTCAGTATAATCCCCAAGCCGCAGTTTGTCCTGTGTACAAGCTGACTCAGACTATCTCAGTATAATAAATAGCCTCCCGATCTTTTTAGGACAGTGGACGTAGGATCATTTGATATCCGAACCACTTTAAAAACTGTGTTGATTTATTGTCGCTCTGCTTAATTGTTCACTTGCATAAAACTGACTTTAAATCAAATAGCATAAAAACGGTGTTTTCAGACTTAGACGAATATTCTTTTGGGCCTACTCTTCCGCACTCGAAACCTGATACTGAACTACTGTTCTACTGACTAAATTCAGTGGATCGTACTCAGTAGAAGGATTCTCTGCCCACGCGTTCAGCAGTACTGATTCAGCAATACTGACTGTCGCGCTCGTTGCTGAACTTTGACTCAGGTGTATTCCACACCTGAAGACTCGTATACTCTCGGGACCAACAATTCGTTTACCCAAGTTTGAATGTTTCATTCTATTTTTGTGTTAGGGACTAGCTCGTAGATAGGTTTGGGGGGGGGGGGGGTATGTAGAATCTTGAACCTTACTGATTTGGTCTGTATAATTATGAGTTGGTGATTCTCTATGTTCTAGATATTTGAACTGTTATAACTCCTGCTATTTGATGATTATGCATTTCTTGCCTCAAAATTTTCTTTTCTAAAGCATTATTGGATTGAATTTGAGCATGAATTTTTTTCGAATATGTAAGATGTAGAAGTATGGTAGTCCAAAAGCCTTTGGTGAGACTTTCAGCCTATTGTGAACTGACGAAACTCTATATGAGTCAATTTCTTTCATGTGTGATACTCACTTTAGGGAGAACATTTAGAACATGCTTTGAGTTTGTTTGAAGTTTATTGAACGTTTTTCGTATGTGGCATTGATATGATCTTAGGCATTATCTCGTTCTTTAGCTAGAGCCAAATATGTTTTCTACCTTGAACATAAATCTAGTAAGCCCCTCTGAGCTTAATGAATCCTTTTATTCATGTACCCCTACTTAAATTGCCTAGCCAATCTAGCCTTAACCGAGGATCTAGTAGAGTTGCCAATGCTGTGGGCAGAGAAAAAGAAAAGGGCTTGGTGAGTGTTTGGTGATTAATTGACAATTTTTTGCTAAAAAGTGAGATTGGTGTGAACTGATTTTGATTCTATCCAGCCTGATACTGAACTTGATGACGCCGTGTTACATTGAAATATTTATCTAATTATTGGTAGAGAGTTGGCAGGTAAACAATTGGTTCATGTACTTCTAACTTAGATTAAATGGCATTTATTGATGACATATGTTGGAGTTGGGAGATGAAAAGAAGAGAAGGAAAGAAAAAAAAAAAGGAAGTTGAAAAGGGGAGTATATTTTGAAAAAAGCGAGAACTTGGGGTGACTTGATTTATTTGATTATGGGAGATTCTATGTTAGTTGGTTTTAGAGGTTTATCTTGATATCTCATCATTAGGTTCTCTACTAGATCCCTTGATTGTTCGTACATTATGAGTCACGTTCCTATATATTTCTTACCTTTTTTATTGCATGACTTAGCACCATTACAACTAAAGAAAGACCTTCGTGATCTTTACCATGAATTGTGTTCATTATAAGTAGAATTAGACAATCTGCAATCTTATGAATGATAATTTTGAGTTTGAGTGATAATTTTTACCCTTATACACTTGAGTGTGTGAGTGATACAGATTTTTGGAGAGGGACTAATATGCTTCTATGTTCTATTTTTTTTATGATGACATTATGCTTGACTATTTCCACTTGCTAATGATGTGTTCTTCTAAACAATTTGAAATAGGCTTGAATTGCTATATTCCTCTTTTTGATATTTAGTCATAGTCGTTCTTTATCTTTTTTCTATGCTTGAGGCCAAGGAAAAGCTTAGGTTTGGGGGGATTTGATGAGTGATTTTTATACCATCTCATCGTGTTCTTTTAAAGCCTATTTCTATCATTTTCCATCTGTTTTTAGCTTTTGTTTTTGTTTGGAATCGTATACTTTCGATGATTTTTGGTTTTGTACGTTAGTTGCGCGTTTTGAGCATATTTGGAAGTATATAACACCTAAATGTAGAAAACCATGACCATTGATGGAAAAGATGAAGTCGCTTGGATGAAGAATGAAGAAGATTTGAAGTCAAATGTTGGAGAAACAGAGTTTCAGAAGTCTTGAAATAGGGCTGTTGGGAAATCTCGTAGCAGACGGGTCTGCTGATCTTATAATCCGATATCCACCATCCACATCGTACTTCCATGTGCTAATAACATTATGGCAAAGTTTCGTGACGATCCAACTGTTATCGAATGAGATGTCACGATTTTCCCAGATGTGGTCAGTGTAGGAAATTACAGCCGGAAATCACTTAGGCCGAAGACCCCGGACCGCAGTCCCATACGTTCTGACTCAAAAATCAAAATTTTCTTAGGAGTCGAACTGCGGTCCTCATCCGTAAAAGCCCAAACTCATTTTTTGGGCCCAAAAACGTATATAAACCCTCTGCACGTCATTCTTTAGCACGACGCACCATATTTTCAACATTTCCCACCCTCTAGAGCAGAGAAACACCCAAGGCATCCCTCCGTTGAAGATTCATGATGAGGATTGAAGACTACAACCGAAAAACCAAGTGCGAGGATCAATCTATGAGGTTCTAGGTTGTATAATTCCTTCTTAATTTTGTCTAGGATATTTGATACTTCTTTTCCATTGATACTTTTTGCATATTTTGTGATTTTTTTCCTACGGATATGAGTAGCTAAATCACCTTGTGTGGGGGTTTAGCAGAATCTATATTTTTGTCTAGGATTTTTTATATTTCTTTTCCATTGATACTTTTGCATCTTTTGTGATTGTTTTCCTACGGATATGAGTAGTTAAATCCTCTTATGTGGGGGTTTAGCATGATCTATGTTTTTGATGAATTGACGAACCCTAGTTTTTGAATGAATGAATTCTTTTGTTTCTTAATTATTGAACTTGCTTTTGATTTCTATATGATTCGTTAATGTGATCGGTCATCATCTTAGATAATTGTAGAGAATATAGGGATACGTAATACGGCGAATCATACTCGGTTATTTATTTAGCTCTGCAATTAAGAGTCTAGATTGTCACTATTGGTTTGGGATAGTTTAGATGGTTCTTGAAGTCCTTGTGCATGATACGATCCTTAGGTTCATGGTATGATGACTATATTGACCCGTAGGATTATAAGTTAGAGATCTCCCTCCATCATATGGAATCCCTAGAGCCTTAGTGGATAAACAATGAAAAGAAATTCATAGATACTAGCTAGAGAATGAGAACGAATTAATCATCTTAAGCATAGTAATTGTTAAACCTCTGCACTCTTCATCAAACATAAAACCACACACATTAACCCAATTCACTTTGTTTTATTGCTCATTTACTTTCTTGTTATTTTAATTCCGTAGTTTTTAATAAAATAAACCCAGTTTAGAACCAAGTAGATAGTAAAATAATTAGAGTGATTAGAACCCTGTTGAGTCCTTGTGAGATCGACCTCGGGAGTTGCTAGATTAGGTACTATACCGATTCGCGCAATTGCAAGAATTATAATTTGTTCATCAAAGGGAGAGATCCGTTAGTCTAAGATCGACTTCTCATTGGCTCCTGACTAGCAACGTATTATGCATTAAATGCATCGAGTAAGCGTCGATTTCTGCAACTTGTTTTCTGCAAGATCATAGGTATTGATTTGTCCCTATGAGATTAGGGCTTCCATGGTGCTGTGTTATTGGTCAATACTGGTTTGGTAGTTGCCTATTCCATTGACCATCAACTTTGAATTATGTACCTCATACCTCGTATTTCACTCAGTTAGTTAGGAAAAGGACAAATGCAAACTCAAGATCGTGTCCAAACTTGAATTCAGTCGGCCAGACTGAAACTCAGGTAACCTGATCTGAAAACTAACCTAGTCTAAAAAAGAATATCAGTCTATCTATACAAATGCAGGTGATGAACAAATTATAATTCTCGTAAATGCACAAATCGGTGTAATACCTAATCTAGCAACTCCTGAGGTCGATCTCACATGGACTCAGCTGGGTTCTAATTATCCTACTTATTTCACTATCTACTTGGTCCTAAACTAGGTTTGGTTTATTCTAAACTACAGAATTAAAATAGCAAGAAAGTAAAAAATAAGTAAGAGCAAAGCGAAGTGGATTAATGGGTTTGATTTCAAGTTAGATGAAGAGTGCAGAGGTTAACAATCACTATGCCTAAGACGATTGATTCATCCCATTCTCTAGCTATCATTTATGAATTTCTTTTGTTGGTTCATGATGTGTTGATTTTATACTACTTGAATTCACCCAGTTTTGACGCTCATCTTGTCCAAGTTGATGTTGTTTTGTGCACAGAAATGCTATTTTCAGTAGGTTTTGTGACCCGGTGATGATATGGCGGTGCAGAGCTGATTTGGAGTTATTTTGATACATTTTGGAGATAAATCGGGGCTCAGATCGAAAAGGAAAGATTTGTTGAAGATTTGGAAGATTGAACATATCTTAGGGCCGAATTATACAAGGAAAAGGAGTCTTGGAGATCAAGAAACTCAAGATTTGCCTTAGATATTTTTCCTTTGGAGTCAAGTTCCAAGATCTATATAAAGAGGCTGGAGTCGAGAGAATGAAGACGGAACCCTTTCAACGCTTTTCATTAGTTTTAGTTTCGTTCTCCTCCACCGATCTTAGCCCCGTAGTTTAGATTTAGTTTTTAGCATCAAGAATTCAAACACTCTTTATTGCTTTCTTAATTTAGTTAAATTCAGCTTTCGACTTTAGACTTTCAGCACTCGAAGATTTCAGTTTCAATTCAAGCCTTCGTTCAGTTTATGGTTTTAGTATTTACTTTCCTTAAGTTTTTCGCACTTAGGTTTACGTTGCATGTTTTCAACTTTTCGCACTTTATTTACTATTCTGATCATGTTCGTTTCGTTTTGCTTGTCCAAGTTAATTATGCGTAGCTAGACCTTTTAGGACTTCGGCGAGGGTGACGAATATGAGATACAAACTTTGTGAGATCTAATTGGACGTAGTAATTAAAGACTACGGTTTCGACTTAATTCGGGGCAGAAAGATTTAATTGGATTAACTTAAACCTGATCAATTTAGGTTATGAAGATTAGTGCCAGATTGTTCAACAACTTAGGTGGCGAAGCTATCGTAACAGTAGTATAATTAAGGAGGTGAATCATCTATGTCAGCTTGTTCAACAACGGTAGAGATTAAAATTGGGTTCATTCCTCGTAAAGCAATCTAAACATTAAATCTAGGATTGTTCAACAAGCTAGGTTGTTGTTATGTTAGGGAGTAGTGGAAATTTGTTCAACAAGCCACTACCGACTAAGTAAGTAGGAATTGGGGTATGTACGTGTTCAACACTGTATCCTATAACTGGTTGATTATAGGAATTAATTAAATCTATGCATCAATGATCGAAGTAGTTGTCTCATACGAGTTACCTGCAGCCGAGTCCGCCTTTCTTTACTTGTTTTATCTCGATTTACTTTTCTTCTATTTACTTTTCTTTGCCTAGGTAGTAAACCCAAAATTTATGCATGGTGGCATCACCAAAACTTGATCAAGAGGATAAATATAGTTGATTTTCACTGTTCCCTGAGTTCGACCCTGTTCTATACTAATTATAAAATTCTGAGTGTATGCAGGAATTTTATTTGGTGTGAAAACAACGATCACCAAATTGGTGCCGTTGTCGGGGAACGGTGTTTCTCATTAATCGTGTTTACCTTTTAATCTTTTGTGCTTTAACTAGTTTATGAGCAGGTCTTCCAACCCGAACCTCGTATTTGATTCTGAGATCGAAAGAACCGCAAGGAGGCTAAGGAAGGAGACAAAGCTGCAACAATAGCAACTGCCGAAGCAGGACACTTCGCCTGGCCAAGCAGAAGCTGACTCTAAGAACATTCTGCTTAGCCTAGGCTAGATCAATTTTGACGACATGGTGGTGAAGATCTTCCAACACCAATCCAAATTGAAGGGCTCGCTTAGCCGATTGAGATCAATTATGGGCTTATCCAAGCCCTACCCAAGTTTCATGGAATGAAGAATGAAGATCCATGCCGCTCTCTGAATGAATTCGTGAGATTCTGCAATGCTCAAAAGAATTCCCATGGAACAAAGGAGCAATTCAAACTTCCTGCTTTTCCTTTTGCTCTCACTGATCATGCAGGAAACTGGTTCACAAGTCTACCCGCAAACTGAATCAGCACATGGACAGAGATGAGACAAATATTTCTAGATTGCTACTTTTCGTTTACAAAGACCAACGCCTTGCGAAAGGAGATTTCTGGAGTCCAACAAGAGTTTGAGGAGATACTAAAGGGTATTGGACTCGGTACAAAGCTCTCATCGAAAGCTGTCCAAATCATAACTTTTCCAAGGGAGATTTGTTAACCTACTTTTATCAAGGTATGACAATCACTACAAAGAATCTTGTCAACTCATCAAGTAGAGGAAGTTTTTCTAGTTGCAGAGTTAATGATGCTGAGAAGATAATTCAAGAATTGGCTAATGCAACTAAGGATTATGGAGAAGTCCGCATTATAAAAAAATCTGCATATTCAGCTGATTCCACAGATTTGGAAACCAAGCTGGATAATAGTATGGAAAAGATTGATAATCGCTTTGAGAAGCTAGAAAGGATGATGAACTCGAAGCTGGAGAAGCGGATGCACTCTATGCTAGAGAAGACACCCACAACCAACTTGGTTGAGCAGATATGTGGAGCATGTGGACAGTCTGGACATACCTCGTTGCACTGTACTGCCCAAGCCACTCCTACTGAAGATTACAACGCAATTGGAAATTGGAACAACAACCAACAGAAGAGGGATCCGTACTCCAATACCTACAATCCCGGATGGAAGGATCACCCAAATATGAAGTGGGATAATCAGCCCAAACTGCAGTTTGCATAACCTAATCCACATATGTTCCAACAACAGCCACAACAGCAGGTTTATCGCCCTCCAAATCAAAGGACTTATCCAGCAAATCCACCTGCCCAAGCAAAGCCTGGCAAGACAATTGAAGAAATTCTAGCAGAAATGGCTACTTCACATAATACATTGCTGCAATCTCAACAAACCATGCAATAGAGCATCTTGGCTCATAATGAAGCTATACTGAACATCCAAAACTCTCAGAAGGAACAGAAAATTGGATTAGATACCTTAGCCGGACAGATAGGACAGCTATCTACTTCAATCAATGAGATTCGAGGGAATCAAGGAAAGGTACCTTCTCAGGTACAGATTAATCCAAGGAATGTAAGCCATTTTACTCTCAGAAGTGGAAGAGATCTTCTAGATCCGTCAAGCAAGACACGAAAGAAAGCTGAAGAAAGCGGCACTAATACCACTGTCGACTTGGCCAAGCCAAGCATCTCTGAGTCACCAAACTCAAAGAAAGGCAAGGAGAAAGTCGATGAAGAGGAAAAAGTAAAGAAACAGGTTGTCCAAGAAGAGATTCTGATCGATCCACCGTTTCCATAATCATTGGTGCGGAAGCCGAAGCCTGTGGATCAAATGCTGGATTACATGTCTATCTTTGGCAAGTTGGAAGTCAATCTGTCATTTCTTCACGCTATCAAGATTCCACAGCTTGGGAATTTTCTGAAAGAATTCATCGCTGGAAAGACATGTCAAAAAGGAAAAATTGTGGTGAATGAGAATGTCTCAGCATGTATTCGGAATATGCTCCCCGAGAAGTGCAATGATCCAGGTATGTTTACTTTTCCTTGTCAGATTGGAACTAAGATGATCCCAAAAGCCCTATGTGACTTAGGAGTCTCAATTAATGTGATGCATTTATCAGTGTTTAATAGCTTAGTTGGTGTTGAATTAACCGATACTAAAGTTGTTATTCAATTAGCTGACCGATCATGCATATCCCCTAAAGGTCTTCTAGAAAATGTTCTTGTTAAAATCCATGATTTCGTATATCCTCCGGATTTTTATGTGATTAACACTTGTGAGGGAAAGAAGGGAACTTCGGGAGTTTTGCTAGGTCGACCTTTTCTTAAAACGGCTAAAGCATTAATTGATGTTTGTAAGGGTACTATATGTTTGGACTATCATGTGAGAAGTTTACTTATAGTATTGATGATGCTATGAAAAAAACCCCTTGATTGTGAAAATGCTTATTCTGTCGACGTTTTTGAGCCTCTTGTCCAAGAACATCTTGAGACGGCATTGATGTAGGACAAGCTGGAGTTAGCATTGATACAAAACCTCTCTGAATTGAATGTTGGAGGGATGCTAGATGAGGAGGTCAAGGAAGCCATAATGTCTCTTTATGCAGTTCCAAAAGTCGTTGCCTCAAGTAGCGGCATCTGCTTGCCCAAGCAGAATGTGGAAGACAGACAAGTACCATCACATGTCAGACCGCCCGTTCTCGAACTTAAGAAGCTGCCAGCCAACTTAAAGTATGCTTGCCTTGGCCAAGATAAGACTCTTCCTGTGATCAGTAGTGAATTATCAAAATAACAAGAAGAGCGACTGGTCGAAACTCTAAAGAAACATACTCGAGGTATTGGTTGGACATTGGCCGATATCACCGGAATCAGTCTGGATGTTTGCATGCATTACATCCTATTGGAGCCGGACAGTAAGCCAAGCCGAGACCTGCAGAGGAAGCTAAATCCCAACATGCGTGAAGTTGTTTTGAAAGAGATTTTGAAGTTGCTTGATTTGGGAATTATCATCCGATCTCGGACAGCAAATGGGTCAGCCCGGTACATGTTGTACCAAAAAAATTAGGTTTTCAAGTTGTTGAGAATGAGAAGAATGAATTGGTACCAATGAGGTTGGTGACCGGATGGAGAATGTGCATTGACTATAGGAAATTGAACACGGCAACGAGGAAAGATCATTTTCCTTTGCCATTCATTGATGAGATGCTTGAAAGACTTGCCGGTCAATCATACTTCTATTTTCTTGATGGATATAGCGGATATTTTCAAATTTATGTTAACAAGGATGATCAAGAAAAAACTACCTTTACATGTCCGTTTGGTATTTACGCTTAACGACGCATGCCTTTTGGTTTGTGCAACGCTCCCGGAACTTTCCAACGTTGCATGATGAGTATTTTCTCCGATCTTATTGAAAGGTGCATTGAAGTATTTATGGACGATTTCACTGTCTATGGAGATTCTTTTGATCGATGTCTTGGAAATTTAGATATTGCTTTACGAAGATGTGTCGAGAAGAACTTGCTTCTTAATAATGAAAAGTGCCACTTCATGGTGAGGGAAGGAATTGTTCTTGGACATATAATATCCAAAAGAGGTATCCAAGTTGATAAGGCAAAAGTTGATTTGATTGCCCAGCTACCATATCCAACAAATGTCAAGGAGATTCGAGGATTTTTGGGTCATGCTGGATTTTACCGAAGATTTATTCGGGACTTCGCAAAGATCGCTCAACCTTTAACAAGGTTACTCCAGCAAGACGTTCCATTTGTCCTAGCTGATGACTGCAAGTAAGCTTTTGACCTTCTCAAGGAAAAATTAGTCACCGCTCCTATTATGCAAGCTCCGAATTGGAAACTTCCATTTGAGCTTATGTGTGACGCAAGTGACTATGCTGTTGGAGCTGTCCTTGCACAACAGAATGAAAAGGCTAGTCATGCTATATACTATGCCTCAAAGACACTCAATCCTGCGCAATGCAATTACACCACTAGGGAAAACGAGCCACTTCGCTATTATTTTTACTTTCGACAAGTTCCGCTCATACCTGCTTGGGTCAAAGGTGATCATCTACACTAATCATGCTGCCGTAAAGCATCTACTCGCAAAGAAAGAGACAAAACCACGTCTTATACCCTGTGTTTTGCTGCTGCAAGAATTTAATTGGGAAGTGCGAGATAAGAAGGGAGCTGAGAATAATGTAGCTAATCATTTGAGTCGTCTGGTTCACCCTGAAGATGCTGAACTAATCAAGAAATCATTTCCAGAAGAACATCTCTATTATTCTGCCACCCCAGGATTTGACAACATGCTGCACTTGGCCAAGCCATCTGATGAAAATTCCACTACCAGCTTGTCCAAGTGGAACTACGAAACTGAGGCAGAATGTTATGCAATTGAAGGAAAGAATGGTAAAGTTCTGTGGTATGGTATGCCAATATTGTTAATTATCTCAGTTCAAGGAGGCTACCACCTGATTTTACCGTGGCATAAAAGAGGAAATTAATGAGTGAATGTAAGTATTATTTTTGGGATAATCCTATACTTTGGAAAGTTGGAGCTGATCAAGTTATTCGAAGGTGTGTACCCGAGGAGGAACAATTTGAAATCTTGGACCGTTGTCATTCATCACTATATGGAGGACATGGAGGAGTTAAGTGTACTGCACGAAAGGTTCTCGATTGTGGATTCTTTTGGTTAACATTGAATCGAGATGCTTATGAGTTTTGCAAGAGTTGCAAACGCGGCCAATTGCTTGGTAATATTGGTCCTTGTGACGAATTACCACAACATCCGATGCGCTTTTGTGAAATATTTGATGTGTGGGGCATGGATTTTATGGGACCCTTTCCTAGCTCGTTCGGAAATCTTTATATACTCTTAGCTGTGGATTATGTGTCCAAGTGGATTGAAGCTAAAGCAACTCGCTCCAATGATTCCAAGATGGTTGTTGGATTTCTTAAGTCCAATATTTTTAGTCGATACGGTGTTCCTCGAGCCATAATAAGTGATAATGGTACGCATTTCTGCAATCGTACCGTTGAGGCTTTAATGAAGAAATACGAATGTCAACATCGTCTATCTACTCTGTTGGTCCCGAGATTAAATGTTCAGGTGTAGAGGGGGGGGTGAATACACCTGAAAACAATTTCTCAACTTTAAACACGAACAGTCCTTTTCAGGAGAGTGCCGCACTGAACAAGTTTAGTAGACCAAATAAGCTGTTCTGGATCGTGTGGCAGAGTGACTGACTTCAATGAGGCCTGCTAGCTGACTTGAGTCAGAATTCAGTACCGTTCAGCTGAAGTTCAGTATAGTGCGGAAATGTGTAGGCCTAAATTCAGTTGAGTTTAAAATTTTTTTTAATAAAACAGTTTCAGTATATTAGTGCGATCAATTAAGCTTTGCTGAAACTCAGTTGAATGATTTTAGAAATATTTTCAGTATGAACAGTAATCAATGCAACAGTAAAGAGACAGAACACAGGTAATTTTTAAAGTGGTTCGGATCCAACAATCCTACGTCCACTGTCCCGAAAGATCAGGAAGCTATGTATTATGCTAAGATAGTCTTAGTCGGTTTATACGCTGGACAAACACTGCTCTTGAGATTTATACTGAGCAAGTCTCAGTTTACAAGGTATCAAACTAAAGCGTTTGACAAACTCTCCAACTAAGATGGAGTCCTTTACAATAAGGATCAGTTCAGATATGAACTCCTTCGTCTAAGCTATGGATAAGATCTGCTGAGCTTAGGTTAGAGGGATAGGGAACTAGAAAGTGGCTTCTAGAGCGACGAACGGTTAAGTATAGACTTGGGTTCATATTCAGTCGCTTGGATACTGGAGGCTTTATAATCTGGTTCAGCTTGGTTCCCTATGAGCAAGTATGTCGCCTTTCGCCGGAGATTACTCTGTGAAGATCTTGCGGAAAGCTTAAGTCATTTCGAGTTGCTCGTGAATGATCATGTGTTCTTGGTCTCTCATGGGTTTTTCGTGTGTGAGCTTCAATTTGAATTTATAAATCTATTTATAGAGCAGAGACATGGATAGATCCGTTGGAGATGACGATCCACGTGTCTCTCTCTTTAGGGCAGCTAACGGCTCTTTCAAAGATTGTGGCAGAGTCCTTTCCCTCCATTTCTCGAAAGTTATTGACTTGCAGCTTTAATCAGAAAGTGGACAGCTGGCCGCTCATCATTGGTCGAGGCTGAAGAAAGTAAGTGAGACAGAACAGACTTCAAGGAGGATCTGAAGCTGACTTCTCTATACCTTGTATGACTCTCCTGATTTGACTTAATAAATACTGACAGTCAGAAGACTATTCAGCCGTTGCTGAGTCTGATCTATATTCAGTAGCATACTCCTGCTGAGTCAGCTCTACCGAAGATCAACTCTGAGTTCAGTGAACTACTCCTGCTGAGTTCAGTTCTACTGACTCCTTTCGCATATATCGCTCCCGCCGAGTCCAAGATATTCGAGTCTTCTTCTTCTGGTACTGAGGTTGATAATCTACTGAGCGCCTGAACCAAATGAAGAGTGTCTACTGAGTCTGAAACTCTCAGAGACAAAACAACACATTACAACGAAATGGTTCATCAGTCAAAGTAGGGTTTTGGGATCTTCAAATCTTCAGAGTACTAGGCCACTGAGTTATCTCCCAACAAGTTTGTGGAGGGACTGAATCATCTCCCAACATTTTCCCCCTATTTGATGATGCCAAAACATAATACTATAACTCTCAGAAACAGAGCTTCCTACAAGTATTACAAGTTTAATCAGTGGAGTTGTTCTTCAAGTTCTAGACTACTGAGGGAATCAGGGAAGAAATATCAGAACCTATACAGAAAACTAAAAGCAATTTCCCCCTTTGTAACAACATTTTCCCCTTCTATTAACAATCTAACAGACTAGAATCTAACAAGATAAGAACTGACAGATAAATATTATTCAGTGAGTGTGTGAGTCAGTAATCACTTGAGTGATTCTGAGTGTTAAGCATAAAATAAACAAGGCCATATAGACAATAAGGAATTGTCAGGGCCGAATAACAGTGATGTTTTATATATGAAGAATTTCAGTACAGATACATCAGACTACTATTCTAAGAAAAACATAACAGAAATACAAGAAATACAGAAGCTATCTATCATCTTCTGAACTGACTGAATCCTGTCTTTGAAGTCCTTTGATTTTGCTTCAAGGAGTGGCAGTCCATACATCCTGTAAGTGACCTTCCTCAGCTTCAATATCTCTGGCATATCAACAGGCTCATCTTCATCTAATTGTCTTGCTTGGGCAGCATCCTTGATCTCCTTCTCAATCACCCCATAATGTACAGAACCATCAAGCTTCAGTGGGGGAGGCATAATCCTTGGAGCTGGGACCCTGACATCAATCTTATCTGCTATGGCCTTCTGAACTCTAGCATAGATCTCTGGGTCAGTCTTCAGAATCCATTCAACAAATGCAATGAACTTGTGCATGTCAGGCCAGTATCTCCAGAAATAGAATCTCTTGATATAATCTGCTTTCAGTGACTCCCACTTCTAAGTCCATTCCCATGGCATCCAATCATCAACTCTGGGCCATCTATGGATCTTGAGGTCAGTAGGCTTCCTGAGTCTTCTATATTTATAAGGAATGTCAGCTTTCTCAGGAATCCTTTGGCTTGCTTCATTTTCAGCCTTAAGCCTCAGAGCTTCTAGATCAGAAAGTCTGAGCCTTTCTCTTGCTGCTTCAATCTGTCTGGCTTCAGCTCCTCTGTCTAGATACCTATCCAACTGATCCCATATCTCTTGCAATTCTTGCTCTTGAGCCTTTGAGGGGACATAGGAAGGCACATGCTCTTCTTCTTCTGAGTCAGCAGGTGTAGTAGATTTTTCTTTAGAGGTGCCCTGCTGACCAGATTTCTGCTGCTGCTGTTGTTCTTTTTCTTTCTCCTTGTCTGCCTCATCACTCAGCTTCAGTTTTCTTGGAGGCAGCCTTGTCCCAAGCTTCCTACCTCCTGCTGGAGCCTTAGACTTGCCTTTTGCTGGCTTTTTCTTTGGCTTATTGCCAGCCTCAGCCTCGGCAATCTCTCTAGCAAGATTTTCATCAACTACTATCTGAGCTTCTTCCTCAGGAGTGATGAATCTTTTTGTTCCTTTCTTCTTGGGAGGAGTGGGGAGCTTCAGTACTTTCTTTCCCTTCCCTTGCACTGGAGGGGGTAGAGGAACCTCTTCCTCTTCTGAATCCTCCTCTGCATACTCAGCAATTTCCTTAATGATATCGCTTGGTGTCTGAGTTGCTTGAGTAGCAGAATCCTTGGGTTTTGAGCCACTTGGGCCAGTCTCAGCAGACACTACAGCCCCTGCTGCTGAGACACCCTGGGCCTTACCTTGTGCTATCTGAGTTGTAGAACCAGTGGGAGCAGATTGCTGAATCTGAGTTGCTCCTGCTCCTGCCACTATCCTTACTCCTTTTTGTACTCTAAGTACCTTCTCCTTCCCTTCAGGTACCTTCACTTTCCCTTCCCCCTTTTTGGTATCAGCAAATAGAACAGGGGTGGGAATCTGTACCTTTTTATCCAGACTTTTGTAAGCTATGGAAAGATCATCCAATGCATATTGCAGCTTTACAAGTCTCTCATGCAGCTCATTCCTCTCATCAGTCAGTTGTTCGCTGTACTTCTTATGAGAGTTGTCCACTGCAGTCTGAATGTCCTGCAACTTCTGATCCACCTTATCTTCCATGGCCTTCTGAATGGTTTGGAGTTTGAGCTCGGAGGCCTGAGAGATAGAGGAGATGGATGTAGTATGAGCTGACTGGGCGGCCTTGTATTCTTCCAGAAGTTTAGCCTGGCCAGCCTCCATCAGCTTCAGTTGCTCTTCAAAGTTGGCTCGTTGAGTGGCAAGTGCTTCTGTCAGTATCGTTAAGAAGTCGGGGGTAGGTGTGTTCTGAATTGTAGTTCTGAGCCCCTTGATCTCCGCACTCTGAGCCTGAGTGGTCTGCCTCCATGTTTTGTGGATAGCATGGGCGAGGAGTCTATTCTGAGTTCCTTGACTCCTCAGGGCCCTGGCCACTGACTTCGATCGTTGGCTTTTAGGGCTGGGCGCTACCTCGAACGCAGACTCAAGCAGAAGCTGAGTTGGTTCTGCTGTCTTTGAGGTACCAGCCTCCGACTGTCCTGGTCCAAGGATGCTGAGAGGTGGTTCAGCTGTAGAAGTAGGAGCATCCTTGTCCAATTGAGTTCCCTCATCAGGCTTCTTAGGTCCTGAATCACGGGGTAGGTCCTGACCATCGGGGTCTGACCCATCTGAGGGCGCCGTTGCTGAGGTGGGTTGCCGATCATTCAGCATAGCGAGTATGGCAGCCCTCAAATCATCCAAGGAACAGATGTTAGAAGGCTCTGAGTAGCCAATCTTGTTCCTTATCATCAGTTCCTCTTCGTGGAGCTGTTCGCAGGAGTGGTGTTTGATCAGCTTGTTCAAAGTGGACCACTCCTGGAACCTGATCAATGTGTGGAGTCTAGCCTGCCTTGCCAGTATAATAAGATCCGTGCGGCTGGCTATCTCCAGAATATGTTCAGCAATCTCTCGGGAGGCTCTTGATTGCAGAGGAGACGCCTCTATCCCGATCGATTCTGATTCAGAAGCAGTCTCTGAGTCTTCGACTTCTATCGGAGACTGTTGCTTCTCAGCAGATGGAATACTGCTGAGTGGAGGGATATCCAAGGGGCTCTCAGTCATAGGGATCTGTTCAGTCTCTACCCCTTGGTCCACTGTATCACCTTGTTCAGTGGAGACGGCCTTCTCCACTGACAGAGTTTTCTCTGAGGACTCAGCCTCGTCCCTTAGCTGCAGAGGTGGTTCAGCTACAACCTCAGCTACGACCTCATTGACTTTCTTCAGTCTCTTGGTCGGTGTCTTGGGAGTATACTTAGGAGGTGACCTCTTCTTTGTGGGAGTGGAGGTCTTCTGAGCTCCTGTTTTGGGATCAGCAGGCCCAACTCCAATTCGCTGAAGGGCCGCTGCCCTGCTCTGGAATCTGACCTTCTTCGGATTGAAGTAAAGCTTATCAGCGTAAACGACATTGTCAGCACCACATAAATCCTCGATCATAACAGAGAGCTTCGTGCCGTATAATAGTTTTCCTTTAATTGATAGGTAGTTGTCGGAACGATCGAACTTTGCGGCCTGAGTCATAAACTCCTTCAGGAAGAATTCAGCCTAGTTTATCTTTGCTTGGTCATAAATGGCAATCATCAGCTGAATCTTTGGCCTCGACAATTGATCAAAAGATCCAGCCTGACTCGTCAGTATCTGAGTCACAATATATGCAAGAGCTCTATACTGTGGGAGCATAATGTTCTTTGGGAAGGCAGCTCTGAATGTTGTAGGCTTTCCGCAGAAAACTTCCAAATACTCTTCCATTAGATCATCCTTGTATCCCACTGTACTGAAACCTTCATTGGGAAGTTTGAAGCTGCGTTGAAGAGCTTCCTTGATAGACATCATCTTGATTTCTGGTATGGCGCGGGCGGGGTCTCCAATAAGATGGGTGATGAATCTGCATCGGATGTCCCCTTTTACTGACTCTGAGTTCATATATAACTCAGCTATCTGTCGAGGGAGGAAGTATGACGACTTCATAGACAGAAAACTCTCCAATCCTGTCACCCTCAGCGAGTCAAAGATTTCCTCCATGAAATCTAGGTTGCAGGAGTCGAACTCCATCATCGGCTCGAACCATACGCGGTCCTTCTCGAGGATTTCTTTCATGTTTACCGGACCAATAACATCTCTTCCTGCCATATTTTATAATCTGCAAAGACAAGAGTCAGTAGCGAACGAAAAATATTAAAAAAAATCATATACGATGCTGAATGATCATTAAAGATTTACCAAAGGTTTTTCTGAGAGATTTGAAAATAAGTTTGAAAGGAGACGAAAGGTTTTTCTCAGAAAACTAGGGTTGTGAAATTTGCAGAGTGAGAAATGGCGGTTTCTAAACTTTGAACGTGTTTTATATGTTAAAGAAGATGAGCAGTTAAAAAAATCCATGGTTCAGTTTAAAATTGCTTTATGAGATGGACGGCTAGGATTTAATGTTATAAAATAGTTAATGATCAATTTAGCGCCTAAGTCAAAATACAGTTGTAACTAGCCAAAGAAGTAACTTGATACGACATGCATTTAATGCGCCGCAGAGTTCAACATTCTTTACATAAAATGTTGTGTATTTAATGTAAACCGTTATATTAAATGATATTTTCTAAGGCATTGAATACGAAGCTGAATCTGAATCATAAATGCACAAAATATTTCATTGGCTACTGAGTAGAGATACGCAAACCTGTCAGCTGAACATCGTAGTCAGCTGATACCTCGTGTAGATGGTTGCTGAGTCTCTACGCATCGAATTTACTCGATCGAGAGTGAACATTCCCCATTGCTGAATGCTCCTCTCCTGAATCCACTTACTGACTGGAGTCAGTAGGGTCCAGCAGACCTAGCTCTACTGAAAATTCTCTGAATCTGGCTTCAGCTAGAGGCTTGGTCAGAATATCTGCCCTTTGATGGTCAGTATGGATTTTCTCCATTTTGATATCCTTCTTTTCGACATGATCACGAATGAAGTGGTGTATGATGTCCACGTGCTTGCATCTAGTATGGAGTACTGGGTTTCTGAGTGATTGCAATTGCACTGGTGCTGTCGCAGAAGATCGGCACTTCATTCTGAATAACATCATAGTCGCGTAGCTACTGTCTCACCAAAGGATTTGGGCGCAGCAACTTCCGGCAGCCATATATTCAGCTTCAGTAGTTGACGTCGCTACTGAGTGTTGTTTCTTTGAAAACCACGAAATCAGCTTACTCCCAAGGAACTGACAAGTTCCAGAAGTTGACTTTCCGTCAATTCTACATCCTGCATAGTCAGCATCAGAATAACCAGTTAGTTCAATATTATCATCAACTGGATACCATAAACCCATGTCAGGTGTTCCTCTGAGATAGCGGAGAATCTTCTTTGCTGAGTCCATGTGACTCTGCTTAGGATTCGCCTGAAATCGAGCGCAGACACCTACAACATAAGTTATGTCAGGTCTAGTAGCAGTTAGATATAAATATGAACCAATAATAGCATGAAATTTAGTATGGTCTACTGATACTCCCTCTTTATCAAGATCAATTTTCATGTTCGTGTTCATCGGGATCTTGATTGATTTGCCGGATGTGCAACCAAACTTCTTGATGAGGTCTCGAGTGTATTTGCCTTGATTGATGATGAACCCTTCTCAGATTATTTGACTTGAAAACCGAGGAAATAATTCATCTCTCCCATCATTGACATCTCGAACTTATCATTCATCATTTTCTCAAATTGCTGACACATGATGACGTTCTTCGATCCGAAGATTATGTCATCTACGTAGATCTGCAAAAGTAGGATATTGTCTTCCAATCTAATGCTGAATAATGCGCGGTCAACTGTGCCTTTCTGAAAACCTTTCTGAAGAAGAAACTCAGATAGGGTATCGTACCAAGCCCTGGGTGCTTGTTTTAACCCGTACAGAGCCTTTCTGAGTTTGTAGACCTGATGTCCCTACTGAAAGTCAGGAGGCTGTTCTACATAGACTTCTTCTTTCAGCATGCCGTTCAGGAATGCAGACTTCACATTCATTTGATAAACTCTGAATCGCTGATGTGTTGCGTAGGTTAGGAATAGTATGATTGCCTCCAATCTTGCAACTGGAGCGAAAGTTTCATCGAAATCTATTCCTTCAGCTTGACAGTAGCCTTTTGCCACGAATCTTGCTTTGTTCCTTACTATAACGTTGTTTTCATCCCGCTTGTTCTTGAAGACCCGTTTAGTTCCAATCACATGTTGATACCGGGGTCTATCAACAAGCTCCCATACTTCATTTCTCGTGAACTGATTCAGCTCCTCCTGCATAGCTACGATCCAATCAGCATCTTTAAGTGCATCCTCAATTGACTGAGGTTCTTCAGTAGACAAGAAGCAGGAATATAATGCGCTTTCTCCCTAACAGAATGTGGATCTTGTCTTTACGGTTGCTGAAGGATCTCCAATGATTAAATCAGAAGTGTGAGCGTCCAGCCACGATCTACGATGTTTCAACTCTTCATCTGAGATTTGTTCAACACAGATCGTAGGTGAGTTAGGAATTTCAGTTGTACTATTCTGAGATTGAAGCAATTCAGTTACTAGAGTTGGGTCTACTGAGTCACCATGTTCAGGGGCATTTAGCTCAGGAACTTCATTTGTTCCCCTGAATTATTATCCTCAGTAGAGGTCTCAGTTACCACTTGGGTTTCTTCATCGACCTGAGTTACCTGGGATTGACTCTGTTCAGTAGAGTCAACTGCTCGGCCTATTTCGCTGTGGGCCGAGATTCGATAGACTTATCTTCAGTTTCTTCATCTGAATCATCATCCCAGCACAACTGGATCTTTTCAACTTTATCTTTTAAGCTCAGATCCTGTAGCTGCTTACTGATGTCCTCAGACTCTGGTTTAGAGTTCCTGCTCCTGTCTTCAGTAGCAAACTCATTAAAAATAACATGAGGGCTTTCCTCCACGCAAAGGGACCGATAGTTAAAGACTCTGAAGGCCTTGCTGATCCGGGAGTATCCTAAGAAGACTCCATGGTCTGACTTGCTATCAAAAGTCTTTAACTGATTCTTCCCATTATTGTGGATAAAGCACGAGCACCCAAAAATATGGAAATAAGATAGAGAAGGCTTCCTGCCGTTCCATAATTCATATGGTGTCTTCTTATGCTGCTTAGTCAGTAGAGATCTGTTCTGAGTGTAACATGCAGTGTTAGTAGCTTCTACCCAGAATTTGGTTGGGTGTCCTAAGTCTGCGAGCAGGGTTCTTGCTGCTTCTTTGAGTGTTCTATTCTTCCTTTCAGCAACCCCATTTTGTTGAGGCGTGCGTGCGGCAGACGTCTCATGCTCTATGCCTTCAGCTTTGCAGAACTCCTCCACCATCAAATTCAGGAACTCAGTTCCTCTGTCTGAACGTATCTTCATAATCTTAGTGTTCTTCTCGACACTGAGCTTTTTCAAAAGCGTTGGTAACTCTGTTTTGATGTCAGACTTGTTGGCAATAAATATGACCCATGTGTAGCGAGAGTAGTCATCAATTACACTAAAGCATACTTTTTGCCTCTGATCGTCACCGGAGAGACTGGACTGAATAAATCCATATGTAGCAGCTAAAGGATTCCATCAGTGGAAGGAGATGGAACAGGTGGATTTTGATTCCTTGTTTGCTTTCCCTTCAGACATGCTTCACACTGAGTGTCTTTGCTGAATACTTCATTCGGCAGTTCTCTTGCTAGAGTGTTTCTAGCTAGCTTGTTGAGCGTCTTGAAGTTGAGATAGTTGAGTCTTCTGTGCCAGAGCCACCCCATTCTGTTGTCGTTCTTTGCCAACAAACAAGCTTCAGGTTCAGCTGAGTTCCAGTCAGCTACGTAGATATTCTTTTTGCGCGAACCTGACAACACTGTTTTCCCTGTAGATTTATCAATGACATCACAGAAACCAGCATCAAAAATCACTCTATTCGAGTTATCACAGAATTGACTAACAGAGAGAAGATTATGCTGAAGTCCTTCAACATATGATACTCTTGGAACTGTTGCGGTTCCAATGCTGAGTGTTCCATAGCCTCTGGTATTGCCTTTTGCATTGTCTCCAAACTCGATTTGGGGTCCTTCTTCAGTAGTATAATTCTTCAGTAGGTCCTTTTGGTTTGTCATATGTCTTGAGCATCTGCTGTCCACATACCAAGGGTCCTTCTGCACAAGCAAAACAGAATTATATTTAGGTACCCTTTATGTTTGATTTTGGGTCCTTAGATGTTAGTTTTGGAAACCCAGATCTGTCTTACGATCCTGGTGGTCTCAGACAGTTTCTTCCCACTTTGATCAACATACTTGACCACTGGACTGGTCGATGCTGATTTGTGAGGCTTCATTGGTTCAGGAGTCCTGATCTTCTGAGTAGGTTGACTGCTGACCTTTACCTTCTGCACGACTTTCTTCTTCTTCTTCTGACTTTTAAGTCCTCTCCTAACTATAGGATCATAATAATATGACCCATACTGAGCTGGATGTGTCAGCTGCGGAGGTCCATACTGATCAGTCCACTTAACTTTGCAAGTTCCCCCTTGACTGAACTGGGGTGATTTGGAACTGATCTTCTTGTCAGAATGCTGATAGCTGGGATGAGGTGCTTTCATCTTTTGTTTGTTCTTAGCTAGGGGATTCAGAATCTCTGCTTGATGGTCTCCCCTTAAACAAATCTATCAGCTAGCCGGTTTTCTGAGCGTACGGGGGTAGATGAGGAGGCTCCATGGTTGAATCCAAGTCCCTCCTTGCAGTGCTTAGGCTTGTTGCTTGCTAGCATCGCCTCAAGCTTCTTTTCAGGTTCCTCCAGACATCATCGCTTTTCTTCAGCAGTTCATGCTCGGTCTGAAGTCCTGACAACTATTGCTTTAGTAGACTCAGTTCAGTATCTTTCTGAGTCAAGTCATTGGTCAGTAATGAGATCTGATCTTCTTGCTGTTGAGACTTGGCCATCAGAGAGTTTATCTCCTCCCTGAGTCTCAACACAAGTCCATCTGACTCAGTAGCAACATGACTCTCCTGAGAAAGTCTCTGATTTTCCACTTTCAGGGTATCCAACTCCTAAAGAGTCTTACTGAGCTGCAGACTCATCTGAATCTGCTCGTCGAGTAGTTCTTCATATGCTATTGCGACGTCCAGATTCTCATCTGCACCTGAAATAGTGTCGTGTGTGCAGTGTGAAGAGGAGTTAAATAGAGCGTGAGAGTTTACCTCATCCTCTTCTCCTACCATGAGACACTTTCCAGCGTCTTCTTCAAGCTCTACGGCCATGAATGTTGCTTCATCGTCGGATGAATCCATGAAGGAATCGACTTCATCTAAGTCATCTGAGAGTTCACCAGCTATATATGCTTGACGCTTCTTGATGAACTTCTCCCTTCGAGCCTTGCGTGCTGCTCTCTCAGCAGTACTGAGCTCAGGACAGTCATACTGATAGTGTCCTGGCTTCTTGCAGTTGTAGCAGGTAGTGACTCTCTCTTCTTTGCTCTCGCTATCTTTCGACTGAGCTGAGTCCTCCTATTTCCTGCATTCAGAAGTATGTGAGTCAGGAGTGCGCTTAGGTGTATACTCAGACATACCCTTGGAGTCTCTAACGACTCTTGAGAGTTTTTTGGGCCTCTCCTTCTCGTTCTGATACTTCACGACAAGCACCACATACTTCTTAGCCAGGTTTCCTTCATGTAAATCACTGAGTGAAGGTTCAGCCTTGCTAGAAGTTGGAGCCGTTGTGCTGACTGATGTTTTGAAGGCATGGTCGATTTGGGTGTCAGCTTCAGCTCGCTGCTTCCTTTGAGGTAGACCAAACTCGAACTCCTCAGCTTTAAGTTCTGAAAAGATACGGTCAGGAGTAACAATATCCAAGTCAGAATATCTCAGTAAAGTAGCAAATGGAGTCCAATGATCGTCTGGCAGTGCCCTCAAAATCTTGAGATTCATCTCTAGTTTGGAGAATGTCTTTCCCAGCCCGTTGATGGAGTTCATAAGATCCGTGAATCTGACGTTAAGATCTTCAATGGAGTCACCAGGCATGAGAGACAGTCTCTCCAGTTTCTGAAGTTCCAGCGCCAGCTTGTTCGCTTTGATCTTCTTAGTCCCCCGACTCAGTAGCGCTAGAGCATCTCAGAGTTCCTTCGCGGACTTGCAGTCCTGAACTCTCCCGAGATAGGAATCGCTCAGAGTGGTCAGTATGGCATTTCTGGCGACCCGGTCTAAGTTGTGAAGTTTCTTCTCCTCAGGGGTGAAGAGAGTTCTGTCTTTAGGGATCTTCTTCCCGGTCACCATTCCTCCTCCTTGTGATGGGTCCTGAGTTACGACACTATCAGCCATCGGAACGATAGGTCCGTCCTCCAGTACCTTTGTCATGCTGTCGTGGAGGGAAGTCAGATGTACCTCCATTCTGACTCGCCATACCCCGTAGTTCTCTACTGAGAACATGGGTACCATCCTGATTCCTGACATATCACACATAGTAGATAATGATATGAATGAAGAATGATATGCAGTGAAAACGTTTTCTGGATCCATTCAAGTAGACCAGTTTCAGAATAACAAGAGTCTTAGAGAACTCCCGCTCTGATACCAATTGTTGCTCCTGAGATTAAACGTTCAGGTGTAGAGGGGGGGGTGAATACACCTGAAAACAATTTCTCAACTTTAAACACGAACAGTCCTTTTCAGGAGAGTGTCGTACTGAACAAGTTCAGTAGACCAAATAAGCTATTCTGGATCGTGTGGCAGAGTGACTGACTTCACTGAGGCCTGCTAGCTGACTTGAGTCATAATTCAGTACCGTTCAGCTGAGTCCTTTCCCTCCATTTCTGGAAAGTTGTTGACTTGCAGCTTTAATCAGAAAGTGGACAGCTGGCCGCTCGTCATTGGTCGAGGCTGAAGAATGTAGGTGAGATAGAACAAACTTCAAGGAGGATCTGAAGCTGACTTCTTTATACCTCGTATGACCCTGCTGATTTGACTTAATAAATCCCGACGGTCGAGAAGATCGCTCGGCCGTTGCCGAAGTTCGATCTATATTCGATAGCATACTCCCGCTCGAGTCGCCTCTCCGAAGATCAACTCGAGTTCGGTGAACTACTCCCGCCGAGTTCGGTTACATCGACTCCTTTCGCATATCGCTTGCTCCGCCGAGTCCAAGATTCCGAGTCTTCTTCTCTTCGGTACTGAGGCTGATAATCTACTGAGCGCCTGAACCAAATGAAGAGTGTCTACTGAGTCTGAAACTCTCAGAGACAAAACAACACATTACAACGAAATGGTTCATCAGTCAAAGTAGGGTTTTGGGATCTTCAAATCTTCAGAGTACTAGGCTACTGAGTTATCTCCCAACAAGTTTGTGAAGGGACTGAATCATCTCCCAACATACTCCGTATCATCCCCAAACAAATGGCCAAGCTGAAGTATCCAATAGGGAGATCAAGCATGTTTTGGAGAAGACGGTTAATCCGTTTCGAAAGGATTGAAGTATATGCTTGGAGGATGCACTTTAGGCGTATAGAACCGCAAACAAGACCCCTGTTGGTATGTCCCCTTATCGTTTGATCTTTGGGAAAATGTGTCACTTACCTGTGGAGCTCAAACATAAGGCGTTTTGGGCCGTGAAAAGAATGAATATGAACTTGCTCAAGTGTGAGGAGGAACACAAGTATCATTTGCAAGAATTGGAGGAGCTTAGACTTGAAGCTTATGATGCCTCTATGTAGTATAAAGATCGAACCAAAGCTTGGCATGATTGTAATCTGAGATCTAAAAGGTTTGAAGTCGGACAATTAGTACTCTTGTACCAATCTAAACTTCGTCTCATGCCCGGGAAGCTTCGTTCGAGATGGATAGGGCCATTTGTTATCAAGTCAGTTCGGCCAAGCGGAGCAGTTGATTTAGAAGATCCCGCGACTAAGTTTTCGTGGTAAATGGCCATCGGCTAAAGCTCTATCATCACTTGTACCAATTGAAGACAGTGGACGAGGTTTCATTGTACCTCCCAACATACACTTGATAAACTTGGAAGAGTCGAGCCTGCGACTCTAACTCAAGGCGTTTGTGGGAGGCACCCCACAAGTATCCTTTTTATTAATTTTTTTGTATTTTATTTCTAAGTATAAATTTATGTTATATCTTTCATATATAGTTTTTTGTATTGGTTTTTTGTGCTGACTATTTTATGCAGGAGATCTAGATATGAGTGGAAGAATTTCATATTAGGAAGGAAGTATAAAGATCCAATCTATATAAGAAAGGAGTTTGAAGAAGGAAATTATCTAAGTATAGGTCGAGGACCTAATTGTCAACACTTCAAACTTCTGTGGTTTCATTGATACAAAAGTTGAAGTGTGAGGAGGTTAATTGAAGGCGGGGGTGTTTCTACACAATTAAAGAAATTCGGGGGCTCAATTGAAAACCCTCAGAAAAGTCGAGCTTAAACACCGAAGAAAAGGGGAAATACCTCATAACTGTTCCCGCGCACTGTTTCTCTCCCCTCTCTTCAAAATCATCTTCGACCAAGCTACTCATCCTCTCCTACCTCATCCATGGCTCCTAGGAAGCAAAAGAAGTGCGCCTCCGCAGCGAAGAAATCGGCGTTACCAGTTTCCCCTGCGTCCCAGCCGACAGCTCGCCAACAGCGAGCAAGTCCCCGGAAGCAGCCCACTCCTCTGCCGGTTCAAGAGGAAGTGCCTACAAACGTAGAAGTTCCGCCGGTTGAGGTAGATGTTGCTATTGCAGACGAAGTTGTTCTTGACACGATTCCCGAGGCACCGCCGATGGCCCATGTAGAGTCTACTTCGCCGGAAGTGCAGAAAACTACATCTCCATCTCCATCTCAAGATCCAGAAGCCACCCCTATTATTTCTACACCCATTATTTTGCCGCGTGTGTCGCCGGCTAAGGTTTCCACTCCGCCACCGGAAAATCCAGCCACTCTTGAAGAACAACCCGTTCTGGAGCCTACACCGCCTCTAGAATCCCCTCTCCCGGAAACTTCCACCGCTACTGCCAAGCGTGCGATCGCAGCCCGAGCCGCACTCGTGGGGGGCACGGTCCGAAAGGATGGCTCATTCCACATTCCATGGGCGCGATTGATCGTTGATGGCGTGTATTCTTTGGATGAGGAAGATGAAGATTATGTTCTGGAAGTTGACTGCCCAACCGATATGTTGTTAGATGTCGAAGACCAAACCCTATTTCACCGCTATGCCACTGCCGAAGAAGATGTCACTGATTCCGAGCCGGTCGAAGACGGTTACAACAACATGTTCATAATCCGAGTTTTAAATGAGGACGATCGCCCTTGCCTTCGCCATTTTGATGAGGAAGAGTTGGCGGTTAAGTGTGAAAAGAAGCAGTTTCGGGCCTGCAAGTCAGGTATGTTTGTTGATTCTAAGGTTTTGGTTCATTTGGGTATACATGATCAGTTCTTTGAGTATTTCCGAAATATTGGTTGGAGTTGGTTACTTGCCCCTCATCATTTCACTTTGCCGCAAGATGTTGCTCTTGGGTTTTTCACTTCTTTCCACTTTGTTGATGTTGGTAATGTGAATGATAATTGTATTGCTTTCCGTTTGGGTGGACATGAATTTCATACTTGTTTGTTGGATTGGAACATGAGATTGGGATTGCTAGATTACTGATTATTGTGATGATGTATTTGATTTGTATTTACGTGGTTTGCCTGAGAAGAATCCAGCTTACATCGGTCCTAGGATGCATGGAAATTACTTGCTCCGTCTGATCCGAATGAGTTCTTTGCCTCACGTTCTGCCATTTATCATGTTGAGAACCATGTTCTTCGTTTGTGCCATTATTTCATTGCTTATAATTTGACTGGCACTACTATGGGTTTTTCGAAAGTGAGTGCTATGGAGTTGTATTTTCTTTGGTGTATGCATACTGGAACTAAACTTGATTTAGGGTATTGGATAGCGCATTGTTTGGAGAACATAGCTGCTAGGCCGAATCGGCACCATACTCTATGTCATTTGCTTTCTACATTCTTTGTTCGCAACTTTGTTTTGATATCTCGTGTACCACTGTCTATGTGCGATCCCCCTACTACTATGAGCCTCAGTCGGTTGAGGTCAGCCAAGCTGACCTATGTTGGTACTGACGGTATGGACAAGTTCTTTCGGCCGGGACCTGGTGTCCCGAGCCATTCTGTGGGTGCAAGGCAGGAGGAGGAGCAGGACAGGCTCGGCCGGATAGAAGCCAGGTTGGAAAAGCTGGAAGAGAAGTTGGATGCATTTAAGAAGGAGGTGATAGCTCTCGTGGATGACCTGAAGAACCGGTGAACCATTCCCCCAATCAGTCAGTTTTTTTTTATTTTCTGTCTTTGTTTTTATTTTCAGTCTTTGTGTTTGTTTCCTCTGCATGCTTCTTTGTTTTCTTTTACTTGCTCGAGGGCGAGCAAGGTTGAAGTGTGAGGAGGTTGTTTTAGCTTTGTGTCCTTCGTCCTAGGTCGAAGCAAGCTAGGTTTTCATGGTGTTGATGTGATTTTAGGAAAAATCTGCCCAGATTTACATGCTTTTCTTTGACTGAATTCTGCATGATTGGAGTGTAATTTCTTTTTACTATGGAGGATTTTGTATGTAGCTTGGGATGAGGAAATTTAAGCATGATAAAACTGAATTTTTAAACCCCATCACTAAAGAGAGATTTGAGTCTTTAAAGTGGGATACTTCCCACTATTTTCTTGAGAGTGATGTGTTGCAAAGTCTCCATAGCTTGTGGTCATGTGTGATAAATGATAGGAGGCAAACTAGGGTTAACCAATTTGAGCTTTTAATTCTTTCAATTCCTACCTTTGCTCAGTCCCTAGTTAGCCACTTTGAAGCCTTGACTTGTTCTTTCATGAGTTATTTAAAGAAGTCAAGCCTTTCAAAGCCTTTCTCTTGACCTTATGCATGCATGTGTCCTCTAAGACTCTAGGGATTCTGTATGATGGCAGGAGATCTCTAACTTATAATCCTAAGGGTCAATCAAGTGATCATATCATGAACCTAAGGATCGTATCATGCTCAAGAATTTAAGGAACCATCTAAACTATCCCAAACCAATGGTGGCAATCTAGACACTTAATTGCAACTCTAAATAAATGATCGGGTATGATCTGCCGTATTACCTATTAGCTATATTCTCTACAATTATATAAGATGATGGCTAGTCACATTAAAGAATCATAGAGAAATCAAAAACAGACTCAACAATTAAGAAACAAAACAATTCATTCATTAAAAAATTAGAGTTTGAATCAATTCATCAAAAATAAAGATCCTGCTAAACCCCACACAAGGGGATTTAGCCACTCATATTTGTAGGAAAATAATCAAAAAAGATGCAAAAAGAATCCATAGAATTCAAGTATCAAAACCCTAAACAAAACTGAGAAAGAATAATACAACCTAGAATCTAGCGGATTGATAATCACACTTGGTTCTCGGGTTGTGGTCTTCAATCTTCGTCTTGAATCTTCAACGGAGGGATGCCTTGGGTGTTTCTCCACTTTGGAGGGTGGAAGAAGTCGAAAATATGGTGTTCGTTCGAAGGAAAGAAGTCTGTAAAGGTTTACATACGTTTCGGGCCTAGAAAAAATGATTCTGGGCCTAAACAGACGCGGACCGCGGTCCATCACAAAAGGCGGACCGCGGTCCGAATGGCACGAAAATTCACGTTTTTTGTTCAGAACAGGGTGGACCGCGGTCCAGCACAAAACGCGAACCGCGGTGCGCCTGCTTCGGCCGAGACATAATTTCCTGCATTAGCCAGTTTTGGGAAAAATGCGATATCTCCTTCGATAACTGTTGGATCGTCACTAAACTTTGCCACAATGTTCCTAACACATAGAAGTACAATGTGGACCGTGGAGATTGGATTCTAAGATCGTTAGATCTGTCTGCCACGCGGTTTCCCAACTACCTTGTTACAAGATTTCCGAAATATGGTTTCTTCTACATCCGGCTTCAAATCCTCTTCATTCTTCATCCAATTGACTCCATCTTTGAAAAAAATACATCAATGATCATGGTTTCTTTCATTTAGGTGCCAAATACCACCAAAAATGTTGAAAACGCGCGAGAAAGCTACAAACCAAAAACCATAGAAAGTATACAATTCCAAGCAAAACAAAAGCTAAAAATGGATTGAAAATGATGTAAAGAAGCTTAAAAAGAACACGATAAGATGGTATAAAAACCATTTATATGTAGACTGATTTCTAACCTGATCTATACATAAACTGGTTCATCTATCAGCAAGGGTTTGATATCATTCAATATTTTTTTATTCCCAACAAATAGTATTCATAATAATAGTAAACTCTTCATCTACAGTTTCAATTCCATTTCCATTTCCATTTCAGGAAGATGATGATATTAAACTGCCTGAGAAAATTGAGGCAGCTCTTCTAAACTGAAAGTTTCCGTACAAGATCCATCTAACATCTCAACAAAATACACCTTACAACAGAGACTACAATGTTTCTAAGCTGAAAGTTTTCGTTCAAGATCCATCCTACATCTCAACAAAATATAGCTTAGCAGAGACTACATTGTTTCAAAGATATCAGCTAACAAAAATTTTGCACAGCCACTTGCTGATACTCAAGTTCAAATTATCAATAATTATAATTCCGACCCTATATTTCCATTACTGACTCTCATTATTTGTTGCAGGAATCTCATACAGTTCAAACTGCATCACACCAGGAATTAAGTAATGAGTATAACATTGAAGGAAAGAAAAAGAGAACTTTAAATGACGAGCATTCTACATCGAACGTAGACAATAAGAGAAAGATCCTACTCAAGAAAGAGCTAAAAAGATTAGAATGCTCATTTTGATAATCACTGAATACTCTCCTTTTTGACAAGCATTGACTAAGTATTTCTGTTGGGTGATGATTTTATCCTCAGCACTGTTATACTTAGTGGGAAATGATTCTGTCTTCAGCACTGACCGTAAGCTCAGTAGCCTCGTGCTCTGTACCTATCTGAAGATTTGAAGATCCCAAAACCCTATCTTGATTGATGAACCATTCCCGTGTAATTGTTTTGTCTCTGGAGGATTCGGACTCGGTAGACACTCGCTCTGATTAAGGCGGTCAGTAGCTTATCAGCCTCAGCACCAGAAGTAGAAGACTCAGTATTTCTTGGACTCGGCGAGAGCAAGCTCATCGAAGGAGTCGGTAGAACCGAACTCGGCGAGAGTAGTTCATCGAACTCGTAGCCGACCATCGGTAGAGTACCCTCATTGTCTCTACTGAATGAAGATCAGACTCAACAACGACAGACAGTCTTCTGAACTGACAGACACTTTTTGAATATACAATCAGTATTGTCAAGTACGAGGAAAAGAGAAGTCAGCTTCAGTATGCCTCGAAGTCTGTTCCGTCTCAACCACTCCATAATCCTCGACAAATGACAAGCATACACGTGTCTCTACCTACTAAAGCTGCAAGTCAACATATTTCCAGAAAAGGAGGGAAAGGACACTGTTACATCCTTCAAAAAGAGCCGTTAGCTACCAAAAAAGAGAGAGAAAGGAAGATCGTCTCCAAGCTGACCCTGACTAAACTCACAGCCCAATTCACTAAGGGGGAAGCTCCACTGAAGCCCGCCAAGAAAACCAGGTCAGTAGCAGACGCAAGCGAAGTTCAGACTATTGCTGCTCTTGGACCACCGAAGAGACCCAGGGTGTCTCCGCTGCGAGCACAGCAGAGACCGGCCTTAGTGGCTCTGGAACAGCTACTCACGCAACCCAGACTCCTACTGATATTGTTAAGGAGGTTGTTGAGTATGCTGAACATGATGATTCAGAAGAGGAAGAAGCCCCTCTACCACCACCTGTTCCAGGCAAAGGGAAGAAAGTACTGGAACTCCCGACCCCTCCAGCAAAGAAATCAAAGAGATACATTTCTGCTGAAGAGGAGGCTCAGATAGCAGCTGACGAGAAGCTTTCTAGGGAGATAGCCAAAGCTGAGGCTGCCAACAAGCCTAAAGCAAAGACCTCTCAAGGCAAAACTAAGGCACCAGCTCGAGGCGGAAAGAAAACTGCTAGGTTGCCTCCAAGGAAGCTCAAGATTCATGATGATGAAGATAGAGAAAAGGAAAAATACTGAGAAGCAGGGTACATCCAAAGAGAAATCCAGTACCCCTGCTGACTCAGAAGACTCTCCTCACCAACCTTCCTATATGAGATCCAAAGAACAAGATGCTGAGATCGAAGCCATTTTCGCTCAGATGGATATGTATCTCTACAGAGGAGAGGAAGCTAGACAGATAGAAGCTGCCAGACAGAGAATACATATGGCAGATCTTGAGGCACTGAGAATTCGTACTGAACAAGAGGCCAGGCTGAGAGTACCTTCAAAAGCTGATATTCCTTATCGATACAGAAGGTTCAAGAAGCCAGCTGATCTGAAATCGCATAGATGGCTAAGGACAGACGATTGGATGACTGCTCAGTTTACTCAGAGATGGGAATCTGCAAAGATAGAGTTTATCAAGCGTAATTATTTCTGGAGGTTCTAGCCAGACAAGGCTAAGACTGATGCTTACACAGAATGGATGATGATAATAGAACCGGATCTATATGTATACTTGCATAAAGCCGTGTCTGAAGGTATAGAAGTCAGTGTTCCTGAGCCCAGAATCATACCTCCGCCAAGAAGAAATGATGACTCAGTCCATCATGGAGTAATAGAAAAGGAAGTGAAGAATGCTGCCGCGAATAGGGGACTTGAAGAAGATGAGCCAGCAGACTTCGCTGAATACCTGAAGCTGAGGAAGAACTCATACAGAATGTATGGCTTGCCCCTGCCTGAGTCAGAATCGCAAAACTTTATGGACAGGATCAAGCAGTACAAGCGTTCTTAGTATTAGATTTCTTTATCTTCCTAGCTTAGAAAGAGATGTAATGTATCGAACTTTCATATCTTATATATACATTCTCTTTTGGCTCGGCACAATATCTTATTGTCTAAACGTACCGTGTTTGTTTTTATGCTTAAACACTCAGAATCACTGAAGTGATTGCTGACTCACACACTCATTTTATCTTACTTGTCAGCTTATTGCTTCTCTAGATCTGATAGTCTAGTTGTTGTGTTTCGGGGGAATTGTTTAGATAGAGAGAAATTGTTTTGCCCTGCTCCCCTCAGTAGACTAGAACTTGAAGAACAAACTCCACTGATCCTACTTGTAATAATGTAAGGAGCTCTGTTTCTGATAGTTTAGTGTTAGCATAGATGATAGGTTTTGGCATCATCAAATAGGGGGAAATTGTTGGGTGATTGATGATTTTATCCTCAAGCCTTTGTTATACTTAGTGGGAAATGATTACGTCTTCAAAGACCGACCGTAAGCTCGGTAGTGCTCGTACCTATCTCGAAGATTTGAAGATCCCAAAACCTCTATCTTGATTGATGAACCATTCCCGTGTAATTGTTTTGTCTCCGAGGATTCGGACTCGGTAGACACTCGCTCCGGTTAAGGCGGTCGGTAGCTTATCGGCCTCAACACCGAAGTAGAAGACTCGGTATTTCTGGACTCGGCGAGAGCAAAGATATGCGAAGGAGTTAGTAGAACTGAACTCAGCAGGAGTAGTTCACTGAACTCAGAGCTGACCATCAGTAGAGTACCTTCAGCTGTCTCTCTACTGAATGAAGATCAGACTCAGCAACGGCAGACAGTCTTCTGAACTGACAGACACTTTTTGAATATACAATCAGTATTGTCAAGTACGAGGAAAAGAGAAGTCAGCTTCAGTATGCCTCGAAGTCTGTTCCGTCTTAACCACTCCATAATCCTCGACAAATGACAGGCATACACGTGTCTCTACCTACTAAAGCTGCAAGTCAACATATTTCCAGAAAAGGAGGGAAAGGACATTGTTACATCCTTCAAAAAGAGTCGTTAGCTACCAAAAAAGAGAGAGAAAGGAAGATCGTCTCCAACGGATATTTTCCAATCTCTGCTCTATAAATAGAGGGACATTTCAAGCCTTGAAAAGAAGAGAAGGCACAAGAGAGAGAAACGAATGCGCATAAGCTTAACGACGAAAACAAACACAAGCATTCAAACGAGCTAGAACCAGAAAACCCTAAGTCTTCCGCAAGAATTTGAAGATCTATCTCCGGCGAAAGACTACCTTCTCGGCACTCATAGGGAACCAAGCTAAAACCGTTAGAAGAGCCTCTAGTATCCAAATCGACGATACACGAACCTAAAGCTTACTTCAGCTGTTCGTCGATCTAGAAGCCACTCTCTCATTCCCTATCCCTCTAACCCTAAGCTCAACAGAATATATCCATAGCTTAGACGAAGGAGTTCACATTTGAACTTGTTCCTTATTGTAAAAGGACTCCTTCATAATTGGAGAGTTTTTCAAACACTTCAGTTTGATGCTTTGTAAACTGGGACTTGCTCAGTATAATCCCCAAGCCACGGCTTTGTCCTGTGCACAAGCTGACTGAGACTAACTCAGTATAATAAATAGCCTCCTGAACTTTTCGGGACAATGGACGTAGGATCGATTGATATCCGAACCACTTTAAAAATCTGTGTCTTGTTATTGCTTTCTGATTACTGTTGCATTGATTTTACTGTTCATACTGAAAACCTACTTTAAAATCATACAACTGTCTCAGCATACTGAACTGTCTATTTGCTGAACTGAGACTTGCTAAAACGGTTTTTTCCACTCAACTGATTTGGGCCTACACTTTTTCGCACCGCTGAACTCTACCTGTTTGATACTGAATTCTGACTCAGTCAGCTAGCAGATCTCAGTAGAGTCAGACTCTTTGCCACACACGATTCGGAAACGCCTATTTGGTCTGGCCTGAATTATTTCAAGACGGCACTTTCCTGAACAGGACTGTTCGTGTTCGAAGTTGAGAAAATCGTAGTCAGGTGTATTCACCCCCCCCCCCTACACCTGACCGTACACTCGGGACCAACAATTTCCATTGTAATTAGGGCATCCACGTACAGTTCAGCCCATCTTTCGCAGTTCAGTCAATGCTTAGAATAAATCCAGTTTGTTATAACCACATAAATGCCCAAATACTTTCATACGTCCAAATAAATCCAATTTAGAATAGCATTTCCCAACGTATTCTTCCTAACATAATTCATCAGAAGAACCCAACACTATACGCCACAAAGACCTTGAAAAGCTTTAAAATATAGTGCTTACCAAAACAAATCTCAAATAATTAAAAGCAAATACGTAACTACAAAATATAGTGCTTACCAAACATTTAATCAAACGCATTCATCAATAATCAAAGTTTTAAAAAAATAAGGAAATGAGAAGAAATTACAAAAAGAGGGTTTGGCCCTTCATATCTCCGCCGGAAAAATCAAACAGTAGACTTCCATCTCTATAACCACATTAACAAACACTAAATCCCAAATTAATGATTATAGAGGGGTATTAGAAGAAAGAATTTCCTATAGCTGAAAGACCTGGATTCCACAAAAGAAATTTGAAACTTAGGGTTGACATTTTATAAATTCTCCAACATAACCACTACTTGTTATCGGCCTCGATTAAACTACGTGGACAAGTTAACTCACATATATATATAATACTCCCTCCGTCCCATTGATCTTGACTTCAAACTTTTGGCACGGTTATTAAGCCGAGATAGGTTTTAGTAGTAAATGTGAATCCTATAATTTAAATAAAATAATTTAGTAGTAAATATATAGGTCCTAAAATTAAAAAATGTGAGTTTTAGTAATAAATATGTGGATCCTACAATTTAGATAAATGATTAAATGAGTATTAAAAATATACAAATTTTTCTTTTTGGATTGAAGACACGATGAATGAGACAACTCAAAAAGAAAACATAGACAAGAACAATGGAACGGAGAGCTCAATTATTTTGTTTTTCCCTAATATAATTTGAACAGTACCAAATAAATCTGACTTGTTTTTTGATAAAAATATTACGTAAACACCACCCCTCACGTCACACCATGGGAGAACAATACGTAATAGAAGTAAAGATATCGTCTTCACCTTCTAAATCAAGCTAGCTAGCTGCTATCGTTTGTTCAACTTTTGAGCCCAAAGTCAGCTGAGACTGAGACTATATGTAAAGAAATTGTCCAAATCAAGAATGAAACGTGCACAAACTTGCTATATTTCACCATCAACAGGAAATTGCTTTCATCAATTTACAAACAATGTTGCTCTGCTTCAACAGCCAACACAAGGATACCCAGCTACCAATTTTACAAGCTCCTTCGTGTTCATAATGAATACAAGCACGTGCTACAAACCCAAACGTTTCGAAAGCCTATCAGAAAGATTGGCTATTACGAATCCTGCAAACACCTGCAATCCAAACGAGCATAAGATGGTGTCTTGAAACCTTCTGTATTTTCCTGAGTTAGCTGATTTACCTGAGCTGAGCCAAGAATGTAGATGGCGGAGTAGTGTCGCCCGTGAATCAACATATCAGCCACCATGGCGAGCGGAATGGTGAGAGACATGCCCAAGGTGGCCACTAGTGGTGTTGTCCAGACGACACATAACGCCCTGAGACAACAAGAGAACCAGAGAGAAAATCAGAATTAGAATGGCAAGTAAACGTATATTCTAACACATACCAAAAATAGTCCGAAAGAACACTTCCAACGAGTCCATTAGCAACAACAATTTCATCCACCCTAGCAGAGTGAGGGATTGTGAATTTGGGTTCTATACCCAAAGCTGTCAACGGCCACACTGATGCCAACATAAATTTAACACATGTCAGTAAAGATTGCTGATCTAACGAGGAACATATAGAACAAAGAGCCACAAGGGTAAACAGACCAATATAACCAAACAACTTCTGCACGTCAACCTTCTCTCCTTCCTCACCACAAAACTTCTTAAGCAGCACTGCACACCATTACAGTAACTAATAAGAGGAATATGGTCGTAAGTTGTTTCATTATCAAGTCAGAGAGCTCATTACCAGTAAACAAACCATAACACATAGCTGATAGAAGCCCAAATACATCCCCAGAAAAAGAGTGTTTGCTACTTCTTTAACAGAAACAAAAAGTTGAACCATCAGTCCTGAAATATACATTAAAGATGCAAACTGAGGGAAAAACATCATAACTGAAGGATTTCACAAAACAGTAAAGCCTTTATTAGTGGCCCTTCAGTTCTAGATCCACAAAACCGGGGGAAATACTTACGAAGACATATCTAGTTGCGACTCATCAGCAGCCCAAGTTTTTCCAAGGGCCGTCATGACAACACCAGCAATGCTCACGAATACAGCAGCTACCTTTGCAACATTTATGGATTCTTGGCCCAAGAATGCACCGATGAAGAGAGTAAACAGTCCCGAGGTGGAGGATAAGACGGTAGTACTTGCAACACTTGTACGTGCAAGAGCAGCATTAGAGAAATACTGAAAAAGAGGGACGAGTTTTAAATTCATTACTCCAGTGCACATATAGATCAACATAATTAAAAACCCAATAATTCCTAAAGACTACAAATTCCCACTTTGTGAAGCAAGGCATTACTGAAGCATGTACCCAAATGCACAATATTCATCAACGTATATTCTGAAAAGAACTTAAATGATGCATATTGAATCAGAAGGTATACATACAATATAGGAATTACCTCTGTCATAAACCAAAGAGGGGCAATATAGAATCCACAAGTAGCAATTTCTTTAGTTGTGAATTGTTTTTCAGGTACGGCACTTTTGGCATCATCGACTAGTCTGGAAACCAAAGGCTTTCCTTCATCATGTTCCGAAAGGTCTACATCACTGTCTTTTCTGTTCATGTGTCCTTGAATTTCAATTTCAAAGATTTTCTGACCCCCAATATACTTCAGAGGAGAAGCAAGACCAGGAAGCACGTCGTCGTTCATACCTTGACGCTTCTTGCTAGCATGTTTCTTGAGGATTTTACATATGTGATCTTTGATAAATGCAACAGGTATATAAATCACCATTAGAGAAGCTCCAAGGTAAGTCACAGCAAATGGCTGCCTATAGTCTGCGAAAATATCCTGTTTAAAGAACCAGATTCAAGATTAAGACAATGCTTTTGTTCCATTGATTAAGGTTAAGTCCTGTAATAATCACAACCGTTTGACTAATCTTTTCTTCACAAAAGTTTGAACGTTTTACTCCCCCCTAAAGGCGTGGTTATAATTTTGCAGGGGACATATCCAATTCAACATATGCAAAGTGGTAAAGGCAAGAAGAACAGTTGCAGAAAACAATCAATCTCCAGACTTACTGTATGCACATTTTTCTATTACAATCTATGATTCGAGCCCACAACATTTAATCTAAATTGCAAAAAATAAAAATCTAAATATCGAGACAACTTAACCGCAACTAAATCTGAAAAATAGCAACACAAAATTACACAAAATCTCAGACTCAAATTTGTGAGAGAGAAACGAGACCTGTGTAACCTCAGCCGAAGCAACCCAAATAATGACTACAGTAGCAATCAGCATCAGACCAGCCCTGTATCTCCACCCCATCACAACCAATAAGGATCTGAACTTGCTGAAATTCGGGATCTTGTTTCGCACAAAAAATTCAGAGCTCTAATGTCACCGACAGTAGAAACAAACTAAGAAGGAATATAAGTTGAAAGGCCGTGCCGGTCACTCAGAATTTATTTGTTAGGTTCATGGACATAACAATAAGCTGAAGATTGATAGCGAAGGTTTGAAGAATATTGAATGAACTTGTATGGTTGATGAGAGAGAAGCCCAAGAAGTTGGATTGAAATGGAGAAAATTGATAGAAAGGTACAATATCTCCGGTTAATTATTTTAATCGGATTTTGGTTTTGAAAATATGGAGTCTTGACTCTGAAATCATGGAAGGGTTTTTTTGCCTTGACGTATGAATTACAGCCTGTGAAAGCCCCTTTTTTTTTTTTTTTTTTTTTTTTTTTTTACGAGGAATCCGCCGCCGCTACCTTTGGTGCGCACAGGGTAAACCTCGCTCTTGTGCAATAGCCTGCAAACCACATAGAAGAGTTAAACCACCCTTAATGTGACAGAGAATGACAGACTCACACATAGCGTGTCCAGTGAGAATTGAACCCATGACCTATCGGTCGCGGGCTACCCACCTTCACCATCTCAAGGGGACTAATTGTACTCTCTCTCTCTCACACACACACAAACACACACACACAAAGAGACGCGTTTGTATTACAAGGGGCAAATAGTAGTAAGACAATACAGCATAAACTTTCTCTGCTCGTTCGGCCAAACACCACTTAAATCTGTCACGGTGGTTAGTTGATCAGGAGTGCAATAAATTAATATTTGAAATATGCCAAATGGATCACCACTATTTATCCCAACTCCCTTAACTAGAAAGTTAAATTTAAAGCTCAAAGTTAAGAAATGTTAGCTGGAGAAATTAATATAAGCTGGCAATTTTGGAAGTTGATCAGTGCATTAAATTTAGTAATCTTTTTCAGAACATCAAGAAAAGAGAGGAACAAAAGCTTTTTTTATGCCAATAACAGTTTCATCCAAAAAATAGATTAAGAATGTACAACAATACGCAATCTAACTAATTAATAAATACAATCATTCCTTGATGATACTTTGTGAGGTCCACTTGAGATGCAATTTGATCTTCCCAGTTTCAGTCCCATCTATATGAAAATCATTTGTTAATTCTCCATCCAGTATAGTTCTGGTCAGCGTCATTATGCATCTCCCCATTTTATCCTGCAATTCTCAACACAGACAAACATTCACAGCTCCAAAATTGAATAAATGAAGATTTGAGTTTGCTGTGTGAATCACCTTCCCAAATGTGTCATGGTCATAAACTTCAACAATCAGCAGCTCATGCAATCCATGCTCAACAACAAAATCGAATGTCTGGTTCCAAACCGGATTTAAGGTGTCGTTTAGTACCTTCAAGAACGCGTTATGGCTACTTGATCAAGGCTGTATTAAGTACTAAAAAAGCGAGATGCGAAAAATATATAGTACCCTTGTCTTGTTCTTCTGCTCGGATTTCTTCATTGTTAGCACCACAAAAGGGTCCGATTTTCCCATGACGTCGGTAGCTGGTAAGCCTTCTGCTGATACTACTGTGACGGAGAGAACTCCTCTGATGATAATATCAGTCTTTTTCTTCTTGACTCCAGATTTCCCACTTGAATCTGATCCATCTTCTGTCACATGCTTGAGTGTCTTCTCTAAAGACGTTAATCTGAAATCGGGATCAAACGGATTCCACACATTCTCAGAGCTGAATGGGCAGTAAAGCAGCTCCAAATGCGCCTTCAATCACAGAAAATAGAGTCTGAAAATGATCATGTGACTGGAAAAGCTTCTTGCAATCTCACCTGACCACGGTTTTTATTGTCTCTTTGGAAGTCTAAATCTTTCACGAGCTTCAACCACGCGTCTTTCACCTTACCGGGCACTAGTTCCCTGAGTGGAACCACAGCACAGCCGATCAGCTCAGCAGCTTGAACTCCTTCATCATCATATATCTTGACTGTCAAGTGCTGAGTGGATAAGTCCTCCACTTCAAACTCAAAGTGTTCGTTCCAGATAGGACTTGTCTGGTTGTCCTAAACACAACTTCACAGTTCAAAAACTTAAATACATTCAAACAAGGCAGTGATCCTGTACTTACTATTGTTTTGCTGGTTTTTGTCTTGTCAGGTAATGGTCTGATGAAGATCTTTGCAAATGGATCAGATTTGCCTATTATGTCTTTATTGGTTAGCTCCTTAGCCTCTATCAGCTTCACCTCCAGAACTCCGACTGGCTTTACCTCCAGGTAACTGTAACGAGAAAAATCATCAACACTTACAACTGAACGCGCTTGAAAGAGAAAGAGCATAAGATGCACCTATAATCTCCTGGTATTATCGGTATAATTTTTCGGACAGGCCAGGTAATAGAGTCTTCGACTGCATCTCGTATTGTATCCGACCAAGTTAAAAATATGAGATGATGTCTATCTAATCGATACAAGAAGCAATATTAGTCATAAGCTTCTTAAACCTCAATGGCATCAGATATTCCTGGAATAGAAGATAGATCTCCACCAATCACTTTGAGTGTAAAATCAAGATTTCTCTGCAAAACATAAGGAAGAAAATGTCGAAGTTTCTGTTTTTAAATCAAAACACATGTTGCGGTATTTACCTTTTCTCTCAAGGAAAAACAGACAGCTCCAAAACATGGGAAATCATCTACTAGTGGCTTGAATATCAGCCTGAAAACACCTGTAAATCCAATGTTTTTGACCTGCAGCTCAACAAAAAGAGTTGAAAATTCAATAGACTACATTTTTTTTATCACACACAAAAACAGAGAGAGAGAGAGAGAGAGAGAGAGAGAGAGAGAGAGAGAGCCTGTATTGGTAGTGCCACACCAACTCTAGTCTTGATCTCGAGCACGATATCTGGATTTCCATCCCACTGCATGTCCATTTCCATAACTATCTCATTAGGCTCACCTTCCTGGATGGAAACTCCTATTTCACATCAAAAATTGGAAACTTCAGTTACCAGAAAAGACAACATGAATATTCATGCATGCAGCTTCGTTTTAACCTGTGAACTGTGGCGCCACAGTCCCAAGAGTCAATGTAGAAAACTTGAGAGAAGCCAAAATTGCTGGCCTATATTGCTCAAGAATTGGCTCCACAGAGTCCCTTATCACTTGTGAAGCAGCCTGTACAGCAGCGTATACAAGAATATCATAGACTCATGACTTAATTGGTGAATTTTTATATACAAATTCACAATAGACTCCAATGAACCTGGTCTACGTAAGGCCATATCTTGTCTAAATGTTGATTAAGCCAATTTAACTGCAAAAAGTAGGACCACATTAGATTAATTATTACAACAAAAAAATACTAGTAAAAGATTGAGGGTAATCAATGCAACTTAACTTCTGCCTCTGGGAAAACACAATCCAAGAAGGGTAGTATTTATCTGGAAGAAGCTTCCTCGAATCTTGGACTGTTATTCGAGCCAATGCCGCTATTGCTGCAGCCTGTTACATTAAAATTTCCAAAACAATAATCTCCCTTTCTTTTGCACTTCAGTTTCCTTTGTGTGAAAATAAATATAGGATATACTCCCTCCGTCCCGCCCGACATGGCTTAATAGGCTTTGGGCACGATTATTAAGAAAATGGATAGTTGTGTGTAAAGTGGTATAAAGTGGTGGGACCCATTAGAATTTATTAGAGTATTATTTTAGTAGTGGAAAAAAGACGTGTCGGGGGCGAGTATATAACATGCAAATGTAATAAATCAAGTAAATTAATCATGCCACGCGCAATTAATGACGACGTACCAAATCAATGCGTTTTATGGATCTGATATTCTGGTATTTTGCGAATCCCACGATCAATCCGAAAGCGACCACGAAGCCCAGAATGTAACCTAGGAAAAATCCCATCTTGAGCAGAAAGATCTAATCTTATCTTCTAGTTGAGTTTAAATGTGATGGAAAACATGCAGAAAATGGTAATTTTCCACAGTGCTGATTGCGTGGGTTTGAGAAAATTGAAGGAATAATTCTTGATTTTCAAAAATAATCAAGAACGTTGTCACATGCCTATTTTAAAACCGAAACAGGAACCGGCATAAACTGAAACTGGTGCAAACCGAAACCGTCTTGAACCGTAAACCGTTGGTTTGTAGTTCGGTTTCAATTTACTCTTTTTCAAACCGTGATACGCCCGTTTTGAACTGTCCGTTCCAAACCGGGTGAAACATGCGATTTCAACCATTGAAATTGTCAATGAATTTTAAATTAAATATCTCTAACCAATTAGATAAATGAATTTTAAATTAAAATATTATTGAGATCTAAATTTTTACTTATATTTAACACAAACTATTCATTTAAATACAATTTTTTTTTTAATTTTTTTATATTTTAAAGTAGTACTCCCTCCGTCCCATTATTAATATTCTATTTCTTTTCGGCATGGAGATTAAGAAATTTTACTTAAATATATATTTTATGAATTTAATTGTATTAAGAAACTAACACAATTTTCGATGAATGGTTGGTGGGAAGAAATGAGAATTCACCAAAAATTTATTAAGGTATAGTTGAGGCGATTGATCATTTTTTTTAAGTTGTAATAAAAGAAATAATCTAAAGTTTCCAAAAAGTTAAAAATCATAATTTTCTGAGTTTGGAGCGGAGCGGAATCGTGTGAGAGAGAAACTTTCGGAGAGAGAGAGTGTATAAAAATGTGGGGGTGGGTAGTGAGTATTGAGGGACCAACCTCATTTTTAATGTAGAATTAACACTGTCATTTTAAGAATGGGAACATTAATAGTGGGACACCTAAAAAGGAATAGATGTTGAGAATGTGATTCAGTATGATATGATTTGAAGATCCCAAACCCCTAGCTTTGTGATCAAACCTTATAATGTAATAGTTTAGTTGAGTTCAGCATGTTAGGAACTCAGTAGATTAGATAGAATTCAATAGTTGATAGGCTCAGTAGATATTATCTCCTCAACCAGTCGGATTCAACACTGAAGACTCAGTATAGTCGCTCAGAACCTACTGAATATATGAAGGAAGTGGTCAACAAGCTGATCATCTCAGAAGAATGTCAGTAGATGACAACTCAGCTAAAGCGCCCGAGGAATCAGAGAAATTCAACTCAGCATCTGCCTGCGAGTTTGAATAAGCCTCACCTACCATTCAACCTCGGCCAATGAGGAGCTTCTAGCACTGTACTTGCAATGACACAAAGTTGTCCTCAAGACTGAAAAAGAGAGAATCTCTACAGTAATGTTCAAAATCAAGATGACCATTTTCCTTGTCATGTTTTGACACATGGCTAGGTCTCTTCTAACGCATCTTTCCATGAGTCACAACTATAAGTAGAGATCGATCTTCAAGCAAAAAAGATATCGGGAACTCAAAGCACTCAAGTATTCAAGCTCTAGCTAACTTAAAGCACACTTAGCGAAGAACTCACAGATAAGATCAGATACCCTTAGTTCTTCTCTCTAGAGATCATCTAGTTCTCATTCTCTATTCTAAGCTAATCACTATTAGATCATATGCTTAGAGAACGGAAGGAGTTCATATTTGTTGAACTGTTCTTATTGTAAGAACTCATTCTAGTTGGAGAAACTCAAACTCCGTGTTTAAAAATTGTAAAGTCACTACGACTATAAGTAGAGTATCTGTCCAGCGTACAGATCGACTTAGACTTGCTCAATATAATAAAATCAAGACCTCCTGCCTTGTTCAGGACAGTAAACGTAGGATCTTGCATATCCGAACCACTTTAAAAATCGATGTGCATTTACTATTTTATTGCATACTGTTCATACCTGTTGGGTGATGATTCAGTCCCCAGCAACAGCACAAAATATTGGGAGATGATTCAGTCTTCTCAGTTGATAATTAACTCAGTAGCCATGTGCTCAGAAAACATACTGAAGATTTGAAGATCCCAAAACCCTATATTGATTGATGAACCATTCAGTTATAATCTGTTTTGGTGTCGTCTCTGAGGATTCAGACTCAGCAGACACTCGCATCCGGTTCAAAGCACAAGAGATTTACCGCCTCGGCACTGAAGTAGAAGACTCAGTGATACTGGACTCAGCAGGAGCAGTATAATGAAAGGAGTCAGTAGAACTGAACTCAGTAGGAGTAGTTCACTGAACTCAGAGCTAATCTTCAGTAGAGCCGACTCAGCAGGAGCATGCTAATGAATCAGAGATCAGACTCAGCAACGGCCAGACAATCTTCTGATTGTCAGATTCTCTAAAGTCAAATCAGCAGAGTCAAGACGAGGAAGAGAGAAGTCAGCTTCAGATCTCCTTGAAGTCTATTCTGTCTAAACCACTTTCTGAACCTCGACCAATGACAAGCAGCCACCTGTCCTATATCTGTTAAAGCTGCAAGTCAACAACTTTCCAGAAATAGAGGGAAAGGACACTACTACCATACTTCGAAAGAGTCGTTAGCTACCCAAAAGAGAGAGACAAAGGATCGTCGTCTCCAACGGATCTATCCTAATCTCTGCTCTATAAATAGAGGGATGAAATCGAATTGAAGCTCACCTAAGACACGAACTCAGAGCATTCTATAGAGCAACTTGAAAAAGCCTAAGTCTTCCGAGTAATTCAAAGAGACAATCTCCGGTGAAAGACTACAATTCCGCTCATAGGGAACCAAGCTGAATTAGAATTATACAGCCTCTAGTATCCAAGCGACGGTACACGAACCCAGAAGCTTATATTCAGTTGTTCGTCGCTCTAGAAGCCATTTTCTTGTTCCCTATCCCTCTAACCTAAGCTCAACCGTTTAAATCTATAGCTTAGACGAAGGAGTTCAATTCCGAACTCATCCTTATTGTAAAGGACTCCTTCACTGTTGGAGAGTTTTTCAAACACTTAGTTTGATACCTTGTAAACTGAGACTTGCTCAGTATAAATCTCAAGACCAGTGTTTGTCCAGTGTACAAACCGACTGAGACTATCTCAGTATAATACATAGCCTCCTGATCTTTCGGGACAGTAGACGTAGGATTGTTGGATCCGAACCACTTTAAAAATCTCTGTATTCTGTATTCTTTATTTTACTGTTGCATTGATTTACTGTTCATACTGAAAATATCTTTTAAATCATTCAACAGAGTTTCAGCAAACTTAATCGACTGCACTAATCTACTGAAACTGTTTTGATAAAAACGTTTTCCTAACTCAACTAAATTTGGGCCTACACATTTCCGCACTACTGAACTCTATCTGATCGGTACTGAGTTCTGACTCTAGTCAGCTAGCAGACCTCCGTAGAGTCAGTCACTCTGCCACACGATTCAGAACAGCTTATCTGGTCTGCTGAATTCATTCAGTACGGCACTCTCCTGAAAAGGATTGTTCGCATTTTAAGTTGAGAAATCGGTTTAAAGGTGTATTTATCCCCCCCCCCCTCTACACCTGAACGTACTCTAGGGACCAACAATTGGTATCAGAGCGGGAGTTCTTTAAGACTCTTGTTATTCTGAAACTGGTCTACTTGAACAGATCCGGAAAATGTTTTCACTGCATATCATTCTTTATTCATATCATTATCTATCATGTCTGATATGTCAGGAATCAGGATGGTACCCATGTTCTCAGTAGAGAACTATGGTGTATGGCGGGTCAGAATGGAGGCACATCTGACCTCTCTCCACGATAGCATGACAGAGGTTCTGGAGGACGAACCTATCGTTCCAATGGTCGATAACGTCGTAGCTCAGGATCCAGCACAAGGAGCAGGGATGGTGACCGGGAAGAAGATCCCCAAAGACAGAAGTCTCTTCACCCCTGAGGAGAAGAAGCTTCACAACTTAGACCGCGTCGCCAGAAACGTCATGCTGACCACTCTGAGCGATTCTTATCTCGGAAGAGTTCAGGACTGCAAGTCCGCAAAAGAACTCTGGGATGCTCTAGCGCTACTGAGTCGGGGGACTCAGAAGATCAAAGCGAACAAACTCGCGTTGGAACTTCAGAAGCTGGAGAGATTGTCCCTCATGCCTGGTGACACCATTGAAGATCTCAACATCAGATTCACTGATCTGATGAACTCTATCAACGGGCTGGGAAAGACATTCTCCAACCGAGAGATGAATCTCAAGATTTTGAGGGCACTGCCAGACGGTCACTGGACTCCCTTTGCTACTTTATTGCGGCATTCTAATTTAGATATTGTTACTCTTGACCATATCTTTTCTGAACTTAAAGCGGAGGCGTTCGAGTTTGGCTTACCTCAAAGGAAGCAGCGAGCTGAAGCTGACACCCAAGTCGACCATGCCTTTAAAGCATCAGTCAGCACAGCAGCTCCGGCGTCTAGCAAGGCTAAACCTTCACTCAGTGACATATAAGAAGGAAATCTAGCCAAGAAGTACGCGCTGCTTGCCGTGAAGTATCAGAAGGAAAAGGAGAGGCGCAGAAAGCTCTCAGGAGTCGTTAGAGACTCTAAGGGTAAGAATGAATATACACCTAAGCGCACTCCTGACTCGCATACTTCTGAATGCAGGAAATAGGAGGACTCAGCTCAGTCGAAAGACAGCGATAGCAAAGAAGAAAGAGTCACAACCTGCTATAACTGCAAGAAGCCAGGACACTATCAGTATGACTGTCTTGAGCTCAGCACTACTGAAAGAGCAGCACGCAAAGCAAGAAGGGAGAAGTTCATCAAGAAGCGACAAACATATATTGCTGGTGAACTCTCAGACGACTCAGATGAAGTCGATTCCTTCATGGATTCATCAGACGATGAAGCAGCTTTCATGGCTATAGAGCTTGAAGCTGAAGAAGATGCTGAAAAATGTCTCATGGCAGGAGAAGAGGATGAGGTAAACTCTCATGCACCATTTAATTCCCTTCACACTGCACACACGACACTATTTCAGGTGCAGATGAGAATCTGGACGTCGCGATTGCATACGAAGAACTACTCGATGAGCAGATTCACATAAGTCTGCAGCTCAGTAAGACTCTTCAGGAGTTGGATACCCTGAAAGTGGAGAATCATAGACTTTCTCAGGAGAGTCAGGTTACTTCTGAGTCAGAAGGACTTGTGTTGAGACTCAGGGAGGAGATAAACTCTCTGATGGCCAAGTCTCAGCATCAAGAAGATCAGATCTCAGTGTTGACCAAAGACTTGACTCAGAAAGATACTGAATTGAGTCTACTAAAGCAAGAGTTGTCAGGACTTCAGACCGAGCATGAACTGCTGAAGAAGAGTGATGAAATCTGGAGGAATTTGATGACAGAGCGATACATGGGCGCTGAAAAGAAGCTTGAAGCTATGCTAGCAAGCAACAAGCCAAAGCATTGCAAGGAGGGACTGGGATTCAGCCATGGAGCCTCCTCATCTGCCCCCGTACGCTCAGAAAACCGGCTAGCTGATAGGTTTGTTCAAGGGGAGACCATCAATGCAGACATACTGAACCCCCTAGCCAAGAACAAACAGAAGATGAAGGCACCTCATCCTAGTTATCAGCACTCTGACAAGAAGATCAGCACAAGATCACCCCAATTCAGTCAAGGGCGAACCAGCAAAGCAAAATGGGCTGATCAGTATGGACCTCCGCAGCTGACTCATCCAGCTCAATATGGGTCATATTATTATGATCCTATAGTCAGGAGAGGATCCAAAAGTCAGAAGAAGAAGAAGAAAGCTATGCAGAAGACAAAGGTCAGCAGTCCACCCACTCAGAAGATCAGGACTCCTGAACCTGAAAAGCCTCAGAAGTCAGCATCAACCAATCCAGTGGTCAGATATGTTGACAAAAGTGGAATGAAACTGTCTGAGACCACCAGGGTCGTAAGACAGATATGGCAAAAACTAACATCTAAGGACCCAAAATCAAAAATAAAGGGTACCTAAATATAATTATGTTTTGCAGGTGCACAAGGACCCTTCGTATGTGGACAGCGGATGCTCAAGACACATGACGTACCAAAAGGACCTACTGAAGAATTATACTACTGAAGAAGGACCCCGAATCGAGTTTGGAGACAACGCAAAAGGATATACCAGAGGCTATGGAACACTCAGCATTGGAACATCAATAGTTCCAAGAGTATCATATGTTGAAGGACTTCAGCATATGTCAATTTTGTGATAACTTGAATAAAGTGATTTTTTATGCTGGTTTATGTGATGTCATTGATAAATCTAAAGGGAAAAATAGTGTTATCAGGTTCGCGCAAAAAGAATATCTATGTAGCTGACTGGAACTCAGCTGAACTTGAAGCTTGTTTGTTGGCGAAGAATGACAACAGAACGAGATGGCTCTGGCACAGAAGACTCAGCCATCTCAACTTCAAGACGCTCAACAAATTAGCTAGAAACATTCTAGCAAAAGGATTGTCGAATGAAGTATTCAGCAAAGACACTCAGTGTGAATTTGTTCGGTTCAGTCTCTCCAGTGACGATCAGAGGCAAGAAGTATGTATTAGTGGTCATTGATGACTACTCGCGCTACACATGGGTCATATTTATTGCCAACAAGTCTGACGTCAAAACAGAGTTACCAAGGCTTTTGAAAAGGCTCAGTGCTGAGAGAAAGAATCGAACACTCAAAGAAGCAGCAAGAACCCTGCTCGCAGACTCAGGACTCCCAACCAAATTCTGGGCAGAAGCTACTGATACTGCATGTTATACTCAAAACCGATCTTTACTGACAAAGTAGCATAACAAGACACCATATGAACTATGGAACGGCAGGAAGCCTTCTTTATCTTATTTCCATATTTTTTGGTGTTCGTGCTTTATTCACAATAATGGGAAAGATCAGCTGAAGACTTTTGATAGCAAGTCAGATCAGGGAGTGTTCTTAGGATACTCCCGGGTCAGCAAAGCCTTCAGAGTCTTTAACTATCGGACCCTTTGCGTGGAGGAAAGCCCTCATGTTGTTTTTAATGAGTTTGCTACTGAAGACAGGAGCAGAAACTCTAAACCTGAATCTGAGGACATCAGTAAGCAGCTACAGGATCTGAGCATAAAAGATAAAGTTGAAAAGATCCAGCTATGTTGGGATGATGATTCAGATGAAGAAATGGAAGACAAGTCTCTGGAATCTCAACCAGCCAGCCGAAGTAGCTGAACAGATTGACTCTACTGAACAGAGTCAATCCCAGGTAACTCAGGTCGATGAAGAAACCCAAGTGGTAACTGAGACCTCTACTGAGAATAATAATTCAGGGGGAACTAATGATGTTCATGAGCTAAATGTCCCTGAACCTGGTGACTCAGTAGATCACACTCTTGTAATTGAATTACTTCAATATAAGAATAGTACAACTGAAATGCCTAACTCACCTACTATCTGTGATGAACTAATTTCAGATGAAGAGTTGAAACATCGTAGATCGTGGCTGGACGCTCACACTTCTGATTTAATTATTAGAGATCCTTCAGCAAGCGTAAAGACAAGATCCAGATTCTGTTAGGGAGAAAGCGCCTTATATTCCTGCTTCTTGTCTACTGAAGAACCTCAGTCAGTTGAGGACGCACTGAAAGACGCTGATTGGATCATAGCCATGCAGGAGGAGCTGAATCAGTTCACGAGAAATGAAGTTTGGGAGCTTGTTGACAGACCCCGGCATCAACATGTGATCGGAACCAAATGGGTCTTCAAGAACAAGCAAGATGAAAACAACGTCATAGTAAGGAACAAAGCAAGACTCGTGGAAAAAGGCTACTGTCAAGCTGAAGGGATAGATTTCGACGAAACGTTCGCTCCAGTTGCAAGATTGGAGGCAATCAGACTATTCCTAGCCTACGCAACACATCAAAGATTCAGAGTCTATCAAATGGATGTGAAGTCTGCTTTCCTGAATGGCATACTCAAAGAAGAAGTCTATGTGGAACAGCCTCCCTGCTTTCAGCAGGGACATCAAGTTTATAGACTCAGAAAGGCTCTGTATGGGTTAAAACCAGCACCCAGGGCTTGGTACGATACCCTGTCTGAGTTTCTTCTTCAGAAAAGTTTTTAGAAGGGCACAGTAGACCGCACATTATTCAGCATTCGACTGGAAGACGACATCTTACTTGTGCAGATCTACGTAGATAACATCATCTTCGGCTCGAAGAATGTCATCATGTGTCAGCAGTTTGAGAAAATGATGAAGGACAAGTTCGAGATGTCAATGATGGGAGAGATGAACTATTTCCTTGGCTTTCAAGTCAAACAATCTGAGAAGGGAACGTTCATCAATCAAGGCAAATACACTCGAGACCTCATCAAGAGATTCAGTTGCACATCCGGCAAACCAATCAAGATCCCGATGAACACGAGCATCCGGCAAACCAACGGATCTATCCTCATCTCTACTCTATAAATAGAGGGATAAAATCAAATTGAAGCTCACCTAGAATCGAAGAATACACAGAGCATTTTTAGAAGAGCAACTCATAAACGCCTTAAGTCTTCCGCAAGTAGTTCAAAGAAACAATCTCCGACGAAAGACTACATATCTGCTCATAGGGAACCAAGCTGAATCAGAATTACACAGCCTCTAGTATCCAAAGCTACTGAACACCGGTCGTCGCTCTAGAAACCACTTTCTCATTCCCTATCCCTCTAACCTAAGCTGAGCTGTTCATATCTATAGCTTAGACGAAGGAGTTCATAGTCGAACTGATCCTTATTGTAAAGGACTCCTTCACAGTTGGAGAGTTTTTCAAACACTTAGTTTGATACCTTGTAAACTGAGACTTGCTCAGTATAAATCTCAAGACCAGCTTTTGTCCAGAATACAAACCGACTGAAACTATCTCAGTATAATACATAGCCTCCTGATCTTTCGGGACAATGGACGTAGGATTGTTGGATCCGAACCACTTTAAAAATTGCTTGTGTTCTATGTTCATTATTTACTGTTGCATTGATTTGCTGTGCATACTGAAAACTGTCTTTAAAATCATTCAACTGAGTTTCAGCAAGCTTAATCGACTGCACTAATATACTGAAACTGTTTTGCTAAAAACGTTTTCCTGACACAACTGAATTTGGGCCTACACATTTCCGCACTACTGAACTTTATCTGAACGGTGCATCGAATTCGACTCTGAGTCGCCTAGCGAGCCTCAGTAAAGTCAGTCACTCTGCCACGCGATTCAGAACAGCTTATTTGGTTTGCTGAACTCGTTCAGTACGACACTCTCCTGAAAAGGACTGTTCACGTTTTAAGTTGAGGAATCAGTTTGCAGGTGTATTCACCCCCCCTCTACACCTGAACGTTACTCTAGGGAGCAACAATTGGTATCAGAGCGGGAGTTCTCTAAGACTCTTGTTATTCTACAACTGGTCTACTTGAACGGATCTGGAAAACGTTTTCACTGCATATCACTCTTCATTCATATCATTATTCATTATGTCTGATATGTCAGGGATCAGAATGGTACCCATGTTCTCAGTAGAGAATTATGGAGTATGGCGGGTCAGAATGGAGGCACATCTGACCTCTCTCCACGATAGCATGACAGAGGTTCTCGAGGACGGACATATTATTCCTATAGTAGATAGCGTCGTATCTCAGGATCCAGCACAAGGAGGAGGAATGGTGACCGGGAAGAAGATACCCAAAGACAGAAGTCTCTTCACCCCTGAGGAGAAGAAGCTTCACAACTTAGACCGCGTCGCCAGAAACGTCATACTGACCACTCTGAGCGATTCTTATCTCGGAAGATTTCAGGACTGCAAGTCCACGAAAGAACTCTGGGATGTTCTAGCGCTACTGAGTCGGGGGACTCAGAAGATCAAAGCAAACAAACTAGTGCTGGAACTTCAGAAGCTGGAGGGATTGTCCCTCATGCCTGGTGACTCCATTGAAGATCTCAACGTCAGATTTACGGATCTGATGAAATCTATCAACGGGCTGGGAAAGACATTCTCCAACCGAGAGATGAATCTCAAAATTTTGAGGGCACTGCCAGACGGTCACTGGACTCCCTTCGCTACCTTATTGCGTCATTCTGATTTAGATATTGTTATTCCTGATCTCAAGTCAAAATATGTCAATGATGAAGGACAAGTTCGAGATGTCAATGATGGGAGAGATGAACTATTTCCTTGGATTTCAAGTCAAACAATTTGAGAAGAGAACGTTCATCAATCAAGGCAAATACAATCGAGACCTCATCAAGAAATTCGGTTGCACATCCGGCAAACCAATCAAGATCCCGATGAACACGAACATGAAAATTGATCTTGATAAAGAGGGAGTATCAGTAGACCAAACTGAATTTCGTGCTATTATTGGTTCTTTATTATACTTAACAGGTACTCCTCCTGACATAACTTTTGCTGTAGGTGTCTGCGCTCGATTTCAGGCTAATCCTAAGCAGAGTCATATGGACTCAGCAAAGAAGATTCTCCGATATCTCAGAGGAACACCTGACATGGGTTTATGGTATCCAGCTGATGATTATATTGAACTGACTGGTTATTCTGATGCTGACTATGCAGGATGTAGAATTGACCGAAAGTCAACTTCTGGAACGTGTCAGTTCCTTGGCAGTAAGCTGATCTCATGGTTTTTCAAAGAAACAGCACTCAGTAGCGACGTCAACTACTGAAGCTGAATACATAGCTGCCGGAAGTTGCTACGCCCAAATCCTTTAGCTGAGACAGCAGCTACGTGACTATGACGTCAGTCAGAATGAAGTGCTTATATTCTGCGATAGTACCAGTGCAATCACTCAGAATCCTGTACTTCATACGAGATGCAAGCACGTGGACATCAGACACCACTTCATTCGTGATCATGTCGAAAAGAAGGGTATCAGGATGGAAAGGATCCATATTGACCATCAAAGGGCTAATATACTGACCAAGCCTCTAGCTGAAGCCAGATTCAGAGAACTTTCAATAGAGCTAGGTCTGCTGGACCCTACTGACTCTAGTCAGTAAGTGGATTCAGGAGAGGAGCATTCAGTAAGGGGGAATGTTCACTCTCAGTACTGAGTGAATTCGGTACGTAGAGACTCAGCAACCATCTACACGAGGTATCAGCTGACTACAATGTTCAGCTGACAGACTTGCGTATCTCTACTCAGTAGCCACTAGAACATTTATGTGCATTTATGACTCAGATTCAGCTTCGTCTTCAATGCCTTAGAAAATGTCATTTAATATTAACGGTTTACATTAAATACAGGACATTCTATGTAAAAGCATGCTGAACTCTGCAACGCATTAAATGCAAGTCGTATCAAGTTACTTCTTTGGCTATATACAACTATATTTTGACTTAGGCGGCTAATATGATCATTGCCTATTTTATAAAATTCAATCTTGGCCGTCCATCTCAAAAACCGTATTCAAACTGTACCGTAGATAATTAATTGTTTATCTTCTTTACCATATATATATATACGTTCAAAAGTTTGAAACTGCCATTTCTACTCTGCAAATATTTCGAACCCTAGATTTTCTGAGATAATCCCTACTCCTTTACAAAACTCATCTTCTCAAAACCTCTCAGAAAAATCTTTGGTAAATTGCAATGATCATTCAGTATCGTATACGCTAATAATTTTTTTTTTCTTTATTGGATACTGATCTACTATGTTTGCAGATTACAGAATATGACAGGAACTACTGTAGTCGTGCCTGCCGATATGAAAGAGATCATCGAGAAGGATCGGGTATGGTGCGTACCCATAATGGAATTCTACGTCTGTGAACTGGATTACATGGAGGAGATCTTCTACGCCCTCAGAGAAACAGGCCTTGAAGGTTTCTTGACGAGGAAGCCATCGTTCTTCCTTCCAAGACAAATAGTTGAGCTCTATCTGAACTCAGAATCAGTAGAGGGAGATATTCGCTGACGGTTCGTCGTTCATACAGTTGGCGATCCCTCCAGTGCTATTACAGTGATCAAACAGATGTCAATCAGAGAAGCCCTCCAGAGAAGCTTCAAACTGCCTAACGAAGGATTCACCACTGTGTCCTATAAAGATGATCTGATGGATGAATATTTGTCTTAATTTTGTAGGAAGCCGACTACGTTCAGAGCTGCCTTTCTGAAGAATGCCATGCTCCCTCAGTACAGAGCACTAGCGTATGTAGTGACTCAGCTGCTGACTAGTCAGGCCGGGTCTTTAGATCAAGTGTCCAGGCCAAAACTTCAGCTCATGATGGCCATACACGATCGAGCAAGGATAAATATGATTGAATTCTTCCTCAAGGAATTCATGACGTAATCAGCAAAGTTCGATAAGACATCCAAGCGTCTGAGCGTCAAAGGAAAATTATTATATGGACTGAAGCTGTCAGTCATGATTGAAGATTTCTACGGATCGGACAACATTACATTTGCTGACAAGCAATACTTCAATCTGAAGAAAGTCCGATTCTAGAGCAGGGCAGCGGCCCTTCAGTAGATAGGATCATGACCTGCTGATCCCAGGTCCGGAACTCAGAAGGCAGTCTCCACTGAGCATGATGAAACAGTGGACCAAGGGGTCCAAGCTGAATCCGTACAAACACTCGACAGCCCCTTGGACGTTCCACCACTCAGCAGCATACCATCTGCTGAGAAGCAGCCGTCTCCAACAGATGTAGAAGACTCGGAGACAGCTTCTGAGTCAGAATCAATCGGGATTGAGGCCTCAGTTCTCGAATCACGAGCCTCCCAAGAGATTGCTGCACGGATCCCAGAGATAGCCGGCCACAATAATTTGGTCATATTAGCAAGGCAGGCTAGGCTCGACATGATGATCCGGTTCTAGGAGTGGCACAATCTGAACCAACTCATCAAGCACCACTCCTACGAACAGCTCCATGACGAGTAGCTGATTATAAGGGGGAAGATTGGCTACTCAGAGCTATCAGATGTTTGCTCCCTTGAAGATTTGAGGGTTGCGATGCTCGCTATGCTGAACGACAGACAACCCGTCTCAGCATCATCACCCTCAGATGGATCTGACCCCGATGGTCAGGACCCACCCCTTGATTCAGGCCCTGAGAAGCCTGATGAGGGATCTCAACTGGACAAGGATGCTCCCATATCCACTGCTGATGAGGGATCTCAACTGGACAAGGATGCTCCCCGATGGTCAGGACCCATCCCGTGATTCAGACCCATCTCAGCTGCTACTCGAATCTGCCTTCGAAGTAGCACCTAACCCAAAGAGCCGACGCTCGAAGTCAGTGGCCAGGGCACTGAGGAGTCAATGAACTCAGAACCGACTCCTCGCCCGCGCCGTCCACAAGATGTGGAGGCAGACCACTCAGGCCCACAGCGCAGAGATAAAGGGGCTCATGACAACCATCCAGAACACGCCTGCCCCTGACTTCTAAACCATCCTTACTGATGCGCTAGCCACCCAGAGGGCTGACTTCGATGAACAACTGAAGACGATTCAGGCTGGCCAAGCTCAACTTCTAGAAGATTATAAGGCCGCTCAGAAAGCTCATACTGAATCTGTCTCCTCCATCTCTCAAGCCTCAGACCTCAGGCTCCAAACCATTCAGAAGGCGATCAAAGAGAGCGTGGAAAAACAGTTGAAAGAATTCCAGAAAGCAGCAGACGCCTCCCACAAGAAATACAGTGAGCAACTTACTGATGAGAGGAATGAGCTGCACGAGAGACTGACTAAGTTGCAATATGCCTTAGACGATCTGGCAATAGCTTATAAGAGTCTGGACAAGAAGGTATCAGTTCCCACCCCGAGCCAATTTGCTGATGCCAAAAAGGGGGAAGGAAAGGGAAGATACCGGAAGGTAAAGGACAGGTACAGAAGGTAGCAAAAGGAGTGAGGTCAGTGGCAGGGGCAACTCAGACTCAGATATCTGCTCCCACTGGACCCTCCACTCAGACTGGTAAGGCCCAGGGTGTCTTAGCAGCAGGCGATGTAGTGTCTGCTGAGATCGGCCCAAGCGGCTCAGGACCCAAAGAAGTGGCTACTCAGGCAACCCAAACACCTTCTGACATAATCAAGGAGCTTCCTGAGTATGCTGACGAGGAGTCTGAAGAGGAAGAGGTTCCTCTGCCTCCTCCAGTTGCTGGAAAAGGTAAGAAAATTATGAAGCTTCCTACCCCTCCTTCTAAAAAGAAAGGACCCAAGAGGTACATTACTTCGGTGGAGGAAGCCCAGATAGCTGCTGATGAGAAACTGGCAAGAGAAATTGCTGAGGCTGAGGCTGCAAATAAGCCTAAGAAGAAGCCAGCCAAAGGCAAGACAAAGGCTCCAGCAGGAGGAAAGAAAACTGGACCTAGGCTGCCTCCCAGAACTCTAAAACTCAGTGATATGGCAGATAAGGAAAAGGAGAAGGAGCAGCAGCAGCAGACTACTGGTCAGCAGGGTACTTCGAAAGAAAAATCAATCACACCTGCTGATTCAGAAGAAGAGCCTCACATACCCTCCTATGTCCCTTCTAAGGAACAGGATCTTGAGATGCAGGAAATATGGGCTCAGATGGAGAGGTATTTGTATAGAGGAGAAGAAGCAAGACAGATAGAACCAGCTCGAGAAAGGCTCAGATTAGCAGACCTTGAAGCTTTGAGACTGAAAGTTGAAAAAGAAGCGAGTTAGAGGATTCCTGAGAAAGATGACATTCCATACAGATACAGAAGGTTCAGGAAGCCTACTGATCTCAAAATTCACAGATGGCTAAGAGTTGATGAATGGATGCATTGGGAGAGAACTCAACGGTGGGAGACACTGAAGGCTGATTTCATTAAGAGAAATTATTTCTGGAGGTACTGGTCTGAGAAGCATAAGTCTGTCGCCTTTGCTGAATGGCTCATGAGGGCAGACATAGAGATATTTGCCAGAGTTCAGAAGGCCGTAAAAGACAAGGTAGATGTCAGAGTACCAGGTCCAAGAATCATGTCGCCCCCACTGAAACTAGACGGCTCTGTTTTCTATGGAGTTATTGAGAAAGAGATCAAGGATGCTGCTGAAGCCAAGTGCCTCGATGAAGATGACCCAGCTGACTTTGCTGAGATACTGAAGTTGAGGAAGATCACCTGCAGGATGTATGGATTGCCTCTTCCTAAATCCAAATCAAAGGACTTCAAAGACAGGATTAATCAGTTCAGATGATGATTAGCTTCTGGTTCTTTGTATCTTCTTTTCTGTTCTTTTTAGTATAGCAGATGATGTACTTGTACTGAACTTTTCACATCTATAAAACATCTCTGTTATTGGCCCTGACAATTCCTTATTATCTATATGGCCCTGTTTGTTTTTATGTTTAACACCCAGAATCACTGAAGTGATTACTGACTCACACACTCACTGTTCTTATATATTTAGTCAGTCTTTGCTTAACTAGATTCTGATAGATTGTATAGTCGGGGGAATATGTTGTTAGACAGGGGGAAATTCCTGATTAATTTTTGTATAGGTTCTGACATTTCTGCCCAGATTCCCTTAGTAGTCTAGGACTTGAAGAACAACTCCACTAAATCTACTTGTAATACTTGTAAGGAGCTCAGTTTCTGATAAGTCATAGTGTTAGGTTTTGGCATCATCAAATAGGGGGAAAATGTTGGGAGATGATTCAGTCTTCTCACAATTAGTTGAGATATAACTCAGTAGCCCTATGTACTGAATACTTACTGAAGATTTGAAGATCCCAAAACCCTATCTTGACTGATGAACCATTCAGTTGTAACATGTTTTGTTCTGTCTCTAAGGTTTCAGACTCAGTAGACACTCTGCATCTGGTTCAGGCGCTCAGTAGATTACCTGCCTCAGTACCAGAAGTAGAAGACTTAGTATAACTGGACTCAGCAGGAGCAGTATACTGAAAGGAGTCAGTGGAACTGAACTCAGCAGGAGTAGTTCACTGAACTCAGAGCTGATCTTCAGTAGAGCCAACTCACTAGGAGCATGCTACTGAACAGAGATCAGACTCAGCAACGGCTGGATAGTCTTCTGACTGTCAGATTCTCTAAAGTCAAATCAGCAGAGTCAATACGAGGAAGAGAGAAGTCAGCTTCAGATCTCCTTGAAGTCAGTTCTGTCTCACCTACTTTCCTGAACCTCGACCAATGACAAGTAGCCACCTGTCCTATATCTGTTAAAGCTACAAGTCAACAAATTTCCAGAAATGGAGGGAAAGGAGACTGCAACCATACTTTGAAAGAGCCGTTAGCTACCCAAAAGAGAGAGACAAAGGATCGTCGTCTCCAATGGATCTATCCTCATCTCTACTCTATAAATAGAGGGATAAAATCAAATTGAAGCTCACCTAGAATCGAAGAATACACAGAGCATTTTTAAAAGAGCAACTCATAAATGCCTTAAGTCTCCCGCAAGTAGTTCGAAGAAACAATCTCCGGCGAAAGACTACATATCTGCTCATAGGGAACCAAGGTGAATCAGAATTACACAGCCTCTAGTATCCAAAGAGACTGAACACGAACCCGAGTTTATACTTAGCCGTTCGTCGCTCTAGAAGCCACTTTCTCGTTCCATATCCCTCTAACCTAAGCTGAGTTGTTCATATCTATAGCTTAGACGAAGGAGTTCATAGTCGAACTGATCCTTATTGTAAAGGACTCCTTCATAGTTGGAGAGTTTTTCAAACACTTAGTTTGATACCTTGTAAACTGAGACTTGCTCAGTATAAATCTCAAGACCAGCATTTGTCCAGTGTACAAACCGACTGAGACTATCTCAGTATAATACATAGCCTCCTGATCTTTCAGGACAGTGGACGTAGGATTGTTGGATCCGAACCACTTTAAAAATCGCTTGTGTTCTGTGTTCATTATTTACTGTTGCATTGATTTACTGTGCATACTGAAAATTGTCTTTAAAATCATTCAACTGAGTTTCAGCAAGCTTAATCGACTGCACTAATATACTGAAACTGTTTTGCTAAAAACGTTTTCCTAACTCAACTGAATTTGGACCTACACATTTCCGCACTACTGAACTTTATCTGAACGGTACTGAATTCTGACTCTAGTTAGCTAGCAAGCCTCAGTAAAGTCAGTCACTCTGCCACGCAATTCAGAACAGCTTATTTGGTGTGCTGAACTCGTTCAGCACGGCACTCTCCTGAAAAGGAATATTCGCGTTTTAAGTTGAGGAATCGGTTTTCAGGTGTATTCACCTCCCCCCCCTCTACACCTGAACGTTACTCTAGGGACCAACTGGTATTAGGATAATGGTAATGTTCTGAGTAAAGAATTATTTTGTATGGCGTGTAAGGATGAAGGCGCACTTGACTTCATTGCATGACAGAATGACTGAGGTATTGGAGTCTGGACCCATCGTCCCAATGATCGACAACGTCAAATACGCAATTGTGGGAGGTGTAGGAGCCAGAATAGGGGCAAAAGTATCAAATGACTAAAGCGCTTTCACTCTAGAAGAAATAATGCTGCACAACCTCGATCGAGTTGCAAGAAATGTTATACTGACAATGCTCAGTAATTCATATCTCGGGAGGATGTACCACTGCAAGACTACCAAGGATCTCCAGGATGCCCTAACTGTGCTGAGTTAGGGGACTCGACATATCAAAGATAACAAGCTAAAGCTGGAGCTGCGGAGATTCGAAGCCTTTACTATGATTCCTGGTGAATCAATTGATAACTTCAACATGAAATTCACAAATCTTATCAATGTCATCAACGAGCTTGGGAAGATGTTCACCAACAAGGAGATGAACACCAAAATCTTACGGGCTTTGACTAGGCCTAAGTGGTATTCAATTGCTACTTATGTAAGATAATTTGACCTTAGTACTGTTACTCCTTATTTTGTATTCTCAAAGCTTAAAACTGAAGAATTTGAGTACAGTCTGCCGTAACAAAGTGTGAGTGCTCCTGGTGACATGTCCATGGATCATGCATACAAAGCAACAGTCAGATCTCCAGGAGCAAGTCCAACAGTCACTAGCCAATCAGCAGCAAGCACAGTGTTTATCCCAACTGTTGACAATCTAGCTGAAAAATATACCCTTTAGGATGTGAAATACCAGAAGGAGAAGGACAAGCTCAGGAATATGAAGAGAGTCAACAATAACTCTCGTGGTAAGAAGAATAACTATAACAAGAAAGAATAGCCTAACTCTCAAAATGATTGCAGGAATACTGAGACAAATGTCGATACAAAGAATGATACACTAAAGAAAGAAGACAGAGTATCAACATGTTACAACTACAAGAAGACATGACATTATCAATATGAATGTCCGGAGCTCTCAACTGTTGAAAGAGTTGAAAGGCAAGCCATACGAGATAAATTCACCAAGAAAAGGCAAGCCTACATCGCCGAAGAGCTCTCAGATTGCTCGAGTGAAGAAGAAATATTCATGGATTCATCAGAAGATGAAGTTGCATTCATGGAAATCAAAGCCGAAGATGAAACTGAACAGTGTCTTATGGCGGAAGAAGAGGATGAGGTGCACAAAGACCCTTGGAGAGTGGACAGTGGATGTTCAAGACACATGACATACCAAAAGAATTTATTAACCAACTATGTTCAACAAGAAGGACCTAGAATTGAGTCTGGTGACAAGTCCAAAGGATATACAAGGGGATATAGAACATTGAAAGCCGAGATACCTATGATTATCATTGATCAAGGTGATATTCAATTCAGAGTCAGGTAAGGAGGAACCTACTCTGAAAGACAAAGTCAAGAGGATTCACTCATAAGAAACTCAGTCTGCTCCTTAAGCTGAATTTATACAGACTGAAGTTTCTACGGTAATTCCAGAATCTGTTCTCGTAGCAAGAGACAGAGCTACTTTATAAATCAAACCGAAGTTTGAAGGGGAGGGGATTTTCTCCAACAATGAAGGAGTTCTTACAATAAGAACGATTCACGGAAAGTGAACTCCTTCGAAGGTTCTTAGCTATGGATGTAACAGTTGAGCACAGATAGAGAAGAGGGAACTAAAGAAACTCTAGAGAGAAGAACTACAGATATTCAACTAAGCAAGTTCTTTGCTGGATCGTCGTGAATGTGCTAGAGAGTTTGAATGCTTTGAGCGTGTATTCCCTTTGATATCCCGTGCGTTGAGCTCGGAAGTGCTTCTCTATTTATAGTCATGACCCAGGCATTTGTCCGTTGGAGAAGACGATGCCACGTGTCACAAACGTCTAAGGAAAACGGCCATAAGTTTCGAAGTAGCGTTACAGAGTGGTTGGTCAATGTACATGAGAGCAGCTTTAGTGTCAGGGCAGGTAAGGCTTAGGTTGCTTCTCATTGGTCGAAGTTTGTGGTAGGTGAGACTTGTCAGACATCAGCCTTCATCCGAGTTGACTCTCACTCATCCTCGTATGATACTCTGCTGACTTTCGAATGATAGTAATAGTCGGGCAGTCGTTTCCTGTCGGATACAGTAGATCTAGAACGATCGTACTGACTTCTTCATCTGAGTCAGCTGATGAAAGTCTTCTACTGAGAACAGTCAGCTGGTGACTTTGAAGGTACTGAGCTCTCATGTTGTGTCTTCACTGGAGGTCAGCTGATGGGAATCTTCTACTGATAATGGTCAGCTGGAGACCTGCGGACACGAGCTCTTACAAACTGATGACATGGGGTTCTGGAATTTAACTTCCTACTGAAGTTCAGACCAACAAATACCCCTTACAGGACTTTGACGAAACAGATAACGAAAATACGAACAATCTAGCCTATTACATCATCAAGTCCGAAAGACAACACACTAAGGGTACAAGACAGGTTTTGGGATCTTCAATTCTATAGCGATAAATCACTATAATTTCCCCCATTACCGAGATATAGCAATATGTCCTAAATACATGAACTACTGATGACAGTTCAAAGTATCCTCTAAGCAATAATCTAAACAATCACTGACTAATAACCCAATAATTTCCCCCTAATTGATGATGCCAAAAACACTAAGTACTAAACCACTGACCCAAGAGAATTCAGTAAAATCTGAGTAGTGATAGCAAGGTAATCAGTAGATAAAAGATAGGCATATCAGAAGAAAGACAAGTTATGTGAGTATGTGTCAGACCACTTTAGTGATCAGTGAGTGATAAACAGTAAAAACATAGCTACAAGACAATGAGTAGTTGTCTGGCCAAGCAAAAACTGATATTATATATAGGGAAGAGATTACATCATCTAATGCTATACATCATAAGATAAGAGAAACACTACTAGCATATGAACTTCTTGATCTTCAGTTTGAAATGCACAGACTTAGTAGCAGGAGCCTCCAATCCGTAGGATTTGTAGATTCTTTCTCTGAGGAGTTGGATTGGGATGAGATCTTCTGTCGTCATAAGATCCAAATTATTGCGACAAACAACAGTCTCTACTTCCTCTTCTATCTCCTTCGTGCAAATGACGCCTTGGGTTGTCATAGAAGGACTCAGCCGACGATAGACAGGAGTAGTAAATGGCAACTTTTCCTTGAATAATAGGAGTTTGATCTGCGCTTTGAAGTTCGCGTTGTATTGATATAGAAACTGATCAAAGAGTTCGACGGCCGACACTTCAGAAGGATAGCATTGCCACACATAAAATGCTTTGATGAAATAGATCTTTAGCTCCTCCCACTCTTCGTTCAGATTCCATAGAATCCATTTGTCTACACGGCGGTGCGGAGTCTTCTTCAGATGAGGATTTTGAGCACCACGCCGGAAGAACTTGGATGTCCTGGGTATCTGTTTGCTATGATCGAGGATTGGCTCACTGGCTGCTTGTTCAGTGAGCTCAATAATCTTAGCCAGATCCTCTTGCCTCTTCTTCTCTCTCAATGCTGCAACTCTTTTGTCCCTCGTCCTGAGGTTCAGCCCTTGCTGCACAGCATCCCACGTCGCTTTGTCCTCTGCCTCCTGCTCAGGTGTAAGTTTGGGAAGATTCTTCATCCGCTGAGCAAGGGGCAATGTGTCCATCTCTGAGTCTTCAGTAGGCTCCGGAGCAGCAGATTGCTGAGCTTTCTTTCGTTGAGCCATAATCAGTTTCGCCTGACTCTTGGACGTCCTAGACATTGGGAACCTTTTCTTCTTCTTCTTCTGATGAGCTTCTTCCTCCATCCTAAGCTCATAATCAATCTGATCTTGAAGCTGCTGAGCCACTCTCTTACCATGTTCCTCCTGCTCTTCTCTAGATTTGAATTTGGGCGTCGGGGAAGGAGGCCTTTGAGTTGGCAGGGGCTCATCTTCTTGATCGACAAACTTGGTGATCTCTTCGATATGCTGCGCCTGAGCCGAGGATCCTTCACCCGATCCTCCGGCCTGCGCGGGCAGTTGAGGTTCAGAGGGATGTGCCTCTGATGGAATTTGGACAGAAGGGATTTGGACTGAGGGAGTGGGGACTGAGCTCGTTCCAGCCTGCGCTGAACTTTCCCCCTTGATTGTTTCCCTCCCAACTGACTCCGTCACCACCTGCTCAGCTCTTCCTTCCCCCTTTTTGGCATCGTCTGTCGGGGACAGGAGAGTCTTGATCGCTGCTACTTCTCGTTGAAGTTCGTAGACAGCAGATTTGATTGAGTCTGCGGTGGTGTTGAAATCCTCGACTGCATCACAGTAGTGGACCCAGTCCTCCTCCTGATCCTTACGAATTTAGCGGATTTGGGCCTCTGCTTGATTTCGCTGTTTCAGAAGCGATGCATCGAGGGAGTCCGTCATCTCCTTCTGAATGAGCTTCAGGGCGATCGTCTGAGTTTCGATGACAGTTTGGACATTGGAGGTGGCCAACCTGTTACACTCATCCATAGTCTTCAGGACGGTGGCCAGGCTCGCAGACAGTTGCTTAGAGAACTTCTTCTGTTGGGATTCGAGCAGCTGCTGGCATTGGGCGGCCATGTCTGCCTTCTGAGCTGCTAGCGCAGTCTCGACTATCTCCTGAATATTTAGAGTTGGAGTGTCTGAGACCTTCTTAACTGCGCCAGTCAGTTCGTCAACCTTCTCCGTCTGAGCCTTCGTATACTGTGCCCACTTGAGATAGACATCTTTGGCCAGGAGACGATTCTTGACTCCTTGCTTCCTTATTGCTCGTTTGACGGACTTAGAGGACACGGTACCTATCAGTTTTATCTGTTAGGAAGAGGTACCGAGCCTCTGCTCAGAGGCAGCGAGCTATTGCTTCCTGGAGGATGAAGCAACAGGGTTGGCACCTGATTCTGGAGGTGGAGGTGGTGAATTGCCCTTCTCGCTGGGAGTCTTTCCCTCAGCAGAATCTACCTTTTCTGCTTCCTTGGGTGCCTGATCATCATCTCCATCGTTGTGATGAGAAGGCGGCGATGGGCTTCTGGCGGCCTGCGGTGAGGACCTGAGCTCTAGAAGATAGAGCATTGCAGAGCGAAGGTCCTCAAAGGAGGCTATGTCCGTTGGTTCCTCAAGCCTTATCACCGACTGAATACTCTGCACCTTGGCCAGTAGGGAGAGCACAGAGTGTTTCTGAATGAGATCAGCAAGGATATCCAAGTTGAGGAATCGCAGCAGCATCTGTGTCTTCGCCCTTATCGCAATGTCAACAAGATCCTGGTGCTGGGCAATCTCAGGAATTTGTTCAGCAACCTCTCCCGCTGCACGGAGACGATTTAGCTGAGCAGTTGACAATTCTTTTGAGGAAACCTCAGCAGCATGTTCATCAGCTTCTTCCTGTTGTGTCTCCTCAGTACTAACCCGCTGCACTTTGTCTTTCAGAGTGGCACCCTCTATGCCAGTGTCAGCGTCTAGTAGTTCTTCCTCCTGAGGGGGCGGTGGGGAAGTAGGCTTGGAAGCAGCCTCAGAAGCTCCAGGCTTGGATAACTTCTTCTTCTTTGGTTGATCGGCACGTGGAGGCAGATCAGTAGATGACCTTTTGAGCTCAGCTGCTCCACGTCCGATAGATTTTTCGGCCGCTGATTTAGTCTTGAATTTTATCAGCTAGCGGTCGAAATATTTCATATCAGCAAAGGAGGCATGATTGGTCACGGAGTCCTCAATAATAATGGACACCTTCGTCCCGTACAAGAGCTTGCCCACACTAATTAGTCTTCTCTCTCCAGATTCTGTGGCTGCAAACTTCTGAGCCTGAGCCTTCAGCTCAGACATGAGGAATTTCGCCCAGTTCACCTGGACTCCATTGATTACTGCCATCATGATCTTGAGTCGAGGCTTAGATAGCTGATCGAAGGAACCAGCGGCGCTCGTTAGGATATGAATGTCGATGTAAGCGAGGCCCCGATACTCCGGAAGGAGTTGGTTCTTTGGTAGGGCGGACTTGAAGGAGATATCGTCACGTCCGCAGAAGCGACATACATTGTCGTTGAGCTCATTCTCCTTATATCCGATGGGAGAAATCTCGTTGTCCGAAAGGTCAAAAATGGACTTCACAGCCTCAAACACGCTGAGGTCGGCGTGGCTTGCTTCCCACTTCTCAGGGGCAACCTCCCTCATGTAACCGATGACGGTTACTTCTACATTTGTATCCTCCACGGAACGCAGATTATAATAGAACTCGGCCACCTGCCGGGGCAGGTATGCCTTCGGGTGCTTCGTAAGGAGAAGCTTCAATCCCGATGCTTCGAGGGCGGAGAAGATCGGCTCCATAAACGGCAGCTCCGCTTGGTGAAAGACCATCGTGGGTTCAAAATGAACCCTGGAGAGGATGATCTCCTCGATGTTGGAAGGGGTCGAAACAGTCGCCATTAAAATAGAAATCTGCAAAAAGTGTGTTAGCACTCGAAAATAGAATAAGTTAGATCATAGATTTCAGATAGATAAGAATTTTACCGTAATCGAAGAGCTTTAGAGAGAAATATGTAAGCAACAGTATGCAACAGATAAGAATGATGATCGAAAGCTTTAAGATGGTAATGTCGTAAAGTGTGTTTAGAGAGAAAGGTACATATTTTATAAGATTTGAATGTCAATGGTTTTTAGATCGGACGGTCAATATAAAATCTAACTTTTCTGGGACAGTTCAGATTTGATTTTATAAAAAGTATGATTACTTAGCCGCCTCTAAAATAGACCCACGTAAGATATGCGCAGTTAAAGTAAGGTTAGAAGACATGCATTAAATGTGTTGCAGGCTGCATTAAAGGATAAGGCATTTGAAATGAGAACGGTTTCTACTGACTTAATCCTTAAAAAATTATGGCGGGAAATAAATACAAGTCATGCCACTAAATGCAAATGACTGAGTTATTAAATGTGAGTATGCTTCTGAGAATATTTAAAGAATATAATACGCAAACCTCTTCAGCTGAACTTTTACGATCAGCTGTTTACCGAATTGACTTAGGAGAATCTTCGTGGTACTGAAAGAACCATGTTTCCCCTTACTGTGTACTGTATGATTCACCCTACTGAATCAAGTACTGAGTCCGACTTTTGACATGTCGTACTGAATTTTTCTTACTGATTCGAGTCAGTAGGATCCAGTAGACCTAGCTCGACTGATAGTTCTCTAAACCTATTTTCAGCTAGCGGTTTGGTCAGTATGTCTGCCCTTTGCTTGTCAGTATGGATTTTCTCCATCCTGATATCCTTCTTTTCGACATGATCTCGGATGAAGTGGTGTCGAATGTCCATGTGCTTGCATCTCGTATGGAGAACTGGATTCTGAGTTATTGCAATTGCACTGGTGGAGTCGCAGTAGATGGGCACTTCATCTTGAGTAATTCCATAATCTCGCAGTTGTTGTCGAAGCCAAAGGATTTGGGCACAGCAACTTCCAACAGCCATATACTCAGCTTCAGTAGTGGACGTCGCCACTGAATGCTGTTTCTTTGAAAACCATGATATCAGCTTGCTGCCTAGGAACTGACATGTTCCAGAAGTTGACTTTCGATCTGTCCTGCATCATGCATAATTAGCATCAGAATAACCTGTTAGAATCAAATTCTCATCAGCATGATACCAAAGCCCTGTGTCAGGTGTTCCCTTCAGGTATCGCATAATCTTCTTTGCTGAGTCTAGATGACTTCGCTTAGGATTCGCCTGAAATCTTGCGCATACACCTACAACATAAGTTATGTTAGGTCTGCATGCTGTTAAATATAATAAAGAACCAATAATAGCTCTATAATCAGTAGAGTTAACAGAAGCTCCCTCTTTGTCTATATCGATTTTAAAATTCGTGTTCATGGGGATCTTGACTGGCTTGCTTGAGTCGCAGCCGAATCTTTTCAGGAGGTCTCGAGTATACTTGGCTTGGTTGATGAATATTCCTTCAGGTGATTGCTTCACTTGAAATCCAAGGAAGTAGTTCATCTCGCCCATCATGGACATCTCGAACCTCTCCTTCATTATTTTCTCGAATTGTTGACATATAGTCACGTTCCTGCATCCAAAAATGATGTCGTCCACGTAGATCTGCACTAGTAGAATGTCATCGGCTGACTTAATGCTGAACAGAGTGCGATCAACTGTCCCCTTCTGAAAACCTTTATGAAGAAGAAAGTTTGATAGGGTATCGTACCAAGCCCTGGGTGCTTGTTTTAACCCATACAGAGCTTTCCGAAGTCTATACACCTGATGTCCCTGCTAAAAGTCGGGTGGTTGTTCCACGTAGATTTCTTCCTTCAGTACGCCATTCAGAAACGCTGACTTAAAATCCATTTGATATACTTTGAATCTTTGATGCTTTGCATAGGCTAGGAACAGACGAATAGCTTCCAATCTGGCGACTGGTGCGAACGTTTCGTCAAAGTCTATTCCCTCTGCTTGACAGTATCCCTTGGCAACAGGTCGAGCCTTGTTTCTTACTATGACATTGTTTTCATCTCGCTTGTTCTTGAAGACCCACTTAGTACCGATTATATGTTGATGTCTAGGTCTGTCAACAAGCTCCCAAACTTCGTTTCAGACAAACTGGTTTAGCTCCTCTTGCATGGCAATGATCCAGTCAGCATCGTTGAGAGCATCCTCTATCGTTTGAGGTTCTTCAGTAGACAAGAAGCAGGAGTAGAGAGCGCTTTCTCCTTGACTTAGTTTGGATTTGTCCTTACTATTGCTGATGGATCTATAATGATTAAATCAGAAGAGTGAGCGTCTAGCCGCGAACGTCTGAGTTTGGCTTCTTCTTCTGAGATTACTTCTGTACAGTCAACATGAGTGGTAGGCATTTCAGTAGTGTTGTTCTGTGACTGAAGCAATTCAGTAAGAAGGTTAGGATCTACTGAGTTTCCAGGTTCAGGGGCATTTAGCTCAGGAACATTAGTCGTTCCCCCTGAGTTTATATTCTCAGTAGAGGTCTCAGTTACCACTGGGGCTTCCTCATCAACCATTGTTACCTGATGTTGATTTTGTTCAGTAGAATCAACCAGGTCAGCTACAGTGCTTGCGGGATGGGTCTAGATTTCTTCTTCGTCTGACTTATCATCCCAACAATGCTGGATCTTCTCAGCTTTGTCGTTTAATGTGAGATCCTGTAGCTTGCTGCTGACATCTCTAGGATTTGTCTTCTTAGCTTTCCTGTCCTCAGGAACAAACTCATCAAAAATAATATGAGGGCTTTCCTCCACGCAAAGGGTCCGGTAGTTAAAGACCCTGAAGGCTTTACTGACTCGAGAGTATCCTAAGAATAATTCATGATCAGATATGCTATCAAAGACCTTTAACTGATCCTTCCCGTTATTGTGGATAAAGCAAGGACGGCCAAAGATATGAAAATGAGAGATATAATGAATTCTCCATTTCCATAGTTCGTATGGCGTCTTCATGTGTTGCTTTGTAAGTAGTGACCGGTTCTGAGTGTAAGAGGCGGTGTCAGTAGCATCAGCCCAGAACTTTAAGGGTAGTCCAGAGTCTGCTAAGAGCGTTCTTGCTGCTTCTTTTAGTGTTCTGTTCTTCCGTTCAGCAAGTCCGTTCTGCTGAGGGGTGCGAACTGTTGAAGTCTCGTGCTGAATCCCCTCCTTATCGCAGTACTCTTTAATGACTGAGTTGAAGAATTATGGCCCTCTATCTGAGCGAATTCTTTGAATCTTGATGTTCTTTTCCACACTGAGTTTCTTTAGCAGTATTGGTAGCTCAGTCTTGACATCAGATTTGTTGGCTATGAAGATGACCCACGTATATCTCGAATAATCGTCAATAATGATAGTGGCATACTTCTTGCCTCTTATGGTCACTGGAGAAACTGGCCCGAACAAGTTCATGTGGAGCAGTTGAAGGATTCCATCAGTGGAAGGCGACGGAATTGGTGGATTGCTTTTCTTTGTCTGCTTTCCCTTCAAACACGCTTCACAATTTTTGTCTTTGATAAAAGCTTCATTGGGCAGTCCTCTGACTCAAGATTTCTTGGCTAGCTTGTTCATTGCTTTGAAATTCAGGTGACTGAGCCTCTTATGCCACAGCTATCCTGTTTTATCACTAGATTTCGTCTGAGCAAGTAAGCAAGCCTCAGGTTCAGCGGTGTTCCAGTTAGCAACGTAGATGTTCTTCTTCCGCGAACCTGATAACACTGTTTTCCCTATAGATTTGTCAACAACATCACAGAAACCAACGTCAAAGATAACTCTATTCAGATTATCATAGAATTGACTGACAGAAAAGAGATTATGTTGAAGTCCTTCAACATACGTTACTCTTGGAACTGAAGCAGTCCCAATGTTCAGTGTTCCATATCCCCTTGTATAGCCTTTAGAGTTGTCACCAAACTCAATTCTGGGACCATCTTCTTGCACGTAGTTGGTCAGCAAACTCTTTTGATAAGTCATATGTCTCGAGTAGCCGTTGTCCACGATCCAAGGGTCCTTATGCACCTGCAAAAATAAACATTTTTAGGTACCCTTTGGTTCAGTTTGAGTCCTTAAGCGTTAGTCGATGGTTTCGCGACCCAAATCTGTCTTGCGACCTTAGAAGTCTCAGACATCTTCTTTTTCTGAACCTTGCCAGTCTTTTTCTCCACTGGATCTGGAGATACTGACTTTCTGGCAGTTTTGGGTTCAGGAGCTTTCTTCTTCTGAGGCTTTGTGTTCCTCCTGACCCTGGGCTCATAAAAGTACGAACCAAACTGTGTTTGATGCTCATACAGTGGCTCGCCATACTGCTCTGCCCACCTGACCTTCTTAGTTCCCCCTGAATTTGATCGTGGTGTTCTGGGGCTAGAACTTTTGGTTAGTTGCTTCTTGTTACTTGGCTGAGGTGCGATCATCTTCTGTTTGTTTTTCGCCTGAGTTGTAGGTTCAGTGATCTGAACTTTTCCTCTGACGAACCTATGAGCCAGCATTTCTGAGCCTTTTGAAGTAGAGGTGGAAGCCTCGTGAGTATAGCCAGTCCTTCTTTCATGATTGGTGGCCTTTGGGCTCTGAGCATGCTTTCCAACTTCTCTTTGGCTCCTAGGTATTTTTCAGTCATCAATCCTCGCCAAACTTTATCTCTTTTCCGAAGTGATTCGTAGTCCTTTTCAACCTCTGTGAGCTTCTGACTGAGTCTGGCAATCTCAATATCTTTCTCAGAATTGTCCTTAGTCAGAACTGATATCTAGTTTCTTGAAGCTGAGACTTAGTCATAAGAGATTCAATCTCTTCCTTCAGTCTCGCAATGAGATTCTCTAAATCAGTAGAGACCTGACAATCAGAAGAAAGTCTCTGATTTTTAGCCTTTACCTGTTCCAGTTCCTGAACGGTTCTGCTGAACTCTCTACTTAACTGAATTTGTTCCTCTAGTAGATCGTCGTATGCTTGCACCACGTCTAGAGGTTCATCTATAGCTGAGCACGTGTCGTGTGTGCTCTGTGAAGAGGAGGTTATAATAAGTTTCGAATTTACCTCAGCCTCTTCTCTGGCCATCAGACAGTATTCAGTCGTTGTTTCAGGATCTGTTTCTCCGACCTCAACGGCAATAAATGCAGCTTCGTCTTCAGAAGAATACATGAAAGTATCTTCCTCGATTGAGTCGTTGGATAGCTCTCCAGCAATGTAGGCCTGCCTTCTTCGGGCAAATTTCTCACGTCTGGCCTGCCGTTTAGCTCGTTGAGCAGCTGAGAGCTCAGGACAGTCGTACTGGAAATGTCGTTTTTTCTTGCAGTTGTAGCACACAGTTACTATGCCACCTTTTGCAGTTGAGCTGTTGGATGGACTAGCAGCAGGTTCTGTGTTCCTGCAATCAGGAGAAGGTTTAAATTCTTCCCTTTTATGATGATTTATCTTACATGAGGGAGAATCTCTGTGGTATTTCTTCAGCTTTCTGACTCTCTCCTTCTCCCTTTGATATTTGAGAGCCATAAGCGCAAGACGATCAGTAGCAGGAGTCTCGGAAGACTTAGCATCTAAAGCAGCTATTGTCTTGCTGGTAGAAATGGGGTTGGCTCCAGGTGTGCTGACTGTTGCTTTGAAAGCATGGTCTATTTGAGTGTCAGCTGGAGCATTAGAGCATCTTTGGGGTAGGCTATGCTCGAACTCCTACGTCTTCAGTTTTGAAAAGATAACATCAGGAGTTAAAGTATTAAGATCTGAGCGACGTAAATAAGTAGCAAAAGGAAGCCACTTCAGTCGAGGCAGCGCTCTCAAGATCTTGGTGTTCATCTCTTTATTGGTGAACATTCTCCCCAGCCCGTTGATCACATTCATCTGATTGGTGAATCTGACGCTAAGCTCGTCAATGGTTTCGTTGGGCTCCATGGCAAAGGTGTCGAGCTTTTGAAGCTCTATCTAGAGCTTATTTTCTTTGATCTGCGGGGTTCCTTGGCTCAGTACCGCCAGGGCATCCCAAAGTTCTTTTGCCGTTTTGCAGTCTTGCACCCTCCCGAGGTGTGAATCGCTGAGCATTGTCAAGATTGCATTCTGCGCTACTCGATCGAGGTTATGCAACTTCTTCTCTTCTGGCGTGAAGGCAGATTTGTCTTTGGCAACCTTAGACCTGTCTGTGCTCCTACACCTCCCACAGCGGCATATTGATCGCTGTCGATCATGGGAATGATGGGTCCTGTTTCAAGGACATTTGCCATGCTGTCATGTAGCGATGTAAGGTGCGCCTCCATTCTCACGCGCCATACCATGTAGTTCTCTACCGAGAACATTGGTACCATCCGTATACCTGACATATCATACATTATAGATGAGAGTATAAAGAGTTATGAAGAGATGCTTGTATAAACAGCGATCAATTGTTGGTCCGGAGACGAGTATTAGGTGTAAAGGGGGGGTGAATACACCTGATTACAAGTTTTTCCTCAAACGCGAAGGACAGCTGAGCTGTAGAGTGCGACTGATGAACAGTGCCAAATAGTAACCTTCTGATCGCGGGTCAGAGTGGCTCAACTACTGTGTCTGTCCTACTGACTTTTGTCAGTATTAGGATCTCAGTCGGAGAGTTTAGTGCGGATAAGTGTTGGGCCCGATAGACTTCGTCTCGATTTGAAAATGTGTTTTCGCAAACCAAATCTGTTTTGGCTGGTGCACTTTTATTTACGTTTTATGCAAAGTATGAGTTTGTAAATCGGGTTGAGAACAATGCAATAAAATAATAAATAACACGAGCGATTTTTAACTTGGTTCGGATACGCAAAATCCTACGTCCGCGGTCCTGCTGAACAAGAGTTCTTGTTTATTAATCTGAGCAAGCCTCAGCAAGGAATCTGTGCGCTGGACAGGCCCTTCTAAGTTATAGTCCTTAGCGACTTTACAAATCAAACTGAAGTTTGAAGGGGAGGGGATTTTCTCCAACAATGAAGGAGTTCTTACAATAAGAACGATTCACAGAAAAGTGAACTCCTTCGAAGGTTCTTAGCTATGGATGTAACAGTTGAGCATAGATAGAGAAGAGGGAACTAAAGAAACTCTAGAGAGAAGAACTACAGATATTCAACTAAGCAAGTTCTTTGTTGGATCGTCGTGAATGCGCTAGAGAGTTTGAATGCTTTGAGCGTGTATTCCCTTTGATATCCCGTGCATTGAGCTCGGAAGTGCTTCTCTATTTATAGTCGTGACCCAAGCATTTGTCCGTTGGAGAAGACGATGCCACGTGTCACAAACGTCCAAGGAAAACGGCCATAAGTTTTGAAGTAGCGTCACAGAGTGGTTGGTCATTGTACATGAGAGCAGCTTTAGTATCAGGGCAGGTAAGGCTTAGGTTGCTTCTCATTGGTCGAGGTTTGTGGTAGGTGAGACTTGTTAGACATCAGTCTTCATCTGAGTTGACTCTCACTCATCCTCGTATGATACTCTGCTGACTTTCGAATGATATTAATAGTCGGGCAGTCGTTTCCTATCGGATACAGTAGATCTGGAACGATCGTAGTGACTTCTTCATCTGAGTCGGCTGATGAAGTCTTCTACTGAGAACAGTCAGCTGGTGACTCTTACTGAGCTCTCATGTTGTGTCTTCACTAGAGGTCAGCTGATGAGAATCTTCTACTGATAATGGTCAGCTGGAGACCTGCGGACACGAGCTCTTACAAACTGATGACATGGGGTTCTGGAATTTAACTTCCTACTGAAGTTCAGACCAACAAATACCCTTTACAGGACTTTGACAAAACAGATAACGAAAATAAGAATAGTCTAGCCTATTACACTATCAAGTCTGAAAGACAACACACTAAGGGTACATGACAGATTTTGAGATCTTCAATTCTATAGCGATAAATCACTACAATTTCTCCCATTACCGAGATATAGCAATATGTCCTAAACACATGAACTACTGATGACAGTTCAAAGTACTCTCTAAGCAATGATTTAAACAGTCACTGACTCATAACCCAACAATCAGTGTATCTAAGACACTAACCGAACAAGCTCATGCTCGTCAAGTTATCAAAGAAGAAGTTGTCAAGTTTGTTGAGGAATACTTGAAGAAATATGACCAGAAAGAGTCAAAAACTGTTGAAGACCATCAGGACATTGCATGAAGCTGAATGGGTTCAAAACACTGATGTTGTCTTTGATGTCGGTGCCCGAGTATCTACTGTTCAAAATGCAGTAGAAACTCTTCAAGGAAAAGTTACTGCCCTTTCCACCCTTATCCTTTCATTTGCTGATGCCAAAAAGGGGGAAGGAAGTAGTAAAGAGATCAAGGCTTAAGAACTCCCTATTATCACTATTAGATCTCAAGAGGAAAGTAATTGAGGCCAAGGAAGTAAGGGGGAAGGAGCTGAAACATAGAAGTTAGCTCCGACTCAGATAGCTGGAGGATCTAGAGCAGGATCCTCAGTTCAGGTGACAGAGGAAGTGGCTAAGTATATTGATGAGCTTCTCACTGAAGATGAGCCAGTGAGGTCTCCTACCGGAGGAAAGAGCAAAGCTGATAGATCCCTTACTCCTCTGCCAAAATTCAAGAATGCTGATGAACAACAAACCTACGACCGAGAGATGGCTAAGAGACTTCATTGAATATAATTATCTCAATTGTAATATAAAATTTAGAAACTCCAGCACATCCCCAACATTTCTCTCTCATACTTGAAAGCATAGTTATGCTACATTAACAAAATTCACTGCTCTCACAATATCGTCATCCGAATTGAGGAAAGTGACTGGAGACTATAGAGAGTGGGAGAGGCATAGTTTTTACTTTTTGTAATTTCATTTAATTGTGAAGTTAAAAATCAAATGTTCACTCCAATTATGTTTAAAATTTTATTTTGTAATTTATTTAATTACAGAATTACAATACCATTTTTCAAAAACCCAACGAAGGCAATGGACCCCACTATTCTAATTACTCCAATGTTTGCTAAAAAAGTTACCTAATAATAACTCTTGTAAGAATATGTTACCGAATTACTTCTACTGTTAAACCTCTCTAAATTAATATTGTCGGGACCGTGCAATTATAATTATTTTAAAGAGATGAGAATTTTGGAACTTCAACGAAATCGAATTTTAATTAAATGAATATAAGGAGTTGTAAGTTTATCTATATATCATATTTAATGTCATTTTAATATTTATTATCCGAGAACAATGAATTATATTAATTTATTAAGAAATAATAAATTTATACGTTTAAGAAACAAGTACAATGATATAGTTTCATTCACAATGAACAGTAAAAAAAATTAAAGATAATACAATTCCTTTAGAACTAGTTATGGGCAAGGAAAAATTTAGGGCTTCTATGGCTCTTCAAAATTTTATGGTGCAATTCGAGAAAATAATACCAATTTTTTTTATGCACTTAGAATAACTAGATATGAGATTTAATTATATTTAAGTTTTTAAGAAAAACTAAGCAAAATTGAAATTATATTCCATAAAATTATCTTAGTTTATGATATTGACGAGACCATATATTTATATATGAGTTTTCTGAAAATTATTATCTTATGATCTTATCGAATTTGATGATTTTTTACACTGACTCGAGTCGGAACCGGAGATAGAGAGGTTATTAATTTAATGAATATTAAACTACAGAGGTTCGTTCTACTCTATAATAAATTCTTAGGGTGTTTATGATGAAATTAAATTGGCAAGAATTAAAGGTATATATAGATTAGAAATAAAATTTTACGAAAAACAATTGGCATTTATACTACTTTTTAAAATGATAAATTAATAAACAAAAGATATTGACATAAAAGCGTAGAGCATCAACTCATACTTTGAAGTGATTATTTTAGTTTTGTCAATTTTTCAACGGAAAAAAAGAAAAAAACAAGACAAAACCATGCTATCGCCTCATGTACAAAAAAACACCTCTAAGCTATTAAATTACGTGATTATCCCTCTCATTTATTTATTCATATTTTAATTACTCAATTAAATAATATGTTAAAGTTAATAGTTGAAATTATCTCCAATTGTTAAACTTCATCTTAGCTATCCTGGATTTGCTGCCAGCACTCAATACATTCTCTCTCCCTTGACAACAGTGTGATTATTATAGTTTTATTTTTTGCATATTTTAACGAGTTTTGGAGGATCTCGTCTGACGCAACTGATGTTGAATCATTCTCAATCTTAAGAAACATTAAAAATGTTACAAACATTAAGTCATGCTACAGCACTCTACTGATAATGTGTAATGTAGTTAATTTTCTCATTTCAGTTTAAGTAGTTGATTTAAAATTAATTTAATGTTTAATTTTTTTTAGTATTTATTTAATAATAATAATAATAAATAATAATAATAATAATAATAATAATAATAATGTTATAAAACTATCTGTGTTAAAATCTACTAACGATTGACGCATTATGTAAGATTTCAAAATAGTAGGGAAATGCAAGGTTGCATGGACACGAACACGGGACACGGTACGACACGGACACGGGACACGGGATACGGTATTTTTTGAAAAATTTAGGACACGATACGGGCGCTAATATAAATAATATTAACAAATTATTTTCCACTTCCGGCTCATCATAGGTGAGATTTGCAATATCTAAAATCCCAACATCACTATTCAACTCAAAACTGTCAGTTTATTGATCTGTTAAGAGTCTAATTTTTTTTTTGCTGTGGTCGTGTCCGGGAAGAGTCGGACACTTAAGTGGTTGATCTTGTGTAGTTAGTATTCTCACTTCTGCGTAAGTGGTTGATCTTGTGTAGGTCTTGGGTTCAATTCCCATTAGGGACGATTTGTAATAAAAATTAAAAAAAAATCAGAAATTTAAATTCCCGTGTCCGGGAAGAGTCGGACACTTCAATTCCCGTGTCCGAGAAGAGTCGGACACTTCAATTCCCGTGTCCAGGAAGTGTCCAAATTTTTTTTTTAATTTGCTGGACACGTTTTTGCCGTGTCCGACACGTGTCGGGCGCGTGTCCGAGCGTGTCCGTGTCCGACACAGTACGGCGACATTTTTCGAAGTGTCTGTGCAACATAGGGGAAATGTGATGAATACTGTGTTAGAAGTCAAGTAATTCGATCGATGACATTAGTCCATCTTCATAACAATTACTCCCTCCGTCCCATTTGAAATGATCTGTTTTCCTTTTCGGGACGTTCAATTTGAAACGATCCATTTCCTAAAAAGGAAATAACTTCCTCATATTTTATCATTTCTCTCACCTACTTTATCTACTCTCATTATATTAATCATTTTTCTCCCATACTTTATTATCTACTTTCTCACTATCACACTCATCTTCTCTCTTATTTTATCATCTACTCATCTCTCATACTTTATCTTCAACTTTCTTAATTCACGTGCTCATTTGAAACGGATCGTTTCAAACGGGACGGAGGGAGTACTATTAAAATAAGAAAATTCGCGTTGTATTTTTGAGCGCTCTTGATCAGAATTGTAGCGATTGACAGCGTGGTGTATCCGGTTTTCACGCAATTAGTATTTCAATTCAATCAGGGTGGCATTTGAGGGAAAGCTAGAGATAGAGAGAGGGGATGGCGATACTTTACGCGCTGGTGGCGCGTGCCTCGGTTGTGCTGGCGGAATACAGCGCTACTTCCACCACGGCGAATGCGATCGCGCGTCAAATTCTGGAGAAAATCCCCGGAAACGACGATACGAATTCTTCATACTCGCAAGATCGCTACATTTTTCATGTCAAACGTACCGATGGCCTCTCCGTCCTATGTATGGCCGACGATACCGCCGGAAGTACGTTCGCCTCTCTCTCTCTTTCTCATTTTGCCGTCGGTTTTCTTTTCTTTTTTTTTTTTTAATAATTTCCGTTGATGCCATGACTAGTGTTTAAGAGGTGAATCTGATGATTCCTTGTGTTTCGTGATTAGAATTTTGGTTTTGGATTGCTTGTGTGAAATATGGGCTGAATTTTAGGGGGACCTTGGAATTTAAAAGGTGATCCAGGTTTCGTTTTTTGAGTATGACGTAGGGATCTGTTCAATTTTACAACGCTCGTTTATTTGTTTTTCTTTTACTTTGTAAGTTTTTGCTTTTAGATCTTGGAAGGCCTCATTTATGGTGTGTTTGAGCGTGTAATTTGGTTTTAACTTGGTGCAGCTTGCTGTTCCATTGTGGAATCAGTTTAAAAATCTTGATCTTGTTTATGTGACGAGTTAAATCATGCTTCCAACTATTTCTACAGGGGCGCTTTTATGATCTGTGAAAGATCAGTGATCGAGTTGTGTCGTTTGGTTTCACTGTGGCTTTGCTTCATTCGGAAGCCTAGCATTATGGGCATCGTCTGTTATATTTATGTAGTTTTCATTCTGAACATAAAACAACCTATTATTCAACACTAATCAGAAGTCAAATGTTAGATTGTTTCTATGTCATACTTTTTTGTCTTCTCTTCAAACTTTCCCTTGCGTCTTAATTCAGTGCTTGGATCCTGACGAGGGAAAATGACAAGAAAAATGATCATATCAGAAACTAGAGCATAAATAACCGTTATGTGAAAAGAAAATAGGTTAATACAATTACATAGTTCAAGTGCTTGTATAGTTGTGTATTTCCTGCAAGGATGCTTGCTACTTCATCATTGTTGTCTGATAGTTATTCAGGGAATATGCATGATTTCTTAAGGTGTGATTTATTTCATCATATGCTAGTGCCAGGAGAACATTATAAGCTGCTAATGTAGTTGATAAAGAACTTCCCATATATGAAATGATGTGGAAATATTTATGTCTAGCAGCGATACCTTGATGATTCTTCATCAATTATTATAATCTTTTGGTTTTTATTCACTGTTTGTGTACCCATTTGTCATTGGAGAAACAGTTGTATGTATCAATATTCATGATTATATTGGACTCCTGAGTCGTGATACCATCCACACACTATGTTCTAGTTGGAATTTTTTTGGGATGTCTGTGTTTCCAAACCTGGTATGACTATTATACAATCATTTTAAGCCTTCTTGCAAGGTTGAGGAATCACATGATTCTGGACTAACTGATTTTCTTGATCTTTGGAATCCATCCAGGGAGAATTCCTTTTGCATTTCTTGAAGAAATTCATCAAAGATTCGTCCGGACCTATGGTCGTGCTGTATTGTCGGCGCAGGCATATGCTATGAATGATGAGTTTTCAAGGGTCCTCAGTCAACAAATAGAGTATTACTCAAATGATCCGAATGCTGACAGGATAAACCGGCTTAAAGGTGAAATGAGCCAGGTAAGTATTAGCTCTGAGAATTGTTTGGCCTCTTTGTGCTGCTTTAGTTAGTTTTCTTGTGCCACCATGTTTTAGATGAACTGTTAGCAATCAGGATGTTACTTTGTTATTTGGTTGATTTGTGCCTCTAGCTGTTTCTTGTGGCAAAATGCATTCGATCTGCCTTTATTTTGTTCTCTCCACTGCATATTTATATGAGAGTTAATGGTATGTAAACTTTGTGCAGATATATATCATATATGTTCACCTAGTTTTAGTCTTTTGTGCTGGTATTATTCTACTGATAAATAATAATTATACTATCTAATGGCTATCATTACAGGTTCGAAATGTCATGATTGAGAACATTGATAAAGTTCTAGATAGAGGTGATCGGCTAGAATTATTGGTTGATAAAACTGCCACTATGCAAGGGAACACTTTTCGTTTCAGGAAGCAAGCTCGACGTTTTAGAAACACTGTCTGGTGGAAAAATGTCAAGCTAACGTAAGTAGTAACTTAACTTCTATGCTCTTCAAAATAATACTTGCTTGTAAAATTGTATTTAATTGATTGTTGCTACTTTCTCTGGAAGATATATTTTATAATAGACATCATAATTTATTACTAGACGGAACAACTTGGAAGATACTTTACTCAAAAACTCTGTTTTACCATTGGATATACATTAGCTCAATATTTATCTAATTTGGAGGGGCTATGTTCATTGCTGCACCAGAACAACCATCTTTTCCTTCAATGTTAATTTAGAGGATATATCTGGTATAAAACTTTGAGGCAAGTAGAATAATCTTCATCATGGTTAGACTTGCATTTTTGCCTTATTTGTTTCTGAAATAGCAATGCTTGGTATGTTGCAGGATTGCATTGATACTCCTACTCCTGGTAATAATCTATGTCGTTTTGGCTTTTGTTTGCCATGGACCTGCACTTCCATCTTGCCTGTAATGAGGTCTTCAAGTGAGATCTGGTTGCCATTCTCTATTCTCTATCAGTTCTTCTTGAGATCTCTGGAGCACTTATTTGTTTTATTTCTTCAATTCCCTGGTTTGAGATATAGTTGTGTGTAAAGCTTTCCTTGTAGGGCTCCAGCTCTACCATAGATTTTTGGATTGTGTAGCAAGGTGTTTGCAAACAAATGCGCTGTTGGTTCATTCTGTAATCGACATTTCTGGCTGTTTCTTTGTCTAATCTATATGATTTTTCAAATGTGAGTGGTTCATTCTAGGAAGCATGGATACGTTTGGGAAGAGGCCGAATCCGTATCCGAGGCGTTTCCGATACGGATATGCCCCGGATACGGGTAAATACGTATCCTATCCGTATTTCGTTTCCTTTTTCTTTTTTTCTTTTTTTAAATGAAAAAACGGCAGGGATACGGTAGGGACACGAAGTTGAAGTATATTCATGAGTCAAGACCTAAAAATCGAGATCGAGAAGTCTGACCTCCCAACTCCCAACTCGATTCTTCTCTCCCAACTCGAGATCGACATCGATTCTTCTCTTCTCTCCCAACTCCCAAGCCGTCGACCTCACCTCCGTCGACATCGCCGCCATCGACATCGCCCGTCCCAACTCCCCAATAGCGAGCCCTAATCAGCTCAAACAACTCGAAAATCGAAAAAACAAATTGGCGTGCAATTAAAGTGCAGAAATTGAGAGAGAGGGATAGGAAGACGACGCAAAGCGGACGGCAAACGCGGGTAGCATGCTTTTGAAATTTAATAACAATAAAGACTTTAATGCTTATCACTATTTGGTAGCTTTTGACCATGTCAATAAACGTAACTGGTACCTTGCTATTTTGATATCTAATGTCAATTTTAATGTATTTGATGTTCCAAGTGTCAATTTTTAGTTACGAATATTGAATTTTATTGAGTGTTGACTTGTTGTCCATATACTAAATTACAAATATTGAATTTTATTGAGGATTTAAGTTGTGTTATTATGAATTTGGATTTTTTTGCAGTATTAAATTATATTTTATATATATATTAAAATTAAAAAATGAAAAACGTATTTCAAATGTATCCGTGTCCCGCTTTTTTGAAAAATGGCGTATCCCCATATCCGTATCCTAACGTATTTGTATTCCCGTATCCGTTTCCATGCTTCATTTGAGACTTTCATTTCTTTGTCATGGCAAAACTTTCTTATTGGCCAATAAATTATGTCAGAATTCCTGTGCTCTTAGAGCATGGTAGTTCTTCCCTTGCCATCTGATCAGGAACACATATCTGGTACATACATAGTAGCATTGCTGTTAACTTTATTCCTAGACGTTGACCGATCTTTGCTGGTGTTTTTGGTTGACTGAAAGATGCCACTATGAAACTGAAGAATCTATGTGCCTTACTGTAGGATCACTGGCCACTCACTGTAGCCTCAAAAATCCTGGAGGTGAATAGACCACCCTTTAGAAATGAGTGAACTTGGTTCATTTACTGTCAGTTAGTTCTTGGAAGCTTTCCCTTAGACTGTAACCTAATCTTGAAGGATGGAAGAGCTCAAATTAGAAATAAAGTAGTCACATGTTGTTGAATCATTGGTCCTGGTTTGCCTCCCTTAGCATGTGTTTTCCATATTGAGGGGTCCATTCTTTTGTATACATCCATGCTTTATTTTATTGTACTTGTTTTCATTACCAGAAACATATGCCAAGTTTGTATGGATTTTACCAGTTGTGTTGAACTCTTGAGATCTAGAAGGTTATTAGATACCATTTGGTGAAGTCCTCAACAAGCTTACAAAAATCCAAGCTAGTAGACTTCCTTTCCAAACATCAACCTCACATTCCCTCTACATGACTTAGGCCTTCTCTAACCCTTCTCCAACCATTCACCAAGTTATCCTCAACTCCATGGCCGCCTTCCGACTCGCAGCCGCAGTCTTAGTCCTCTCCTTCCTCCTCTCGGCCACCTTCACCATGGAGTGTGGGACGTGCAAGCCAAATCTTCCGAAGAAGGCTCCCCCGGTGAACCCTTTCTGCCCCCGGGACACGTTGAAGCTCGGCGTGTGTGCTGACCTTCTGGGGCTGGTGAATGTGGTGATTGGAGATCCACCGTCGGGCAACAAGTGCTGTGCGTTGCTGGAGGGGCTAGCGGACTTGGAGGTGGCGGCGTGCCTCTGCACGGCCATTAAGGCGAATGTGCTAAGCATCAACTTGGACGTGCCGGTGGCGCTTAGCGCTCTGCTTAGTGGTTGCCACAAAACCATCCCTCCTGGCTACAAATGTGTTTGAATGTCTTGTGCTTCCTTTATTATTATTATTAATTTTTTTATTATTATTTTTTATTATTAGTTTGAATTTGTGTTTTGTTGATTATTCTCTCTTTCTCTCTATCTCTGAGTGAAGTGGTTTTGTTTCGTGCAATAAAAGAAGGCAAGCATGTTTGCCTTCTTTGTACTGTAAGTGCTGTACTATTAATCGTGATAAGCTGACATTGAATGTTTTTAAATCTACAGAAAGTTCTGGATTCGTCAACACAAAGCACAGAGATTCGCGGCAATTTTGTACGAGGATGAAAGGTTATTAAAATAGGATTTTGAAGTAAAAATGGTTTAGAAAAGTACTTGACGGAAATCAGTTCGAATTTAGTGTAAACGAACTTCAGTCTCACTCTATGGGAAGTGGATAGAGTAAAAAAATGTAAAATAAACCACAAATGTCCAATATTTTCACAAATCGTTAATTTTTGTTCGTGGCTAACTGTCAATTTGATACCCTCAGTTGTAATATCCTATTACAAACATATTTCTAGATATAAATTAACAAAATAGATAAAACAGTAACTTTTTTATTTTGTGAGATGATGCATGATCCATGATAATTTAGCTCGATTTTGTCTAAAAAACCACAAACTACTATGTAGAGGAAAATTTTGATGCTAAACGAAGACAGAATGATCCTCGTACTTTTGAAATATCTAAAACAAATTTTTACGGTTAGAATTTAGAAATCTCAACTTAAGTATAAAATTGTATATCCAACTATAGGTTATAGATGCACAACTCGACTTTTATTAAATTAAAAGAATTTTCTTCGGGATGTGAGTATTCTAATTTTCAATTAAAGGATCGAATTAATCCTCTTAAGTCTTATACGGAAAACTAGGGATATTACATCCTTCCCTCCTAAAAAAAAATTACGTCCATGAAATTTAAGTACCTTTATTAGATAGTTCAAGATATTGGGATTTGATCTTTTCTTCTAGTTCCCGAGTAGCTTCTTCTTGTCAGTGGTGATTCCGGGACGACTTTTACTAATGGAATCTGCTTGTTCCTCAAAACTTGGATATTGCGTTCAAGAATTTGTATTGGTTTTTCCTCATAAACTCAGATCCGAGTCTAGAACTACCTCTTCGTGTTTGATTACGTGTTTAGGATCATACACGTATTTTCTAAGTTGGGAAACATGGAAAAAATCATATGCATTTCCCACATTAGGTGGTAAGGCCAACTGGTATGCTATAAGACTTTTTATCTTTAAGATTTCAAAAGGTCCTATATATCTAGGACGTAACTTGCCCTTCTTGCCGAATCGTGTGATTCCTTTAGAAGGAGATACTTTTAGGAAAATCTGATCCCCCTCATTAAATTGTAACTTTGTTCGTCGCGTATCAACATAAGACTTTTGCCTATCTTGAGCTTCTTTGATTATTTGCTTGATTTGATTAACTTTATCAAGCATTTGCTAAATTAGTTTTGGTCCCAAAAGCTTTCTTTCACCAACTTCATCCTTGTAAAGTGGTGATTTGCACTCCTTTCCAAACAATGCTTTGAATGGAGCCATTCCAATTCTGCTGCTAGATAATTGGTGTTATAAGCAAATTCTACAAGTGGCAATAAGTTTTCCCAATTTCCACCTCTGTCTATAATTACGCACGCAACATATCTTCTAGAATTTGTATAGTTCTTTCGGATTATCCATCGGTTTGAGGGTAGAAAGTCGTCTTTGAAATTCGGTTTGGTGCCCAAAGCTTCTTGAAAGCTACTCATAAATTTTGATGTGAATGCGGGTTCGCGATCGATGTGATGGACATGGGTATACCATGAAAACGCACAAATTCCTTGATGTAAAGTCTTGCGAACTTCTCCAATCCCGAATGTCACTTGGATCGATAAAAAGTGTGCAAACTTAGTCAAGCGATCCATTATAACCCATATGGTGGTATTTCCACGCGTTGATTTAGGTAGACTAACTATGAAATCCATATTAATATGTTCTCATTTCCACTCAGGGATTGGTAGTGGTTGTAGCAGTCCATATGGTCTCTGAGGCATAGCCTTCACTTGTTGGCATGCAAGGCGTTGCTCTACAAATGAGGCTATGTCCTTCTTCATCCCATTCCACCAGAAATTTTACTTCAGATCTCTGTACATTTTTGTACTTCCAGGGTGGGTAGTATAAGGAGTGTCATGAGCTTCACTCATGATTTCATCTTTTTATTCTTTGTTTTGAGGCACACACAATCTTCCATGGAGCAAGAGAGCGTTATCTTTAGCTTCCATATACCCTTTAGGTTCAGCAGTTCTCGCAGCTATATGCATTTTTTCCAAGAACTCATCCTCCGTCTGCGCACTCACGGTTCTTGTCCTCTAATCTGGTGTAGCTACAAGTGTGGCTACATATCCGGATATCCTATTCGGAGGGCGAATAACTTCCAAACTAAGGTTGCCAAAATCACGAATCAGATTCTCATGTTGAGTAATTAAGTACCCTAGTTTGGATTAGCTCTTTCAACTTAAGGCATCTGCTACCACCTTTGCCTTACGTGGATGGAAGTTGATGGTGCAATCATTTTACTAATTTGAGCCATCTTCTTTTTCGCATGTTAAGGTCCTTTTGCTCGAAAATATATTTTAGACTTTTGTGCCATAAATATTTCACACCTAACTCCATATAAATAATGCCTCCAAATTTTTAGGGCCTGAATAACAACTTCCAAGTCGTGGGTAGAGTAATTTAGTTCATGGGGTTTTAACTGGCGAGATGCGTAGGCTATTATTCTTTGATTTTGCATTAGGATACACCCAAGTCCTAACTTTGATGCATCTGTGTATACAACAAATCATTTATTCCCTTCTGGTATTGTTAATACTGCTGCTGTAGTTAGCTTCCTTTTAAGCTCTTGAAAACTCGCCTCAGATTCAGCTGCCCAAATAAATTTTGATCCTTTCTTTGAGTAACTGCGTTATCGGTCTGACTAGTTTTGAAAATCCTTTAATAAATCTTCAGTAGTATCTCGCTAAGCCAAGAAAACTTTGAATCTCGTTAATGTTGGTTGGGGATTTCCATCTATTTACCGCTTCCACCTTAGCGGGATCAACCTTAATTCCTTCCGTAGATACAATATGTCCAAGAAACATTACTTCTTTGAGCCAAAATTCACATTTGCTGAATTTGGCATAGAGTTTCTCTATACAAAGTATTTCCAAGATAATCCTTAGGTGTTCTTCATGCCTTTGTTTGCAAGTTGATTTATTTTATTTTCTTTCGATGATTAAATACACATGGAAGAAGAAAAGGATGTAAACTATTTTCCCGCATAAAAATCATGGAAAATCTCCCCTTTTCTAACCTATCCACCTCAACATACCAAAGAAATGAACACCAGTTCCTAACCCCAAGTATACTTAACAAAAAGTTCAATTATTAAGACTCTATGATCATTAGTATTATTAGAACAAGGAATTATACCTAAAAGATCCGAGATTCTTGTTGGATTAAGATCCAAATAACCTTATAGTTTAGATGTAGGCAAATCAAGAACAATCGGAAAAGGACGTCTTCACCTTGTATTTATAGAGTTGGGCAGCTTGTAGGTAATAAATGCCTATTTCATATAGCTAGGGATTATCATCTAGTTGATCATGCATGGAGGACACGTCGATGCTAGAATTGCATTTGCGTATCACTTCCACTTCGTCTAGTAGACTAGTAGATATCCTATCTTAAATGAAATGTCAACCTACTACTTTATTTCACATAAAACTATTAATAGGAAATATCTACTGTAATAAACCTATTAGGTTGCATGAATCACATAGTCTACGTTTTTAGCTTGTCATTTTCCTTTGTTCCAGAAGAGAGAGATAGATAAATTACTATCATTAATACTTATCATGGCAAGTGCTTGAAGAAATATATGTCGTAGTGTGCATGCATCCTACGTTGCCTTTCTGCTCACCACATACATTACTACTTCATGACTAAGGAAATGTATGCAGAGAAGGTAGCATACTCTAATTAATTATTTAAGTTTCAAAAATCAGATGTACACCTCACATACATATATACTCTTTTATATATATATATATATATAATGTATACCTTAGATGCACAACTTGACTTTTATTAAATTAAAAGATAATTTTCTTCGGGATGTGATCTAATTTTCAACTAAATGATCGAATTAATCCTCTTAAGTCATATAAAGAAACTTAAGGGATATCACATGCGGATAATATTTTGACTCATAATGAAGCCATCCTGAACATTCAAAATTCTCAGAAAGACTAGAAAATCGAACTGAATAGCTTAGCCAGATAGATTGGACAACTACCAATTTCAATTAAGGAGCTCCGGGGAATCAAGGAAAGTTACATTCTCAAGTCTAGACTAACCCAAAGAATGTTAACCATGTGACCTTGAGAAACGGAATAGATCACTCAGATCCACCAAAAAAAGAGCTAAGGAAAATTGAAGAAAAAGACACTTATATCACTTTTGACTTGGCCAAGCAAAACATTCCTGAATCATTTACCTCAAGGAAATGCAAGAAGAAAGTTGATAAAAAAGAAAAGGAAAAGGAGCAGGTAATGTCAATCACACTGAATTAATGTGTCATGCGAAACTACCGTTTTATGGTTTAGTCAACAAAATACGATCAACATATGAACCAGGAATTTTACTCAAAGTGTCCATCATAATAAACAAAAGTGTCGATTGTCTCGGAGTAGAGTGTCACATTCTTATAGAGTGACATCTATAATGAATAAATGTGTCAATTGCAGCGAACAAAAGTGTTATTTATCTCAAAGTGTCAATCACACTGATGTAAGTGTCAATTATAATTAAGGAATGTGACACTTTAATCCAATAATTATACGAAACCACAGAGTTACATCAAAGATATTGACAATTATTCTTCTCAAACAGTTCCACAATTCTTTAATACCAAGCATACACACAAAATCAGCAAGTCAAACAGCGTGACTCAAATCAAATACATTAACTATATATATCTACAATTCTATATGCATATCCACTAGCTCAGGTTCGAAGGTGATGTCCTCCTTATTCTGAAGCAATGGCCGGGAGAGAGAGAGAGAGAGAGAGAGAGAGAGAGAGAGAGAGAGAGAGGTGGCGGAGATCGGAGGTGGAGATCGGAGGCAGAGAGCGATGGCGGATGACTGGAGGTAGAGAGCGGAGGCGGGGAGAGATGATAATGAGAGAAAGGAGTGGGGTTTTTTTTATTATTTTAAATAAGTCAGTCGGGCCACATAAATTAAAATGGATCTTGCGTGCGACCCGGATGTATCATATAATTTTTACATTTTTGGAAAAGTTAAGTCTTGACATATAGAATTTGATTTGTAAATTAAGATTGGGAGTCAATTGTGATTCGCTGCATAATTGTTCACTATTTCCAATAACTATTTACATTATTTAATAATGTAAATAAATATTAATAATATGACATAAATGAAAATGGTTGCCAATTGAAAATAAAAATAGACTAAAAAAATAATCCGAATCAAATAGACGATGATGAAAAGGATAAGAAATTCCACAAGGAGACAACTTTTTAACACAATTGATCATCTTTATAGATAAATTTGATAATTTCTTCAAATATATTAGGGTGAATTATATTATATAAACGATTATATTTATGGATAGATAAATTGACAAATATAGTTCTCAATCTTCGCGATTTTGCAACATTTACATTCAATCTATTTTTTGTTTTTTATTTTTTTATTTTGACTCCAAACTACTTGTCCACTCAATTCGTCCCCTCAATTCCGCATGATCTCATCCTAACTAGTATTTTATGTAGAGCCAGTTCTAGGCATGTGCGGGGAACCCACCGGCAAAGGGCCCCAAATTTTAAGGAGACCCAAATCTAGTGTGGATCGAAAAAATATAAAACTTTGTCTTTCTATTGATGTAATTAGGCATTACTATGATTAACCTAAAAAGGTACTGCATTCGATTCCTTGTAGTAGTATGCTTCTAATTTCATTTTATTGCAGCTTATTCATATGCTTAACTTTGAGTTTTTCTTCTTTTAATAAAAAATTAGAATAAATAATTTTGTGATTACGAGAGGAGCAAAATAATTTTATTCCAACAACTTTTACTTGAAAATGGATTCTTTTAGGGGTCGTTTGTTCGGAGGGAATCAGGAAACGAAAAGAGAAATAAAATGACTCCGTTAGATAGTGTTTGGTTCGTTTTTTTTTTGGAAAATTGATTCCCCCACTATGGGGAATCCAAAACCCTGGTCAAAGCCTTTTTCATTCCTTCCCTCCCCCTTGGGATTTCGTTTCTGTTTCCCCTTCTCTGTCCCTTCTTCATTCTCATACGACACCATCTCCTCTCTCTACCACATCTTCTCCAAAACCTCCGATTGACTTCTCACTCTTCTTCATCCTATATTTTCGGCGAGTTCTCCTCTCTCTCTCTCTTCCCCCCTTGAACTCTGACGAGTTCTCCTCTCTCTCTTCCCCCTTCATCTCGTTGACTTCTCCTTTCGTTATCCCCCCTCTCTTCTCTCCTCTTTATCTCCCTCTCTTCCCTCCACAAGCGGTCGCAGCGGCGAAGCTCTCAAGTAGCGTCGTTTTGACCAAACTCTAAAGCGCAAAGTCTGCCTTAAGCGGACCTCCACAAGCGGCGACGTCTTCTCCCTCTCTCTTCTCCGATGGCGAATTGTTAAATCCAACTACTATAGGCTGATTTCTCGTCCCCCAAACCTCCTACCTTATCAATTTCTTAAATTTGTGAAATAACTTGTCGGTTTGCAGTTTAATATTTGGTGGATTTGCAGTTTAATCGGACTCTTCTTTTGTTCTTCTTTTGGTGGATTTGTAGTATAATTTTTGGATTTGCAGTGTTAAAAACATCTACAAAAACGAGTGAATATATCCATTTTAGTTAGATTTGTAGTGTTCCAATTGTCTTTGGAATTGCAGTGTTCAGATCGTATTTGGATTTGCATTGTTCGAACCACCTTGTTCTTTTAATTGTTAAAAATAATTTCATTCCCTCCTCGGAGCCAAACAGCTACAAAAGAAAACAAATGAAATCGATTACGTTTCTAGGACTGAACCAAACACGAGATGATATAGGTAATGATTCTAAGCCTTTCCTTTCCACTACCTTTCTTGATTCCTTTCTGTTTTCTTTTGCGAACCAAACGGCCTCTTAAGATTTGTGGAGCCACACTCAAGGAAAATGCACATCCCCTTATCTAGATAAATGCCCTATTTTATTTTTCACTAAATGCCCCCTTTTTCTCAAAACCGACCCTGATTTTTGTTCAGAGTTATTGAGATAAGCGGTAGGGTTCTGTGTTCGGGCGGTAGCAGAGAAGATAAGGAAAAGCAACCGTCGAGAAGATGGAAGTTTGATTAATATATATTTTTTTATTTTTATATTTAATAAAAGTTTGATTAATATTCGATTTGACTAAAAATTTAATGGCGGGACGAAAATCACAAAAAATAAAAGTTTGAAGACAAAAAAGAAAAGATTATAGAATAATTGCACAAAGATGGAAAGTATGAGGACGAAATTTGCTAATTAGCTATTTCAAAATTCCAATTTTATCCTTTTTTTATTTTTTAGTAATTTTTAAATAAAAATTGGTTAACAGATCAAATTGACTGAAAAATTAACGTTGGAACCAAAATCGCCAAAATAATTAATTTGTGGTAAAATAAAAATAAACAAAAAAAATAAGAACAAATATCACAAAATCGCGAACATCAATTTGCGTTCTGATAGTCAAATTCAGACTTTTCAATTCATTGAGCATCTAAACATGTGGGAAAGTTGTACATTGATTTTGAACAAGATAGTACATATTGTGGGGGTAAAACATGAAGAAAGATAAATTTAATCCAAAACATTTCGACCCTCTCCGGTGCCTGCTTTCCAGTAACGTCAGATGCGAGTTGGAAGTAGTTGTAGTCGCATGAGGTTTAAGAAACGTATGTGCAGATACAAGAGAGACAAAAATGGTGGAGAAGCCGAAGCAGGGCTCCGCACGTTTTACAGCCACGTACCACTTTCTCATTTTCTCAGTACGCGGCCGGGGAGTACCGTGCGCCCTCCGATTTCAGTCTCTCGATATCCTAATTGCACAATTAATTAACCTTCATATGATATTAGTAATTAGGTAACATTAGTGATGATCATTCAATGTGTTCAAGTGATCGATCGTTTTTGCTGAATTAAAGCGATCGGATTCCAGAAGTGTGGAGATGCAGGGGCAGAGTCCACCGAAGCACCGGCACGATGGGACTTCTCCTTTGCCCTTGGGGATGGATTGGAGTCCTCCGCCTCGAATTTGGGTATGATTCTCTTCTCTTGTTTTTATTTGATCCTTTTTTAACTTTTGATTTTCCACAATTTACTGCTGATTGATCCGTTAACTTGAATGCCCTGATCATTGGATATCTGGTGTTGGATTGATATTCAGTATGCAACTTTCAAATTTATGAGCTAAAGAGCTCAACATTTTCATTTATCATTATGTAAATAGAAAGATCAAATTGATTCTTGTAAATTTTGGTTTCCATGCACTGCTTGTTCGAGACTTCTGAGTGCTCATATTGGATTTATTCGATAATCATACTTGTTATGATCTATAGTGTAAGAAAGATATTTAGAACTACATTAAATGGAAACTGGTGATGGAGCTCAAAATCAGGTTTGGAAGGGAACATTTTGGGGCAGTGTTAATGCAAGGGGGAAGACCAATTGCCTACCTTAGCAAGGCTCTAGGACCTAAACACATGGGGTTGTCTACCTATGAGAAGGAATTTTTGGTTGTGCTATTAGCAGTACAAAAGTGGAGGGGTTATTTGAAGGGGAGACATTTTACTATTTTAACAGATTAACAAGCCCTAAAGTACACCGCTAGACCAGGAGGATCACCACCCCTCTCGCAAGCAGGTGGATACCCAAGCTCTTGGGTTATGATTATTCAATTTGTTATAGGAAGGGAAGGGAAAACAAAGTGCCGCGATGCCTTGTCAAGAAGAGAAAATGTGGAACAAGAATTTATGGCCATATCAACAGCTGTACCATCTTGGGTACAGAGGGTAGCAGAAAGCTACCTTCATGATCCAAAATGCTCTAAAATCATTGAAGCTAAAGCTGTGGATCATCAGGAATACCCGATTTCACATTTGGAGGAGGATTATTGAGATACGAGGGAGAATCACTATAGGGGATCTGAGTCAGTTGAAGGTGAGTATTATGAAGAAACTCCATGATTCAGCTATGGGGGGCCACTCTGGGACTGAAGACACTTATCAAAGAGTTAGGAAGTATTTCTACTGGCCAGGTATGAAGGAGGAAGTGAGGAAGTGGGTGAACTTATGTGATGTTTGCAGTAAAAGTAAAGTTGAGAGAGTTGGTTATCCTGGTTTACTACAACCCTTGGCCATACCTGAACAGCCTTGGTCACACATATGCATGGACTTTATTGAAGGGTTGCCAAAGTCCCAGGGTAGGAGTGTGATATAGGTGGTGGTTGATAGACTCACTAAGTTGGGACATTTCATAGGCTTGAGCCATCCCTACTCTGCTATGACTGTGGCACAAGTTTTCCTGGATAATATCTATAGACTACATGGGCAGCCTCTTAGTATTGTTTCAGACAGGGACCCAGTGTTTACTAGCACATTACGGGATCGAATTATTCGTACTACGAGGGTTAAGTTAGAGCTCTCATCTGCCTATCACCCCCAAACGGATGGGCAGACTGAGAGACTGAATCAATGTCTGGAGACATATTTGAGATGTATGGTCAAACAAAATCAGAGGCAATGGTTTAAGTGGCTACCCCTAGCTGAGTACTGGTATAACACTAACTATTATACTAGTCTCAAGATGACCCCATTTGAGGCCATGTATGGCTACAACCCTCCTATCTTATTCACGGGACCCTTTCCTAATACAGAGTCCGTGGAGAGCACTAGCTTAATCGAGGAAAGACAGAGACTACAACAATCTTTTAAGGAAAATTTAAAGCATGCGCAAGAGAGGATGAAGAAGAATGCAGATGCAAACCGCGTCAACCGCCAGTTTCGGGTTGGAGAGTATGTCTACCTAAAACTCCAACCCTTCCGCAGTAACACGGTTGTTATGAGAAAGAACAAAAAATTATCACCTAGTGTCGCCCCTACCTAATAACAGAGAGGGTGGGAGAGGTTACTTACGGTTTGGAGCTACCACCAGGGGCCAAGATCTGGCCGGAGTTCCATGTATCTCTTCTCAAGCGGGCGGTAAAGCCCGAAAAATACCTTTCCGGCGCCTTCTACGGAGATCGACCAAACAGGGGAGTTCGGACTCACACCACATGTCAAAGGTAGAAGAAGTAAGTTAAATCGGAAGGGAAGAGAAATCCACTCCTTCCTAGTGGAGTGGAACAATAACGGAGCGAAAATGAGTACGTGGGTAAAAGAGAGTTACCCGATGGGAAAATTTCCGGATCTATCGCCTTGGGGTCAAGGCTCGTCGAAGGAGGAGGCATTGTAACAAGCCGACCGATAGATGAGGTCGGAGATGGTGGAGGTGAGGAAGATTCGCGTATGGAAGTAGTCTTTTTGTTAGCCTTAGTTAATTGCGAAGGTATGTTAGATTTGATGACCGAGGCAATGATGAAGTATTCGAAGACGCACGTGAGGAATTCGTAACCGTTGATCAAGAAAGTGGCTAAGGGACGGGATGCGGCGATCTCGAGGACGATGTGGACGGCCACGATGTGTCCACGAGTTAAAAGAACTTATCTTTAGTTAGTAGTTGTCGTTGTTATGAAACACGCTTTTGCGCTAAGGTTTGTATTTAAAGGCTATAGCCGCATCTAATGAAAGGCATCAAATGCCAAAACCTTATCTTATCTTCTACCTTGTTCCTTATATTCCTTGTTTGTTTTTCCTGCATTTATTAGCTTACATTATTCCATACAAAACCATACATTTCATCATCGTCTACTAGAACTAGCAGTTATAAACTGTTACACATTTTTCCTTGTAAAAAGAGTAAATTATTTCATAATTTTCTTTGAAATCTGCTGAAACTCGTAAAACTGAAGTGCTGATACGCTAGATCCCATTACCACATTTCGTGCTAAACAAATTGATTTCCTGCTCTTGGTGCTGTGCCTGTGATTGTTTTTTCTTAATTAACAAACGTTACTGCATTTCACTGATCAGACATGACTGGTGCTACTTTCCTTTGGGTTTATATGTTATTTACTATTACTATTTTACCCTGCAGGCTGGGAGAGAAAGTGTTTGGCCTCATGATCCTCGGACAGGATGGAGTTACTGCATCACTGTACCTTCGTGGATTATACTTGCTAAGTCCAGAGATTCTGACTCAACAGTGGTATTGAACTGATTTTTGTTTTATGTTCATGTTGCATTAGATGATATGGTTTGTAAACTGCACTTGGTTATAGCTTTGCATGAATTGAATATATTAATTTAAAAAAAAATGCTTTACTTCAACAGAAAAGGGAGCAAGGTAGTCAAGCTGATTTAATCAGTACCCTTGCTGTATAACGTTTTATTTAATGTGGACTGTTTAGTTTTTTCAGAAACTGCTGGTGTGAAAGCTAAGATATGCATTTAAGCCAACATCTTTGCACACTATGGCAAGATAGTTGATATAAGATTCTTAATATATCACATATTCTTATGAATCAGCTTTTGCTATTTTGATTATCTATATATCCGAAAAAGTGGAAAATGTCCTCTCTGATTACCATTGATATCCGCTGTCAGTCCCCATGCCCTTGTTTGTGAGTGCTTTGTTTCTCTGGTTGAATTAATCCCTTTTCCCATGTATGGTTTTCACTTGCTAATGGTTCCAGAATTAACAATTATAAGGTGCAGTTTTACAGGGTGCAGATTGGCATACAATCACCGGAGGGGATTACAAGCACTAGAACCGTGTTGAGAAGATTTAATGATTTCCTGAAGTTACATGCTGCTGTAAGTTGAAATGTTTAAGTTAGGATAAAGGAATCATCATACATAAATTTGTGCGTAGGGAAATATATAAAGTGTTCTGTTTCATGGACATAGCTACAAATTATCACTGATTCTGGTATTCTTAACTTTCTCTTGCAGCTTAAACGAGCCTTTCTGGAAAAATGTTCCACCGCCTCCCCCAAAGGGGCTCTTGCAGATGAAAACAAGGGCAATGCTGGAATCGGTAAAGATTGTTTCCTGCATTCATTATAAACACTTTTTTTTTGGGGGGGCGTTTAAGCATGTTTTATGATTGCTCTCAATTCAATTCTTTTACAGAGGAAGTTATTTGGAGGAATGGATGGCCAAGTTACTTTCAGATATTGAATTGTCAAGAAGTATTTTTGTTGCGTCCTTTCTTGAACTGGAAGCTGCAGCTAGGTCATGTGTGTGTTCTATGATTTTGGTATTTTTATGCTAGTACATTTTTTCTCATTGCCTTGACTAAAGTGGCGGAATTTTGATCAGTACTATGTAGGTTCTTGTTTCCATACTTGCGTTTGTTATAAACTCTCTTTTGTTACAATTTGTTTCCAGCATTCCAAGAAGAGGGGCTAAGGAGTCCCGATTCACATATTATGGATCCATCTCCTCGTATTCAACCAAATCCAAACATGTCTATGGCAGCGAGTAGTTCATCTGTGGCATCACATTATGGAAGTGATACAGCTTATGAGATATCTGATATTGGTTCTCCTGGCCTTGAAAAGGATAACAATTATGAAGTTTGGACTGAGGATCTGTCAGTTTATTATGATTTAACAAGTCCAGTAGATAAATTCGTGAAGTATGGCAGGTCAAATGTTGATGAGGGGTTGTCTATGGGGCATGCTATTATAGATAAGCTTGAAAGTTTTCCTAAACAACCCTATGCCAGAGAGCATCACAACTCAGAGCAGAATATGAGTAATGGAAGTTCTTTGAAAGCCTCTCATCATGCCGAAGATATGTCAGAGCATCTCGATGATCGTAGTGCATTGGCTCATCATGGTCGAAATCTGTCAAATGAGAGCATTGGAAGTGATAGGAGTTCTTTAAGAGGCAGCGAGTCGTCAAGTTTAGCATTTCCTAATTCAAATGGACATGGACTTCATCATTTTGGGAATGGAGCTGAGGTTTCACGAACCACAGGAACTGTTGGAGACTTGGATTATCAACTCCCAGATGATACAAACCTGTTGGTCCCAGTGGATCAGCGCCATAAGATGAATAGAGTACTCATGACAATGCACCGGAGGTTGATCACAGCCAAAACTGATATGGAAGATCTTATATCAAGGTTGGATCAAGAAGTTGCTGTGAAGGATTATCTTGTGACAAAGGTATCAGAATGCTGAAAGTTTCAGCCTCATTTACTTTGGCTTCAGTATTTTGAGGAATAATACCTTGGATACCTGAAAACTTAAAAAGTCAACGACAATAAAGTATATACACTAGATTATAAACCTAGATAGAAATCACAAAAATCTGAGGAATAGCACATGTAGTAGAAATGAGAGGTTGCAAATATATAGATGTGCAAAGCAAAATGCTTGGATTACAAGTAGATTCTAATTTGTGGCTACTTGCGAAGATGTGGAGCAGAGAGAAATTGTAGGTCATTCCTAATATACTAATTAACACAATATTTTTTAAAGACTATTTAGGATTGAACTTGAATCTGATATTCATGCTTAAATTACAAAAACTGTAGTACTTTTTATTCATAGTTCTGATTGATGATTTTCTGGAAGAGATAGTGTTTTTGGGACTATGAGAAACCATATACTAAACTGGCAGTGAATTGGTATATATTTCTCGTATTTCGGGACTTAATATGGTTTTTCAATGTCAATTTTGTTCATTATGTATCCCTATTCTAATCTTTCTTAGTGGTTTGTTGCAAGGCCTACAAAAGGCTCCCAGCTAACATGTCTTTATGTTCAATTGTTGATATTCAGCCCAGTATAATGGATGTATAATCCATGACTTATCGTTTCTTTCCAGGTCAAGGATTTGGAAGTGGAGCTTGAAGCTACTGAACAAAAAAGTAAAGAAAATCTTGAGCAGGCTATACTAATTGAAAGAGAAAGAGTTACGCAAATGCAGTGGGATATGGAAGAACTTAGGCAGAGGTCAATGGAACTGGAACTAAAGTTGAATTCTCAACAGGTTTGCTATCCTGTCTTTTGACCTAGGTGTTGAAGTGTATGCTTGAAAAACTCTATAATGATTGTAAAGCTCTTCCAGGACCAGAGGCAGGATCCTCAGCCTTCTACTTCACCTGGAAAAGAGCAGATAAATATGTTGTGCCAGGAGTTGGATTATGAAAAACAGCAATTTGAGGAATTGTTGAAGTGACATCAAGAGATGGAGTTGAAGTCCAAAGCCGATATCAAAATTCTTGTCAAGGAAGTAAAATCTCTAAGAAGCTCCCAAGCAGAACTGACGTTACAGCTTAAGCAGTCGCTGAGAGAAAAATCTAACATGGAGGTATACTTTCCCTGTGCTATATAAAGTCTGATTGCATAAAAATGTCATACTATACCTACTTTTTAGGTAGGCCTCTCGTGTTTATCATGTCATAATTTAAACTCTCTGGAGTTGGGAGGACTTTGAGACTGCTTACTACCCATAATATATGTCCACCTAACTGTGTTTCTCTGAAACTTTTTTAGGCGTGAGATGAGTGGGGAGAGAGTTAAAAAACAGAGTACAGTGATTCTGTTAGCACATCGTCAATATTTATCTCCTTCTATGGCATGTATAATTGGCCTCATGTGCATCTGGATGAACTTCGTTCAATTTAAGGAATTTATCTTTTTGTTTCTGGAACTGCTTCTACACCCCCAGGAACTTCTTCAGGAGGAAAGAGAGAGGAACGAGCAAGTGAGAACCTCTTGGAGGAAGTTACTAGATAAATGCAAGGGTCTCCAGGATCAGCTCCAGGAGTGCAATGTTGATAATTTATCAAATGTCAAAGGTGATATTGTCAACGCTATTCCATCATTATGGGAACAGTTGGATTCTGTTGGCACATCTGATCACATAGACCTTCTCATTGCTGAGGTACTCCTAACCTTGGTTCGCTTCTACTTCAATGCTTTGTCAAGATTCATATCTTTGACCCTGACGTGCCTCAAACTAAAATCTCTACTTGCTTTGTAGTCTTTTGATCTTTACATATTGAAATCCTCGTCTTCAAAGGCCTAGAGATATGTAGTATAACATTAATATTCGGTTAAACTCATGTATCCTCGTGATAGTTGTTACCAAGCCTCATTTTTTTTTTTTTTTTTTTTTTTGATACGTGGAACCCGCAGCCGCTACCTTCCGGTGCTGCGGTAAACCCCGCTCCTAGTGCGAGTAAGCCCGCAAACCACACAGGAGAGTTCAACCACCCTAGGCTAACCATAGGTGACAGGCTCCACAAAGTTGCTTCCAGTGGGATTCGAACCCAGGACCTATCGGTCCCGGGCCAACTACCAAGCCTCATTTTGTTTTATGTTGTTATATTGTGTGCGCGTTTCTGATTTTTCTCGTGGACCACAATTATATGGACGACAAATGTGAATTGCTACCGTTGTCTCATTGTTTAGTACGGTCCATTTTGATTCATGTCGACTAAGATCTTACGAACGCCTTTGGAAGCGTTTATTTAGATTCTCCAGTTAAATTTTGGTTTTATTTTTACAAGTTAATAGTACAATATTTTAATGTAGAAATCTTAATATGATTTCTTCAGTTTTTCATATTATTTTTTATATTTTGTATAATAAGCTATTCTCAACAATGTATATTCGAATACAAATATTTATTTAAATGCTTATTCTGCATTCGTTTGTTATGGAGTCTATGCATCCACACAACCCAAAATCAGCTGCAAAGTAAACTTATATCCACGATAATATAAACAAAATCGCACCAAATAAGAAATTCTGAATTGTAAAATGTTGTGAGTGAACGAGACAGTGAGATGGATGCAGCTCGTCATTATTTATTTTATTTTATTTTTATAAAATTGAATTTGAAAATCATTTTAATCTCGTGAAATGGAGTAGTCGACTAACAAGTTGGATGGGTCGGTCCCAAGATCGAGGTGTTACAGATTTTGGTGGTCATAAAGGAACCACACGTGCTAGTCTCCGCCCTTTCCCTCCATTTCCGTTCCTTGCCCAACCTCCACGTTTTCTCCCCCACTCTATATATCCAAAATCCCTAACTCCTCCTTGCCTTCTCCCTCTCAATTTCTTCCGATGCTACTTGCAGAGATTTTGTGTTTGAAGCTGCAGTTCTTATCAGAACCAGAATTGGATGTGGTCAGCAAATGAACTATGGCGCTTTCAGCCTCTTTTCCCATAGCTTCATCTCGTCAGCTCTCTCAGGTCCCTCTCTAGCTTTTCTTTTAGAAATTTAAATTTTGAGAAATAGATTTACATTGCTGTTATGTTAGTAACTTACTGTTCCTTTTTTCGGATTCTCCTCCGTAGTGGTCAGATATCGGAGAAGATTTCTCAGTTGTGATTGATTTGGGAATAGATAATAGCGCTATTATCAAAAGCTAGCTTAATATCTATAGTTTTAGATAAAGAATTTTGCTTTCAATATTGGTATGTTTGGAGGGAGATTTTTGTTGTTGTTATGCTTAGTTGTTTCATATTCGTACTAGGGCATGATTTTGATTGCCGTGTGCAGTTATGCAGTTCCACTACAAAATGGAATCAGAAGAGAGCAGAGTTTCTGAATCCGCATAGAAGAGAGTCTCAGCCCTTGTGGATTGTCAGATCGGTCTTAAATAGCAAAAGGTCCTCGAGTGTTAGTGATAATGGGGCAAATGAACCCGCAAGGGTTCTTCTGGAGAGGTTGTATGCTCAGACTCAGATGCTTGAGGAACAAATTGGTAGGGATCCTCATTCGCCCCATGTTGCAGAGCTGGGTCTAAATCTTGGTAGGCTGGAATCGGATCTTGAAGCTGCTCTGGTAGCCTTAAAGAAGAAAGAAGAAGAACTGCAAAATGCAGAGAGAAAGCTATTCTCAGAGGTCAGTGAAATTAATCTTTCCAGGAAGGATTTGGAGCGCCGAGAGGAAGAACTATCAGCAGCTACACTGAAGCAGGAAGAACTAGAGGAGGAGCTCCGACTAGCAAATAAAGACTTAGCTTCTCAAGCCTCAGAAATCAGTGACCTTAAGCTTCGTCTGAAAGAGAGGGATGAGGAGATTTCTGCTTCTAAAGTAGCTATGTTGGCCAAAGAAGAGGAAATTGTAAAGATGAATCAGGCACTAATGAAAAAGAGTGATGAAGTTGCTAGTGCTGAATTGGAACTCAGATCCAAATCCCAGCTCCTCGCTGGAGCAAATGAAGTTGTGGAGAAGCAATCAGTCGAGATCCAGAAACTCCAGAGGGTAATTCAAGAGAAGGAGGAAGAGCTAGAAATCTCCATCTTCTTGCAGAAAACCGAATCTGAGAAATTGGAGATAGCTCAAGCAAACTTGGAGAAGCAGACAACGGATTGGCTAATGGCTCAGGAGGAACTGAAAATATTGGCAGAGCAAACGGCCAAGCATGTTGGTGAAGCAAATGCAACTATGGAGGAGTTTGGAAGAGTGAAAAAGCTTCTTTCGGATGTGAGACGCGAGTTAGTTTCTTCTCAGAAAGCTTTGGCTTCCTCTAGAGGGAAAATGGAAGGTCAAGATCAGCTGTTGGAGAAACAGCTTAAAGAACTTGAAGAGCTAAGAAGGAGCGTTATGTCTTACATGGAAAGTTTGAGAGATGCCGAAGTAGAAATGGAGAGCGAGCGAGTGAAACTAAGGTTTGCTGAAGCTCAAAACAAGGAGCTTAAAAGAGATCTATTGTTGGAGAAAGAAGTTGTTGTTCGGATACAGATGGAGTTGGACAAAGAGAGGTCGTCTTTGAAACAAGCAGTTTCTGAACTGTCTGCTCTGGAGAAAGAAATAGGGCATAAGACTGCTGCATTTGAACAATCACAGACTCTTCTCAAGGATAAAGAGTCACAACTGGTAGATGCAAAGTTAGATATCCAGTTTTTACAGTCCGAACGGGTTTCCCTTCAACTTATACTGGAGGAGAAAAGCTTAGAACTCTCCGAGGCAAAAGAGATGCTGGATGAACTCAGTCATGAGATTGCTGTCCTAAAAGGGACATTGTCTAGCCAAGAAGAGGATCTTATTGAAGCAGCGTCCCAGCTGAAGGAAAAGGATGAGCACGTACTAACAATACAACGCGAACTAAGCAGTGCCCAATTTAAATTCTCCGAAGCTGAGGCTGTAGTGGGGAAGATAGTTGATCTCACTAAGGAAGTGGTTGAGTCAGTTGATGATGAAGGCCATTACGCATCTGAAAATTTTAAGTGGGAGGTGAAGCAGCTTGAAGCTGAACTCAAGTTCACCCGAGAGAGCTTGAGAGCAAAGGAAATCGAGATTCTTGCAACACAGAAAGACGTCATCATGAAAGACGAGGAGCTAGAAATTTTTAGGAGAAAACTGGATGGTAGAGAGAAGGAAATAACAGAACTGAAAGAGGGGCTGACTCAGGATAAAGAAGAACTGAAACAGCTTTATGCGTTGGCACAGGAAACAATTGGTGAGAAGAGTGTTGGTGAGGTTGCTATTGAGAAACTCCAACTAGAAGCAGCTCAGCTTGAAATTGAAGCTGCAACGAGTGCACTCGAGAAAATCACAGAAATGAGCCGGCAGCTTCTGCATACGGCTGGATTGAGCAGAGATATCAACCTTGAGAAGCATGGGGAGCTTCCTGTACAGGTCAAAGATGAAGTTCTGCGTCTTCTGACTTTAACCGAGAAGCTTGTTGACGAAGCAACTATTTCTGGCAACAGATTCTAGAGGTTTTGCTTGCCAGCCTATTGTTCACTGTATCATATACATTCTTATTGAGCTAAATATTTTCTAATTATGATTACGGAGAAGTTTCTCCATACACACAAAGATTGCATGACTACGTAAAAACAAATATAAATATACCATCCACAATCTATTTACACAAACAAGTTCCGGATTTGCATGTTCATTACAGCTACGTTGAAATTCATCAGCTTCCAAAGTTGATATAGGTAAACCATAAACATCACCTGAAAATGTTAGTGACCTTAGGCGGACGCCACGCCGCATTGGCATTATCATTGCCATTGCCATTGCCGGAGCACTGGGCATCAGCATTTGGAACGTCATTACTCCTCCCCTTCGACCGCCCTTTTCCCACTTTCTTGCCCACGAAAAGGCCCATCTTCATGGCTGTAAACAGCCCCAATGCGATCAACATCGGTCTGACAGCCCAGTGGAAGTCCTCTAGATGTTGGTACTTCTTCACCAAGCCGGGTGAAGTGTCGAACGAGACGAGCTCGACTTCAGCCGGGTCGCCTAGGAAACTTATGTCCTCTTTAGAAATGCTCAACCTGCCAGGAAACTTGACAATGAGGCACCCATTCGGCAGCACTTGATTAATCCTCCCGGTTGCCCATCCACACCCTCGTTTCCGAGGCCAATCAAACCGCGGGCTGAACACGCTCGACTTAAGCTTCACAAACTGCCCTGCGCAATAAGGTTTTGCCATCTCAAACTCTGAATACTCACCCTTCCATAGTGTCTCCAGCCCTACAAACGCAACAGCTACACTTCCGTCACGGTTTACTGCATGAAGGACACCTACTGGGGAATGATTCTTCTCTTCTTTCTTCAGCCGAACCCAATCACCTGCAGCCAAGCCAAACGTGACTCGCTCTAATGTAGAAACATGAACACGAATGGGGTCATGAACTCCATGTACCCTCACTAGAACATATCCATCCTGATCAGTATCCCGTTCCAGACCGACTACAGTCCCCTCAGGGACTTCCATGGTTTTGGGGCTGCACGAATTTGGTGCTTTCCTAGATCGTACCATGTCACTAACTTGCAGGTGATCCTTCGCAAGGAACCACTCGGTATAACCACTACCTCCTGGTTTGTCCCTGATCATTCTACTTCCAACACCTGTCCAGCTTCCATCCTGGGAAACGGCACTCTGCAAACTACAAATTCATTTCAAATTCTACTTAGTAGGATAAGCAAAAAAATCTAGTGAAAACAATAGAATAGCATATTATAATATACAATCATATCATGGATAGCACGAACTTTCTCCACATGTTGCATAAGCAATGGCAGACTACTAGTGTGAACTTGTGAGAAAGACCACAGTCAAGTTATAACACAATTTTCAGTAATAACTTCAGAACTTACATGTATTATCGTCTAAAGAGCATTAACCCCTAAAGAATCGACAAAAGATACCTCTTGAAAGCATGTAAAATATCTGCCATCACAGGGCGGCTCCTGAAGTCGTACTCAAAACAACCAGCGATAACATTCTCAACAGCAGGAGGAAGACCGCTCGGAATAAGAGGTTTTTCTTGCTTCGTTACAACTAGCTTGTATATCTCCTCAACTGACTTACCACTCCATGGCTGTATTCCAGTTAACATCTCCAATATACTGCAACCAAATCCCCACGAATCAGTCTCAACAGATATTGGACCTCTTACTTCTGGTTGCCATTGTTCTGGAGCCATATATGTCGGAGTACCAAGTCTCCGAGTCATGTCCGTACTAGGTAATGGAACCCCTAACAACACATGAGGGATACCAATATCCCCCACAATTGCCCGATCATCCCCATTCAATAGGAAATTATAAGGCTTGAGGTTGAGTATAAGGATCCCTTTCGCATGCAGGTCCATTATTCCCTGAGCCAGATTCACTCCATACCTGTATATGTAATCACATCACACACGAAGTACTAAAAGAGTCCAATTCCATAACAACACATCTTCCTGAAATCGAGTTAAAAAAATCACCTCAGAACATTGCTAAGCGGCAGTTTCCCACCATTTAGGCGGGCCATTTTGTCTCCGACTGAACCCTCGTAGAATTTCATAACAATACATACCTAGAAGAACAAAACAAGATATACTTAAGATTCTACATTGCATGTTGTCAAGCCTGAGAAATACAACTAAAGATCGATCAGTAAACTCACCTTCTTGTTTATAACAGAGAGTCCGTGGAGCCAACAAACTGTTTCTAACCCTTGACACTTATAAAGTAGAGCACTCAATCTATGCAAGACATCCCTAATACTTTCCTCTTTGATTGGGTGCAACATCTTGATGGCAACTTCATGATACTCATCGTGATCTTCAGAAGCACGATGATGAGTGGCTAGCCAGACATCACCAAACGGCCCTCTTCCAATCCGATGCCTGAGCTTAATCGTTGTTGGATCAATCCAAGGAGTCATCATCTGGTGAGATGATGTAGCTAAGGTGCTAACATCACCAGACCCTCCCTCAACCATAACAAAATCAAACAACGCTGACGCAGGTCTACTAGCAACAACTTGTCCAGCCATTCTTCCTAAAGTTTCCACAAATTTACCTGGGTCGGTCAGCAAAAAAGCTCTTAAAAAACAAGAAGAAAGCACCAATTAAGGTGTGCTAAATACATAAATCGCGCAATCGATGCAAATACTAGTACACTGTAATCATTCCCATTCGCGATCACATAATACATCAGTGCAGCGTTAGGAAAAAAAGAAAGAACAAAATTTCGAACTTGCTACTTAGTAATTTCCAGTGAGAGAAGTATCCCCAATTCCTCTAGCTATTATATCCTACATCCCACAAGAAGAAGATCACAATCATACTCCTTTCAACTCTTGGAAAATCAAAATCTTCAGTCAAATAAGTTTCTACCCCCCACAAAATATGTTTGCGAACGTATTATCACTATTAAGCAATAAAGACGCCGACATAAAACAAAACAAGTAAACAAACAGGCAATCATAATTTTCATTCATCATAAAAATTGCCTCAGCGACGGCAATAATTTCAAGGTTTCGCGAGCCATCACGGAGAAAACAAGTCAACACAGATGAAACAACTACACAAACACAAATATCTAAGCAAAAGCTAAATAGAAAAACTTACTGAATAGTTGGAGGAAAGAAATTAGACTGTGTAACGAAATCAAAGATATATATCGCTGCAGGAAAATCAAAAACAGTAATCTCGACGAATTAAAACGAATATCAGTATTGAGCGATCATTTCATCGTTCCTGTGATGATATTCAACCAATATTTTCACAAAATTACGGGAGAGAAAGGAGTAAAGAAGAGAGTATAAAGTGAGAGAATATGAAAGAGAGAGAAAGAGGAGTCATCTCAATTGAAACGGTGGCGTGACATCGTTGTTTTGTATATTGGAATTTTATTTTGTAGGAGTACAAAATAGTAGTCGGTTTTATAAATATTTTGTGCAAATCATCAAATTTCAAGTGGATGAAGTTGAACCTTTTTTTGGGAAATGGAATGTTACTACCTCTTCCACTAAAATATGCCTATTTTTCCTATTTTTTAATTTTGTTTTGAAATATCATTCTTATGAATATTCATTTCTACCATACTTAAATTTTCTAGTTTAACAATATTTTGAGTATACTTATTAGATAAGTTTGGTTAAAAAGATTCATTTGAAAATAAGGGAGGATAGATCTAGGATATCTATCTTACAAACTTTATGATTTTTATTTAATTATATTTTATTACTATAAATGAATTATTTAAGTATAAATATAATCTTTATAATTTAATACTCGATAAATCTCTCTAAAATAATAATGGTCCCGATTCGGGCTATGTAAAAAATCATCAAATTCAATGAAATAATAAGATAATAATCTTTAAAAACTCCAATATAAATATATGGTTCGTCAATATCATAAACTAATAATATTTTAAAAATCATCAAATTCAATGAAATAGTAAGATAATAATCTTCAGAAAACTCATGTAAATAATGGTTAATATCATAAATTAATAATCATTTAAATTTATCCATAACTCTTAAAACAATTTTGTAAATATGAATTTAATGTTGTCTATTTTTTCTTTTAAAACTTAAATTTAATTGAATCTCTAATTTTTTAATTGCATCCCAAAGTTCTTATATTATCTCTCAAGTTCCACTAGAAAATTGTGAAAAGTCCTAAACGCAATAATTGTTTTCTTATATGTTACTGTATAATATATCCTTTCACTATTATACATTGAATATTTAAAAAAAAAATTACAATGAATTTTATTTAATTAATAAACTTTATTTATTATTATTTAATAGTTAAATACAATTCATTATACTCATTTTTTAATGTTAATTGGTAATGTTAACTACATCCATTATACTTATTTTTTAAAAATAAATAAAATTATTATTTCTTAACAAATTAATATTGATATAATTCATTAAATCTAAATAGTAATAGGAGTACTAAATAGTAAAATGGCATTTAATATAATATATAAATAAATTTATATTTATTTATATTCATCTAATTAAAAGTTTTGTCAAATTGCGAAAAACACTCTTTAGATTAATAAATATTAATTTATTGATTAATTAATATCTTTATAAAATAATAAAATCTCACAGTTCCGACAATATTAATTTAAATAGGTTTAACTGTATTATAATTAAATATACGGATGTACCATGTTAATAAACTAGTGTTATAAAGCAGATATTACTATAATGCATTATACAAAATATTAGTGACGGAACTCGAATTTTTAAATCGAAAGTCAAAATAAACAGAGGCAACCAGAGCTAGTGGCAGAGCCAAAAAAATGAAGGCTAAAAGGATCAGAACCAAAAATACTATAAAAGATATTGTACTAAATTTACCGGGCCAAAGTTATGTCTGTATTATTATACTCTCTCCATCCCATAGAAAGTGTCTCCTTCTCCTTTTCCGGGTGCCCCATAGAAAGTGTCTCATTTCCTAAAAAGGAAGTGGATCCTATACCTTTACCAACTCAAATCAATTCAATATAATTAATTAATTGCATTGGTCCCACCTTTCTACTACACAAATCAATTCTAAATAATTCATTAATTGTATAGGTCCCACATCTTTACCAATTAAAATAACTATTCTAAAACTCCGTGCCCCATAGAAAGGAGACTTTCTATGGGATGGAGGGAGTACATAAAAATATACTCCCTCCGTCCCGCTATTTGTGGCTCAGTTGGTTTCGGCACGGGAATTAAGAGAGTAGATGATAAAGTATGAGAGAGAGAGTAGTTGATAAAGTATGAGAGAGAAGATGAGTAAAATAATGAGAAAGGATGATAAAGTAAGAGAGATAATGTAGTAAAGTAAGAGAGAGAAGATGATAAAGTAGAAGATATGATAATAACTTTTTACCAAATTAGGAAAGTGACCACAAATAACGGGACACCCATTTCGGGAAAGTGAGCCACAAATAGCGGGACGGAGGGAGTACTTACAAAATGTGAAGGTGATTCATATATTAAATCTAAGATAATATAGAGAATAAACCTAAATTTGATGATCGAGTGAAAAGAAAACAGACTTGAAGAAATTGTGGCGAAATCAAACTAACACTAAAAATTGATGAAGAATTATAACTTACACTCCCTCCATCCCATAGATTTTATCTCATTTTCTTTTTTGAGTTGTCCTACAAATTTTGTCTCATTTCTTTAAAAGTCAAGATTGTATGGTTAGAATTTATCCATAATTTAAGGAATCACATCTATATACACAACCAACAACTGTCTTTAAATCCAGTGTCAGAAAGTTATGGGACAACATCTATAAGACGGAGGGAGTATAATAAAATTATTATTTTTAATTGTAATTAACTGAAAGAAAAAGTAAAAAAAAGAAAGTAAAAAGAACATAAAATTAATTAAAAAAGTTAAGCAACTCACAAATAAATAAATAAAAGTTGTGGTTGAGATTAATCGAGATAAAAACAAGAAAGTAGAAAAAAATGAGAAAATATATAAGAAAGAAATATGAGAGCAATAGTGAAAAATAAAGAAAGAGTAAACAATATGAAAAATGACCGGAACGAAAAAGAAATAAAATACAGAAATAAAGCAAAATGGTCAAGAAAATATGCGGTAGCTAGAGTAAGAAATAATTTTTTTTAAAGAAGAATTAAGAATGCAGAATGGCTAGAACGCATAGTTCTTAAACTGAAGGCATTAACCGCTGTAGTAAGGATGTTTGTTTTAATAAATTTGTTGCCTTAGATGTGTATACTTTTAACGGTCTTTATTAAGATAATATTCCGGTAGGTGGGGGTCAATCACCACCTGAAATCAATGGCTGATCTAAGGGGCGGGTGGGTGCGATCCCCCTCCCCCTCTCCCTGAATTTTCGTGCATTATTACGAGTTCTCTTTTATTTCGAATAATTTATATATTTGTTCCACTTAAATCTTTGAATTCGCGCCCCCGAAATTTTATCATACACTAAAATAGCCATGAAAAATTAATGTTAATGTGACCACTAATTTTAAAAAGTATTTAAGCATCACTTATTTTAGTGGAAATATAGAATTTGAAGTTTTAGATATCTATTTTGATAGAATTACATATATGATTTAAAATATATAACTTTATGAAATTGATATATTATGTTTGTGTTTTTTTTTTAAATACTTGATTAATCTAAAATTAGCAACATTTGAAGTATAAATAAACTATTATTTAAATACTTAATTAACTCCTAAACTAGATATTGGTATTCTTCATAATTTTCTCCTACTAAATTTAGAGTGAGTCAAAATAAGATTGTGTACTACTCCCTCCGTTTCACTCCATTAGTCCACTTTTTCTTTTTGGGTCGTTCCACTCCATTAGTCCACTTTCCCTTTTTAACTTAAAATAATACTCTAATATATTCATGTAGACCCCACTACTTTATCTATTTTACACACAACAAACAACTTTCTTAATCTCCGTGCCGAAAAGAAAAGTGAACTAATGGAGTGGAACGGAGGGAGTATATTTTTTGAATAAATATAAAGAATATAGCGGTTTTTATGGAAGAAGAATATAAATCTTTAAATAAGCCATAAATAGTAAGTATAATTAAACTTAAATAGAAAAATGTCCTAAAAACTTTTTTCTCGAGGGCGGAACAGTCATAACCCAGTAAATTTTGTCCCTCCTAACCGAAAATCCTAGATCCGCCCCTACTTAAAATCCGAGTGAAAGGCTCGCTCGATTATAAGATGAATTCGCGATGATTTATTAATGTATATGATGAGCCTATAACAGGCAAGTAAACCCTAATTGCTCCTCTGTCTGGGCGCTTATTTCTATCCCATGATCTTAGAGATTATGAAGATTTGATATTAAAACAAATTAGGAAAAATCTTAAAATTATGGAAACCTTCAATTTTTTATCAAATAAGATTATCTAACTATATCTTCGATTCATCAGGCCGTCATTCCCCTTTATCCGCTTCTCTTCCCTTCTTCTGGCTCGATCTCCTTCCTTTTCTTACCGTCTTCGACTCCCGATGCTAGCTTTCTTCATTCCGTACACATTAATCGTCTTCTCTAGATATTATGGTTCATATCACGACCTCTTGACCCCTCTAGATTGGCTAATTATTATAAAATCATAATGCATTCACCTACGAAAAAAAAATACGAAATCTGACCGCTCATTTTATTAGATACAATCATTCATATTTCCTATTATAATTTTTTTTTCTGGTCTGAACCTAGCTGGCCCACAATAAATATTCTTTTACAACAATTATTAGCACAACCAATTTTTTAGTTGTACTCCAGGCCTCTCTCTCGTGTCCTAAATGTATCGCCCTTTCGATGCGTACAAGAAACCTTGAAGTAAGAAAATGTTAAATTTTAGTTCAACTTGTATTTAAAAGACAGGTTGCAGGTCATTGTGCCTTAATCAAAATTCAAGCAAAACTATTGACCATTTCATAGATTTCAATATTTGTTGCAATTAAAGCTGGCAAACCCAGAAGTCTTAGCATTTATTAGAGCCCTCTAAAGCTACAATTTTATACTCTTGTATCTTGGAGTTACACGTAATTACTAAATATTGAACATTTATGATATCATTTATTTATTATTATAGGAACTTTTCAATTTTGTTTTCAGCTACATAACTCAAGTGATTAAACACGAATAACACGCTATATTAAATAATAATAATAATAATAATAATAATGATAATGATAATAATAATAATAATAATAATAATAATAATAATAATAATAATAATAATAGTAATAATAATAATAATAATAATAATAATAATAATAATAATAATAATAATAATAATAATAATAATAATCATTGTTGGGTGATGATTCTATCCTCAACAGTGTTGATAAATAGTGGGAAATGACTCAGTCTTCTGTGGTATCATACGCTCAGTAGCCTTGTGCTCTGAATAAGACTGTGAAGATTTGAAGATCACAAAACCCTATATTGATTGGTGAACCATTACGTTGTAATTTGTTTTATCTCTGAGGTTTCAGACTCAGCAGACCTTCTGCTCTGGTTCAGGCACTCAGTAGATTATCCGCCTCAAACACGTGAAGTAGAAGACTCAAGAATCTTGGACTCGGCGAGAGCAAGATATCGAAAGGAGTCAGTGGAACTGAACTCAGTAGGAGTAGTTCACTGTACTCAGAGCTGATCTTCAGTAGAGCCAACTCAGCAGGAGCATGCTACTGAATCAAAGATCAGTCTCAGCAACGGCCAGATAGTCTTCTGACTGTCAGGATCTTTGAAGTCATCTCAGCAGAGTCAATACGAGGAAGAGAGAAGTCAACTTCAGATCTCCTTGAAGTCTGTTCTGTCTCAACCACCTTCTGAACCTCAGCCAATGACAAGCAGACACGTACTCTATACCTACTAAAGCTGCAAGTCAACAACTTTCCAGAAATGGAGGGAAATGACACTGCCACCATACTTCAAAAGAGCCGTTAGCTACCCAAAAGAGAGAGATAAAGGATCGTCGTCTCCAACGGATCTATCATAATCTCTTCTCTATAAATAGAGGGATAAATCAAATTTGAAGCTCATGAACGCACGGAAAACACGAAAATAACGAAGAACACACGAGAGAACTCACAGAGCATTCAAACGAGCAAATTTGAAAAAGCCTAAGTCTTCCGCAAGAAGTTCAAAGAATCTATCTCCGGCGAAAGACTACATTCCAGCTCTTAGGGAACCAAGCTGAACTGCTTAATACAAACCTCTAGTATCCAAACGACGATACACAAACCCAAAGCTATATTCAGCTGTTCGTCGTTCTAGAAGCCACATTCTTGTTCCCTATCCCTCTAACCTAAGCTCAATAGAATATATCCATAGCTTAGACGAAGGAGTTCACCTTTGAACTGATCCTTATTGTAAAGGACTCCTTCACAGTTGGAGAGTTTTTCAAACACTCAGTTTGATAACCGTGTAACCGAGACTTGCTCGTATAAATCTCAAGACCGGTGTTTGTCCAAAGATACAACCGACCGAGACTATCTCAGTATAATAAATAGCTTCATGATCTTTCGGGACAGTGGACGTAGGATTCTTGTGTCCGAACCACTTTAAAAATCTATGTGTCTTGTGTTCTGTCCTTAACTGTTTCATTGATTTACTGTTCATACTGAAAACATCTTTTAAATCATTCAATTGAGTTTCAGCAAACTTAACAGACTGCACTAATCAACTGAAACTGTTTTGATAAAAATGTTTTTCCACTCAACTGAATTTTGGCCTACACTATTCCGCACCACTGAACTCTATTTGTAAGATACTGAATTTTGACTCTCAGTCAGCTAGCAGTTCTCAGTAGAGTCAGTCACCCTGCCACACGATTCAGAACAACTTATCTGGTCTGCTTGAACTTGTTCAGTACGACATCATCCCGAAAAGGACTGTTCGTGTTTAAGTTGAGAAAATCGGTTTTCAGGTGTATTCACCCCCCCTCTACACCTGAACGTACTCTCGGGACCAACAATTGGTATCAGAGCAGGAGTTCTATAAGACTCTTGTTATTCTGAAACTGGTCTACTTGAACGGATCCGAAAAATATTTTCACTGCATATCATTCTTCATTCATATCATTATCTATCATGTCTGATATGTCAGGGATCAGGATGGTACCCATGTTCTCAGTAGAGAACTATGGCGTATGGCGGGTCAGAATGGAGGCACATCTGACCTCTCTCCACGACAGCATGACAGAGGTTCTAGGGGACGGACCTATCGTTCCTATGATCGATAGCGTCGTAGCTCAGGATCCAGCAGATGGAGGTGGAATGGTGACCGGGAAGAAGATCCCCAAGGACAGAAGTCTCTTCACCCCAGAGGAGAAGAAGCTTCACAATTTAGACCGCGTCACCAGAAACGCCATACTGACCACCCTGAGTGATTCTTATCTCGGAAGAGTTCAGGACTGCAAGTCCGCGAAAGAACTCTGGGATGCTCTAGCGCTATTGAGTCGGGGGACTCAGAAGATCAAAGCAAATAAACTCGCGCTGGAACTCCAAAAGCTGGAGAGACTGTCCCTCATGCCTGATGACACCATTGAAGATCTCAACGTCAGATTTACGAATCTGATGAACTCTATCAACGGGCTGGGAAAGACATTCTCCAACCGAGAGATGAATCTCAAAATTTTGAAGGCACTGCCAGACGGTCACTGGACTCCCTTTGCTACTTTATATCATTCTGATTTAGATATTGTTACTCCTGACCATATCTTTTCAGAACTTAAAGTAGAGGAATTCGAGTTTGGCTTACCTCAAAGGAAGCAGCGAGCTGAAGCTGACACTCAAATTGACCATGCCTTTAAAGCATCGGGCCAAGACAACACTCCAGCGACTAGCAAGGCTGAACCTTCACTTAGTGATATACAAGAAGGAAATCTAGCCAAGAAGTACGCGCTGCTTGCCGTAAAGTATCAGAAGGAGAAGGAGAGGCGCAGAAAAGTGACTAAAGCCCTCAGAGAATCCAAGGGTAAGTCTGATTACATGCCTAAGCGCACTCCTGACTCGCATACTTCTGAATGCAGGAAAAAGGATGACTCAGCACAGTCAAAAGACAGTGAAAGCAAGGAAGAAAGAGTCACCACCTGCTATAACTGCAATCCAGGACACTATCAGTATGACTGTCCCGAGCTCAGTACTGCTGAACGAGCAGTACGCAAAGCAAGAAGGGAGAAGTTCATCAAGAAGAGACAAGCATACACTGCTGGTGAACTCTCAGACGACTCAGATGAAGTCGACTCCTTCATGGATTCATTTGACGATGAAGTAACTTTCATGGCCTTAGAGCTAGAAGCTGAAGAAGATGCTGAAAAGTGTCTCATGGCAGGAGAAGAGGATGAGGTAAACTCCCATGAACCATTTAATTCCTCTTCACACTGCACACACGACACTCTTTCAGGTGCAGACGAGAATCTAGACGTCGCAATCGCATATGAAGAACTACTCGACTAGTAGATTTAGATGAGTTTGCAGCTCAGTAAGACTCTTCAGGAATTGGATACCCTGAAAGTGGAGAATCAGAGACTTTCTCAGGAGAGTCAAGTTGCTACTGAGTCAGAAGGACTTGTGTTGAGACTCAGGGAGGAGATAAACTCTCTGATGGCCAAGTCTCAGCATCAAGAAGATCAGATCTCAGTCTTGACCAAAGACTTGACTTAGAAAGATACTGAACTGAGTCTACTAAAGCAAGAGTTGTCAGGACTTCAGACCGAGCATGAAACGCTGAAGAAAAGTGATGATGTCTGGAGGAACCTGATGACAGAGCGATACATGGGCGCTGAAAAGAAGCTGGAGGCTATGCTAGCAAGCAACAAGCCCAAGCATTGCAAGGAAGGACTTGGATTCAGCCAGGGAACCTCCTCATCTGCCCCCGTACGCTCAGAAAACTGGCTAGCTGATAGGTTTGTTCAAGGGGAGACTATCAATGCAGACATACTGAACCCCCTAGCCAAGAACAAACAGAAGATGAAGGCACCTCATCCTAGTCATCAGCACTCTGAAAAGAAGATCAGCACCAGATCACCCCAATTCAATCAAGAGGGAACCAACAAAGCTAAATGGGCTGATCAGTATGGACCTCCACAGTTGACTCATCCAGCTCAGTATGGGTCATATTACTATGATCAAATAGTCAGGAGAGGATCCAAGAGTCAGAAAAGGAAGAAGAGAGCCGTGCAGAAGGCAAAGGTCAGCAGTCCACCCACTCAGAAGATCAGGACTCCTGAACCTGAAAAGCCTCAGAAGTCAGCAGTGACCAGTCCAGTGGTCAAATATGTTGACACAAGTGGAAAGAAACTGTTTGAGACCACCTGGGTCGTAAGACAGATATGGGTTACCAAAACTAACATCTAAGGACCCAAAATCAAAAATAAAGGGTACCTAAATATAATTCTGTTTTGCATGTGCACAAGGACCCTTGGTATGTGGATAGCGGATGCTCAAGACATATGACGTACCAAAAGGACTTGCTGAAGAATTATACTACTGAAGAAGGACCCCGAATCGAGTTTGGAGATAATGCGAAAGGCTACACCAGAGGCTATGGAACACTCAACATTGGAACTACAACAGTTCCAAGAGTATCATATCTTGAAGGACTTCAGCATAACCTTCTCTCTGTTAGTCAATTTTTTGACAACTCGAATAGAGTGATTTTTGACGCCGGTTTCTGTGATGTTATTGATAAATCCACAAGGAAAACAGTGTTATCAGGTTCACGCAAGAAGAATATCTATGTAGCTGACTGGAACTCAGCTGAACCTGAAGCTTGTTTGTTGGCAAAGAATGACAACAGAACGGGGTGGCTTCGACACAGAAGACTCAGCCATCTCAACTTCTAAACGCTCAACAAATTGGCTAGAAACACTCTAGCAAGAGGACTGCCGAATGAAGTATTCAGCAAAGACACTCAGTGTAAAGCATGCCTGAAGGGAAAGCAAACAAGGAATCAAAATCCACCAGTTCCATCTCCTTCCACTGATGGAATCCTTCAGCTGCTACATATGGATTTGTTCGGTCCAGTCTCTCCAGTGACGATCAGAGGCAAGAAGTATGCATTAGTGGCATTGATGATTACTCGCGCTACACATGGGTCATATTTATTGCCAACAAGTCTGACATCAAAACAGAGTTACCAACACTTCTGAAAAGGCTCAGTGTCGAGAAGAACACCAAGATTGTCTAAATACGTTGAGACAGAGGAACTGAGTTCCTGAATTTCATGGTGGAGGAGTTGTGCAAAACTGAAGGTATAGAGCATGAGACGTCTGCCGCGCGCACGCCTCAACAAAATGGGGTTGCTGAGAGGAAGAATCGTACACTCAAAGAAGCAGGAAGAACCCTGCTCGCAGACTCAGGACTCCATTCCGGGCAGAAGCTACTGACACTGCATGTTACACTCAGAACGATCTCTACTGACAAAGCCGCATAAGAAGACACCATATGAACTATGGAACGGCAGGAAGCCTTCTCTATCTTATTTTCATATTTTTGGGTGTTCGTGTTTTATTCACAATAATGGGAAAGATCAGCTGACGACTTTTGATAGTAAGTCAGATCAAGGAGTGTTCTTAGGATACTCCCGGGTCAGCAAAGCTTTCAGAGTCTTTAACTATCGGACTCTTTGCGTGGAGGAAAGCCCTCATGTTGTTTTTAATGAGTTTGCTACTAAAGACAAGAGCAGAAACTCTAAACCTAAATCTGAGGACATCAGTAAGCAGCTACAGGATCTGAGCTTAAAAGATAAAGTCGAAAAGATCCAGCTATGTTGGGATGATGATTCAGATGAAGAAACTGAAGACAAGTCCACTGAATCTCAGCCAACAGCAGAAGTAGCTGAACAGATTGACTCTCCCGAACAGAGTCAATCCCAGGTAACTCAGGTCGATGAAGAAACCCCCAGGTGGTAACCGAGGACCTCTCAGAGAATAATAATTCGGGGGGGAACTAATGATGTTCCTGAGCTAAATGCCCCTGAACCTGGTGACTCAGTAGATCATACTCTTGTAACTGAATTGCTTCAATCTCAGAATAGTACAACTGAAATGCCTAACTCACCTACTATCTGTGTTGAACAAATTTCAGATGAAGAGTTGAAACATCGTAGATCGTGGCTGGATGCTCACACTTCTGATCTAATTATAGGAGATCCTTTAGTGAGAATAAAGACAAGATCCAGATTCTGTCAGGGAGAAAGCGCCTTATATTCCTGCTTCTCTTCTATTGAAGAACCTTAGTCAATTGAGGACACCCTGAAATATGCTGACTGGATCATAGCCATGCAGGAGGAGCTGAATCAGTTCACGAGAAATGAAGTTTGGGAGCTTGTTGACAGACCCCGACATCAACATGTGATCGGAACTAAATGGGTCTTCAAGAACAAGCGAGATGAAAACAACGTCATAGTAAAAAGTAAAGCAAGATTCATGGCAAAAGGCTACTGTCAAGCTAAAGGGATAGATTTCGATGAAACGTTCGCTCCAGTTGCAAGATTGGAGGCAATCAGATTATTCCTAGCCTACGCAACACATCAAAGATTCAGAGTATATCAAATGGATGTGAAGTCTGCTTTCCTAAATGACTTAGTGAAAGAAGAAGTCTATGTGGAATAGCCTCCCGGCTTTCAGCAGGGACATCAAGTTTATAGACTCAGAAAGGCTCTATATGGGTTAAAACAAGCACCCAGGGCTTGGTACGATACCCTGTCTGAGTTTCTTCTTCAGAAAGGTTTTCAGAAGGGCACAATAGACCGCACATTATTCTGCATTCGACTGGAAGACGACCTATTACTTGTGTAAATCTACGTAGATGACATCATCTTTGGCTCGAAGAACGTCATCATGTGTCAGCAGTTTGAGAAAATGATGAAGGATAAGTTCGAGATGTCAATGATGGGAGAGATGAACAATTTCCTTGGTTTTCAAGTAAAACAATCTGAGAAGGGAATGTTCATCAATCAAGGCAAATACACTCGAGACCTCATCAAGAGATTCGGTTGCACATCCGGCAAACCAATCAAGATCCCGATGAACATGAATATGAAGATTGATCTTGATAAAGAGGGAGTATAAGTAGACCAAACTGAATTTCGTGCTATAATTGGTTCTTTATTATACTTAACAGCTACTCGTCCTGACATAACTTATGTTGTAGGTGTCTGCGCTCGATTTCAGGCGAATCCGACGCAGAGTCACATGGACTCAGCAAAGAAGATTCTCCGCTTTCTCAGAGGAACACCTGACATGGGTTTATGGTATCCAGCTGATGATAATATTGAACTAACTGGTTATTCTGATGCTGACTATGCAGGATGTAGAATTGACCGAAAGTCAACTTCTGGAACATGTCAGTTCCTCGGCAGTAAGCTAATTTCATGGTTCTCAAAGAAACAACATTCAGTAGCAACGTCAACTACTGAAGCTGAATACATGGCTGCCGGAAGTTGCTGCGCCCAAATCCTTTGGCTGAGACAGCAGCTACGCGACTATGACGTCATTCAGAATGAAGTGCCGATCTTCTGCGACAGTACCAGTGCCATTGCAATCACTCTGAATCCTGTACTTCATACGAGATGCAAGCACGTGGACATTAGACACCACTTCATTCGTGACCATGTCGAAAAGAAGGATATCGGATGGAAAAGATCTATACTGACCATCAAAGGGCTGATATACTGACCAAGCCTCTAGGCCGAAGCCGATTCGGAGAACTTTCGGTAGAGCTAGGTCTGGCTGGACCCTACTGACTCCAGTCAGTAAGAGGATTCATGAGAGGAGCTTTCAGTAAGGGGGAATGTTCACTCTCAGTACTGAGTAAAATCAGTACGTAGAGACTCAGCAACCATTCACACGAGGTATCAGCTGACTACGATGTTCAGCTGACAGGTTTGCGTATCTCTACTCAGTAGCCTATATATCAATTCTGTGCATTTATGAATCAGATTCAACGTCGTATTCAATGCCTTAGAAAATGTCATTTAATTTTAACGGATCACATTTAATACACGACATTCTATGTACAAGCATGCTGAACTCTGCCACGCATTAAATGCATGTCGTATCAAGTTACTACTTAGGCTATTTACAACTGACTTTTGACTTAGGCGGCTAATATGATCATTGCCTATTTTATAAAACTTAATCCTAGCCGTCCATCTCAAAAAACGCGTTCAAACTGAACCCTTGATCTTTAACTGTTTATCTTCTCTAAGATATATATATTCATTTAAAATCTTTGAAACCGCCATTTCATATCTGCAAATATCTTAAGTACCTGAGATTTTTTGAGATCCTTATTATCTTCTATCTAAACTCTCTTCAAAAACTTCAGAAAATCTTTTGGTAATTCTTCAATGATCATTTAGTATCGTATGCTCTTATCTCTTTTATACTTTTGTCGATACTGACCTATACTGTGTATGCAGATTATTAAAATGACAGGAAACACGGTTATGACTCCTGCCGATATGCGTGAGATCCTCGAGAAGGATCGAGTCTGGTGCGAGCCAGTCATGGAGTTTGATGAGTGTGACCTGGATTTCATGGAGGAGATCTTCTACACTCTCCGAGAAACCGGCTTGGAAGGATTCTTGTCAAGGAGGCCGACCTTCTTCCTCCCACGACAAGTAGCAGAGATCTACTCGAATTCTGATTCAGTAGATGGAGACATCAGAGGGAGTTTCGTCATCCATACAGTAGGCGATCCCTCTCGCACTGACATGGAAGTGAAGCAGATGTCTATTCGAGAAGCCCTTCAGAGAAGTTTCGTTTTTCAGTTTTTTTTGGCTTCTGCTTTTAAAAAACTCCCTCTAACCAGCTTATGTGCCTCTGTTTATTATAAATTATGTTAAGCACAAAAAAAGCAGAAGCATATGTTCCAAACATTAAAAAAAAGTACTTTTGCAATAGAAAAGCCAGAAGCAACTTAAATAAGTTGTTCCAAACACTACCTAAGAAGAGAGAGTAAAATAGTAAGTAATGCATTCGGTCGATTGGAGTTGTTAGCAAATTTGTAGTTAACTACTTGCTAAACAGGGCAGTTGTCTAATTTGCATTATACACCTTTAATTATGAGTATTTAGCATCATCACTTTTTGTTAATATTAGAGCCGGCTCAAACGTAATATTAAAATATATTTAACTTAATGAGCATAAAGAAAAAAGAGGACAAGAGGTGAAATTGTTTAAAAGCTGGATTCAAATTCGAGATGTCTACGATGCAAAGGAGCAATACTTTACCATTAGGGTAAACCTTTCATTTAAGTTTTTTATACATGAAACAAAAAATATATAAGGTGTTAAGGCCTTCATAGTCAATGCAACTACTCTTGGCTAGAGGCCTAAAGTGGTGGCTTCACCGGCTTTACCCTTAGAGTCGACCCTGGATAGTACCAAGAATGAGCATCTTGCTTGTCCCCTACAATCTCTTGATGAATAATTTAATCTTTCTAACTGTTCTTATCTTCGTCTCTGTAGCAAACCGTACTGTGTAAATTAAGTTAACATGGTCATGCACGCATGCCATGATTGATAGCTCCTCCTTATGATCTCAAATATGTTGGAAAATTGTTAATATATATAAAGGGGAGGGTTCAAATAAGAACACCCCTTAGAGTAAGAAATAAGAATAATTTTCATCTTTTAGATTATGAAAATAGAAGACTCTGATTCGATTTTGTATTTTTTTTTCGAAATGCACTGTTTAGTAATAAAAATTCGCACAAAGGTTATATGGGTAAAATGCTTTTATTAAAATAATCAAACCCTACCCAAAACCATTCATATTCATTTTTTTCATTTTATTTCGCTGCGTTCCTCTTCCGCACTCATTAGCGGTTCCACAATCCATCTCCATAACTCCACGTAAACCATCCGCAAGAATTCGCCCATTACTCGTCTCTTCAGCCGACACCCATCAAGAATTCACATCTTTAATTGGTAAGTGTTTTTATTGCGGCAAAAAGCATTGATTTTTCAAGATTCTAAAACACCCACATCTAATTTATTTATGCACTGTTAATTGTCTAATATAAATATTTTAATTGACGAATGGATCGATTTTTCCCGAATCTAGTCTCAATCGATTGGGTATTGTTTTCTGGATTTGTTCGTGTCTATAATCTGATTTTTCCTGAGTCATATTTCTCCAAATTGGTTTAGGGGTGGTCTTAGTTTGTATGTCCAATTACTCTAATCACAAAGTTTGTTAATGTTTTTGGGCATTTTGTAAGAGTAATTCAATATCTCATTTTTTAATTTTTTTTATGTTGTTGAAATCTGCACGTTTTGATTTCTTAAAATACACCTTTCTCTTATTGTTTTGGCTATCGAGTATAAACTATTACTATGAAATTTTGTACATTTTAAAGGTTTGAATGCGGTTTCAAAATATTATACAACTATATGATTTTGTGGTTTTTATTTTATTATTAAGTGAAGTATGCAATTTATTCCTTTTTATATGCACGTTTTGTGAGTTTTTTAATTTTCTGTCGAATTCTAATACGCCGATTTATTAATTTTTTTTTCCACATATTATGAAATAGAAAATACAATCAGTGTTTTTGTTGTGTTAGAATGTATCTTTCCCATAATCAATTAGGGTTTTGGCATATGATGAAATCATTGGCGAAAGTATATTGGGTGATGTCGAATTGGGTTTAGGGTTCTAGAAATGTTAAATTCTGCACAATTATGGATATGAAAATGCACGTTTTAGTCAAAAAGTATGAACTATTCTTTGATTTAGTGTCTAGAATGTAGTTATTTTTATAAATACTAAATTATGCACAATTATTGATATACAAATGCACGTTTAAGGCAAAAAATTATGAACTATTCTTTGATTTAGCGTGTATCATATTTTGTTGCACATTTTTTCCTTTTTTTTGCACCATTACACAACTGCTATGATTTGTGGCTTTTTTGTGATCCATAAATCTGAACAGTTAGGAAAAAATAATTGCACGTTTAAGAACAATATTATGCACTATTCATTGGTTTCTTAATTAGAAGCTTGTTGTTTCTTTAAGAAATAACATAAATATGCACAATTAGGGAAAAAAACTGCAAGTTTAAGGATAATCTTATGCACTATTCATTGAGTTTTTGAATGCAATATTTGACTAGTGTTTTACACAATATTTGCAGGAAATTATTATGCAGATCTCCTTGTACACGAACAAAATTTACTAAAGAATATGGATGTCAGAAATGCAGATAACAAATAAAACAAATGTTGAGAGTAGTTGGTCGTTTGAGTTCCTAGTTCTCAGCTGTAAGGGGTGTTCTCTGCATATTGGATTTTTGTATTTTGTTGAGATAACAAATAAAACAAATAAAAATTTACTAAAGAATAATTTGGATAGCATATTGGATTTTTGTATTATGTTGATTAAGTTCTCAATATTAGGCTATAAATTGATGTTGTTTATGAACCAATGTTTTTCTGAGGTGCTACATCAACAATTTTGTTAGTTTAAAACTATTGATTTGACGCATTATAAAAAATAATGTTTGAAGACGCTAGCATTCCAGAAAATACTAGCTTCTTAGATGATTTTGTTCTATTTAGCTATACTTACTCATATGTCGGTAAGGAAACCAGAAAATAATCGTGCATATTATTTTGTGTAATAGTACACATTATTTTGTAGAATAGTGCATAATTTTTTCTTTAAAAAACATAAATAAAAAATCATAAAAAATGAAACCTTAATGAATCTAGAATTAAAAAAAAAAACGAAATGATAGAAATTAAACTAAATAATAAAATTAATCAATCTGGAATTTAATATATCATTTTTAATTATTGTAGAAATGGTTTTGTATAAATGGTAGTTGAGAAATAAATTAGATATTTCAAGTTTACCAAAAAGTCCTTTGTGCAAATTATTAACCTTAAAGTTGCAAAACAGATTCTTTAATGAAACTAAAATCTGGAGCGTCAATAATCTCAATCCAACGGATGTGAAATGTTCCTAGTTCTCACTGTAAGGGGTGTTCTCATATGATCTCCCCATATATATATATATATATAGGGTATGGTTCTAGGAAGATCCTACCTTCAAAAGAGATACGAGAACCGATCCTAACCGTAGATGCATCCTAATCTAATGGCCAAGATTACACCCTTTAATCTTAAAAAAAAAATGTAGAAAGGGCGTTTTGGGAAAAGCCAATTGTTTCATTTGAAAGGGATCGGGATTGGGCGGGGAAACTAATTCATTTTCTTCCTCCTCGTTCTTATCGGTCTGAGTTTTTTTGTGAGCCAAAAACTGCCCTAGCCATCGCTCTTTGTTCCACTTCGTTCGTCAAAATTGGAGAAGAGTGGTCCGTAATCGACGAATTAAGCGGTATGTTTCTTCCTTTTTATTGTTATTTTCGTTTACTCATGGATGAAATTGTGGTTCTGAAGAGATACGGTTTCGGTAAACCTGCGGTATTTTGGGCGAAAACTCTGCAAATCATTCGTTTATATTTGTGCGCCGATATTTCGTTGTTTAAAACGAAGTGAACTCGTTCGAAACCGGATTAGGTATATTACTTGTTGTGTGAAGAAATTTTATGGCGGTTTTACTTCAGATTTTGGGTTTTTAATGGTTTAGAAAGAATTTTTTGGTTGTTTATTTCATGCTCAGGAACCGGATTGACCTTCATGTAAATCTATTTGGTTTGTTGATTTTCATTTCGGTTAACAATTCGATTATGGTAACTATTAATGAAATTTGGATGGACAGTGGTTGTTTGTAGATTTCAGTAATCGAAGATTGCGAGTCGGATTTCGGTTCATTCGGTAAAGCATGAACACATGTAAGTAATTCATCGAATGGTTTGGTGTTGGTATTCATATATTAGCTGTTTTTTCCTTTTCCGGTTTGATTGATATGCATGAATCTTGTGGCTTATTTGCATGTAACTGAGTGTCTGTGTGCATGAAAGTTGTAATATTGGTATGGAACTCGTTCAAAATTGTTATGGACATTTTTTCAGCATAAGCATAAAACCGTTTACGTATAAGCATAAAAAAATTGAATTGTATGCATAAATTTTTATTGCATTGGTACATATTTTTCTGGATTGATGTCCATAAATCATATTGTTTGTGTGCATAACTAGGTCGAAAGGTTAGCATAAAAACATTGAGTCATATGCGTAAAATGTTTTGATTATGGAAAGTTTGATGTGGTATTGGTATGCATAAAATATGATACTTATATGCATAAAATATATAAAGTGGGTGCATGAAATTGATATTCACTGCTGTAGTACTGTATTACAAAATTTGATAGTAGTGTGTGCATGAATATCTGAGTGTATAAGCATAAACAGATTGAATTAAATGTGCTAGTAATCACAAAATTTTGTACAAACGCAGGAACTTCGCGATCAAAAGGAAAGATGAAGAGAACAACATCATCGGACGAGAATGTTCCTATAATAAAGTTGGTGAATAACGGGAAGGAGAAAGTAAAAAATAAGAAAGGGAAGGAGAAAGGGAAAAACAAGAAAGTGGAGGAGAAAGGGAAGGTGTTGGCCAACGCAAAAGTTAACAAGACCGCTGATGTTACCGAGCCACAACAAAAGGCAAACGAAAGAAGGCTAAACATGATGAGCAAGGTCAACAAACTAACAAAGAAATAAAGGCAAAGAGGGATGATGAGGTGAATCAATTGACAAGCCGTTGTTGTCCTCATTCACTAATGGAAGCCATCAGCAAAATGAACGAAGCACAGGTAGCAATGGTAAGATCTATGGGTTTTGGTTGAATTTTGGGGTTAGATGTAAGTAGGTTACCCAATAAAATGTGTTATTGGGTAGTTGAAAATTACGACCCAAAAAGATCCCAACTTGTGATATCCAATGGTAGGAGAATAGATGTGAATGAGTTGGATGTACGTCGTGCTTTTGGGTTTCCTAAGGGGGATTTAGTGATAGGGAGGAAAAAATTTAACGATCGAAGTGATGTAGTGGATGAATGGGTAGCTCAATTCACAACAAACGGACTTGTTGATAGTTGTCATAAGATATCGGTAAATCATGTAACTGCCACATTGCTAGGAGATAAGAGTGCGGGAAAAATGTTTAGGATGAACTTTCTTGTCTTGCTTTCGAGTTCGCTTATTCAAACAAGCTCGAACGGGTACCTTTATCATTATTTTCCGACCCGTTGGAGGAGCAAAGCGATGCTAGGCAATGTGTAACGCCCCAATTTTCATAACTTAACTAGGGACACTACTTCATACTTAACATGTTTATTTCAATTCTTTCAAAACCTTTTCATGGAAAAGAATCATTGCAAAACTCCGGTTATTTTCAGAATCAGCGGAAGTCTTAAATAAAAATAATTACGACTACTAGTTCTCGAAAATAAAATACAAAGTTCATGATAAAAATAGTTTAATGCAATAATAAGTTCATAAATCCTTCTTCGTGTGACCATCACCACCAACACCTCTACGCATCGGCCGAGCCATTTCCTGAAAATTGTTAAAATAGTGGGTTGAGTACGACTACTCAGTGAGAGATGTACACATTTATCAAAATTATAAATCACACCGATAAGACATGGAAAATTAGATCATGCAAAGAGATACTTGGCCACACAGACCACATGAACTTGTAATTGGCCACACAGACCACATGAACTTTTCAAACAGTCTGATTTCGACTGACATCCGGATTTTGACCAATTTTTTATAGAGGATCCGAATTCGAACCTATGGCCCGATTTCGACCCTTGCATTTCCCTTCAGGATCCGATTTCGATCCTAGGCCCCGATTTCGACCCTTCCCTTCATGCCTGTCATAATCACATGAAATATCGAGCACAATGTATAATAAAGATAAACGGTAACATTACCCACCTTGACCTTGACTTTGAAGAAAATAATGGATATCAATGTTTAAGTCCTGCGCGCCGATCCTATACATTGAAATTTATCTTAATGACTCTACATAGAATGTTATGCATGCATTTATAATTAAAATAATTCATAAATACACATAGATCAAAATAATCAAACAAATGTATATTATACATGCAACTTTAATGGTTTCACATAATAATAAACTTAAGTATAATAAACATAATCTTACTTTTATTGACAATTCATTCATGCATTGAGTAATTCGACAACTCATGAAATAAATCAATGAAATTACAAAAGTGTCGTACTAAAAATTATAGATCTCTAAGATGAACAACATAATACATATTTCATCACAATAAAACTTATCATAATTAATAATTCATTTAATTGTAACATGAAACCTTTTCTTTTTCAATCTACATGCATGTTGACAAAAGATCCTGACACATCAAGAAACAAATTAATAAATAAATAGTAAACGTATCCTAAAAATTCTATATTTTTAACATGAATGACCTAACATGTATTATATTATATTAATATTCAACATGGTCGAAAATAACATAAAGAAAACATGAAAAACAATTTTCCTATCAAGCTCAAGAACATGCTGTCAAAAACTGTCAGGTTACGAATAACAATTTATAATAAATACTTATCATGCTTTTAGAATTCTAAAAAAATATTTTGGTATACTAGACATACCTAGGAAGCTTCTCCTAAAATTTCACAACGATATGATACCGGGAAGGTACGTAAATAATTCTTGAAACAGTTCGCAGATATGCTGGCAGATTTCTGAAAATTTTATGGGATGCTATATTATGAGCGACTATGGGGTATTTATAAGCATAAAAATCATTATCCAAACATCCCTAATCAAATAAGGTATCAAATATATTTTACCCATAATTATTTTCGTCCATATATATTTTATATATAATTTATTCTATCACTTACCATATAAGAGATTAAATCATAGATAAATTAGGATATGGATAAACATAAAAAGATTTTATCCTAAAACATGTATATCACAAATATAATATATATTTTATTCACAAAACATAATTTCAAATTATCTCCTAATAATTTAATACAATATAAAATATTATATCCTTGTAGGTTTAGGAAATCATAAGGAAATAAATATTATTCTTGCCTCCTAATTCTAACATTAGTTATATTTCAACAATAAACAGTATAATCATAATAAACACATTCAAAGTTCAAAATAAATTTACATAATAAAATTGATTTAACGAAAAATAACATAAATGCTTTAATTTTCATTTTAATTTCTACGGCGCGACTTACAGAACTAAAACGCTTGATAACATGCATGAATAGAAATGCAATGCATTTTATGTTGAAAATTTCGGGGCGTTACACAATGGAATTGGTGTGAGTTGGTTATCCGCTGCCTCATTGAAAGCACACGAACATGGAAGGAAAACAAAACCAAGCTATTTTTCGGACCGTCACTTTTCCCTCTTTGGTATGTTAATTATGCGCGTTTATGCATATGATTAAGTTAGTTCGTGCTCCTTGTTTTAACACTTTTATGCACTTCATTATGTTTTCATTTGTTTTATGTGGATCGTGTGGTGATGTTCAATCGGCACAGGGGAGGCATCTACCATTGATAACTAATTGGGATAGAGTACAATTGAGAAAGAGGCAACAAATGGAGTTGGAGAACGGTGGATTCGGAGAGGGTCGCATATTAGAACCGGTTGATATTGCGAGTGTGGATGAAGAAAATCAAAACAATGTTACCGCTGGTGCCGGATGCAGCCGCGAAGTGGGAGGTCCTTCAACGCTTGAAGAACCATCGTTGAAGTATTCTTCGTTAATATTGAAACAGGCCGAAGTGGTTCCAGGGCAAATGGTGAAACTGATGAAGCTCATTGAGGAGGCACCGTCTGAATTGTTTAACAACAATTCGTTTAAGAAAACGGTAGATGCGGCTTCTAGGATCATTGCTTGTGGTGTTCCAGAATCGGTTTCATTGGTTGATGACCAGCTTGAAGAGATATATGGGGAATTCTGGAATTCTGAAGAAGTGAAGGAAGCCATGTGCGCTATTGACACGACAAGGCTTATGGTGAAGAATTACATGGATGAATTATCGAGTTTCAGTTTGGGGATGACACAACTTTTCCGGCCTACACAACTTGATAAGGTAAAAATAATCTTATTTCGGATTATAACATATAAAATACCATGACAGGTACGTTTTGTTTTTATGTTGAAGGGAAATTTGAACGAAGACAAGGTTGAGCCTCCTGCCACTCGGCCAAATATAGACGGGGACACTCAGGGAAAGTCGAAAGAAGACAAGGTAGAGTGTGAGGGTTCAGACCTTGTCCCGGATCAAAGTGAGGCGGAATTGGCTAGGGCGATTGAGTCTATAGTGGGAGTTGTCATTACCTTAAATGAATAGCACGGTAATATGGAGTAAGAGGCAAGCAAAAAAGAAGAGTACGTTAATACGGAGAAAGAGGTAATTCCTACTAGTACTTATCTAAATATATGAGTTACTGATTCATTTTTTTCCTTCATTGTTTTTTTTTTCTTCGTACCAGATTACTGTGGGAGATCGAACCAATGAAGGAGTTCAGTTTGCAGGCAATGAAGGAGTTCAGATTGAAGGCACAGTTGGTGATACAGATGAAGCCCAGGTTAGTTTTGTCTTTTGGAAAACGTCTTTCTTGGATATGCATAAACTTTGTTGTGTGTATGCATAAAGTAGTAATTGGATAAGCACGAAAAAAAATCTTCAATTAACATATTTAGAACTAAAATGTTTGGTGTGTATAGTTTTGTTGGTCCCGAGAGTAACGTTCAGGTGTAGAGGGGGGGGGTGAATACACCTGAAAACCGATTTCTCAACTTAAAACGTGAACAGTCATTTTCAGGAGAGTGTCGTACTGAATGAATTCAGCAAACCAAATAAGCTGTTCTGAATCGCGTCGCAGAGTGACTGACTTTATTGAGGCCTGCTAGCTGACTAGAGTCAGAATTCAGTACCGTTCAGATAAAGTTCAGTAGTGTGGAAATGTGTAGGCCCAAATTCAGTTGAGTTAGGAAAAGGTTTTTAGCAAAACAGTTTCAGTATATTAGTGCAGTAGATTAAGCTTGCTGAAACTCAGTTGAATGATTTTAAAGATATTTTCAGTATGCACAGTAAATCAATGCAACAGTAAATAATGACACAGAACATAGGCGATTTTTAAAGTAGTTCGAATCCAACAATCCTACGTCTACTGTCCCGAAAGATCAGGAGGCTATGTATTATACTGAGATAGTCTCAGTCAGTTTGTACACTGGACAAACACTAGTCTTGAGATTTATACTGAGCAAGTCTCAGTTTACAGGGTATCAAACTAAGTGTTTGAAAAACTCTCCAACTGTGAAGGAGTCCTTTACAATAAGGATCAGTTCGACTATGAACTCCTTCGTCTAAGCTATAGATATGAACAACTGAGCTTAGGTTAGAGGGATAGGGAATGAGAAAGTGGCTTCTAGAGCGACGAACGACTAAGTATAAACTTTGGGTTCGTGTTCAGTCTCTTGGATACTAGAGGCTGTATAATTCTGATTCAGCTTGGTTCCTTATGAGCAGATATGTAGTCTTTCGCCGGAGATTGTTTCTTCGAACTACTTGCGGAAGACTTAGAAGATCATTTATGAGTTGCTCTTTGAATGCTCTGAGTTCGCTTGTGTGTTCGTATGTGCTCGTATTCTCATTTTCTCGTATGCTTCAATTTGATTTTATCCCTCTATTTATATAGCAGAGATCAGGATAGATCCGTTGGAGACGACGATCCTTTGTCTCTCTCTTTTGGGTAGCTAACGGCTCTTTCAAAGTATGGTTGCAGTCTCCTTTCCCACCATTTCTGGAAAGTTGTTGACTTGCAGCTTTAACAGATATAGGACAGGTGGCTGCTCGTCATTGGTCGAGGTTCAGGAAAGTAGGTGAGACAGAACAGACTTCAAGGAGATCGAGTGACTTCTCTCTTCCTCGTATTGACTCTGCTGATTTGACTTTAGAGAATCGACGGTCGGAAAAGGCTGCCCGGCCGTTCTTGAGTCGATCTCTTATTCGATAGCATACTCTGTGAGTCGGCTCTGCGAAGATCAGCTACGAGTTTAGTGAACTACTCTGCGAGTTCGGTTCACCGACTCCTTTCGATATCTTGCTCTGCTGAGTCGATGTATCCTTGAGTCTTCTACTTACGTGCGAGGCAAGTAATCTGCGGCGCTGAACCGGATGCGGAGTGTCACCGAGCGAAACCTCGGAGACAGAACGAAACAGGTTACAACTGAATGGTTTATCAGTCAAGATAGGGTTTTGGGATCTTCAAATCTTTACTAAGTATTCAGAGCATAGGGCTACTGAGTTATGTCTTAACTGATTGTGAGAAGACTGAATCATCTCCCAACATTTTCCCCCTATTTGATGATGACAAAACCTAACACTATGACTTATCAGAAACATAACTCCTTACAAATATTACAAGTAGAATCAGTGGAGTTGTTCTTCAAGTCCTAGACTACTAAGGGAATCAGGGCAGAAATATCAGAACCTATACATAAACTAATCAGCAATTTCCCCCTGTCTAACAACATCTTCCCCCAACTATGCAATCTATCAGAATCTAGCTAAGCAAAAACTGACAAATAATATATAAGAACAGTAAGTGTGTGAGTCACTAATCACTTCAGTGATTCTGAGTGTTAAGCATAAAAACAAACAAGGCTATTTAGACAATAAGGAATTGTCAGGGCCAATAACAGAGATGTTTTATAGATTTGAAAAGTTTAGTACAGTTACATCGTCTACTATACTAAGAAGAACATAAAAGAAGTTACACAGAAATACAGAAGCTAATAATCATCTGAACTGCTTAATCCTGTCTTTGAAGTCCTTTGATTGGGATTCAGGAAGAGGTAGTCTATACATCCGGTAGGTGATCTTCTTCAGCTTCAGTATCTCAGCGAAGTCAGCTGGATCATCTTCATCTAGGAACTTGGCTTAAGCAACATCCTTGACTTCCTTCTCAATGACTCCATAATGAACGGAGCCGTCTAGTTTCAGTGGGGGCGGCATGATTCTTGGAGCTGGTACTCTGATATCTACCTTGTCTTTTACGGCTTTCTGAACTCTGGAAAATATCTCTATTCTGCCCTCATGAGCCATTCAGCAAAGGCGACAGACTTATGCTTTTCAGCCCAGTACCTCCATAAATAATTCCTCTTATTGAATTCAGCCTTCAGTGCCTCCCACCTTTGAGTTATCTCCCAAGGCATCCATTCATCAACTCTCGGCCATCTGTGAATTTTGAGATCAGTAGGCTTCTTGAACCTTCTGTATCTGTATGGAATGTCAGCTTTCTCAGGAATCCTCTAACTCGCTTCTTTTTCAGCTTTTAGCCTCAGAGCTTCAAGGTCTGCTATTCTGAGCCTTTCTCGAGCTGCTTCTATCTGTCTTGCTTCTTCTCCTCTATACAAGTACCTCTCCTATCTGAGCCCATATTTCTTGCATTTCCAGATATTGTTCCTTAGAAGGTGTGACAGATAGGAGGGTTTGTGAGGCTCTTCTTCTGAATCAGCAGGTGTGGTAGATTTTTCTTTCGAAGTACCCTGCTGACCAGTAGTCTGCTACTGTTGTTGCTCCTTCTCTTTTTCCTTATCTGCTTCGTCACTGAGTTTTAGAGTTCTGGAAGGCAGCCTGGGTCCAGTTTTCTTTCCTCCTGCTGAAGCCTTTGTCTTGCCTTTTGCTGGCTTCTTCTTAGGCTTATTTGTAGCCTCAGCTTTAGCAATTTCTCTCGCTGGTTTCTCATCAACAGCGATCTGAGCTTCCTCCTCCGGAGTAACATACCTCTTGGGTCCTTTCTTGTTAGAAGGAGGGGTAGGAAGCGTCAGAATCTTCTTGCCTTTCCCGGCAACTGGAGGAGGTAGAGGAACCTCTTCCTCTTTTGACTCCTCATCAGCGTACTCAACATCCTCCTTGATTATGTCAGAGGGTGTTTGGGTTCCCTGAGTAGCTACTTCTTTGGGTCCTGAGCCGCTTGGGCCGGTCTCAGCAGACACTACATCGCCTGCTGCTGAGACACCCTGGGCCTCTCCAGTCTGAGTAGAGGGTCCAGTGGGAGCAGTTATCTGAGTCTGAGTTGCCCCTGCCACTGACCTTACTCCCTTCAGTACCAGTTCTTTACCTTTAGGTATCTTCCCTTTTCCTTCCCCCTTTTTGGCATCAGCAAATTGGCTTGGGGTGGGAATGGATACCTTCTTGTCCACACTCTTGTAAGCTGTTGCCAGATCGTCTAAGGCATATTGCAGCTTAGTCAGTTTCTCGTGCAGCTCATTCCTCTCCTCAGTAAGTTGAGCACTGTATTTCTTGTGGGAGGCGTCTGCTGCTGTCTGGAATTTATGTAACTGTTTGTCCACAGTCTCTTCAATAGCCTTCTGAATTGATTGAAGCCTGAGGTCTGCGGCTTGAGAGATGGAGGAGACAGATTCAGTATGTGCTTTTTGAGCGACCTTATAATCTTCTAGAAGTTGAGCGTGGCCAGCCTGAATCTTCTTCAGTTTCTCATCAAAGTCGGCTCTCTGTGCGGCAAGTGCGTTGTTCAGAATGTTGTAGAAATCAGGGACAGGGGATGTCTGAATAGATGTTCAGAGTCCCTTGATTTCAGCACTCTGAGCCTCAGTGGTTTGCCTCCACGTCTTGTGGACGGTGCGGGTTAGTAATTGGTTCTGAGTACCTTGATTCCTCAGTGCCACGGCCGCGGCTCCGATCGTCGGCTTCTCGGGTGGCGCTACTTGAGCGGACTCAAGTAGCGGCGAGATGGTTAGTTGCCTTCGAAGTACCCGGCCGCCGCCCGACTGGACCAAGGATGCGGCGGCGGTTCATCGGTGGATGTGGGAGCATCCTTGTCGAGTTGAGATCCCTCATCGAGGCTTCTCGGGGCACGAATCACGGGGTGGGTCCGACCATCGGGGTCGAGACCCGTCGAGGAGTGCGTCTTTGAGATGGGTTGTCTGTCGTTCAGCATGGCGAACATCGCATCCCTCAGATCTTCAAAGGTGCCAAGGTCGGATGGCTCTGAGTAGCCAATCTTGCCCCTTATGATTAGCTCCTCCTCATGGAGTTGTTCGCAGGAGTGGTGTATGATGAGGCGCTTCAGATTGTGCCACTCCTGGAACCGGATCAGCATGTGGAGCAGCTATCGCTTGCTAATGTGACCAAATCATTTGTGGCCGGCTATCTCGCGGGATCCGTTTAGCAATCTCTCGGGAGGCTCGTGATTTGAGAACTGAGGCCTCAATCCCGATCGATTCTGACTCAGAAGATGTCTCCAAGTCTTCTACATCTATTGGAGACGGCTGCTTCTCAGCAGATGGAATGCTTCTGAGTGGTGGAACGTCCAAGTGTGTCCAGTGTTTGCACAGATTCAACTTGGACCCCTTGGTCCACCGTTTCATCACGCTCAATGGAGACTTCCTTCTCCACTGATGGTGTCTTCTCGGATGATTCAGACTCATCCCTCAATTGCAGAGGAGGCTCAGCAACTATTGCCTCGAGGCTACGCCTCCGGCCACGACCTCACCGACTTTCTTCAGCCTCTTGGTCGGTGTTTTAGGAGTAGACTTTGGAGGGGACCTCTTCTTGGTGGGTGTAGAGGTCTTGAGTTACGGACTTAGGATCGGCGGGTCCCACGATCCCTGCTCTTGAAGGAGCACGCCTTGTCCTGTTTGCAGGAACCGGACCTTCTTCGATTGAAATCTTGCTTATCGGCGAGAGGTAATGTTGTCCGATCTGCGAAATCTTCGATCATGGACGGCGGCTTGATCCATATAACGATTTTCCTTTGGCCGCTCGAGATGCTTGTTGTCTTATCGAACTTGGGCGATTGCGTCATGAATTCTTTGAGGAAGAATTCGATCCGGTTAATTTTTGCTCGTCGTGTATGGCCATCATAAGCTGGATCTTTGGCCTGGACACTTGATCGAAGGACCCGGCCTGACTTGCTAGCAGCTGAGTCACGATGTAGGCCAATGCTCTGTATTGGGGAAGCATTGCATTCTTTGGAAATGCGGCTCTCAAAGTTGTCGGCTTCCCGCAGAACTCATTCAGATACTCATCCATCAAATCATCATTGTAAGCCACGGTAGTGAATCCTTCGTTAGGAAGGTTGAAGCTTCTCTGGAGTGCTTCTCTGATAGACATCTGCTTGATTTCAATAGAACTACGAGAGGGGTCGCCTACTGAATGAACGACGTAACGGCATCGGATGTCTCCCTCTAGTGATTCTGAGTTCAGATAGAGCTCAGCTATCTGGCGCGGAAGGAAGAACGATGGCTTCCTTGTCAGGAAACCTTCAAGCCCAGTTTCTAGAAGGGCGTAGAAGATCTCCTCCATGTAATCGAGGTCACATGCGTCGAACTCCATCACGGGTTCGCACCATACCCGATCCTTCTCTAGGATCTCTTGCATATCGGTAGGAGTGACCACAGTAGTTCCTGTCATATTCTGTAATCTGCAAACACAGTAGACCAGTATCCAATAAAGTACAAAAAAAAAAAAGCGTATACAATACTGAATGATCATTGAAATTTACCAAAGATTTTTCTGAGAAGTTTTGAGAAGAATAGTTTTTGTAAAGAGGTAGGAATAATCTCAGAAAAATCTAGGGTTCAAAATATTTGCAGAGTAGAAATGGCGGTTTCAAACTTTTGAACGTGTATATATATCTTAAGGAAGATAAACAGTTAATTATCTTCGGTTCAATTTGAACATGCTTTTTGAGATGGACGGCCAGGATTAGATTTTATGAAATAGGCAATGATCAAATTTGCCGCCTAAGTTAAAATATAGTTGTATATAGCCAAAGAAGTAACTTGATACGACATGCATTTAATGCGTTGCAGAGTTCAGCATGCTTTTACATAAAATGTAGTGTATTTAATGTAAACCGTTAATATTAAATGACATTTTCAAAGGCATTGAACACGAAGCTGAATCTGAGTCATAAATGCACAGAAATGTTCTATTGGCTACTGAGTAGAGAATACATGCAAGCCTGTCGGTGAACATTGTAGTCGGTGATACCTCGTGTAGTTGGTTCTTTGAGTCTCTACGTCTTGAATTTACTCGATGCGAGAGTGAACATTCCCCCTTCTTGAATGCTCCTCACTGATTCCGCTTACTAGCCCAGAGTCGGTAGGGTCCGGCGGACCTAACTCTGCGAAAGTTCTCACGAATCCGGCTTCATCCTAGAGACTTGAGTCGATGCGAGAGTGAACATTCCCCCTTCTTGAATGCTCCTCTCCTGAATCCGCTTCTTGACTAGAGTCGGTAGGGTCCAGCAGAGACCTAGCTCCTTGAAAGTTCTACGAATGCGGTTTCGGCTAGAGGCTCGGTCGAGTATATCGGCCCTTTGATGGTCGGTATGGATCTTTTCCATCCCGATATCCTTCTTTTCGACATGATCACGAATGAAGTGGTGTCGATGTCCACGTGCTTGCATCTCATATGAAGTACGGGATTACGAGTGATTGCAGTTGCCTTTGGTCTTTGTCGCGAGAAGATCGGCACTTCATTACGAATGACATCATAGTCGCGTAGGCTGGCTGTGTCGACCAAAGGATTTGGAGCGGCAACTTCCGGCGGCCATGTATTCGGCTCCGGTAGTTGGCGTTGCTGCGAGTCTTTGTTTCTTTGAAAACCATGAGATCGACTTGCGCCGAGGAGGCGGCACGTTCCAAAAGTTGACTTTCGGTCGATTCTACATCCTACATAGTCGGCATCGAGAATAACCGGTTAGTTCAATATTATCATCGGTTGGATACCATAAACCCGTGTCGGGTGTTCCTCGCGAGATAGCGAAGAATCTTCTTTCTTTGAGTCCATATGACTCCGCTTAGGATTACCCAGAAATCGAGCACGGACACCTACAACATAAGTTATGTCAGGACGAGTAGCTGTTAAGTATAATAATGAACCAATAATAGCGCGAAATTCAGTATGGTCTACTGATACTCCCTCTTTATCAAGATCAATTTTCATGTTCGTGTTCATCGGGATCTTGATTGGTTTGCCGGATGTGCAACTGAATTTCTTGATGAGGTCTCGAGTGTATTTGCCTTGATTGATGAACGTTCCCTTCTCAGATTGTTTGACTTGAAATCTAAGGAAATAGTTCATCTCTCCCATCATTGACATCTTGAACTTGTCCTTCATCATTTTCTCAAACTGCTGACACATGATGACGTTCTTCAAACCGAAGATGATGTCATCTACGTAGATCTGCACAAGTAAAATGTCGTCTTCCAGTCGAATCTTTGAATAATGTGCGGTCTCTTTGTGCCCTTACGAAAACCTTTCTAAAGTTGAAACTCAGACAGGGTATCGTACCAAGCCCTAGGTGCTTGTTTTAGCCCACATCTGAGCCTTTACGAGTCTACATAAACTTGATGTCCCTTTGAAAGCCGGAAGGTCTGTTCTACATAGACTTCTTCTTTTTTCGATGCGCCGTTCGGGAACGCGAGACTTCACATCCATTTGATAGACTACGAATCTTTGATGTGTTGCGTAGGCTAGGAATAGTCTAATTGCCTCCAATCTTGCAATTGGAGGCGATTGTTTCATCGAAATCTATCCCTTCGACTAGCCGGTAGCCTTTTGCCACGAGCATTGCTTTGTTCCTTACTATAACGTTGTTTTCATCTCGCTTGTTCTTAAAGACCCATTTTGTTCCTATCACATGTTGATGCCGGGGTGCCGTGAACAAGCTCCCCGAGCTTCATTTCTCGTGGGCGATTCGGCTCCTCCTGCATGGCTATGATCCGGTCGGCGTCGTTCATCCTCACTCGAGGTCTTATGAGCGAAGCCAAAGGCGAGGTTCTTTAGGCCTTGTCTCCCTTTGAAGGATCTCTAATAATCAAATAAGAAGTGTGAGCGTCCGGCCACGATCTCACGATGTTTCTACTCTTCATACGAAATTTGTTCAACACGAGATAGTAGGTGAGTTAGGCATTTCGGTTGTACTATTACGAGATTGAAGCAATTCAGTTATAAGAGTGTGATCTACTGAGTCTCCAGGTTCAGGGCCATTGAGCTCAGGAACATCATTAGTTCCCCCTGAATTATTATCCTCAGTAGAGGTCTCGGTTACCACTTGGGTTTCTTCATCGACACTGAGTTACCTAGGATTGACTGCGTTCGGTAGAATCAATGCGTTCGGCTACTTCTGGCTCTTGGTGAGATTCGATAGACTTGTCTTCGGTTTCTTCATACGAATCATCATCCCAACATAGCTGGATCTTTTCAACTTTATCTTTTAAGCTCAGATCCTGTAGTTATTTACTGATGTCCTCAGATTCAGGTTTAGAGTTCCTGCTCCTGTCTTCAGTAGCAAACTCATTAAAAACAACATGAGGGCTTTCCTCTACGCAAATGGTCCGATAGTTAAAGACTCTTAAGGCTTTGCTGACCCGGAGTATCCTAATAAGACTCCCTGGTCTGACTTGCTATCAAAAGTCTGCAGTTGATCTTTCCCATTATTGTGGATAAAGCATGAACACCCAAAAATTTGGAAATAAGATAATGAAGGCTTCCTGCCGTTCCATAATTCATATGGTGTCTTCTTATGCTGCTTTGTCAGTAGAGATCTATTCTGAGTATAACATGCAGTATCAGTAGCTTCTGCCCAGAATTTGGTTGGGAGTCCTGAGTTTGCGAGCAGGTTCTTGCTGCTTCTTTGAGTGTTCGATTCTTTCTCTCAGCAACACCATTTTGTTGAGGCGTGAGCGCGGCAGACGTCTCATGCTCTATGCCTTCTGCTTTTCGACACTGAGCTTTTTTAGAAGCGTTGGTAACTCTGTTTTGACGTCAGACTTGTTTGCAATATATATGACCCATGTGTAGCGCGAGTAGTCATCAATGACCACTAATGCATACTTCTTGCCTTTGATTGTCACTTGGGAGAAGCTGGACCGAACAAATCCGTATGTAACAGTGAAGGATTCCATCGGTGGAAGGAGATGGAACGGGGAGGATTTTGATTCCTTGTTTGATTTCCCTTGAGGCATGCTTCACCTTTAGAGTGTCTTTCTTTGAATACTTCATTCGGCGAGTCCTCTTGCTAGAGTGTTTCTAGCTAATTTGTTGAGTGACTTGAAGTTGAGATGGGTTGAGTCTTGTGTGCCGAGCCATCCCGTTCTATTGTCGTTCTTCGCCCGACAAACAAGCTTCAGGTTCAGCTAAGTTCCAGTCAGCTAAATAGATATTCTTTTTGCGCGAACCTGACAACACTATTTTCTCTGTAGATTCATCAATCACATCACAGAAACCAGCGTAAAAAATCACTCTATTCGAGTTATCACAAAATTGACTAACGAGAGAGAAGATTATCTTTGAAGTCCTTCAACATATGATACTCTTGGAGGCTGATTGCGGTTCCAATCTTTGAGTGTTCCATAGCCTCTGGTATAGCCTTTTGTGTTGTCTCCAAACTCGATTCGGGGTCCTTCTTCAGTAGTATAATTCTTCACTAGGTCCTTTTGGTATGTCATATGTCTTGAACATCCGTTGTCCACATACGAGGGTCGCTTGTGCACTGTGAAAACAAAATTATATTCATGTACCCTTTATTTTGATTTTGGGTCCTTACATGTTAGTTTTGGAAACCCAAATCTGTCTTACGACCCTGGTGGGCTCAGACTGTTTCTTTCCAATTTTATCAACATATTTGACCCTTTGGGTGAGTCGATCTTGACTTACGAGGCTTTACGGGTTCGGGAGTCACGATTTTACGAGTGGGTGGCTTGCGACCTTTGCCTTACATACGGATTTCTTCTTCTTCTTCTTCTTCTTCTTCTTCTTCTTCTTCTTCTTGACTTTTGGATCCTCTCCGACTATAGGATCATAGTAATATGACCCATCTTGAAATTTGGATGTGTCAGTGCGGAGGTCCATCTTGATCGGCCCATTTTGCTTTTTTGGTTTCCCCCTTGGGCGGCCCGGGGTGATTCGGTGCTGATCTTCTTGTCAGAGTGCTGATAATTGGGATGAGGTGCCTTCATCTTTTGTTTGTTCTTGGCTAGGGGGTTCAGTATCTCTGCATTGATGGTCTCCCCTTGAACAAACCTATCAGCTAGCCGGTTTTTTGAGCGTACGGGGGCAGATGAGGAGGCTCTATGGCTGAATCCAAGTCCCTCCTTACAATGCTTGGGCTTGTTGCTTGCTAGCATAGCTTCAAGCTTCTTTTCAGTGCCCATGTACAGCTCTGTCATCAGGTTCCTCTAGACATCATCACTTTTCTTGAGCAATTCATGCTCGGTCTGAAGTCCTGACAAATCATGCTTTAGTAGACTCAGGTCAGTATCTTTTACGAGTCGAGTCGTTGGTCGATGCGAGATCGATCTTCTTGATCTTTGAGACTTGGCTATCGGAGAGTTTATTTCCACTCGCGAGTCTCAACACAAGTCCTTCGACTCGATGCAACGACTCTCTGAGAAAGTCTACGATTCTCCACTTTCGGGGTATCCAATTCCTAAAGAGTCTTCTTGCGGCTGCAGACTCATCGAGAATACGCTCGTCGAGTAGTTCTTCGTATGCAGTCGCGACGTCCAGTTTTCACTGCACTTTTGAAATAATGTCGTGTGTGCGGTGTGAAGAGGAGTTAAATGGTGCGTGAGAGTTTACCTCATCCTCTTCGGCGTCTTCTTCGACTTCAAGCTCTATGGCCTGAAAGATGCTTCATCATCGATGAATCCATGAAGGAGTCGACTTCATTTGAGTCGTCGAGAGTTCACCGGCCAATATATGCTTGTCGCTTCTTGATGAACTTCTTCCTTCGTGCTTTTCGTCTTTGCTCTTTCGGCGGTGGTGAGCTCGGGGCGGTCATGCGATAGTGTCCCGGCTTTTTGCGATTATAGCGAGTTGTGACTCTTTCTTCTTTGCTTTTCATTTGTCTTTATTGGGCTGAGTCTTCCTGTTTCTGCATTCGAAGTATGTGAGTCGGGAGTGCGCTTGGGTGTATATTCGGTCTTACCACTTAGAGTCTCGGCGACTCTTGAGAAGCTTCTGCGCCTCTCCTTCTCCTTTTGATACTTCACGGCAAGCGGCGCGTACTTCTTAGCTAAGTTTCCTTCTTGTATGTCATTAAGTGAAGGTTCGGCCTTTCTAGACGCCGGAGGCTGCTTTGTGCTTCTCGATGCTTTAAAGGCGTGGGCGACTTGGGTGTCGGCTTTTCGGCTCTTGCTTCCTCGAGGTAAACGAACTCGAACTCCTCGGATTTAAGTTACGAAAAGATATGGTCGGGGAGTAACGGTATCTAAATCGAGAATGACGTAATAAAGTAGTAAAAGGAGTCCGGTGGCCCGTACGCGGTGCCCTCAAAATTTTGAGATTCATCTCTCGGTTGGAGAATATCTTTCCCGGCCCGTTGATAGAGTTCATCGAGTCCAGTGAATTTGGCGTTGAGATCTTCAATGGAGTCACCGGGCATGAGAGACAGTCTCTCCAGCCAGCGCGAGTTTGTTTGCTTTGATCTTCTGAGTCCCCCGACTCAGTAGTGACAGAGCATCCCAGAGTTCTTTCGCGGACTTGCAGTCCTAAACTCTCTTGAGATAAGAATCGCTCAGAGTGGTCAGTATGCCGTTTACGGCGACGCGGTCCTAAGTTGTGAAGCTTCTTCTCCTCGGGGGGTGAAGAGACTTGTCTTTGGGGATCTTCTTCCCGGTCACAATCCCTCCTCCTTGTGCTGGGTCCTGAGCTACGATGCTATCTAGTATTGGAATGATAGGTTCGTCCTCTAGAACCTGCGTTATCTTTGTCGTGGAGAAAGGTCGAGATGCGCCTCCATTCGACCCGCCGTACTCCCATAGTTCTCTCCGAGAACATGGGTACCATTCCGATTCTACGACATATCGGACATAATGAATAATGATATGAATGAAGAATGCTTATGCGGTGAAAAGCGTTTTTCGGATCCGTTCAAGTAGACCGGTTTGAATAACAAGAGTCTTAGAGAACTCCTGCTCGATACCAATTGTTGGTCAGGAGGTAACGTTCGGGTGTAGGGGGGGGGGGTGAATACACTGAAAACCGATTTCTCAACTTAAAATGCGAGCGAGTCCTTTTCGGGGAGAGTGCCGTCTTGAATGAATTCGGCGAGACCAAATAAGCATTACGAATCGCGTGGCGAGTGGCCGGCTTTGCGAGGCTGCTAGTAGGCTAGAGTCGAGAATTCGGTACCATTCGAGATAAAGTTCGGTAGTGTGGAAATGTGTAGGCCCAAATTCGGTTGAGTTAGGAAAGCGTTTTTAGAAAAAGCGGTTTGAGTATATTAGTGCGATAGATTAAGCTTGTTGAAACTTCGGTTGAATGATTTTAAAGATATTTTCGGTATGCACGGTAAATCAATGCAACGGTAAATAATGAACCACGAGAACACATGCGATTTTAAAGTGGTTCGGATCCGAGCAATCCCTACGTCCATTTGTCCCGAAGATCGAGGAGGCTATGTATTATGCTTGAGATAGTCTCGGTCGGTTTGTACTGCTTGGACAAACAACTTTGGTCTTGGGATTTATGCTGAGCAAGTCTTAGTTTACACGGTATCAAACTAAGTGTTTGAAAAACTCTCTAACTGTGAAGGAGTCCTTTACAATAAGGATCAGTTCGACTATGAACTCATTCGTCGAAGCTATAGATATGAATAGCAGAGCTTAGGTTAAAGGGATAGGGAACAAGAAAGTGGCTTCTAGAGCGACGAACGGCTAAGTATAAACTTTAGGTTCGTGTTCAGTCGCTTGGATACTAGAGGCAGTGTAATTTTGATTTAGCTTGGTTCCTTATGAGCAGATATGTAGTCTTTCGCCGGAGATTGTTTCTTCGAACTACTTGCAGAAGACTTAGATCGTTTATGAGTTGCTCATTGAATGCTTTGAGTTCGCTAGTGTGTTCATATGTGCTCGTATTCTCGTTTTCTCGTATGCTTCAATTTGATTTTATCCCTTTATTTATAGAGCAGAGATCAGGATATATCCATTGGAGATGACGTTCCTTTGTCTCTCTCTTTTGGGTAGGTAACGGCTCTTTCAAAGTATGGTTGCAGTGTCCTTTCTCTCCATTTTTGGAAAGTTGTTGACTTGCAGCTTTAACAGATATAGGACGGTCGGTTGCTTGTCATTGGTTGAGGTTCGGGAAAGTAGGTGAGGCAGAGCGGACTTCAAGGAGATGCGAAGGCGACTTCTCTCTTCCTCGTATTGACTCTGCGATTTAACTTTAGAGAATCGGCGGTCGGGAAGCCGTCCCGGCCATTCTTGAGTCGATCTCTTATTCGGTAGCATACTCTGCTTGAGTCGGCTCTGCGAAGATCGGCTACGAGTTTGGTGAACTACTCTGGCGAGTTCGGTTCAGCGACTCCTTTCGATATCTTGCTCTGCTGAGTCCGGTATCGGCTGAGTCTTCTACTTACAGTGCGAGGCAAGTAATCTGCGGCGCACGAACCGGATGCGAGTGTCTGCGAGTGCGAAACCTCGGAGACGAGCGAAACGGGGTTACAGCTGAATGGTTCATCAGTCAAGATAGGGTTTTGGGATCTTCAAATCTTTAGTAAGTATTCAGAGCACAAGGCTACTGAGTTATGTCTTAATTGATTGTGAGAAGACTGAATCATCTCCCAACAAGTTATACATGGTTTGTGCTCTAATATGGTAAATTTCATGCAATATGATTTGTACAATTGCAATGTCATTGTCTATTTTGCAGGGATGAACCCCTTTATGTATTATGTTATATTAGTTATTGCATATGTAGTTTATAAATTATGCACACCGCATTATATATTCATGGTTAGCATTTTCATGATGTTTAACTTGTATTGATAAAATTTTCAAGGGTGACTATGATAACGAGGAAGATGAGGGAGAAACTCATTCCGAAAATAAGGGTGAAGGGAGTTCAAAACCGGCGGTACAAGATATATACGACGCTTATTAAATGTTCATCTTAACATTGAAAAATTAAGTGGGTATTATGCTTATGATTTTAAATATCTAGGTTACAAGCCAAATGCCTTGTCGGAAAAAATCGTCAATGAAAAGTGCAAAGGCAAAAAAATCACCCTACATTCTGCGTTACGTGGACGCATCGAGAAATTTGACAAAAATGGAGATTACAGTGTGTTGGTTCAACATTTTTGTTAGGTGATGATAATTGGTATTTTTTTGCTAAACTCAAATTCTTAAAATTAATCTTCTTTGATATGTAGTAATAACTTGTTTATATTTGTTGCTTTTGCAAGTCTGCTCTTTGATTGGAAAGAAATAAAGATTTATGCCAAAAAGTTGCAGAGCTTGAGGCAAAACAAGCCCGGGTTGATAATGTGATAATTGATGCGTGGGGTGTCATTCTAAATGACAAGGAGCAAGTTAAGTCGGATGAATCACCACTTCGGTTGTTTGCTCCATTGGCCAGGTACGTATAATTCGATTAGATTTGGAACTTTACAATGATTATGTAGATGGTGAAATATTAATTAACAATGTTTAATAAACACGAGTGGAGCAGTGGTGTGTTGAGAAAGACATTGATTCATTTAAGAAGCAAGAAATTTTCAAACTTGGAATTGCAAAGGCGGCGACATCACATAAAGTTGCTAATGCGAATAAGATCCATGGTAATCGCAATTACACGCCCCAAACTTGCACTTGTTTTTATTACGCAATGTTGGTTAATTGAAATTTATTTCTTCTTATGTAGTATGTTTTCCCGATTGAGAACGACGGATGCTACTTCATGATCCTGTTTTGATTTGAGGTTGAAGAGGACTTTCATAATTGACAATACCACGATCACAAAAGCATTGATATGAAAGTCAAGTATGGAAACATACCCGATGATTTGGTGAGCAAAGATTGTATATAATTTTTTTGGTTTTGAGAATTATTAATGTTCTTAAATGATAGTTGAAATGGTCTATATTGTTTTACGCTCTCCACGATACAGACGGAGATGAAATGCGCGAGCCGTGCAAAATTGTTGAGAAATGCAAGGCAGAAATGATCATTCCAGTCTGGGGGAACCGATCTAAAGTTTCGGATTTAGGTTGGTATTTAGTAAGCATGACATTATATAAATGTGTGCATGATTTCTGAGAAAGGTAAGCATAAATCATTTTGAAAAGGCAAAATCGATAAATATGAATGATTTCTTACGGGAGTGTATTTGATGAGGCGTATGGAGGCGTTCAAGGGTGGCGTAATCCAAGCTGGGACACGAGATTTTTAAGGAAAGGTGTGAAGCAAATCAAACTTTTGAGGATGCGGTGCTTGCTTGAGCATAGTGAATTTCGATGATAACAAAATGAAGGAGACAGTGGAACAAGAGGTTGTTGGTCATGCAGATGAGAATGAACTTGATTCTAAAGAATGTGTGAAAGAAATGCTTGATAGTTAGAAGTTTGGTGTGAGACTCTTTGGTTGGAAGAACTTGGGATGTAGAACTTAGAAGTTATGGTGGTACTTTTGTTTTTTATTGATACACTTGTTGAACTATTGTAGGCGAACACGTGTTTTGGTATATTTAAGTACTAGAAGTTATGCATATATAACTTGTATTTTATGCAAATCTAAATTGGGCATTATGTAGATATATAAACACACATGTACATAAAAAAGGGATATGCAAAACAATTACATACCATAAGCATAAAAATACACTACGGTAAGCATGAATATCAAACTTAAAAAAAATTACTGCACTGGATACTTTTGTTTTTTATTGATAAACCTTGAACATGACTACGAAAAAACAGACAAGGAATACAACCAAAACTATACGATAAAGCTTGAACATGAGTATGAAAAAACATATGAACAAATGTGACAAAACACATGCATAAAAATAAACCGTCGTATGCATGAAAATAACATAAGAAATTATCAAGAGATTGATTTTGACAAATTAAAGCAAACAAAGCCAAGGTTCGGTGCGTATGTACGTAGTAAGTTACGCATAAACACTTAACATGAATCTTCAACATCCTTAAGCGTTAGGGGCAGTTTCTTGAATTGTGATGTCCCGTCACGGTTGCATTTCCGACACATCCTCACGAGTCTTCAACTTAGCACGCAATGCCGCCTCCTTCCTAGGCGTATTCTCTTGCCCGAGCCCTTGGTTTTCACTTGATACGGTGGCGGAACCTCGACATCTTGAGGGATGTGTGAGCCGTAAAAACTCTCAAACGTGTTTTGGTTACACTTACTACTTGCCCCGCCTTCATCCTAAATCTGATATTTGTTGACCAAAGTATCAAAATCGAGACGGTAGTTTGTTCATACGTGCGGGGGTTGCACGCAGCCAAACCCGCACATTTGAATACTACGTCCAACAACTTCTTAGTTGCATCTGCGCGGAATAGCCAATATTCCCAACTTGAAGCTTATCAAAAGCGTTTGAAAGACACATTTCTACCCCCGATGAGAAAGGACACACGAATGCGGAACCACGATTGACATTGGAATTCTTCAACACCTTCAAAATGTGCCTACACAGACGGACCATGCATCTCCATCTTCCTGCATGTGCATGACACCACGAAATCAACAACATTAAACGTAACGTTGAATACTCCTACGGTATTATCATCTATTTCAAACATCTTCTCGCAACCAGCTTGCCGGTTATTTTCTGAATAGAACACGTGTTAACAACATCAGCCCATTCGGCTTGCACCTTATAGAACATAGTGTTTGAATACTTGCTGACCAAACTTCGCTCCAAAGGCAAGCGTTGTTATTAAAATTCGTAAACTACCATCATCCGCTACATTAAGTTTGTCTTGTGTGTGGCGTTGAGCATTTATTACACTCTCATCTACAACAAATAAAACATCGGAGATTGGCCTTTGATTTTAAGTAAGTCAGGAAAAAATGATTCTCACTCTCGGACATGGATGTTGTGCGAAACAATCCAGGACATTGGGAAGTCTACGAAATAAGTAGGAATCCAAGAATGGCGTAGATCAAACATCCCATCAAGCCGATCATGACCAACGAATCAAAATACGATAAAATCGCTTTCCGTTTCTCGTCGAGCTACTCAGGTTGCGGTCGCTATTCCACACAATGTCATTAAATCTTTTGGTGAAATCGGTGTTTTTTCTTAATGACACCGGAATCTTATCCAGAAACTTTCGGCATGATGTGCCACATACAAAAGCGATGACACGTTTGGTCGTAACATTCTCTATTGCGATCTTCACGGAAGGATCCTGATCGGTTATTAATAACTTCGGACAACCGCCCATACAAGTTTTGAATGTGTTAAGTAACCAAGAATAAGACTACACTGTCTCCGAAGACAACACACCCGCAGCAAACGTAATACACTTGTCGTGGTTGTCGAGGCCGGTGAATGGAACAAAAATCATGCCGTAAGCTTGCATGAAAATTATATAAATTTCAATTAGTTTGTTGGCATGAAATCTAATTGTTGGTCCCGAGAGCACGTTCAGGTGTAGAGGGGGGGGGGTGAATACACTGAACACCGATTTTCTCAACTTAAACACGAACGGTCCTTTTCGGGATGATGTACATGCTTGAACAAGTTCGGCCGGACCGAGATAAGTGCATTACGAATCGTGTGGCGAGTGGCGACTCTGCGAGATATGCTAGGCGGCGAGAGTCGGAATTCGGTATCTTACAAATAGAGTTCGGTGGTGCGGAAAAGTGTAGGCCCCGGTCGGTTGAGTTAGGAAAGCGTTTTTATCAAAAGCGGTTTCGGTTGATCCACTTGCCGATGCGGTTAAGTTGGCCGAAACTCGGTTGAATGATTTAAAAGATGTTTTCAGTATGATCGGTAAGTGATACGTCTGTGATTAAAAATAGAACACAAGACACAGATATTTTTAAAGTGGTTCGGATACAAAAATCCTACGTCCACTGTCCCGAATGATCAGGAAGCTATTTATTATATTGAGATAGTCTCAGTCGGTTTGTACACTGAACAAACACTGATCTTGAGATTTATACTGAGCATGTCTCAGTTTACAGGGTTATCAAACTATGTGTTTGAAAAACTCTCCAACAGTGAAGGAGTCCTTTACAATAAGGATTAGTTCGAAAGTGAACTCCTTCGTCTAAGCTATGGATATATTCTATTGAGCTTAGGTTAGAGGGATAGGGAACAAGGATGTGGGTTCTAGAACGACGAACAACTGAATATAGCTTTGGGTTCGTGTATCGTCGTTTGGATACTAGAGGTTGTATAGTTCAGTTTAGCTTGGTTCCCTATGAGCAGAGTTGTAGTCTTTCGCCGGAGATTGCTTCTTCGAACTTCTTGCGGAAGACTTAGGCTTTTTCGAATTTGCTCGTTTGAATGCTCTGTGTGTTCTTGCGTGCTCGTTGAGGTTCGTGAGCTTCAAATTTTGATTTATCCCTTTATTTATAGAGAAGAGATTAGGATAGATCCGTTGGAGACGACGATCCTTTGTCTCTATCTTTTGGGTAGCTAACGGCTCTTTTGAAGTATGGTGACAGTGTCCTTTCCCTCCATTTCTGGAAAGTTGATTGACTTGCGGCTTTAGTAGATATAGGGTGCGTGTACGCTTGTCGTTGGCGAGGTTCGAGAAAGTGGTTGAGGCAAAAAAGCAGACTTCAAGGAGATCGAAGGCGACTTCTCTCTTCCTCGTATTGACTCTGCTTTGGAATGACGTCATAGATCCTAACGGTCGAAAAGGCATGCGTCGTCATTTGAGTCGATCTACGATTCGATAGCATGCTCTGCGAGAGTTGGCTCTGCGAAGATTAGCTCGAGTACGGTGAACTACTCCTCTGCGAGTTCGGTTCAGCGACTCCTTTCGGTATCTTGCTCTGCTTGAGTCCGGGCGAGATAATCCACTAAGTGCGAACCGGAGCGGAGAGTGCTGCTGAGTGCGAAACCTCGAGAGACAAAACAAATTACAATGTAATGGTTCACCAATCAATATAGGGTTTTGGGATCTTCAAATCTTCACAGACTCTTTGGGAGCACGGGGCTGCGAGTGTATGATAACACGGAAGGCTGAATCATTTCCCACTATTTATCAACGTTGCTTGAGGATAGAATCATCACCCAACATTTTCCCCCTATTTGATGATGCCCGAAACCTAACAACTAGACAACTAATCAACCTAACACTATTGACTTATCACAAGCAGAGCTCCTTACAAATATTACAAGTAGGATCAGTGGAGTTGTTCTTTAAGATCTAGACTACTGGGGGGATCAGGACAGAAAGTCAGAACAGAGACTAAACATAAATTTCCTCTGTCTTATCAACATTTTCCCCGTGCTATCAAGTCACATCGAGAATCTAGCTAAGCCACATGGCCCGACAACAAATAACAGACAGTGAGTGTGTGAGTCAGTAATGACTTTAGTGATTCTGAGTGTTAAGCATAAGCAAAAACGGCTATTCAGACAATAAGATATTATCAAAGCCAAACAGAGATATATATTATATATAAGAGAATATCGATCTGATTACATCTCGCTAGACTAGAAAAAGAAAGAAGGATATAAAAGAGAGTACGAAGCAAGAAATCATTTGAGCGCCTAATTACGTCTTTGAAATCTTGAGATTGAGTTTCGGGAAGAGGCACTCCATACATGCGATATGTGACCTTTCTCGGCTTGAGTATCTCGGCAAAGTCCGCTAGGTCTTCTTCATCAAGGAATTTGGCTTCAGCAGCGTCCTTTACTTCTTTCTCTATTACTCCATAGTGAATGGATCCATCAAGTCTACGTGGGGCGGGATTACAAAGTGCGGAACTACGACTTCAACATTTTCTTTGGCGGCTTTTTGCGATCGGCATACATATCCAAGTCAACTCTCATGATCCATTCGGTATATGCCGGCGACTTGCGTTTCTCGGACCGAGAATCCCCCATGATAGTTCCTCTTTATGAACTCGATCTTGAGTGCTTCCCACCCTACGAGTGAATTCCCTTTGGTATCCATTCATCTGTTCTAGGCCATTTGTGAGTCTTCAAATGCGTAGGCTTCACGAATCTCCTGTATCTATAGGGGATGTCGGCCTTTGCGGGGATCCTTTGACTAACTTCCTTTTCGGTTCTCGGCTTGAGAGCTTCAAGATCTGCCATCCTTATTCTCTCTCTGTTTGCTTCAATTTGCCTGGCCTCTTCACCTCTATATAAGTATGCGTCTAGCAGAGCCCAGATTTCTTCCATCTCTTGTTCTGTGCCTTCGAGGCGGTGTAGGAGGAGCTTGTGAGGTGGCTCTTCTTACGAGTCGGCGGGCGTGGATGATTTTTCTTTAGAAGTCCCCTGTTGCCTTGACTTATTCTTCTTCTTTGCTACTCCTTTACCTTTTCTTTATCGGCCTCGTCGGCTGAGTTTAAGCGTTTTAGGAGCGGCCTAGCTTTGTTTTCTTGCCTCCGGCTAGAGCCTTAGTTTTCCTTTGGCGAGGCTTCTTCTTAGGTTTATTGGCGGCTTCGGCTTCGGCTATTTCCCTAGCTTGACTTCTCATCGGCTGCTATTTGAGCCTCCTCCTCGGGTTTATGAACCTCCACGGGTCCTTTCTTCTTGGAGGGAGGGTTGGAAATTTCGAGTGCCTTTTTGCCTTTTACGTCGACTGGAGGAGGGAGAGGAGTTTCTTCCTCTTCTGACTCCTCGTCAGCATACTCAGCAACTTCCTTTATAATGTCTGAAGGAGTTTGAGTTGCCTGAGTAGCGACTTCTTTGGCTCTTGAGCCACTTGGGCCGATCTCGATTGATGCTTTGCAGTTGCTGGCCCCGAGACACCTGGGCCTCGCCCGATTTGATAGGTCCGATAGAGCGGAAGGCGAGTTGTAGTTGCCCCTGCTACCGACCTTGCTCTCTTCGGAGCTTTCAGTATCGGCTCCTTAGTTGCTTTCTCTACTAAACCTTCCCCCTTTTTGGCATCATCAATTAGGGTTGGGGGCGGAGCAGATACCTTTCTGTTCAGGCTTTTGTATGAGTCTGACAGATAATCCAGCTTATTATGTAGCTTTGTCAGTGCCTCATGCAGCTCGTTTGTAACGCCCCGAAATTTTCGATATGAAATGAATTGCATATCGATTCATGCATGTTATCAAGTGTTTTAGTTCTGTAAGTCGCGCCTTAGAAATTAAAATGAAATTAAAGCATTTATGTTATTTTTCGTTAAATCATTTTTGTTATGTAAATTTATTTTGAACTTTGAATGTGTTTATTTATGTTATACTATGTTTATATTGTTTATTGATGAGATAAAAATAATGTTAGAATTATGAGGTAAGAATAATATTTATATAGTTTGGATTTCCTAAACCAACTAGGATTCATAAAAGGATATAATATTTATTATTATATTAAGTTATTAGGAGATAATTTGAAATTATATTTTATGAATAAAATAGATATTATATTTGAGATATACATGTTTTAGGAAAGAAATCTAGTTGTATTTATCCTTATCCTAATTTATCTAGGATTGAATCTCTTATATGACAACTAATAGAATAAATTCTATATAAAATATATATGGACGAAAATAATTATGGATAAGATTTATTTGATACCTTATAGGATTAGGGATGTTTGGATAATGATTTATAGGCCTATAAATACACCTTAGTCGTCCATAATTTAGTTTCACATTAGATTTCCGAAATTCTGTCAGCACACGTGCGAACTGTTTCAAGAATTATTTACACATCTTCCCGTCATCATATCGTCGTGAATATTTAGGGCCGTCTTCCACGGTATGTCTAGTATATTAATTTATTTTTGTATAATTTTTCAAGCATTCTAAGTATTTGTTTAAAATTGTTCTTCGTAACCTGCCAGTTTCTGACAGCATGTTCATAAGCTTGATAGGAAAATTATTTTTCATGTTTTCTTTATGTTACTTTCGACTATTATGAATTTTAATAGGATATAATATATGTTAGGTCATTCATATTAAAAATATATAATTTTTAGGAAACGTTTACTATTTATTTGTTAATTTATTTCTTGATGTGCCAAATACTTTGCCAACATGCATGTAGATTGAAAAACAAAAATTTTAATGTTACTATTAAATGAATTCTTGATTATGGTACATTTTATTGTGATGAATATGTAATAAGTTGTTCATGTTAAAGGTTTATAATTTTTAGGACATTACGTTTATGATTTTATTAATTTATTTCATAAATTGACGGATTACTCAATCCACAAATGAATTGTCAAAGTAATAAGAGTGTGTGTAATATACTTAATTTTATTACTAGATGAAACCATTAAAATAGCATGTTAATAAGTAGGTTATGTATAATAAACATTTTGGTTTGATTATTTTGATCTATGAATTATTGAAATTGTTGATGCATGCATGACATTCCATGTAAAGTCATTAAGATAAATTTCCATATATAGGACCGGCGCGCAGGACTTAAACATTGATATCCATTATTTTTCATCAAGTCAAAGTCAAGGTGGGGAAGTTACCGTTATCCTTATTATATATTGTGTACAATATTCATGTGTTTATGACAGACATGAGAATAAAATAGGTCAAGGTCGAGAGGAGGCCTTTGGCCAGGAGGGGTCGAAGGAGGCCCTTATGAAAAGTTGCGGTCAAGAGGAGACCGTGTTAAATAAATAGGTCAAGGTCGAGAGGAGGCTGTGGCTGGGGTCAAGAGGAGGCCCTTATGAAAATTTACGGTCAAGAGGAGGCCGTGTGAAATGAAATGGATTCTAAAGGGTCAGAGGAGGCCACGGGATCAAAGTTATTTATTATGCATGTTTCATATCCGTGTTTATTGACATTTTATATAGTTTGGATATACGTGTATACCCAGTTGAGTAGTCGTACTCATCCCTATTATTTTAACATTTTTCGGGGAAATGGTTCGGCCGATGTGTAGAGGTTTTGGTGGTGATGGTCACACGAAAAATGATTTATGAACTTATTATTGCATTAAAACTAGTTTTATCATGAACTTTGCATTTTCTTTTCGAAAACTAGTAGTCGCATGTGCTTTTATTTTTAAGACTTCCGGCGAGTACGAAAATTAATTGAGCTTTTTAATGATTCTTTTCCATGAAAATGTTTTGAAAGAAGCTGAAATATGCATGTTAAGTATGAAGTAGCGTCCCTAGTTAAGTTTTGAAAATTGGGGCGTTACAGAGTGGTATCAGAGCCAGGTTTACTTTCCTGTAGACTTGTTTCATGTTAATGCAGGAAATTGACCATCATTACTACCGCTTGCATCGCGCCGACGAGGTAAGTAAAGTTTTAAAAGTCATGCAAAGTTTTTTAAAAATTCATATATTGCACGATTTTGAAAAGGCACGGTTTTTCATGAAAGTAAATGCATTCATGTTTTTAAGTTAAACAATTTTCGAGGACGAAAATTCTTTAAGTGGGGTAGATTGTAACGCCAGAAATTTTCGATATGAAATGAATTGCATATCGATTCATGCATGTTATCAAGTGTTTTAGTTACGTAAGTCGCGCCTTAGAAATTAAAATGAAATTAAAGCATTTATGTTATTTTTCGTTAAATCATTTTTGTTATGTAAATTTATTTTGAACTTTGAATGTGTTTATTTATATTATATTATGTTTATATTGTTTATTGATGAGATAAAAATAATGTTAGAATTATGAGGTAAGAATAATATTTATATAGTTTGGATTTCCCTAAACCAACTAGGATTCATAAAAGGATATAATATTTATTATTATATTAAGTTATTAGGAGATAATTTGAAATTATATTTTATGAATAAAATAGATATTATATTTGAGATATACATGTTTTAGGAAAGAAATCTAGTTGTATTTATCCTTATCCTGATTTATCTAGGATTGAATCTCTTATATGGCAACTAATAGAATAAATTCTATATAAAATATATATGGACGAAAATAATCATGGATAAAATTATTTGATACCTTATAGGATTAGGGATGTTTGGATAATGATTTCTAGGCATATAAATACACCTTAGTCGTCCGAAATTTAGTTTCACATTAGATTTCGAAAAGTGCAGCCACATGCGAACTGTTTCAAGAATTATTTACACATCTTCAAGTCATCATATCGTCGTGAAAATTTAGGGCCGTCTTCCAAGATATGTCTAGTATAGTCATTTATGTTTGTATAAATTTTCAAGCATTCTAAGTATTTGTTTAAAATTGTTCTTCGTAACCTGCCAGTTTCTGACAGCATGTTCATAAGCTTGATAGGAAAATTATTTTTCATGTTTTATTTATGTTACTTTATACTATTATGAATTTCAATAGGATATAATATATGTTAGGTCATTCATATTAAAAATATATAATTTTTAGGAAACGTTTACTATTTATTTGTTAATTTATTTCTTGATGTGCCAAATTCTTTGCCAACATGCATGTAGATTGAAAAACAAAAATTTTAATGTTACTATTAAATGAATTCTTGATTATGGTACATTTTATTGTGATGAATATGTAATAAGTTGTTCATGTTAAAGGTCTATAATTTTTAGGACAATACGTTTATGATTTTATTAATTTATTTCATAAATTGACGGATTACTCAATCCACAAATGAATTGTCAAAGTAATAAGAGTGTGTGTAATATACTTAATTTTATTACTAGATGAAACCATTAAAATAGCATGTTAATAAGTAGGTTATGTATAATATACATTTTGGTTTGATTATTTTGATCCATGAATTATTGAAATTGTTGATGCATGCATAACATTCCATGTAAAGTCATTAAGATAAATTTCCATATATAGGACCGGCGCACAGGACTTAAACATTGATATCCATTATTTTTCATCAAGTCAAAGTCAAGGTGGGAAAGTTACCGTTATCCTTATTATATATTGTGTACAATATTCATGTGTTTATGACAGACATGAGAATAAAATAGGTCAAGGTCAAGAGGAGGCCTTTGGCCAGGGGTCGAAGAAGGAGGCCCTTATGAAAAGTTGCGGTCAAGAGGAGTCCGTGTTAAATAAATAGGTCAAGGTCAAGAGGAGGCCTGTGTCTGGGGTCAAGAGGAGGCCCTTATAAAAATTTACGGTCAAAAGGAGACCGTGTGAAATGAAATGGATTCTAAGGGTCAAGAGGAGGCCCTAGGATCAAAGTTATTTATTATGCATGTTTCATATCCGTGTTTATTGACATTTTATATAGTTTGGATATACGCGTATACCCACTTAGTAGTCGTACTCATCCCTATTATTTTAACATTTTTCAGGAAATGGTTCGGCCGATGTGTAGAGGTTTTGGTGGTGATGGTCACACGAAAAATGATTTATGAACTTATTATTGCATTAAAACTAGTTTTATCATGAACTTTGCATTTTCTTTTTGAAAACTAGTAGTCGCATGTGCTTTTATTTTTAAGACTTCCGCTGAGTACGAAAATTAATTGAGCTTTTTAATGATTCTTTTCCATGAAAATGTTTTGAAAGAACTGAAATATGCATGTTAAGTATGAAGTAGCGTCCCTAGTTAAGTTTTGAAAATTGGGGCGTTACATCGTTTCTCTCACTTGTCAGTTGATCACTGTATTTCTTGTGTGAGAGATCAGCCGCAACCTTGAACTCTTTCATCTGCTGCTCTACTTTCTCTTCAAGATTCTTCTTAATAGTTTCTATTCTGAGTTCATTGGCTTGAGAGATGGCAGTGACTGATTCAATGTGAGCGGTGTGAGCGGCCTTGTAATCATTCATCAGTTTGTCCTGGCCTTCCTGAATCGTCTTGAGCTGAGCTTCGAAGTCAGCTCTCTGCGCAGCAAAGGCATTTGTCAGAATGTTGGAGAAGTCAGGGGCTGGAGATGTGGCGATAGAGGTTACGAGTCCCTGCCCGACTCTGCGATCGAGCCCCGGTGGTTTGCCGCCAAGTCGTGTGGACGGTACGGGCAAGTAGGCGGTCGGCGCCTTGGTTCCTCGGTGCCACGGCCGCGATTTCGATCGGCTGACTCTTTGGGTTGGGCGCTACTTGAAAGCGGTCGAAGGAGGCTGGCGGGATCGGTTGCCTTCGAAGTACCGGCACCGTCTGCCGGGACCATGGATCTTGAGTGGAGGATCAGTGGTAGAAGTAGTGGCATCCTTGTCCGGTTGAGTTCCCTCATCAGGCTTCTCAGGGCCTGAATCACGGGGTGGGTCCTGACCATCGGGTCAGACCCGTCGAGAGGCGCGGATCTTTGAGAGCGGGTTGTCCGTCATTCGGCCAATGCGAGCATGGCGGCCCTCGGGTCCTCGAGCGTGCCGAGGTCAGATGGATCTGAGTAGCCAATCTTCCCTCTGGTCAGCATCTCTTCCTCATGAAGCTGCTCACAAGAGTGGTGGATGATCAGTCGCTTCAGGTTGTGCCACTCCTGGAACCGTATAAGTATGTGAATCCTCGCTTTGCCTAACAAGTAGGACCGGATCGAGAATGGTGGCGATTTGGGGAATCACTTCGGCAATCTCTCGGGAGGCTACGGATTTGAGGGCGAGGCCTCAATCCCGACGATTCGACTCAGAGGTGTCTCCGAGTCCTCGACCTTAATTGGAGGCGCTGTTTCTCGGCGGACGGGATCTTCTTGAGGTGGAGGGGCGTCGAGGGGCTTTCCAAGGCTGAACTTATTCGGCTGGACTTCTTGGCATGGACCCCTTGGTCCTTTGTTTCTCCATGTTCGGTGGAGACGATCTTCTCCGGCGATTGAGTCTTCTCGAGAAGACTACGGCTCGTCTCTCGGTTGTAGAGGCGGGTGAGCTATTACTATCTCCGGCTCGCCTCGGTCTCGGTAAGGCACGACCTCGGCCCGACCTTCTTCGGCTTCTTGGTTGGTGCCTTAGGCGTGGATTTAGAGTGGGGACCTCTTCTTCTTTGGCGTGGAGGTCTGGCGAGTCCCAGACCTTAGGTGTAGCGGGCCCAGAGCCGATATGTTGAAGGGCGGCTTGCCACGTTACGGAATCGACTTTCTTCACGTTAAAATGCGCTTGTCGGCGAAGGTGACTTTGTCGGATCTTGGGAAATCCTCTATCATGGTGAGAGCTTCGGTCAGGTATAGGAGCTTTCCTTTTTGGCCGAGACGTTGGATGCCTTGTCAAATTTGGGTGATTACATCATGAACTCTACGAGGAAAAACTTCGGTCCGAGTTGATCTTGGCCGATCATATATGGCCATCATCGGTTGCGGCTTGGGCCTTGACACTTGGTCAAAAGTGCACCGCTTGACTCGTCGGCAAGCGGAGTCACTATGTGCCCTTGATACTGCGTATTGTGGAAGCATTGCGTTCTTAGGAAAAGGCGGCTCGACAGCTGTTGGCTTCCGCGAGAACTCGGTGAGGTACTCATCTATCAGATCGTCTTTATATGCGACAGTTGTGAGTCCTGTATTCGACAGATTGAAGCTTCCCTGAAGGGCTTCTCGAATAGACATCTGCTTCACTTCCATGTCAGTGCGTGAGGGATCGCCCACTGTATGGACGATGAATCTTCCTCTGATGTCTCCATCCACTGAATCGGAATTCAGATAGATCTCTGCTACTTGTCGCGGGAGGAAGAAGGTCGGTCTCCTCGACAAGAATCCTTCCAAACCGGTCTCTCGGAGAGCGTAGAAGATCTCCTCCATGAAATCTAGGTCGCACTCGTCAAACTCCATGACTGGTTCGCACCAGACATGATCCTTCTCGAGGATCTCTTGCATATCGGTAGGAGCCATAACCGCGTTTCTTGTCATTTTAATAATCTGCATACACAGTATAGGTCAGTATCGATTAACATATAAGATAAATAAAATCATACGATACTTAATAATCATTGAAGAATTACCAAGAGATTTTCAGAAGATTTTTAAGAGAATTTTGATAGAAGGTAATAAGTATCTCAGGAAATCTCGGGTACTTAAGATATTTGCAGATATGAAATGGCAGTTTCAAAATTTTGAACGAATATATATATCTTAGAGAAGATAAACAGTTAAAAATCAAGGGTTCAGTTTGAACGCGCTTTTTGAGATGGACGGCTACTATTAAGTTTTATAAAATAGGCAATGATCATATTAGCCGCCTAAGTCAAAAGCCAATTGTAAATAGCCTAAGTAGTAACTTGATACGACATGCATTTAATGCGTGGCAGAGTTCAGCATGCTTATACATATAATGTCGTGTATTAAATGTGATCCGTTAAAATTAAATGATATTTCCTAAGGTATTGAATACTATCTTTGAATCGATTCATAAATGCGCAAAATTGATCTATAGGCTGCGAGTAGAGATCACAAACCTATCGGTGAACATCGTAGTCGGTTGATACCTCGTGTAGATGGTTCTTTGAGTCTCTACGTGCGGTTTTACTCGGTGCGAGAATGAACATTCCCCCCTTGCTTGAATGCTCCTCTCTTGAATCCTCTTATTGGTAGAGTCGGTAGGGTCAGCAGACCTAGCTCTGCTTGAAAGTTCTCACGAATACGGCCTGGCTAGAGACTTGAGTCGATATATCGGCCCTTTGATGGTCGGTATGGATCTTTTCCATCCTGATATCCTTCTTTTTGACTTGGTCACGAATGAAGTGGTGTCTGATGTCCACGTGCTTGCATCTCGTATGAAGTACAAGATTATGAGTGATTGCATGCTTGCGATGCTTGTCGCGAGAAGATCGACACTTCATTATAAATGACATCATAGTCGCGTAGGCTTGTCTCGGCCCAAAGGATTTGGGCGCGGCAACTTCCAGGCAGCCGTGTATTCAACTTCGGTAGTGGACGTTGCTGCGAATCTTTGTTTCTTTGAGAACCATGAAATCGGCTGCTTGCAGGAGGCGGCATGTTCGAGTTGACTTTTGGTCGATTCTACATCTGCGTAGTCGGCATCGAGAATAACCGGTTAGTTGATATTATCATCGGTTGGATACCATAAACCCGTATCGGGTGTTCGTGCGAGATAGCGGAGAATCTTCTTTCTTTGAGTCCATGTGACTACGCCCGGATCACTTTGAAATCGAGCGGAGAGACACCTCATGTCGGGACGGTAGCTATTAAGTATAATAAAAGAGCTAATTATGGCGCGAAATTTAGTTTGGTCTGCGATACTCCCTCTTTATCAAGATCGATCTTCATATTCGTGTTCATCGGGATCTTGATTGGTTTTGCGGGATGTGCGGCGAATCTTTTGATGAGGTCTCGAGTGTATTTGCCTTGATTGATAAACGTTCCCTTCTCGAGATTGTTTGACTTGAAAACTAAGGAAATAGTTCATCTCTCCCATCATCGACATCTCGAACTTATCCTTCATCATTCTTTTAAATTGCTTGACACATGATGACGTTCTTGAGCCGAAGATGATGTCATCTACGTAGATCTGCACAAGTAATAGGTCGTCTTCCGGTCGAATCTTTGAATAATGTGCGGTCTACGTGCCCTTACGAAAACCTTTACGAAGAAGAAACTCGAGACGGGGGTATCGTACCAAGCCACGGGTGCTTGTTTTAACCTATCTGAGCTTTTACGAGTGCATAAACTTGATGTCCCTGCTAGAAAGCCGGGAGGCCGTTCCATATAGACTTCTTCTTTGATGCGCCGTTCGGGATAGCGAGACTTCACATCCATTTGATATACTACGAATCTTTGATGTGTTGCGTAGGCTAGGAATAGTCGATTACCTCCGATCTTGCAGGTGGAGCGAATGTTTCATCGAAATCTATCCCTTGGCTTGACGGTAGCCTTTTTCCACGAGTCTTGTTGTTTTCATTCGCTTGTTCTTGAAGACCCGTTTAGTTCCGATCACATGTTGATGTCGGGGTTTTGTCAACAAGCTCCCCAGACTTCGTTTCTCGTGAGCGATTCAGCTCCTCCTGCATGGCTATGATCCGGTCGGCATCTTTCGGTGCGTCCTCGGCGGCGAGGTTCTTGATAGACAAGAAGCGGGAATATAAGGCGCTTTCTCCCGGCGGGAATGCGGATCTTGTCTTTACGCTTGCTTGAAGGATCTCCAATAATTAGATCGAGAAGTGTGAGCATCCGGCCACGATCTACGATGTTTCAACTCGTCATCGAAATTTGTTCAACACGAGATAGTAGGTGAGTTAGGCATTTCGGTTGTACTATTGCGAGATTGAAGCGATTCATTTACGGGAGTGTGATCTCTTGAGTCACCAGGTTCGGGGGCATTTAGCTCGGGAAAATTATTAGTTCCCCCCAAATTATTATTCTCGGTAGAGGTCTCGGTTACCTTTGGGGTTTCTTCATCGGCACTGAGTTACACAGGATTGACTACGTGCGGAGAGTCGATACGTTCGGCCTACCTCTGGCTGTTTGAGATTCGATGGACTTGTCTTGGGTTTCCTCATCGAATCATCATCCCAACATAGTAGGATCTTTTCGACTTTATCTTTTAAGCTCGGATCCTGTGGCGCTTGCGATGTCCTCGGGTTCGGTTTTAGAGTTTTACGCTCCTGTCTTGATAGCAAACTCATTAAAAACAACATGAGGGCTTTCCTCCACGTAAAGAGTCCAGATAGTTGAAGACTACGAAAGTTTCTTTGACCGGGAGTATCCTAAGAACACTCCACGATCGACTTGCTATCAAATGTCTTGGTGATCTTTCCCATTATTGTGGATAAAGCACGAACACCCAAAAATATGGAAATAAGATAGAGAGGGCTTCCTGCCGTTCCATAGTTCATATGGTGTCTTCTTATCTTTGCTTTGTCGGTAGAGATCGGTTACGAGTATAACATGCGTGTATCGGTAACCACGCCCCGAGAATTTGGTTGGGAGTCATGAGGCTACGCAGCGGGGTTTTCTTTGCTTCTTTGAGTGTGCGATTCTTCCTCTCAACAACCCTATTTTGTTGAGGCGTGCGCGCGACGAGGCGTCTCATGCTCTATGCCTTCTACTTTGCGAGAACTCCTCCACCGTAGAATTATGGAACTCGGTTCCTGCATGCGAGCGTATCTTGATGATCTTGGTGTTCTTCTCGATCCTGAGCCTTTTTAGAAGCCTTGGTAACTCTATTTTGGCGTCGGTTGTTGGCAATAAATATGACCCGTGTGTAGCGCGAGTAGTCATCAATGACCACTAATGCGTACTTCTTGCCTACGATCGTCACTAGAGAGGCTGGACCAGAACAAATCCGTATGTAGCGGTGAAGGATTCCATTAGTGGAAGGAGATGGGCGGCGGATTTTGATTCCTTGTTTGCTTTCCCTTCGGACATGCTTCACGGCGAGTGTCTTTGCTTGAATATTTCATTCGGCGGTCCTCTTCTTAGAGTGTTTCCTAGATTTGTTGAGCGTTTTACGAAGTTGAGATAGGTTTGAGTCTTACGTGCCAAAGCCCCGTTACGTTGTCATTTTTCGCCGACAAACAAGCTTCGAGGTTCGGTGAGTTGCGATCGGCTACATAGATATTCTTCTTACGCGAACACGATACACTTTGTTTTCCCAGTGGATTTATCAATAACATCCACGAAACCAGCGTCAAAAATCACTCTATTCGAGTTGTCACAAAATTGACTATCGGAGAGAAGGTTATCTTTGAAGTCCTTCAACATATGACACTCACAGGCCCATTGCGGTTCAATCTTTGAGTGTTCCATAGCCTACAGTGTAGCCTTTTGCATTGTCTCCAAACTCGATTAAGGTCCTTCTTCAATAGTATAATTCTTGATGGGGTCCTTTTGGTACGTCGTATGTCTTGAGCATCCGCTATCCACATACCAAGGGTCCTTGTGCACTTGCAAAGCGAGAATTATATTTAGGTACCCTTTATTTTGGATTTTGGGTCCTTAGATGTTAGTTTTGGAAACCCGTATACGTCTTACGACCACGGTGGTCTTAAACGGTTTCTTTCCACTTTTGTCAGCGTATCGGACCGGTGGGTGGTCGTCTTGACTTCCCGAGGCTTTTCGGGTTCGGGAGTCACGATCTTACGAGTGGGTGTTTGCTGACCTTTGCCTTCTGCGCGACTTTCTTCTTATTTTTCGACTCTTGGATCCTCTCCGACTATTGGATCATTGTAATATGACCCGTATTGAGCTAGATGTGTCATTTGTGGAGGTCCATCTTTGATCGGCCCATTTTGCTTTCTTTGGTTCCCCCCTAGGCCCGGGCCCGGGGTGATACGGGTGTTGATCTTCTTGTCGAGTGCTGATGAGTAGGATGAGGTGCCTCCATCTTTTGTTTGTTCTTGGCTAGGGGGTTCGGTATATGCATTGATGGTCTCCCCCCTTGAACAAACCTATCGGCCTAGCCCGGTTTTACGGCGTACGGGGGCGAGATGAGGAGGCTTCTGGCTGAATCCAGGTCCCTCCTTGCACAGATGCTTGGGCTTGTTGCTTGCTAGCATAGCCTCCGGCTTCTTTTCGGCGCCCATGTATCGCCTCACGTCATCGGGTTCCTCCAGACATCATCACTTTTCTTCGACATTTCATGCTCGTTAACGAGAGTCCCGACAACTACTTGCTATGATAGGGCTCGGTTCGGTATTTTTTACGAGTCAAGTACTTTGGTCGAGATTGAGATCGATCTTCTTGATCTTTGAGACTTGGCCATCAAGAGTTTATCTTCTCCACGAGTCTCAACCCACTAGTCCTTCGACTCGGTAGCAACTCGACTATCTGAGAAAGTCTACGATTCTCCACTTTCGGGGTATCCGATTCACGAAGAGTCTTCTTGGCTGCAAACTCATCGAAGATACGCTAGTCGAGTAGTTCTTCATATGCGATCGTGACGTCCGATTCTCGTTTGCACCTGAAAGAGTGTCGTGTGTGCAGTGTGAAGAGGAATTAAATGATTCATGAGAGTTTACCTCATCCTCTTCTCCTGCCATGAGGTACTTTTCAGTATCTTCTTAGGCTTCAAGCTCTAAGCCAGGAAAGCTGCTTCATCGTCAGATGAATCCATGAAGGAATCGACTTCATCTGAGTCGTCTGAGAGTTCACCAGCAATGTATGCTTGTCTCTTCTTGATGAACTTCTCCCTTACGGCTTTGCGTCTTTGCTCGTTCGATGTGCGAGCTCGGGACAATCATGCGATAGTGTCACGGCTTTTTGCGATTATAGCGGGAGGTGAATATTTCTTCCTTACTTTCTTTGTCTTTTGACTATCTTTGAGTCATCCTTTTTCCTGCATTCAGAAGTATGCGAGTCAGGAGTGCGCTTAGGCGTGTATTCAGACTTACCCTTGGATTCTCTAAGGGCTTTAGTCACTTTTCTGCGCCTCTCCTTCTCCTTCTGATATTTTACGGCAAGCAGTGCGTACTTCTTGGCTAGATTTCCTTCTTGTACGTCGGTGAGTGAAGGTTCGGCCTTGCTAGTCATTTGCTGGAGGCTCTTTGTCTTGCCCGATGCTTTAAAGGCATGGTCGATTTGAGTGTCGGCTTGACTCATTTGCTTCCTTTGAGGTAAGCCGAACTCGAATTCCTCTATTTTAAGCTACGAAAAGATATGGTCGGGGGTAACAATATCTAAATCGAGAATGGCCTTGATAGAGTAGCTAAGGGAGTCCGGTGGCCAGTGCAGCGGTGCCCTCAAAATTTTGAGATTCATCTCTCGGTTGGAGAATGTCTTTCCCAGCCCGTTGATAGATTTCATCAGATCCGTAAATCTGATGTTGAGATCTTCAATGGTGTCACCAGGCATGAGGGACAGTCTTTCCAGCTTTTGGAGTTCCAGCGCGAGTTTATTTGCTTTGATCTTCTGAGTGCCCCGACTCAGTAGCGCTAGAGCATCCCAGAGTTCTTTCACGGACTTGCAGTCCTGAACTCTTTCGAGATAGGAATCACTCAGGGTGGTCAGTATGGCGTTTCTGGCGACACGGTCTAAATTGTGAAGCTTCTTCTCCTCTGGGGTGAAGAGACTTTTGTCCTTGGGAATCTTCTTCCCAGTCACCATTCCACCTTCATCTGCTGGATCCTGAGCTACGCCGCTATCGATCATAGGGACGATAGGTCCGTCCTCTAGAACCTCTGTCATGCTGTCATGGAGAGAGGTCAGATGTGCCTCCATTCTGACTCGCCATATGCCATAGTTCTCTATTGAGAACATGGGTACCATCCTGATTCATGACATATCAGACATGATAGATAGTGATATGAATGAAGAATGATATGCAGTGAAAACGTTTTCCAGATCCGTTCAAGTAGACCAGTTTCAGAATAACAAGAGTCTTATAGAACTCCTGCTCTGATACCAATTGTTGGTCCCGAGAGCACGTTCAGGTGTAGAGGGGGGGGGGGTGAATACACCTGAACACCGCTTTTCTTAAATTAAACACGAACAGTCATTTTCAGGATGATGTCGTTGAATTCGAGCGGACGAGATAAGGCCATTACGAATCGTGTGGTAGAGTGGCCCGAATGCGAGACGCTGGGCGGCGAGAGTCGAGAATTCGGTATCTTACAAATAGAGTTCGGTGGTGCGGAAAAGTGTAGGCCCGTTCAATTCGGTGGGTTAGGGAAAACATTTTTATCAAAAGCGGTTTCGGTTGATCGGTGCGATGCGTTAAGTTTCTTTGAAACTTCGGTTGAATGATTTAAAAGATATTTTCGGTATGAGCGGTAAGTCGATCCGGCTGTTAAAAATAGAACACAAGACACGAGAGATTTTTAAAGTGGTTCGGACACAAAAATCCTATGTCAGTATCCCCGAATGATCGGTAAGCTATTTATTATCTTGAGATAGTCTCGGTCGGTTTGTACCTTTGGACAAACAACGATCTTGAGATTTATGCTTGAGCAAGTCTCGGTTTATAGGGTTATCAAACTAAGTGTTTGAAAAACTCTCCACAGTGAAGGAGTCCTTTACAATAAGGATCAGTTCGAAAGTGGACTCCTTCGTCTAAGCTATGGTTATATTCTATTGAGCTTAGGTTAGAGGGATAGGGAAGAAGGATGTGGCTTCTAGAACGACGAACAGCTGAATATAGTTTTGGGTTCGTGTATCGTCGTTTGGATACTAGAGAATTTGTATAGTTCGGTTTAGCTTGGTTCCTATGAGCGAGTTGTAGTCTTTCGCGGAGATTGCTTCTTCGAACTTCTTGCGGAAGACTTAGGCTTTTTTGAATTTGCTCGTTTGAATGCTCTGTGTGTTCTTGCGTGCTCGTTGAGGTTCGTGAGCTTCAAATTTTGATTTATCCCTTTATTTATAGAGAAGAGATTAGGATAGATCCGTTGGAGACGATGTTGGATATGAGTCAGTAGATGATACTCAGCTGTTGTTCGGTTAAAAGAAAATTGGGCGGAAATCATAGTAGTACTATGGAATTGAAGATCCCAAAACCTAGCTGATATCAGTAGATTAGTGTGTCGTTAGGATTAGGCGATGTATAGGTTAGACTTGATGTATTGTTTATTATTTTTGTCTAAGTCCATGCGGGGTAGTTGTTGAGCGATCTTACGTCGAAGATACTTTTGAGAACCCGCGTCGTCGGTGTAATCGCTTGTGTTCTTGGTCGGCGGTGATCTTCCACTTAGTCGAAGACGGCGCATCGGTGACAAATCATGCGGTAGAAGACTACTCCCGGTGATAGTCATCGGCGGAAGAACGAGAAACAAGCACGGTACCTTCGCGGTCGCCGGTGACCTACTCGGTAGATGCCTGTCGGCCGACTTTGAAGAAGACGAGGAGACTTTTCGGTCTCTTGTATCCTACGGAAGCGACCCGGCTATTCAAGTCTTTTCGAAAAGTTCGGCGGAAGGCATACGAGGTTGTTGAGCGGTCGGCTCGACATTCTCACCAACTACAAGCCTCGACCCAATGAGAAGCCGACAACGCTTACCTACTCTACACGGTAAAAGTTTGCTCTCATGAGCGAGTGCGTTAAGCGCCTGCTTTGCAACAAGTTCGAATTATGGCCATTTTCTTTGGAAGCTTGTGACACGTGGCATCGTCGTCTCCAACGGACGTATGCCGTAACTCACAACTATAAATAGAGAAGTTTTTGAAGCTCCGAGCAGCGGAATTTCGAAGGGACAAGCTCAAGTTCATAAACGCTCTAGAACACTCAAAGATCATCCAGAGGAAAACTTGCATACTTAGAAGATTTCTCAGTTTTTCTCTCTAGAGTTCTTAGATCCCTTTCTTCTCTAGAGTAAGCTCATTGTCATATTTATAGCTTAGATTCGAAGGAGTTCACATTTAGTGAATTGTTCTTATTGTAAGAACTCCTTCTCAGTTGGAGAAAATTCCCTTCCCTTTCAGACTTAGGTTTGGATTGTAAAGTCGCTAAGGACTATAACTTAGAGGGAACTGTCTAGTGCGCAGGATCCCTGCTGAGGCTTGCTCAGAATAATCAACAAGTTCTCCTGCCTTGTTCAGGACCGTGGACGTAGGATCTTGCGTATCCGAGCCACGTTAAATCTCTTGTGTTCCTTTACTGTTTTATTGCATAGCATTCAACTGACTTGAGAATCATAAGCTTGCATAAAACGTATTTTATAAAGCGCACAGCCAAAAGATTTAATTTGCTAAAACGTGTTTTCAAAAGAGAGGCAATTCCGGGCCCCACACTTTCCGCACAGCGAGTCTCCGGCTGATTCTCAAAGAAATGCGACAACGGTCGGTAGGAGAGAGCTCGATGGCGGCTCGCTCTGTCCCGTGATCGAAGGCTTATTTGGCGGGCTGTTCATCGGTTGCAATCATCGGCCTCGGTGACCTTCATTGAGAAAAAAAAAAAGCGGGCTCGGTGTATTCACCCCCCCTCTACACACGACTTATCGTCTCGGACCAACAATTGGTATCATAGCACACGGTGTTCAGCGATCGCCGGTTACGAAATCTTGGTCCTCTCGGAGCCCGATCACGAAACCGTTTTCCTTTGTATAAGCATCTTTTCGACATCCTTATACTCTTACTCTTACAATGTCGATATGTCGGGTATTAGGATAGTACCGATGTTCTCAATAGAGAACTACACGGTATAGCGCGTACGTATGGAGGCACACCTAACGTCACTCCACGACGGCATGTCGAGATGTCCCAGAAGTCGGGGCCGATCATTCCCATGATCGACGGCGTAATATTCTTCTTTGGAGGAGGCGCGGGAGCACAAGCGGGTGCTAAGGTTCCCAAAGACAAATCCGCCTTCACGCCCGAAGAGAAGAAGGCTGCACAACCTTGGCCGAGTTGCACGTAATGCCATGCCGGCTACGCTCGGTGATTCACACCTCGGAAGGGTATAGGATTGCAAGACGGCGAAAGAGCTATGGGACGCCTTGGGCCATCTTGAGCCATGGAACCCCTCGGATCAAAGAAAACAAGCTCGAGCTAGAGTTTCGGAAGTTCGACGCCTTTGCAATGGAACTCTTGAAACCGTTGGCGGTGAGTGTCGGATTCACCAATCAAGTCAATGTCATCAATGGGGTACAGGGAGGTCGTTCACCAACAAGGAGATGAACACCAAGATCTTGAGAGCGTTGCCCAGACGCAGTGGCTTCCATTTGCTACTTATTTACGTCGCTCGATCTAAATGCTCTAACTCACGATGTTAAATTTTTAGAATTAAAATCGGAGGAATTCGAGCATAGCCTACCCCAAAAGTGCTTAAGCGCTCCGGTGACACACGGTTCGATCACGCCTTCAAGGCGACGGTCGGCAATCCCGGAGCCAAACCTATTTCCTCAAGCAAAGCTGTGGCCACATCGGTAGCAAAGTCTTCGAGACTTCGGACCACGACCGGCTAGCAGCGATGGCTCTCAAATATCGAGAGGAAAAGGAGAGAGTCGAGAAGGCGAGGAAATACAACCGAGATTCTTCTTCGGGTAAGAAAGAATATCATAAGAAACAAGAATCTAATCCTTCTCTTTGCGGAATGCGGGGAAATCGGAGGCTCTTGCCGGTCCGTCCAAAGACTTCGGTGGTAAGAGCGGGAGAACATCCACCTGCTACAAGCTGCAAGAAGGTAGGGACACTATCGGTACGATTGTCCCGAACTCTCGGTTGCTCAAAGAGCGAACGGCGAGCCGGGAGAAAGAAATTCGCCGAGAGACGGCGAGGCTATATAGCGGGAGAGATATCAGACAACTCAATTAAGGAGGATACATTCATGTATTCTTACGAAGATGAAGCCGCATTCGTCGCGGTTGAGGTCGCGAGACGGTTCACGATGAGTCGGCCGAATGCGTCGATGGTGGAGAAGAGTGAGGTAAATTCTAAACACATTATTACCTCTTCTTCACCACGACACACAAGACACGTGCTCGGTCACGAGATGATCCTCTAGATGTGGTACAAGCCTACGACGATCCGCTAGAGGAGCAGATTGGTGACGAGAGAGTTGGCGAGAACCGTCCGGGAACTTGAACAGGTAAAGGGCGAGAATCGGAGACTTTCTTCGATTGTCGGGTCTCTCTTGAGTCGGTGGATCTAGTTGCGAGACTCAAGGGAAGAGATTGAATCTCTTATGACTAAGTCTCGGCTTCAAGAGACTCGAGATCTCGGTTCGACCAAGGACAATTCAGAAAGGGGCGAAATAGCCCGGCTCGGTCGGAAGCTCACGAGACGTGCGAGAATGACTATGATTCACTCGGAAGGAGTGGCGAGTGCGGAGAGGTTTGATGGCCGAACAATACACGGGAGCGAAGGAGAAGCTTGAAAGCATGCTTAGAGCACAACGGCCAGCTCTGTGAAAGAAGGCCTTGGCTATACCCACGAAGCTTCCACCTCCAGCTCGGCAACTACGGCGATAGGTTCGTCGAGAGGAAAGGTGCAAGGCTGCGACACCACACCTCGGGCGAAGAACAAACGAGAAAATGATTGCACCTCGGCAGAGGTAGCAACAAGCGGTGACCAAAGGTTCCGGCCCCGGGACACCGCGATCAAATTCGGGGGGAACCAAGAAGGTCGAGATGGGAAGAACGTACAAGGAGCCCTTTGTATGAGCACCCGGCTCGGTACGGCTCGTACTACTATGAGCCCGGGGTCGGGGAGAAGCGCTAAGACTCGAGAAGAAGAAAGCGCTGAACCCCAAAATCATCGCGAGAAAGTCGGTATCTCCAAGTCCTGTCGAGAAGAAAGGCGACAAGGTTCGAGAAGAAGAAGTCCCAGGACTTCTAAGGTCCGAGACAGATCGGGTTCCAAAATCACCCACTAACCGGTAAGGACCCAAGCGAACCAAAGGGTACCTAAAAAATGCCTACGTTTTGCGGGTGCATAAGGACCCTTGGATAGTGGACGACGGTTTGCTCGAGACACATGACTTACCGGAAGAGCCCGGCGACCAACTACGTACAAGAAGATGGTCCCGAGGTGAATTCGGTGACAACTCCAAAGGCTACACAAGGGGATACGGAACGGCGAACATTGGGGCTACCACGGTTCAAGAGTAACATATGTTGAAGGACTTCAACATAATCTCCCTTTCGATCAGTCATACTGTGATAATCTTAATAGAGTAATCTTTGATGCTGGTTTACGTGATATTGTTGACAAATCTACGGGGAAAACGGTGTTATCGGGTTCGCGGAGAAAAAACATCTATGTTGCGGGCTTGGAAAACCGCGAGAACACGAGGCTTGCTTACTAGCACGAGACAAAATGCGGTGACAAGTCGGGATGGCTATGGCACAAGAGACTCGGCCACATGAACTTCAAGACCATGAACAAGCTAGCCAAGAACTCCAAAGTCGGAGGAGCCCGAAGAATCGTTTATCAAAGGCGAGAAATTGTGAAGCGTGCACGAAGGAAAGCAAACAAAGAGTAGCAATCAACCTATTCAGTCACCTTCCGCCGATGGAATCCTTGGTACTTCACATGGACTTATTCGGGCCGGTCTCTCCGGTGACCATAAGAGGCGAGAAGTATGCCCTCGTCGTCATTGGCGACTACTCGAGATATACTTGGGTCATCTTCATCGCCCGACAAATCGATGTTCGGCCGAGTTCCAATCTGCTGAAGAAACTTCGGTGTGGAAAAGAACATCAAGATTAAGAAGATACGCTCGAACGGAGGAACGAGTTTCTAAACTTCGGTAGTTAAGGCATGCTGCGATAAAGAGGGAATTAAGCACGAGACATCGGTTTGCACGCACCCCTCGGCGAGCGGACTTCTTGAACGTAAGAGCGAGAACACTCGAAGAAGCGGCAAGAAACGCTCCTAGCGGACTCAGGACTACCCTCAAAGTTTTGGGGCGTGCTTGCGACACCTGCTGTTACACTCGGGAATCGCTCACTGCGACACGGCAACACGTGAAGACGCCTTACGAGCGGTGGAAAGGGAGAATTCCTTCTATTTCTCATTTTTATGTTTTCAGTTGTCCTTGCTTTATCCACGATAATGGGAAAGATCGGTTGAAGGTCTTTGATAGCAAATCGATCAAGGAGTATTCTTAGGATACTCCCGAGTCGATAAAGCCTTTAGAGTCTTTAACTATCGGACTCTTTGTGTGGAGGAAAGCCCTCATGTTGTTTTTGATGAATTTGTTGCGAGAACGGGGAAAGATACAAAGTCAAATGCGAAGATGTCGGCGGCAAGCTACAGGATCTCGGATGAATGATAAAGGCTGAAAAGATCCGGCATTGTTGGGATGATGAGTCGGACGATGAAGAAATTCGGACTCGACAAGCAGCTAGGCGGCCTAGTTGATTCTACCGAGCAGAATCAACAATAGGTAACATCGGTCGATGAGGAAGCCCGTTGGTAAGCGAGACCTCTCGAGAATATAAGCTCGGGGAACGATTAATGTTCTGAGCTAAATGCCCCAGAACACGGGAAACTCAGTAGACCCCAACCTTCTTCTTGAATTGCTTCGATCGCGAACGATACCTCTTGAAATGCCTAATACACCTGCGGCGTGCGAAGTAGTATCGGAAGAAGAAGCTCGACTCGGGCGTTTGTGGCTCGATGCTCATTCTTCGAGATCTTATCATTGGAGATCCATCGGCAACTATAAGGATGAGATCAAGATTAAGTCGAGGAGAAAGCTCACTTTACTCTTGTTTTACGTCTACGAGAAGAACCTCGATCGATAGAGGACGCACTTAAAGATCTTGGCTGGGTCATTGCTATGCAAGAAGAGGCTGAACCGGTTCATCGGAAATGAAGTTTGGGAGCTTGTCGACGGAACTGAGACATCGGCACGTGATTGGAACTAAGTGGGTCTTCAAGAACAAGCGAGATGAAAACAACGTCATCGTCGAGAAATAAAGCTCGACTAGTTGCTAAAGGATACGGACGGGCGAAGGAATTGACTTTGATGAAACGTTCGCTCCGGTCGCTAGGTTGGAAGCCGTTCGTCTTTTCCTAGCTTATGCAACACATCGGGGATTTAAGGTATATCGAGATGGATGTGAAGTCGGCTTTTTACGAACGGCGTATTGAAGGAAGAAGTCTACATGGAACAACGCCCGGCTTTCGGCGGGGACGTCGAGTGTACGAGACTTAGGAAAGCTACGTATGGGTTAAAACAAGCACCCGGGGCTTGGTATGATACCCTATCGAGACTTTCTACTTGAAAGGTTTTCGAAGGGGACGGTAGATCGCACCCTATTCAACATAAAGTCGGGGAGATGACATTCTACGGGTGCGGATCTACGTGGACGACATCATTTTCGGCTGCGAGAAACGAAGTCGTATGTCGGCGGTTCGAGAAGATGATGAAAGAGAGATTCGAGATGTCCATGATGGGAGAGATGAATTATTTCCTTGGATTTCAAGTGAAGCAATCACACTGAAGGAATCTTCAGCAATCAAGCCAAATACACTCGAGATCTTCTCAAGAGGTTCGGGTGCGACTCCGGCCAAGCCGGTCAAAATCCCCATGAACACGAACTTTAAAATCGATCTAGACAAAGAGGGAGCTTCGTTAACTCTGCGATTATAGAGCTATTATAGGCTCTTTACTTTATTTAACGGCTAGCCGTCTGACATAACTTATCTTTGTAGGTGTATACGCAAGATTTCAAGCGGATCCCAAGCGAAGTCATTTAGACTCGGCGAAGAAGATTGCGCTATTTAAGAGGAACACGATCTTTGGGTTATGGTATCCTGGCGATGATAACTTAATGCGACGGGTTATTCGATGCGATTATGCGGGATGCGGGATAGATCGAAAGTCAACTTAGAAACTTGTCGGTTCCTAGGGAAGCAAGTGATTTCTTGGTTTTCAAAAGAAGCGGCATTCGGTAGCAACGTCCACTCACGGGCGAGTACATGGCTGCGGGGAAGTTCTTTGTGCCCGAGATCCTTTGGCTTCGACAACAACTTAGAGATTATGGTATAACTCGGGATGAAGTGCCCATCTACTGCGACTCCACAAGTGCGATTGCCATAACTCGAGAACCCGGTTCTACATACCGAGATGCAAGCACATGGATATCCGACACCACTTCATCGAGAGACCATGTCGAGAAGAAGGATATCGGGGATGGAGAAGATCCATGCTTGACAAGCGAAAGGCGAGATATGCGACCAAACCACTAGGCGAGAACGAGGTTCGAGAGAACTATCAATTGAGCTAGGTCTCTTGGATCCTGCGAGATGAGTCGGTAGATGCCGGCTACGAGAACATCATTGCCAAACAATTGGTAACAATTGGTATCGGCATAAGGAATCGGTACGACGGTCGAGATAACTAAGTACGGTGACTCGGTTGGGAAAGTCACCTTGTACACGGCAAGGGGAAACATAGTCATCGGCATGACAACCATTCTCCTTATACATAACGGTAACCGGTGATAAGTTCAGGTGAAGAGGTTTGGTAACCGGTGATAAGTTCGGTGAAGAGGTTTTGTTAGCAGGTGATAAGTTCGGTGAAGAGGTTTGCGTAATTTTGTGTACTTAAATTCTTTTGAAGCATGCTCGCATCTATTGCATCGGTCGCTCACACTCGATGTAGTTAATGTGCATTCATTTCCCGCCATTAATAGTTTAAGGAAAGGTCGGTAGGAAACCTTTTCATTTGCATAAAGCGAGTAATTAATGCTTGTGCATCGCGCATTTAATGCATGTCTTCTCACTTACCTTTATTACGTAGATCTATGTTTTAAGCGGCTTTTGTAATCATTCCTTTTATAACATTAAATCTTAGCCGTTCATAGTTTTTGGAAGATTAAAACTTCGGTCGTTGGATTGAAACTTGCAATCAAGCGATATATACAAAATCTTTCATCTTCTATCTTTTTCCTCACTTTTCGCCATTATCAAATCCTAAGAGCTTTTATCGCAAATCGGTTTCCATCTCAAACTTCTTATAAGCTTGCTTTGCACAGTGCATCTCTCAAGCTCTCATACTCGGTAATGTATTCAAATCTGCGACAACTCTTGACTTACTCTATTTTCAAGTGCTAACATGTGTTTTGCGAGATTTCTATGGCGACCTACGAGACTCTTGAACCAATAGTGGAGATTATGGCCATCCGGATTCGGTTCGAACCCACAATGGCTCTTCGTCGGGTGGACATTCCGTGTATCGGAGCCAATGTTCGATGCTACGGAGAGGTCGGGGGTTGGAGACCCTTGTGACCAAGCATCCGCGTGCTCATCCGCCAAGGCGAGTGGCGAAGCGTATTTCAAGCGGAACTCGGTGGGCTGCTGGGAGGAGAAGAAGCTTCCTTCTCATACATGAGAGAATCAACTCCGAACAAGTGGAAGCCGACTCGGCACACCTTCAACATCCGAGAGGCTCTAGTCCTCGCGTTTCGACTTCCTAATTACGGTATCTCACCTATCGATATAAGGAGAGGGAGATCAATGCCTATGTACAAAAGTTACGTGGACGCGGTGATCGGCGTTCAAGACGGCTCTCCCAGGAATCTTTTGCTACCTCGGTACGAGAGGTTTAGCGTATGTGGTCTCGCACATGCGACAAGCTCAGTTGGATCGTATGATCAAGCTGTCCAAGCCAAGATTCGGTGATGATGGCTATTGATGACGGAGTAGAAGTGAGCTTGGGTTGACTATTGCACGACTCGGATGAAAGCCCAGGCCCGAGAAATTCACTACTCTACCCATTTGGCGAGAGGAGGTTGGCCGGTGCGGGTAAGCTTCTATTTGGGACTAAGATGTACGTCCTAATAGAGAGTGTTGTACGAGAGGAACTCGGCTTTCGACGACTCAAAGCTGTACAACACTAAGGCGATAAAGTTTAAGACTAAAGAAGCGACGGAGAAGTCGGTTGGCAAAGGGCCACCCGAGCGGAAGAGAGGCTGCTCTGCTCCCGCCATCTCCGTGATGTGTCCAAGAGGAGGAGGCTTATCAAGCCACGACCGGTGAGTCACCGTGGCTCGGCCGATAAGCTGTCATAGAAGCAGGCTCCTCCTTCACCTCAAGATGAGCAAACCTTGGACTCCGACACGGGGATGGAAGGAGCCGCCCTCGAGAGAAAGCTCAAGTCATCGGCTCAGATGACACTCGGTCGGACATTCGAGAGCCAATGAAGGGCCTGAATGGACTACAACTCATACCACTCGTCTACGTGCTACAGTGAGATTCACGATCAGATTCCGGAGATAGGCTGAGCATGAAGACTTGGTTGACATTGCCATCGAGCAAGAGTTCGAGATCTTTGCGAGGTTCTTAAGCCCGGGATATTCGATAGATTTTGCAAAAACTCGGTCGCCCATCGATCTGCGACGAGAGGAGCAAGATTTACGAGGCGAGAGATCGGATTCGGGGAGCCGGCTGATTTGGCGTCCTTCGAGGATCTTCGAGCTGCTATGCTCTATCTTCTTAGCCTGCGTACCCACGACTCCTGCTTGCTAATGCTCCGCCTCCATCTCCTCCTGCTGATGAGGGTGATGACCAAGAACAAGATCAAGAGATGGAAGGCAACCCCAAGGATGCAAAGTTGGGAGGCTCTGCTGAGGGACCAACTCCCCATGAGAAGAGCCAATCACCACCCCCTGGTACATCGTCGAGGTGAGGCTCGGGGCGCTCGAGTACGGTCGGGAGCGGCTCCTCGTGTTTTCTGATCAAAGGCTCGGAACAAGCTCTTACCAGATTCAACCCATTGGTTCCGTGTCCTCCAAATCAGTGAATAAGGCGATCAGACGCCAAGGAGCTAAAAACAGACTTCTCGCCAAAGACGTCCATATCAAATGGGAGAAGTATACGAAGGCGCAGGCCCGTGCTTTGAATAAGCTAGCCGGCGGCATCTCCACTCCTCAAGAGGCTCCTTCGCGGCTGATTTTAAGGAGATGATCGAGCGAGGTTTTGATAGCGCGAAAGCAGATCTATACGCACGAGTCGATTCTTTGCTCCAAGCTCGGCACAAAACATTTACGAGCGGTGACTCGTACTCTCACAACGATCCAAGCTCAAATGGATGAGCGGAACAAGTTGGCTACGAGGCGGCCTCAGGCTGCTATTAAGCAACAGTGAGGCCTTGAGCGAGATTCGGAAGGAGATGAAGGAATCCGATGATCTAGCCATGCTGAAACTCCGCCGGGAGTCGGTTGCTCATCTCAATCGATCTAGGGCGGCTCGAGAGAAGGGCTGGGAGCAATGCGCTGACTTGGTCAAGGACTTCGACTCTACGGTTACTCGAGATCAAGGACTCGGTATACAAGCTCGAGAAAGAAGTCACAGCTATCCGTACCAACCTCGATAAAGGGCTGCATGCCAAAAAGGGGGAAGGTATAATAAAAGATGAATGCGAAACGGATACGGTGATGTACGGATAATCGGGGAAAGGGTTCGGGGAGGAGAGACCCTCCATGGGTGAAGAACCCGCACGGACTCGAGGGGAAAGGGCTCGGGAGGAAGGACCCTCTACTACTCGGGATAAGAACTCTTCGAGGTCCCTCTCCTAGAATTTCCACTTGACCCAACCCCCATCTCCTCTTACTTGCTCACATTGAAGAAGTAGCAAACTTTATTGAGCGGGAGACAGAAGAAGAAGAGCCTGAGCACGAACAATTGCCACCGCAGAGGCCGGGAAGGAGATTGCAATCGTATCTACTCCCTCCTTCCTCCCCGGTCCATAAGTTCAAATCAAAAGCGGAGCAAGAGGCTTATGACCTCAAAATTGCCCAACAGATGCGGGATAAGCTCGACCATGAGCGTCGGCTTGAAAAAGGCGGCGAAGCGGCAAAGAAGCCCAAGGGCAAAGCTTTTAGGGGCAAAGGCAAGAAAAAGGTCGGATCGGTCGAAGAAGCGAAGAAGAAAGCCCAGCGATATTGCTAAGGCTCTTAGGCCGAGATCCAAGTTCTTGCTCGAGTATTCCCACTTCTACTCTAACACACGAGCGGATAGCGGAAGATCAAGCGACACGGGAGGCGACGGCTGCAAGGTCGAGTCTCGGGCGAGGAGACGGTAGAGCGGCCGCACTCCGCGAAAAGAAAAGGATAGGCGACTTGGCGAAAATGCGTAGCTTATCTCTCAAGCCGGCGGTGATCCGAGAGCGAGATCCCAAGAGGATCCAAGTTCATCGGGGGCCCATATGTTAAGAATATTCCTATCCCGCATGTGGATAAATGGGTGCCGGGCTGATATGAGCGTCCATTGGGAAAGAGGTTGAAAGAGGATTTTATTAAAGGCTATTTTGTATGGCGCATTTATCCTCTCGGTATCCGGCTGATCGGTTATTCGATGAACTAATCTCGAGATTTGATATCTCATTCGGGAGATCGGTGAGACAGATTATGGAAGAATAGAATATTCCCTTCCGTGCCCTGACTTTCCGACGTATTCCTCCGCCAGAGCGCTAGTGGAGCTGGCGTGCACGAAGGACATTGAGAGAGAGATAGAGGAAGCTGCTTTCCATCCGGGTTTCTTTGCTGACAATCCTCTTGACAACGAAGAAATCCAGGAGATCAGGATCAGAGTTTACAAGTATTATTACCTGGATCCTCCTGCTGAGAAGTCTGTCGATTTCAAGAAAAGGACTCAACGCTTCAAGCTTCAGCAGTGATTTCTCCTTCTTTTTGATTTCTATTGTAATAGCTGTAGGAGCTTGTACATCATTGATTATATATATCAGTTCCTATTGCTTGTTAGACAATTACTCATTGTCTTCCAGCTCTTTGCATCGTGTTTTTCACGCCGATCACTAAGTGATCGACACACACTCGCGATCGGTTTCTCGATTTTGCCTATCTCCTCCCTCCTGAAGTATTGAAATTCCTTTTTTTTTTCCTCAGAATGTTGTAAGGGGGAAATTGTTGTCAGTAGGATAGCATCTTTTATAGACTTGAGAAGTTTAAGAGGTAGAGGTAGAGGTTTGGCATCATCAATTAGGGGGAAATTGTTGGATATGAGTCGATAGATGATACTCTGTTGTTCGGTTAAAAAGAAAATGTGGGGGAAATCATAGTAGTACTATGGAATTGAAGATCCCAAAACCTAGGCGATATCGGTAGATTAATGTGTCGTTAGGATTAGGCGATGTATAGGTTAGACTTGATGTATTGTTTATTATTTTTGTCTAAGTCACATGCGGGGTAGTTGTTGAACCGATCTTTTGTCGAGGATACTTTTGAGAACCCACGTCATCGGTGTAATCGCTTGTGTTCTTAGGTCGGCGGCTGATCTTCCACTCGGTCGAAGACGGCGCATCGGTGACAAATCATCGATGAAGACTACTCCCGGCTGATAGTCATCAGCGGAAGAACAGAAACAAGCACAGTACCTTCGCGGTTGCCGGTGACCTACTTAGTAGATGCCCTGTCGACCGACTTTGAAGAAGACAGAGACTTTTCGGTCCTACTGTATCCTACTAAGCGACCCGACTATTCAAGTCTTTTCGAAAAGTTCGGCGAGAAGACATACGAGGTTGTTGAACGGTCAACTCGACATTCTCACCAACTACAAACCTCGACCCAATGAGAAGCCGACAACGCTTACCTACTCTACACGGTAAAGAAGCTGCTCTCATGAACAGTGCATTAAGCGCCTGCTTGCAACAAGTTCGAATTATGGCCGTTTTCTTTGGAAGCTTGTGACACGTGGCATCGTCGTCTCCAACGGACATATGCCATAACTCACAACTATAAATAGAGAAGTTTTTGAAGCTCCGAACGACAGAATTTCGAAGGGACAAGCTCAAGTTCATAAACGCTCTAGAACACTCAAAGATCATCCAGAGGAAAACTTGCATACTTAGAAGATTTCTCAGTTTTTCTCTCTAGAGTTCTTAGATCCCTTTCTTCTCTAGACTAAGCTCATTGTCTTATTTATAGCTTAGATTCGAAGGAGTTCACATTTAGTGAATTGTTCTTATTGTAAGAACTCCTTCTCAGTTGGAGAAAATTCCCTTCCCTTTCAGACTTAGGTTTGGATTGTAAAGTCGCTAAGGACTATAACTTAGAGGAAGCTGTCCCGGTGCACGGGATCCCTGCGAGGCTTGCTCGGGAATAATCAACAAGTTCTCTGCCTTGTTCGGGACCGTGGACGTAGGATCTTGCGTATCCGAACCACGTTAAATCGCTTGTGTTCCTTTCTTGTTTTATTGCATAGCATTCAAGCCGACTTGAAAATCATAAGCTTGCATAAAACGTATTTTATAAAGCGCTTACTGCCAAAAGATTTAATTTGCTAAAACGTGTTTTCAAAAGAGACGAATTCCGGGCCCCACACTTTCCGCACTGCGAGTCTCCGGCCGATTCTCAAAAATGCTTGACAACGGTCGGTAGGGAGAAGCTTCGATGGCCGACTCACTCTGTCCCGCGATCGAAGGCTTATTTGTGACTGTTCATCGTTTGCAATCATCGGCTCAGTGACCTTCATTGAGAAAAAGAAAGCGAGCTCGAGGTGTATTCACCCCCCCCTCTACACACGACTTATCGTCTCGGACCAACGAGACGAGGATCCTTTGTCTCTCTCTTTTGGGTAGCTAACGACTCTTTTGAAGTATGGTGGCGAGTGTCCTTTCCCTCCATTTCCGGAAAGTTGATTGACTTGCAACTTTAGTAGATATAGGGTATGTGTCTGCTTGTCATTGGCCGAGGTTCAGAAAGTGGTTGAGACAAAACAGACTTCAAGGAGATCTGAAGCTGACTTCTCTCTTCCTCATATTGACTCTGCTGAAATGACTTCATAGATCCTAAAAGTCGGAAGGCTGTCATCGTCATTCTTGAGTCCGTCTCCCGATTCAATAGCATGCTCTGGCGAGTCGGATCTGCGAAGATCAGCTGTGAGTACGGTGAACTACTCCCTGCGAGTTCGGTTCACGCGACTCCTTTCGATATCTTGCTCCTCTTGAGTCCCAGTATCACTCGAGTCTTCTACTTCGAGTCTTTGAGGCGAGATAATCCACTGAGTGCTTGAACCAGAGCAGAGGGTCTGCTAAGTCTGAAACCTCAGAGACAAAACAAATTACAATGTAATGGTTCACCAATCAGTATAGGGTTTTGGGATCTTCAAATCTTCACACTCTTTCAGAGCACAGGGCTATTGAGTGTATGACAACACAGAAGACTGAATCATTTCCCACTATTTATCAACATTGCTGAGGATAGAATCATCACCCAACACTAATCAGTATGAGCATAACTGCAAGGAATCATAAGCATGAAATAGGCAAACGAACTGATCTATAGTATATGAATGTATATGACTATGTGCATAAAGGATATGGACAATGTGCATAAACTCAAGCTTACGTATGTAAAAACTTTAACTGCGAACAATAATAATTTGATAACCGTACTAATTCGTATCAGCTACAGACAAAAACAAATACCTATTGGTTGAATAATTGCATCCATTGATAATGAATCACCAAAAATCTTGTAATTGCCAATACATATATCATCAGCCCAAAATACACGCTTCAATTTATCCCCTCCGTCCGTAAAATATTCGTAAAAGAAATCTGGGTTCCTATCACGAGCTTCCTTCATTTTATCCAACATCATTTGTGCATCCGCGTCCTCAACACATATACGAAGATCACGATGGAAATTTTTAAAATCTACTTCATCACAACCGATGTTCTCATAGCTTCCCACCAACTCACTAAACATTTTATATGACCTCACCGGACCAACATTAGAACGCGCACAACTAAGGACGAAATTCTTATGAACAGAAGTCATGGTCCGATTGTATCTCATGAATTGCTTGTGAGTAGAGAATAACAAAGGATGTGTGTGTGCCTCGTGAAATAGATCAACAACAAAACCTTTGGGGTGGGATTTAAATACGACGCGTGTCAAACATGATGACCGTTTAGAATTACACCTTCGCTTTGTTATTTTGGAATCAACATTATCGCCATCCATGAATTTCTCCCCTTCTCTACTGCACACCAGATATCTACGCATGATAGACCCATCCATGTGACATTTTATTGACCACTTACGGATATCGAAACCGCACAAACCTCCATAGTCTCTATAGAAACTTTCCGCCTCATCCAGAGTATCAAATATCCGGCCAACGTACGGTTTCAATTCAGCCGCGCAATCAGAAATGAAAATGGAATCATCGGGGTCAAGAGACACAATTGACTGTAACGATTTAGCCATTCAACACACTACATGCATGAATATTAAACAGTATCAGCATAAACACTCAAAAACATATGCATGAAAATTATTTTACGTAGAAAATGAAATCGAATAGTGAATCCAGAACATAACAACACTACTGAATCTATACATTAATCACATAAATACATCACAAGCCCTCATAAAAAAAAATACTCCGAATGCAATCAATCCAGAAAATCCAAAAAAATTAACGATAAATTTAAAACGAGCAGAAACAAGTGGATAACAAAAAATCAATCTACTAATCTCGAGGAACAATATTTTCAAAACAAGAAGGAATTCTTACATTAGATTCAAATTGTTAAAACGCGAAAAAAGGCAGAAATCAGACTTCGAAATCAGCAGAAATCCGCATAAATCAACCTTCGAAATACGAACAAAGAAATAGGAACCCACGATAGATATTCGACTACTTACACCCACCCTAAATCTTTTGAAGGACGTCTATTTCTTAGTGAGTTTGCTGGTGTGTTTATTTGGTCGTTTGAATTATTCGAATCGAGAAAGAAAAGAAGGGGACAAAAATGAGAAGAGATTACAGTTTTGCCCTTAATGAGAAGATTTATTCCTTTTTTGATTTAATTTTAAATGCCTTTTGGGGAAAAAAGGAAAGCCTTAGATTTACGAAATGGAGGGACGAGATCGGTTCTCGTATCTCTTTTGAGATTAGGATCTCATTTGATCCATTTCATATATATATATATATATATATATATATATATATATATATATATATATATATATATATTGTTATTATGAAAATTAATTTAGTATTTAATATTTAGCCCGTTTGATTGTCGTTTCGAGCCTCGATATATATCTGATTTACGAATTAAGATATATAGCGTCGATCTATGTTTTAAGTAGATAATTGTGGTGTGCTTAATTTCTCGATTCCAATTTTCGGTGAGTGAGAAATACTGGCTCGAAGTTTGGGGGGACAAAACTAATATGTTACCTAAAGTGGAGAACTTATTTTATCCGGGTTTTGGGGATTTATTACATTAATCAATGTCCCACATTGATTAATGTGCAAATTTTGTTGTGGTATTTAAGTCTCTACCACCTCGAAGGAGATAACAAAGTGATATGTGGTGGGCTTGAGCCACACATGCTCATGCGTGCGCGCGAGCTTTTTCGTCGACCGCCTCTCACGCGGCGCCACGCCGCACCGTGCCCGTGCCCGGTCCCGGTCTGTGAACTTAGACTTGAATCTTGGTAATTGGTCGTTTGGGTGGTCCGTGGGCTTTGGCGGAGTGGGCTACTTGTGGGCCCGCCCGGTTCGTATTTGTGGTTCGTCCCGGCTCGTGGTGCGGTGCTCCTACGCACCCGGATTGTCTCTATTTGGAAGTCTCTGGAATGAGACTGTTGGGAAGTCTCCACCTCTCCACATTCCTTTCCCACGTCCGCCTGCCTTAATTGGCAGTAGTTAATCCAACACATTTCACCTGGGTGGAACAACCTATAAATAGGCAAGTCTGCATGACATTTCTACACAACAATTTTTTTCCTGCTCTACATTGCATCTCTAGTGCCTTAAGTTGTCCAGCAGTTCTGTCCTCGCCGGAAGTCCAGTTCGCCGGAGCTCGTTGTTCTGTGGTGCTGCAATACTTCGAGACGTCATTATTTTATCTTTAAGGACGATACGCCAGAATCCGAGAGTACTACCGGGGCGTATTTCGTCTTGCGGAAGGAGGCCTTTCCTCGACTCGACGAAGTTTTGGTTTATGCATTCTGTTTGTTTTTCATTTTTCCGACTTACAATTTTCATCGACTGTAATAGCAGATATTATAATCTACAATCGCAAGACGAAATAATTTACCTAAGCTGCCTGGAGTTAACCGGGAAACGAATGAAAACTGCAACATGTCTTCCTCATCTACTGCCTTTTCTGATGTTGCCAACAATGCCACCGCTGCCGCTATCTCCTCCACCTCCGACGTTCTCGCTTCCTCCGGCAATGTCGTCCCACCGATGTCTGTCCCGACTACAACTCCGGCTTTTGCAAATCCAACTCTTGTCGCCATGTCTGCCGCCACCGACGCTAGAATCCCACCTAACCGTGCCAATGCCACTAACTCAGCATATAATTTCACTGCTATGTCTTCTTCTTTGCAGACGAATGTCCCTTTTGGGAATGTGAACCACCTTGGGGTGGTTGGGGGCTCGAACCCGACCTTGACAGCACCTTTACACTCGTTTAGAGTGTTGCCCGCTGCTGAGAAGCCGACGAAATTTGGTAGAGCCGACTTCAAAAGATGGCAACAAAAGATATTGTCTATTTGACAACTTTGGGGTTCACTAACGTGCTGATGGAGAATGTACCCTTCCCTCCAAGTGAAAATGAAGAGAACATGGGAATCCGTATAGCTATTGAAAATTAGCTGACTTTAGATTACTTCTGTAAAAACTTTCTGCTTAGTGGGCTAGATGATAGTATATATAGTGTTTATGCAAATGTAAAGACCTCCAAGGCAATTTGGGAGGCACTTGGAAGAAAATATTGCACTGACGATGCAGGTACCAAAAAGTTTGTAGTTACCAAAAAGTTTGGACTACAAAATGGTGCACTCTCGACCGGTCATGGAGCAACTTTAAGAGTTTCAACTCGTTGTCCATGACGTCCACACCGAAGGTATGATTTTGCCCGATGCTTTTATTGTGGCTACTGTGATCGAGACCGATATGAGGACTCGAGATGGGAAGGGCAAAGCACCCGTGGAACCGAGAGTCAACCTCGTAGAGAAAGGTGGAAACTCCAACACTGTCAAGAGAGGGCGTTCCAACAGCAAACCCAAAGGTGCAAGCCCGCAAGTTTGAAGGGGATTGCTACAATTGTGGCAAGTCCAGGCATATGTCCAAGGACTTCCGTAAGCTGAAGAAGAATAGGGTTCGACAAGCCAACATGTTGGAGGTCGACCTCACAGAAGCCGACCTTGCGGCCGTCGTCACTGAAGAGGCGAATGTTATGCAGAATGAAGGGAAATGGTATATTGATACCGCTGCCACGGCACATGTGTGTTGTGACCGAAGCCGCTTCACTCAGTACAAGAGTTGCCAAGGGAGGAAGCTTAATATGGGAAATCAAGCCTCGTCTCGAGGTAGTTGGCTATGGATGCTGTGGTGCTAGGGTTGAGCTACGGGAAGAACCTTACTCTTGGGAGAGGTCTTTGCATGTCCCGGGATATCCGGAAAATTTTGGTGTCCGGCTCGTACTAGTTAAGAGAGGTTTTAGACTAGTATTTGAGTCGAGACAAATTTATTAATTCAAAATTTGGTATGTTCTTAGGAAAATGTTACCTCTCTAAGGGCCTTTTCGAGCTGTCTGTAATGGCTTTGCGCAAGAGCCCCGTGAGGGGAAGAATAATGAGAATGAAGCTACTTCCTTCTACTTGACTGAGTCTTCTGATTTATGGCATTCTAGATTAGGACGTGTTAATCTAAATGCGATAAAAGATTAGTTAATCTCGATTTACTTAAAGTAAATGAGTTTAACAAAACCAAGTGTGAAGTTTGCGTTGAAGCAAAGTTGACTAAGTCACCATTTCATTTTGTAGAAAGAAATACCAAGCCTCTAGAGCTAATTCACACTGATGTATGTGACTTAAAGTTTGTACAAACTAGAGGTGGGAAAAGGTATTTTATTACTTTTATTGATGACTGCACTAAGTATTGTACTCTTTATCTTTTAAGGAGTAAAGATGAGGCGATTGAAGCATTTACTAACTTCAAAGTAGAAGCCGAAAATCAACTTGATTGTAAAATCAAAATGGTACGAAGTGATAGAAGTGGAGCGTATGTAGCTCCGTTTGAAGAGTTGTGTAAGACAAGTGGTATTATTCATCAAACCACTGCCCCCTATTCGCCTTAATCAAATGGTGTTGCTGAAAGGAAAAATCGAACTTTAAAGGAGATGATGAATGCATTGTTAATTAGTTCTGGATTGCCCCAGAACATGTGGGGGGAAGGCATTTTGACGGCTAACTACTTATTGAACAAAATACCTCTAAAAGGTAGGGATGTTACTCCTTACGAGTTGTGGAAAGGAAGGAAACCTTCCTATAAATACCTCAAAGTGTCGGGGTGTTTGGCTAAGGTAGAAGTGTCTTTGCCTAAGCAAGTTGCAATCGGACCTAAGGCCTGCCGATTGTATCTTTATAGGATATGCTCCGAATAGTAGTGCATATCGGTTTGTCATTCATAAGTCGGCCGTGCCCGATATGAATGTGGGAACTACTATTGAGTCATTGAATGCTATATTCTTTGAACATATCTATCCATGTAAAAAGGATGATAAAGTTGAGTCGAGCTCTAGTGGTGAAACAAGAGAAGTTGCTAGTAGTTCTGGAAATGTGGGGGCAGAACCTGCTACACGTAAGCGGCATGCTGCCGATCCTGAAGCTTTAGAACCCAGACGTAGCACTGGAGCAAAAGTTGCTAAGGACTTCGGTCCTGATTATGTAGTTTTTCTTTTGGATGAAGAACCACGGTCTATAAAATAAGCTCTTTCTAGACCCGATGGCCCACTTTAGCTAGAAGCCGTCCAAAGTGAAATTGATTCCATCATGCAAAATCACACTTGGGTCTTAGCTGACCTACCTGAAGGTTGTAAGCCATTAGGATGCAAATTGATCCTAAAAAGAAAGTATAAGGAATATGGGTCAATTGATAAATATAAAGCTCGTTTAATGGTTAAAGGTTTTAAGTAAATTGAAGGATTACGTCTATCCGTGTGCTTCTCGCGATTGCTACTCTGTACAATCTTGAGATTCACCAATTGAATGTGAAAACCGCCTTTCTAAATGGAGATTTAGAAGTGGGAATTTATATGGAACAACTTGAAGAGTTTGTAGTAAGTTGGTGAAATCCCTATATGGGTTGAAACAAGCACCTTTACAATGACATTTGAAATTCGACGAGGCTACGTTGTCGAATGGTTTTAAGATAAAAGAATGTGACAAGTGTGTTTACATAAAGAACACAAAGAATGAGTTTGTAATTGTTTGTCTTTATGTAGATTACATGCTAATTATGGGACAAAACATTCAAGTCATAAATGACACCAAGCGTATGCTTAAGAGAACTTTCGATATGAAAGATATGGGAGTTGATGACGTTATTCTTGGAGTGAAGATTCAGAGAACTCCCAAAGGGATTCTTTTATCTCAATCTCATTATATTGAGAAAGTACTTAAGAGGTTTAATGCCTTTGATAGTGCGCCGGCAAAGACTCCTTTAGAAGTTAATGTTCACTTGAGCAAGAATAAGGGTGATCCTGTTCCTCAAGAGGATTATGCTAGAGTCATTAGTTGTCTTATGTACATCACGAATTGTATAAGGCCCGATCTAGCTTGTCTGGTGAACAAACAGAGTATCTATACTAGTAATCCGAGTAGAGAGGATTGGAAATCTCTTGTAAGAGGACTAAGGTATTTGAAATACACTCTTAACTTTGGGCTGCACTACTCTAGACATCCCCCTGTACTTGAAGGGTACTGTGATCCGAATTGGATATTCGGCACTAAAGACTCGTTGTCTACTAGTGGTTATGTGTTCACTATAGGGGGAGGAGTTGTGTCGTGGAGATCCACGAAACAGACGTGTATAGCTCGATGCACTATAGAATCTGAATTTTTTGCTTTGGATAAGGCCGGTGAGGAGGCCGATTGGCTCCGTAATTTTCTTGAAGATATTCCATGTTGGACGAAACTAGTGCCACCTGTGATGATTCACTGTGATAGCCAAGCGGCTGTTGGTAGGACCAAGAGTGGGTTGTATAATGGTAAGTCGAGACATATTCATCGTCGACATAATATCGTAAGACATTTGATCACGAGTGGGGTTATCTCTGTAAACTATGTCAAGTCTATAGATAACCTAGCGGACCCGCTTAATAAGAGTTTGAATCGAGATCAAATGTATAAGCTCGTAGAGGGAATGAGAGTTAAATCCACAATTTAAAGACGATTATAGTGGATACCCATCCTTGTTGATTGGAGATCCCATGAACTTGGTTCAATGGGAAAACTAAGCTATATGAGTCTGTTGATACCACACTCAAATAGTCTATTCCCTAAAGAGCTTGAGAGTGTTGGTGACCTGTCAAGTGGTGAGGTTAAGTCCTTGACTTTTAATGATTTTTGGATACCATACGAAGGTGGAGTATGGCAGGATACTCGTGTAAGAATCGCCTATGTAAGTAAGAAGTGAGGGCCGCTTGTATGTGACACTTATGAATCCAAAGAGGTTGTCCATGGTCGTCAGAAGGACACAAACGTGAGAACGGACGAGTTTGAGACTTTATAGTGTTAGTGCTATTGCCTAAGTATACACCATGGATGAATAGTTCAAGGCTACGTGTCCACTAGTCCGCCGGTATGCTCGATAGCACTGAGTAAGGAAGGTTCAAGGTCACAAGCCACCTACCCTAATGCTTTATTCTCTATTGAGGACAGAGCTGTGTGTCTGCATGCATGCATTTGGCTATTATGGATATTAATTTAGCATTTAATGCTATTTTTGACTTGGGCAAAATTTAGCTCGTTTGATCACCGTTTCGAGCCTCGATATATATCCGATTTCCAAATTAAGATATATAGCGTCGTTCTACGTTTCGAGTAGATAATTATGGTGTGCTTAATTTCTCGATTCTGATTTTCGGTGAGTGAGAAATAGTGGCTCGAAGTTTGGGGGGACAAAACTAATATGTTACCTAAAGTAGAAAAATTGACCTTATTCGGGTTTTGGAGATTTATTACATAATCAATGTCCCACATTGATTAATGTGTAAAGTTTGTTGTGGTATTTAAGTCTCTACCACCTTGAAGGAGATAACAAAGTGACATATGGTGGGCTTGGGGCCACACATGCTCATGCGCGCGAGACTTTTCGCTGACCGCCTCACACGCGGCGCGGCGCGCCCAAGCCCGGCTCTGGCTTCGGTTCTGGTTCTGGTCCGTGTCTGTGTCCGTGGACTTGGATCTTGGCAATTGATCATTTGGGTGGTCCGTGGGCTTTGTTAGTTGGGCTTTGTGGGCTACTTGTGGACTGACCCAGTTCGTATTTGTGGTCTGGCCCAGCTCGTGGTGCAGTGCTCCTCCTGCACCAGATTGTCTCTATTTGGAAGTCTCTGGAATGAGACTGTTGGGAATCTTCACCTCTCCACTTTCCTTTCCCACATTCGCCTGCCGTAATTGGCAGTAGTTAATCCAACACATTTCACCTGGGTGGAACATCCTATAAATAGGCAAGTCTGCATGACATTTCTATACAACAAAGTTTTTCCTGCTCTGCATTGCATCTCTAGTGTCTTAAGTTGTCCAGCAATTCTGTCATCGCCGGAAGTCCAATTCACCGGAGCTCGTTGTTCTGCGGTGCTGCAATACTTCGAGATGTTGTCGTTTTATCTTTGGGGACGATACGCCAGAATCCGAGAGCACTATCGGGGAGTATTTCATCTTGCGGAAATAGATATTTCCTCGACTCGATGAAATTTTGGTTTACACATTCTGTTTGTTTTTCGTTTTTCCGACTTACAATTTTCATCGACTGTAATAACAGCTATTGTAATCTACAAAATATAGCAAGTGCATAAGTAACATATATATATATAGGGTATGGTTCTAGGGAGATCCTCCCTTTAAAAGAGATACGAGAACCGATCCTAAGCGTCGATCCATCCTAATCTAATGGCCAAGATTAAACCCTCTAATCTTTTTTTTTTAAAGTAGAAAGGGTGTTTTGGGGAAACCCAAATGTTTCATTTCAAATGGTTTGGGATTGGGCGGGCAAAATAATTCTTTTCCTTCTTCCTCCAATTTCTCAAAAGCCACCAGTTCCTCCGCGCCTAGAACCCCCCGCAAGTCGCATTATTTGGGTACTTCCTTGGTAGAAATTTGAGATCCTCCGTCCATAATCAACGAAGTAAGAGGTAGGTGCGGGCAAAATAATTCATTTCCTTCTTCCTCAGATTTCTCGAAAGCCAACGCTTCCTCCGCGCCTAAAAGCCCCGCAAGTCGCATTTTTTTGGTACTTCCTTGGTAGAAATTTGAGATCCTCCGTCCATTATCAACGAAGTAAGAGGTAGGTTGCAACTTCTCTGTTGTTATTTTCGTTAACCCATGGATGAAATTGTGATTTTGAATAGAAATGGTTTGTGTAAAATCGAGTTTTTTTCTACTACCTTCGTTGAAATTCGAGAAGAATCGTCCTTAATCTAGGAATTGTGAGGTCCGGTTCATCTTTTCTCTCTTGTTAATTAGGTTTACCCATGGATGAAATTGTGTTTTGGAAGAGAAATGGTTTGTGTAAACCGTCGGTATTTCAAACCGAAAATTTCGAAATCCTTAAAATATGTTTCGAGCTCGATATTTCGTTGTTTAAGATGATTTGAACTCGTTCAAACACGGAATAGGTATATTAACTGGCGGGTGAAGAATTTTGACGAGGGATTTAGTTTATGATTTAGGGTTTTTTCACGGTTTAGGAACCATTTTCTCATTGTTTTCGTTGTCAATTTCATGCTCCTTTGAATCTATTTGGTTTGTTGATTTTGATTTTGGAAAAACACAATCGATTAAGGTAAGTATTACTGATATTTGGATGGAAAATGGTTTGTTTGTGGATTTCAGGCATCGAAGATTGAGAGTCGCATTTTGATTCATACGGTAAAACATATTTCATCGAATGGTTTGTTGTTTATATTTCATATAAAACCCTTGTTTTTTTCTATCCCGATTTCATTGATATGCATGAATCTTCTGGATTATTAGCATGAAATTGAGTGTCTGTGTGCATGAAAGTTTTAATATTGGTATGCATACCCTTTTTTTTCGTTTGCCTTTTTTGTAAGCGTAAGCATAAAATATTTTATATATTAGCATAAAATATGAAATAGTAAGCATGAAAACTATTTCCATTGGTACATATTATTTTGGATTTTTGTGCATAATTAATATTGGTGGTGTGCATAACTTGATCGACAGGTTAGCATAAAAAGATTGAGTCAAATGCATAAAATGTGTGCATAACTTGATCTAAAGGTTAGCATGAAATTATATACTTGTGTGCATGATTTCTGAGAAAGGTAAGCATAAATCAATTTGTAACGGTAAAATCTGATAAATATGAATTATTTCTTGCAGGAGTGTATTTGATGAGACATATGGAGACGTTCAAGGGTGACAAAATCAACTGGGACACGGGATTTTTGAGGAAATGTGTGAAGCAACTTAAGCTTTTGAGGATGCGGTATTGCTTGAGCATAGTCAATTTCGATGATAACAAAATGAAGGAGACAGTGGAACAAGAGGCTGTTGGTTATGCCGATGAGAATGAACTTGATTCTAAAGAATGTGTGAAAGAAATGCTTGATAGTTAGAAGTTTGATTGTGAGTCTCTTTTGTTGGAACAACTTGGGATGTAAAACTTAGAAGTTATGGTGGCACTTATGTTTTTTATTGATACAGTAGTTGAACTAATGTAGGCGAACACTTGTTTTGGTATATTTAAGTATTAGAAGTTATGCATATATAGCATGTTTTTCATGCAAATAAAAATTGGGCACTATGCAGATATATAAACACACATGTATATAAAAAAGGGATATGCAAAAAAATTACATACCATAAGCATATAAATACACTACGATATGCATGAAATATCAAACCTTGAACATGACTACGAAAAAACAGACAAGGAATTCAACCAAACTATACGATAAAGCTTGAACATGAGAACTAAAAAAGATATGCATAAAAGTTACAAAACACATGCATAAAAATAAACCGTCGTATGCATGAAAATAACATAAGCAATTTTCAAGAGATTCAGTTTTGAATTACACATTCGCTTTGTTCTTTTGGAATTAAACATTATCAACATCCATGAATTTCTCCCCTTCTCTACTGCACACGAAATATCTACGCATGATAGACCCATCCACATGACGTTTTATGGACCACTTACGGAAATCGAAACCGCACAAACCTCCGTAGTCTCTATAGAAACTTTCGGCCTCATCAAGAGTATCAAATTTCCATCCAACATACGGTTTCAATTCGACCGCGCAATCAGGAATGAAAATGGATTCATCGGATTCGAGAGACACATTTGACTGTAACGATTCAACCATTCAACAGACTGCATGCATGAAGGTTACGCACTATCAGCATAAATACTCAAAAACATATGCATGAAAATTGTCTTTGCGTAGAAAATAAAATGGAATAGTGAATCCAGAACAAAACCACAATACTAAATCGATACATATATCTCAAAAATCCATCAGAAACCCTAATCCAGAAAAAAAAAATTATATACAAACTAAATCCAGAAATCGAGAAAAAAATCGCATAAAATGAAAACGAGCATAAACAAGTGGAACCCAAAAAATCAATCCACAAATCTAGAACAATATTTTCAAAACCAGAACGAATTCTTACCTTAGATGCAAATTTTGGAAATCGGCAGAAATCCAGCGGCAAAACGGGCAGAAATCGGGATATATCAGCTGTCGAAAACCAGCGGCAATACGGGCAGAAATCACGCAACAAACATATGAGAACGCAACCCACGAAAGATAATCGACTGCTTATTACCACTGTTGGGTGATGATTCAATCCTCAGCATGATCATACTTGTGGGAAATGACTCTTTATCTTCTACATCGGATCACGCTCGCAGCCTCGTGCTACGAATGCTGAGAAGATTTGAAGATCCCAAAACCCTATCCGATTGGTGAACCATTCCTTTGTATTCGTATTTGTCTCTCGAGGGTTCGGACTCGGCAGACACTCGCTTTCCGGTCAAGGCGCTCAGTAGCTTATTTGCCTCGGCACCGGCTCCGGAAGACTCGGTGATACTTGGACTCAAGAGAGCAAGATATCGAGAGAGTCGGCCGAACCGAACTCCAGGAGTAGTTCACCGGACTCAAAGCCGATCATCGATAGACTTATCTCAGCAATCTATCTATCGAATACAAGGTCGACTCAAGAATGGCAGATAGTCTTCGGGACTGCCGGAATCTTTTGAAAGACAATCGCATTGTCATGTACGAGGAAGAGAGAAGTCGCCTTGATGCTGTCTCGAAGTTTGTGCTATCTCAACCACTCCATCCACCTCGACGAATGACAAGCATACACGTGTCTTCTCACCTTCTAAAGCCGCAGTCAACCTTTTACCTAAAAAGGTGGGAAAGTACATCGTTACCTACACCAAAAGAGCCGTTTGCTACCAAAAAAGAGAGAGAGAGAAGAAGATCGTCTCCAACGGATCTATTTCAATCTCACGCTCTATAAATAGAGGGATCATTCAAGATTTGAAGAACGGGAGAATGCGCGCACCTAGAACACGAGAGAGCATTCAAACGAGCAAACTTAACGACTAAGTCTTCCGCAAGAAACAACCGAGTTATCTCCGGCGAAAGACTACATCCAAACTCAAAAGGAACCAAGTCGAACCGACATAAGCTTCTAGTATCCAAGCGATCGACACAAACCCATAGCTAAACCCTCACTGTTCGTCGCTCTAGATAGCTACATTCTCGTTCCTTATCCCTCTAACCCTAAGCTCACTTGTTATATCCATAGCTTAGACGAAGGAGTTCACATTTGAACCCAATCCTTATCTGTATAAGGACTCCTTCACCGTTGGAGAAGTTTGTCAAACACTTTAAGTTTGATAGTGTTGTAAACCGAGACTTGGATCAGTATAAAAACCAAGACGCGGCTTTGCCCAAGTGTGCAAGCGATCGAGACTAACTCGAGATAATAAATAGCCTCCCGATCATTCGGGACAAGTGGACGTAGGATTTGAGCGATATCCGAACCACTTTAAAAATCCCGTGTCTCTTATCGCTTTCTTAATCGTTGCATTGATTTTACTATTCATACTCGAACATCATATTTAAAATCAATCAACCGTCTCAAAGATACGTAACTTTTATCTACCGAACCGAGACTTAAAACGTTTTCTCACAAAAAACCGATTTGGGCCTACACTATTCCGCGCACCGAACTCTTACCGTAGATACCGAATTCTCGAGCAGGAGTTCTTTGACTCTTGTTATCTTAGAGATTGGTCTATTCGAACGGATCCGAGGGAAAACGTTTTTTTTTTTCACCGCATATCACTCTACATTCATATCTATATTCTTCATGGCTGATATGTCGTGTATAAGGATGGTACCCATGTTCTCGGTGGAGAATTATGGAGTATGGCGAGTCGAATGGAAGCACATCCGACATCCCTCCATGACAAGATGACCGAAGTGCTTGAAGATGGACCTATCGTTCCTATGATTGATAAGTGTCGTGACTCGTGGACCAAGCTCAAGGAGGAGGAATGGTGACCGGGAAGAAGATCCCCAAAGCACGAAGTCTCTTCACTCCGTAAGAGAAGAAGCTTCACAATCTAGATCGAGTCGCCGAGAATGCTATACTAACCACCCTTAGTGATTCTTATCTTCGGCAAGGGTTCGTGAATGCAAGACTGCTAAAGAACTCGGGATGCTCTTGCGCTACCGAGTCGAGGGACTCGGAAGATTAAAGCCAACAAATTAGCACCGGAACTCCAAAAGCCGGAAAGCTTGTCTCTCATGCCCGGTGACAAAATCGAAGATTCGAACGTCGATTTACCAACTGATGAACTCTATCAATGGGCCGGGAAAGACATTCGAAGAACCGAGAGATGAATCGAAGATTTCGAGGGCACCGCCGGACGGACACCGGACACCTTTTGCCACTCTATTGCGACATTCGACTTAGATGTCGTGTCTCCCGACCATATCTTTTCGTAATTACAAGTAGCAGGAGTTTGAGTTCGACGCACCTCAAAGAAAGCAGAGCCGAAGCCGACACAAAAATCGGCCATGCTTTCAAAGCATCGATCGGCCAAGACAAAGATCTCCAAAGAACGAGCAAAACGACGAGTAAGACCGAACCTTCACTCAATGATCTACAAGAAGGAAGTCTCGCTCGAAGTATGCACGCTTTCGCCGCAAAGTATCGAAGGAGAAGGAGCGACGCAGTAAAAGTGACTAAAGCCTATCGGGAAACGAAAGGTAAGTCAAATTATATATCGAAACACACTCCCGACTCACAATCTTCCGAATGCGTAAAGAAAGATAACTCGTAACCATCAAAGAATAGCGAAAGCAAAGAAGAAAGAGTCATTGCTTGTTACAACCGCAAGAAGCCGGGACATTATCGCATGATTGTCCCGAGCTCGCAGTACCGAACGTGCAAAGCACGTAAGGCAAGGAGAGAGAAATTCGCCCCGTAAAAGACAATCCTACATAGCCGGCGAAATCTCGGACGACTCGAAGAGGTCGACCCTTTATGGATTCATCGGATGATGATGGAGCTTTCATGGCCTTAGAGCTTGAAGTCGAAGAATCACCGAAAAGTGCATGATGGCGAGCGAAGAGGATGAGGTAAATTCTCATGAACCACTTAACTCCTCTTCACACCGCACACACAACACTATTTCAAAAGTGCGGATGAGAATTGGGACGTCGCAACCGCATACGAAGAACTCGCTCGACGAACAAATTCGGGATGAGTCTCCAGCCTCAAGAAGACTCTTCGGGAGTTGGATACCCCGAAAGTAGAGAATCAAAGACTTTCTCGGGAGAGTCGGTTGCTACCGAGGCCGAAGGACTTGTGTTGAGACTCGTGGAGGAGATAAACTCTCTCGATGGCCAAGTCTCAAAGATCAAGAAGATCGAATTTCAGTTTTGACCAATGACTTGACTCGTAAAGATATCGAATCGAAGCCCGCCGAAGCAAGAAATGTCGGGACTTCGCACCGAGCACGACACATCGAAGAAGAGTGATGATGTCCGGAGGAGCCCGATGACCGAGAGGTACATGGGTGCCGAGAAGAAATTAGAAGCTATGCTAGCAAGCAATAAGCCAAAGCACTGCAAGGAAGGACTTGGATTCGGCCCAGGAGCTTCCACATCCGCCCCAAGACACTCGAAGTACGGCTTGCCGATAGATTTGTTCGAGGGGAGACTATCAACGCAAATATACCGAACCCCCTAGCAAAGAACAAACAAGATGAAAGCACCTCATCCCACACATCGCATTCCGACAAGAAGATCGTGCCAAGAAACCCCGGTCCACTCAAGGGGGAACCAAAGAAATTAAAATTGGCGTATCAAGTATGGACCTCCAAAGCCGACACATCCAAATCTCGGCATGGGTCATACTATTATGAACCTATAGTCGAAGAGGCTCCAAAGGTCGAAGAAAAAGAAAGCCACACGTAAGGCTAAGGTCGAAGCCCACCAACTTAGAAGATCGGGACTCTTGAACCTCGAAGCCTCGAAGTCACCTTTGACCAGTCCAAAGTGGTCGATATGTCGACTCTAATGGAAAGAAGATGTCCCGAAACCACCGTGGTTGTTAGACAGATTTGGGTTATGAAAACTAACATCTAAGGACCCAAAATCAAAAATAAAGGGTACCCGAATATAATTCGGTTTGTAAGTGCGTAAAGACCCATGGTATGTGGACAACGGATGCTCAAGACACATGACATACCAAAGGAGTCTATCGAAGAATTATATCACCGAAGAAGGACCCGAATTGAGTTTGGAGATAATGCCAAAGGCTACACGAGAGGATATGGAACACTCAAAGATAGGAATCGCCAAAGTTCCAAGAGTATCATATGTTGAAGGACTTCAAAGATAATCTTCTCTCGTTAGTCAATTTTGTGATAACTCAAATAGAGTGATATTTGACGCCGGTTTCGTGATGTTATTGATAAATCCACAGGGAAAACAAATGTTATCGAGTTCGCGTAGAAAGAACATATATGTGGCCATCTTGGAACTCACCGAACCTCAAGCTTGCTTATGGCGAAGAATGACAACCGCACGGGGTGGCTATGGCACGTAAGACTCAGCCATCTCAACTTTAAGACGCTCAACAAGCTTGCAAGAAACACTCTAGCAAGGGGACCGCCGAATGATGTATTCAAGAAAGACACTCAGCCGTGTGAAGCATGTCCGAAGGGAAAGCAAACAATGAATCAAAATCCTCCGGGGCTCCATCGCCTTCCACGGATGGAATCCTTCAAATGCTACATATGGATTTGTTCGGTCCAAGCCTCCCAATGATGATCGTGAGGCGTAAAATATGCATTAGTGGTCATAGATGACTACCGCGCTACACATGGGTCATATTCATTGCCAACAAGTCTCGACGTCAAAACAGTTACCAACGCTTCGAAAAAGCTCAAAGGTCGAAAAGAACACCAAGATCGAAAAATACGTTCGCATGCAGGAACCGAGTTCCTTAATTCCATGGTAAAGGAGTTCCCGCAAGCGTAAGGAATAGAGCATGAGACTTCACCGCACGCACACCTCAAAGCAGTAATGGAGTTGCCGAACGAAAGAACGTAACTCTAAAAGAGGCAAACTAGGACTCTACTCGCAGACTCGGGACTCCCAACCAAATTCCCGGGCGTAAGCTACCGATACCGCATGTTATACTCGCAATAGATCTCTACCGACAAAGCAACATAAGTCTGACACCATATGAACTATGGAACGGCGAGAAGCCTTCTCTATCTTATTTCCATATTTTTGGTTGTTCATACTTTATCCACAATAATGGGAAAGATCAGCCAAGACTTTTGATAGCAAGTCGATCGTGGAGTATTCTTAGGATACTCTCCGGTCAAGAAAGCCTTCGTAGTATTTAACTATCGGACTCTTTGCGTGGAGGAAAGCCCTCATGTTGTTTTTAACGAGTTTGCTACCAAGACAGGAGCAATAACTCAAATTCCGAATCCGAGGACATCAAGAAGCGCACATGTGGATCTAAGCTTAAAAGACAAATCAAAAGATCCAACTATGTTGGGATGATGATTCGGACGAAGAAACCGAAGACAAATCTACCGAATCTCAACCACCGAGCAAGTAGGGTGAGCATTGATTCTCCCGAACGGAATCAATCCCGTGTAACTCAGTCGATGAGGAAACCGTAGAGGTAACCGAGACCAACACTACCGAGAATAACAACTCGTGGGGAGCGTCTAGTAATGTTCCCGAGCCGAATGCCCCCGAACCTCGGCGACTCGCAGATCATACTCTTGTTACCGAATTACTTCAATCTCGTAATAGTACAACCGAAATGCCTAACTCACCTACTATCTCGTGTTGAACAAATTTCGGATGAAGAGTTAAAACATCGTAGATCGTGGCTAGATGCTCACACCGCCGATCTTATAATTGGAAATCCTTCGCACATGTCAAGACAAGATCCAGATTCTCGTCAAGGAGAAAGCGCATTATTTTCCCCGCTTCTTGTCTACCAAGAGCCTCGTAATATTGAGAATGCACTTAAAGATACCGACCGGATTATTCTATGCAGAAGAGCCGAATCGGCTTCACGAGAAACGAAGTATGGGAGCTTGTAGACGCACTCCCGGCATCAACATGTCATTGGAACCAAATGGGTCTTCAAAAACAAGCGAGATGAAAACAACGTTATAGTAAGGAACAAAGCAAGACTCGTGGCTAAAGGCTACCGTCAAGCCGAAGGGATAGATTTCGATGAGACGTTCGCTCCAGCTTGCAAGATTGGAGGCAATCGACTATTCCCGGCCTACGCAACACATCAACGATTCGGAGTTTATCAAATGGATGTGAAGTCTCCGCGTTCCCGAACGGCGTGCCGAAAGAAGAAGTCTATGTGGAACAACCGCCCGGCTTTCAACAGGGACATCAAGTATATGACTCGTAAAGGCTCAGTACGGGTTAAAACAAGCACCTGTGGCTTGGTACGATACTCCCCGTCTCGAGTTTCTTCTTCAGAAAGGTTTTCGTAAAGGCACAAAGAGACCGCACTCTATTCAAAGATTCGACCGGAAGAAGACTTATTACTTGTGCAGATCTACGTGGATGACATTATCTTCGGTTCGAAGAATGTCATTATGTGTCAGCAATTTGAAAAGATGATGAAGGATAAGTTCGAGATGTCGATGATGGGTGAAATGAACTACTTCCTTGGTTTTCAAGTCAAGCAATCCGAAAAGGGAACGTTCATCAACCAAGGCAAATACACTCGAGACCTCATCAAAAGATTCGGCCGCACATCCAGGCAAATCAATCAAGATCCCTATGAACACGAATATGAAGATAGATCTTGATAAAGAGGGAGTATCGTAGACTAAACCGAATATCGTGCTATAATTGGTTCTTTATTATATCTAACAGCCTACTCGTCCCGACATAACTTATGCTATAGGTGTCGTGCTCGATTTCAGTGTAATCCCAAGCAGAGTCATATGGACTCAAAGAAAGAAGATTCTCCGCTATCTACGAGGAACACCCGACACGGGTTTGTGGTATCCAACTGATGATAATATTGAACTAACCGGTTATTCTGATGCCGACTATGCAGATGTAGAATAGACCGAAAATCAACTTCGTGAACATGTCGGGGCTCCTCGCGCAAGCCGATCTCATGGTTTTCAAAGAAACAACACTCGGCCGCCACGCCGACCACCGAAGCCGAATACATGGCAGCCTGGAAGTTGTTGCGCCCAAATCCTTTGGCCGAGACAAAGAATGAGAGACTACGACGTCATTCGAATGAAGTGCCGATTTTCTACGACAAGCACTCAGTTGCTATCGCAATCACTCGTAACCCCGTACTTCACACGAGATGCAAGCACGTGGACATCGACATCACTTCATTCATGACCATGTCGAAAGAAGGATATCGAATGGAAAAGATCCATACCGACAAACAAAGGGCCGATATACCGACTAAGCCTCTAGCCGAATCCGGATTCGGAGAACTTTCGCAGAGCTAGGTCTCTGCTGACCCTACCGACCCCGCCGGAATAAGGTTTCGTAAGAGGAACATTCCAATGAGGGGGAATGATCACTCTCGCATCGAGTAAGTTCAAGACGTAGAGATTCGTAAAACCATCTACACGAGGTATCACCGACTACTAGGTTCACTGACAAGTTTGCGTATCTCTACTCTAAGTATCTAATGCAACAATGATAAGCATTTATTATGGAGATTCAAAGATGATTTAAATATCTCTTAGTTTGTCATTTATTGATAACGGATTACATTTAATACACGACATTCTATGCACAACTTTGCCGAACTCGTGCGCATTAAATGCATGTCTTATCATAGTTACTCTTTAGGCATGTTTATAACTTGCATCGACTTAGACGGCTTTTGTGATCATTACCTTTTATAATATCAATCTTAACCGTCCATCTCATAAAGTAGGTTTAAACTCACCTTAGATCGATAACTCGTTCATCTTCTAGATATATACATATTTCGATCAAATCTTAAGAACCGCCATATTCGCACTTAACATTTCGATCATATCTTACCTCCGAAAATCCGAGAATACCTTTGTGCAAAACCCTCATTTGCTTACTTTCACCTCGATCAAATTCTCGGTATGCCTACATGTAGTTACTTATGTGTTGATCATTATTGATTAGTATCATATATAAAAAGTTTATTTAAAAAAATCGATACCGATAACAACTTCATGTAACAGTACAATGGCGGAAACCAATATCTCTGATGATATCTCCAATGATATGCGGAACAATCTAGAGAAGGATCGCGTGTGGTTTGAACCCACCATGGATTTCTATTCATGCGATCCGGAGTACATGGACGATATATTCTCGCCATGCGCGAGTCAGATCGGAGAAATTTCGTCAGGAGGCCTTCGTTCTTCCTCCCGAGACAAAGCTGCGGAGCCGTACTTGAATTCGCACGCAAATGTTCCGGAGACATAGTGGCAAGGTTTGTTGCCCATTCTATCCAAAACGCCACTATGGAGCCGAAGCGTATGTCCATCAAGGATGCCTTGAAGCGGAGTTTTGATCCGCCCTCCGAAGGGACCATTACAGCCGGGTACGCAGACGACCGAGTTGATGAATACCTTACCGTCTTCTCGTGGAAAGCCCACTACATTCGTGAGTCGCTTTTCCGAAGAACAAAGATGTTGCCTCGCTCAGTGGCACTTGCTTATATAGTGACGCAGCCATCGACAAGCCAAGCAGGTGGTCGTTTGACCGTGTATCGAGGCCTAAGATTCGGATGATGATGGCCATATACGACCGAGCCCGGATAAATTGGACGGAGTTCTTTCTCCGAGAATTCATGGCTCAGCCGCTAAGTTCGACAAAGCATCGAACATGCCGAGCGCAAAGGGCAAATTACCGTATGGACTCAAACCGTCCATCATGATCGAAGATTTATGTGGATCTCGAGCCTATCACCTATAGTGACAAGGAGTACTTCAATGTGAAGAAGGTCGATTTCACAACAAGACAAAGCAGCAGCCTTCTCCGAAATCAAAGTCTCAAGAAAGCTACGCCTACAAAGAAAAGAACCCCTCCCGCTAAAACTCCTAAGGTACCGGCAAAGAAACCGAAGAAAGCGGTTGAGGTGCCGCCACCGAGGAGGTTCCGGAGTGCCGCCGAACAGTGCTCCCGAGAAGACTACTCACCCCATGCAACTGGTTGATGAGTCCGAGTCTTCTCGAGAAGACTCGGCCAATGGGAGAAGATCGTTTCCACCGAAAGGGACCAAGGGATGCTTCGAAGCTCGTAGCGCAGATATTCGCCGCCTAGACAGCCCCCTCTCGTCCCTCCACTCAGCCTCGCTCCCTCCAACCGAAGAGCAGACTTCACACATAGACTTGGAGTCTCGAGACTCGCATCTCGAAGGTGAATCAATAGTGGATGGAAGCTTCAGTGATTATATCCAGAGCATCCCGAGAAATTCCCGCAACTAGTTCCGGAGCTTGCCGACTACTCGTACTTGTTGCTCATCGCCAAGACAAAGAAGGCTCCACATGTTGCCGCGACATCGGAGTGGCCTCGTCTACGCCGCCTTGTCCTCCACTACTCCCGTCGCCACCGCATGAAGAGGAATTGAGACCGAGAGAGGAGATGAAGCTATTCCGAGCCCGAAGACCTCACCAATGGACAACTCGAGGGCCGCAATGCCGGCCATGATTCATGATCGATAGCACGCTCCGGCCCGAAGACCCTCGGACGGGTCGACCATGACGACCCACCCAGCTGATTCAGCCCCGGAAAGCCTCGATGAGGGACATCCACAGGACAAGGATACCCATACCGAAGCAAAGCACCACCACTCAATATCCTTGGTCCCGAGAAGTCCAAGGCTGGTGCTTCGTCCCCGCAGAGCCCGCTCGCTCTTGCCGCAGCCGACTTTCGAAGCAAAGGCCCGGCCCGCACCGCAAAGAGATCTCGATCAGCGGCAAAAGCCTTAACCGCTCAAGGGATCAAAATCGAGATCTTGCGAAGGCTATCCATAGGACATGGAAGCAGATCGCTTCAAGCCACGACTAAAGAACTTCGTGGGCCGAAGTCTTCGTCTCTTCATCGCCCGCCCCCGATGTTTCCGCGCTTATTTCGTAAGCGTTGGCTCAAGAAGAAGTCAAATTCTAAGCTCACCAAAATCTTTCAGAGAGCCAAGCCAAGCTACTTGATGAATTTTTGGCTTCTAAACCGGCTCATACTAACGCTTATCACCGAACAATCCGAGGCCACCGAACAAAGACTTGAGAATATCCAACCGGCCTTGGAAGACAAGATCACCGAGAAGCCGAAAGACTTCAAGGAAGCAAATGACCTCTCTCACAAGCAAGATAAGGAAAACCTTACCATGGAGAGGAACGAAGTTGCATGAGGCAGACTAAGCTCCACGATCGTCTTGATAAGCCGTCAACCTCCTACAAAAGTCCGAAGAAGTCGGGCCCTAGTCCCTACCCCGTGCTCATTGATGATGCCAAAAAAGGGGGGAAAGTGAAGGAAAAAGGGAAGGAAAGAAGAGTACCGAGAAGCCGACTCAAACTCGGCCTCGAAGGGGTGAGGCCCGTGGTGTTTCTGCCTGCGAGCACAACTAAAACCGGCCCAAGTGGCTCAGACCCCAGCAGACTACTCGTGCAACCCGCACTCCCAAAGATATTATTAAGGAGGTTGCCGAGTACGCAACGAATGCGGTGGAGGACTCGTGAAGAAGAAGAGGCTCCTCTTCCACCACCGGCTCAAGAAGGCAAGGGCAAACAAAAGCTTAAAATTCCAACCCCTCCAAAGAAAGAGATTACGATACATATCTCCGTCGAGGAGGAAGCCCAAATAGCTGCGGATGAGAAGTTGGCCGAGAAATTGCAGAGGCCGAAGCGTGCCTAACAAGCCAAAGTCTAAGCCTCGCCAAAGGAAAGACTAAAGCCCCATCCGAGAGGAGGAAAGAGAACCGCTAGACCGCTCCGAGAAAGCTCATCATAACGTATGAAGAGGACAGAGAAAAAGACAAGGAGCAAAGAGCAGAAGAGTACCGAAAGGCGTGGTACATCCAAATCTAGATCTAGTACCCCCGTCGAATCGTAACAAGCTCCTCGAAGCCTCAAGAGCAAGATGCGGAAATTGAAGAAATCTTTGCTCGAGATGGATAGATATCTCTACGAGGAGAGGAAGCTAGACAGATAGAGGCCGCTGCACAGAGGATACATTTAGGGCACCTTGAGGCACTCGTGAAGCGTATCGAACAAGAGGCCAGCCGAGAGTTCCTTCGAAAGCCGATATTCCTTATCGATACGTATGTTCGTGAAGCCAAACGATCCGAAAACACATAGATGGCCGAGATCGGACGAATGGATGCCTATTCGGCCTCAATCGAGATGGGAATCGGCCAAGATAGAGTTTATCAAGAGAAATTATTTCTCGGCGATTCTCGGCTCGAAATGTCTAAGGCCGATGCCTATGTCGAGTGGATTGACCATTACCGAACCCGACCTTTACCCATATATGCACGGGCAAGAACTAAAGGGGTAGTAGTCGGCGTTCTCGAAGCAAGGATCATTCCTCCACCCAGAAGACAAGACGACTCAGTACATCTCGGAATGATTGAACAAGAAGTGAAGAATGTTGCGTTGAATAGAGGCCTAGAACAAGATGATCCAGCAGACTTCGCCGAATACCTGAAGCTGAGGAAGAACACGTTCAGAATGTATGGAGTCCCACTGCTGAAGATAAATCCCAAGGTTTCATGAATAGGATTCAAGCAGCTTTAAGTGGTTCTCCCTCTTAGTTCTTCTTTGAGCTTAGCAAGATTTGTAATGTACTGAACTGTTTATTATATATATACAAATCTTCTTTTGGCTCTGACAACTACTTGTTGTCTAAATAGCCGTGTTTGCTTTATGCTTTAACACTCAGAATCACTGAAGTGATTACTGACACACACACACACTTTGTTTATTTATTTGTCGGGCTTTGCTCGGTTAGATCTCTCGATAGACTAGACTTTCGTAGAGTTATTATTTCTCTTAAGGGAAATTGTTGCATGGGGAAAATTATTGTAAAGGGGGAAATTGTTCTCGCCTCGTCTCCCTCGGTAGTCTAGCACTTACCGTGACAACTCCACCGATCTTACTTGTAATATTTGTAAGGAGCTCGTTTCGAGTAAGTTAGTGTTTAGCATAGTTGATAGGACATAGATGATAGGTTTTGGCATCATCAAATAGGGGGAAATTGTTGGGTGATGATTCAATCCTCAAGATGATCATACTTGTGGGAAATGACTCTTATCTTCTATATTGGATCACGCCGTAGCCTCGTGCTCCGAACTCGTTGAGAAGATTTGAAGATCCCAAAACCCTATCTCGATTGGTGAACCATTCCTTTGTATTCGTATTTATCTCTCGAGGGTTCGGACTCGCAGACACTCGCTCCGGTCAAGGCGCTCGGCAGCTTATTTGCCTCAAAGCACACTCGCCCGTAAGACTCGGTGATACTTGGACTCGACAGAGCAAGATATCGAGAGAGTCACCGAACCGAACTCAGCAGAGTAGTTCATCTGGACTCGTGAGCGATCATCAAGCAGACTTATCTCGCCAGCCTATCTATCGAATACAAGTTCGACTCAAGAACGGCAGATAGTCTTCAGATCGGTCGAATCTTTTGAAAGACAATCAGCATTGTCATGTACGAGGAAGAGAGAAGTCGCCTTCGACCGTCTCGAAGTTTGTGCTCGTCTCAACCACTCTATCCACCTCGACGAATGACAAGCATACACGTGTATTCTCACCGCTAAAGCCGTTGACCAACCTTTTACCTAAAAAGGTGGGAAAGTACATCGTTACCTACACCAAAAGAGCCGTTTGCTACCAAAAAGAGAGAGAGAGAAGAAGATCGTCTCCAACGGATCTATTTCAATCTCTGCTCTATAAATAGAGGGATCATTCAAGATTTGAAGAACGGGAGAATGCGCGCACCTAGAACACGAGAGAGCATTCAAACGAGCGAAATTAACGACTAAGTCTTCCGCAAGAAACAACCGAGTTATCTCCGGCGAAAGACTACATCCAAACCTCAAAAGGAACCAAGCCGAACCGATATAAGCTTCTAGTATCCAAGCGACTGACACGAACCCATAGCTAAACCCTCAGCTGTCCGTCGCTCTAGATAGCTACATTCTCGTTCCTTATCCCTCTAACCCTAAGCTCACTTGTTATATCCATAGCTTAGACGAAGGAGTTCACATTTGAACCCAATCCTTATCAGTATAAGGACTCCTTCACCGTTGGAGAAGTTTGTCAAACACTTTAAGTTTGATAGTGTTGTAAACCGAGACTTGGATCAAGTATAAAAAACCAAGACGCGGCTTTGCCCAGGGTGCAGTAAGCCGACCGAGACTAACTCGGGATAATAAATAGCCTCCCGATCATTCGGGACAAGTGGACGTAGGATTTGAGCGATATCCGAACCACTTTAAAAATCCCGTGTCTCTTATCGCTTTCTTAATCATTGCATTGATTTTACTATTCATACCGAACATCATATTTAAAATCAATCAACTGTCTCAAAGATACCGAACTTTTATCTACCGAATCGAGACTTAAAACGTTTTCTCACAAAAACCGATTTGGGCCTACACTATTCCTCGCACCGAACTCTTACCGTAGATACCGAATTCGACCTAGTCGGCTAGCGGATCTCACCGAGTCAGTACATTTTGCCTTTTAACTCGATTCGTAACAGCTTGTCCGGTCTCGCCGAATCGTTTCGCCGACACCATCCCGAATAGGACTGTTCGAGTTCGAAGTTGAGAAATCGAATCAGTGTATTCACCCCCCCTCTACACCTGACCGTACTCTGGGACCAACAACCACATTAACGATTTCAACGTTGTCTCTCTCGCACGGGAGTTTGCCGCTCGGGTTTGCCCATTTGAAATCAATAAAGAAAAGGTAAGGAAAAGAAATATGGGAAGATTACAATTTTGCCCATTTTTTCCTTTTTTGATTTAATTTTAAATGTCTTTTGGTGAATAAAGGATAGCCTTAGATTTGCGAAATGGAGGACCGAGATCGGTTTTCGTAGCTCTTTTGAAATTGAGATCTCATATGATCCATTTCCTTTATATATATATATATATATACATATATATATATATATATATATATATATATATATATATAGGAAATGGATATTATGAGAACCAAGTTTCATATGAGATAAGAGAACCGATCTCGGCCCTCCATTATCGCAAATCTAAGGCTGTAATTTTTTGTCCAATAGCATTTAAAAATAAAGAAAAAAAGGAGAAATTCCCCTCATTAAGGGTAAATATGTCAAATTGTTTTTTCTTTTAACCTACACAACTCCAATCGGTTCTTGAAGTTGCAAGGTTTCAAACGGCGCCTCCCTTGTTGAAGAATTGATTGTGTCGTCCAGCATTCCCATCAAAAGAAGTCTTGGAAGTTGATTATATACGGTGGGTATCGCATTTCTTTGTTTCTTAAGTCATCAACGCTCGTTTTCCTATTCTATTTATCTCGATTAATCCCGATTTCGGAAGATTGATTTCTGTACTTTTTCGAATTTTGAGTTAATATGTAGAACATCAAGTAAAAGTAATGATTTTCGAAATTTTCTAGTACAAATTTTGAAGAATGCTTTGTTCAAGTTCAAAAAATGGAGAAGTTTATATTTTGACAAGTTTTTATTTACGTTTTGTTTATAGTTACTGCTTTGTTGGGTTCAAAATCGATAAAGCTCGTTGTCTTTTTGAAGAATGAGATGTATGTATATATGAAGTATTATATTTTTATGTTGTAGATTCACTATTATAATTTTTGCATACTTAAGTACAATGTTCATGCATATGTATTTGTTAGTTTATGTTGATACTGTGACATATTCATGCATTTAGTTTCGGGAATGGTTGAACCGTGTCAATCAATTGTGTCTCTTGAATCCGATGAATCCATTTATATTCCTGATTGCCCGGACGAATTGAAACCGTATGTTGGTCGAAAATTTGTTAATCTTGATCAGGCCGAAAGTTTCTATAGAGACTACGGAGGTTTGTGCGGTTTTGATATACGTAAGTGGTCGATAAAACGACATGTTGATGGGTCTATTATGCGTAGATATTTAGTGTGCAGTAGAGAAGGGGAGAAATACTGGGACGTTGATAATCTTAATTCGAAGAAAACAAAGCGAAGATTTAATTCTAAAAGGTCATCTTGCTTTGCACGCGTTGTATTTAAATCCCACCCCGAAGGTTTTGTTGTTGATTTATTTCACGAGGCACACACACATCCTTTGTTATTATGAACTCACAAATAATTCATGAGATACAATCGGACAATGACTTCCGTCCACAAGAATTTCATCCTTAGTTGTGTGCGTTCTAATGTTGGTCCGATTAGGTCATATAGAATGTTTAGTGAGTTGGTTGGTAGTTATCAGAACATCGGTTGTGATGGAGTAGATTTTAAAAAATTTCACCGTGATCTTCGTATATGCGTTGAGGGTGCGGATGCACAAATGATGTTGGATAAAATGAAGAAAGCTTGTGATAGGAACCCTGATTTTTTTTACGAATATTTTATGGACGGAGGGGACAAATTGA